>CAMZMU010000096.1:21946499-22546499 GCA_947311845.1 Poa pratensis
ACTAGTGGTTACTTGTTCACATGATAACAGTAGTTCTTACTAGTGCTATTGTGTCTTTAATCAGGTACAGGAGTCTAGCCTGCGGTCACATCTTATGCAAGTAAAGGACTTGTCCAGATGAATTAACAACCCACCAATCTTTGTGAATAGGTACAACTGTGCAAGTTGAGCCTGTGACTATAAGAACATATCGTGCAAACAGACAAGGAATCCGTAGAGAAAAAATAACAAAATAAAAGAATGTTAAACATCCCCTGGCGATCAAGGTGTGATGCTGTGCAGATAACAACTCACAGTGCTTGGATATGATAGTTTGTAGGTCTCCTCTTGTGTAAATTGCTTTTACAATATACTGCACTTCTAGCCTCTTTTCTCCTTTTAGTTTTTCTTTCTTGTTCTGTTAGTTGTTTCGTTTTAGGTGTAAAGCTCTATTCTTTTCCACTGTATTTTTTTGACATCTGGAAAGAGAATACACAAATGAAATACGAGGAAAAGATACTGACAAATATGAATTCTCCCTTGTGTGCAACATGTGTTACCAGATTTTGTGGTTGTATGTCTTTATCACTTCAACCAACTCCATTGTTTGGGAGTACTGACATCAAAATCGTACCAATATACATGTTGCCGTAGGATTGCAGTTTACTCTAAAATAACACTTGTGTTGTACACATTTATGATGGTTCGAATACCGGAATTCTGCTTCTTACATTTCCAGTTTAAAGTTTTCGGATTTGGGATACTGTATCATTTTGGACCCACCTAACCTCAGGCTCTTCACCTAAACAAAACCTGTCTAAAGCGTTCTCTTGCTTCTGCTAGAATGCAAAAATCTACAAGGTGCTCACATACATTCTTTTTCTGTTGCCAAAATTCATTATGCTGCAGTCTGAATGCTACTCTCCAACTTAGTTCGGTTCATGACCAAGTAGATGCACCTATTAGCTACATTTTAGGCTTTGATTTGAGCCAAGTTACCAGTTAGCCACGGGTGCAACCACACCTAAAACACATGAATCATCATTTCTTGCTTGACATCGATCGAAACCTGGTCCTTTGTTCAATTCTTGTTTAAACCAATTCTGGTCCCCAAAATATTACAGAAACCATATCATGAACAA
The DNA here is from genome assembly GCA_947311845.1 of Poa pratensis. NCBI lineage: Eukaryota > Viridiplantae > Streptophyta > Magnoliopsida > Poales > Poaceae > Poa > Poa pratensis. The sequence goes on from CAMZMU010000096.1 coordinate 21,947,621, forward strand.
AACATCAACAATAGTACAAAACTTGCGTCCAAGCTGTTGTCCTCCCTATGCACAATCTTCAAAGGTTCTTGACGCGCTCAGCAGTTGATGCCGCACTGCTTCACGTCAGGCCCCTTGGCCTTGACGGTGAATGGGTCGATCCTGACCCAGAGCAAGGAGAAGATGGAGGCGAGCAGCACGGACCAGATGATGACGATGGTGGGCGTCCTGTTCTGCCTCCCCATGAGACCCTTGAGGAACGGGTAGAGATGCACGATCACCCAGAATGCGAAGAAGAGCTTGCCGAAGAGCGGACCCCACGACTGGTAGCCGTTGTTGATGGCGTCGGAGATGCCCGCCACGACGCCGATGATGTTGATGACGAGCAGCGTCGTGGGTGGGATGAGGAGGGTGGTCCACTTGAAGGCGTAGAGCTCCGCGAACTCGTCGTCCTCGTCACCTGTTGCCTTGGAGGTGACGGTGAAGTTGGTGTCGATACCGGCCAGGACCTTGAGCAGGCCCTGGATGACGGCGAACAGGTGCGCCGACACCACCGATGACCCAGAACTGCTCGTTCCTCCACCACTCCTCAATGCTCACCCCGCTCCATCGCAGCTCCAGGATGCCCGTGGCGAAGATCGAAATGAAAAGCGAGATGAAGAAGAGACTGGCAAATGTGCTAATCTGCAGCAACACAATAACACCACAAAACTGTCAGACATTTGAACTAGTGGAATTTGGCGGGAAGAAAGAACGGAGAAGACTGGCCGTGTAGCACTGACCGGTGGCATGATGAACTTTCCGGTGAGGAGGCAGACAGCTGGGAGGGTACAGTAGGCGAGCAGCGGCAGCGAGGTGAAGGGGTAGATGGTGGTGTTGATGTAGGCGAAGCGCTCGAGCCACTTGAGGTTGCCGCCCTTGTAGCCGTAGAGCAATGGGCTGTGTCGGCTGAAGAAGATCTCCACGGATCCCAGCGCCCACCGCAGCACCTGGTTGAGACGGTCAGACAGATTGATCGGCGCCGACCCCTTGAAGGCGGCAAGCTTCGGCATGCAGTAGATCGACCGCCACCCGCGGCAATGCATCTTGAATCCAGTCAGGATGTCCTCCGTGATTGATCCGTAGATCCACCCAAGCTGCATCATTCATGAAAGGAACACAAATCAATCAGTATATGAAGTCTGAAACTATGGAGATAGTTGGCCGAAGTGATGATCTGTGTGGTTTTACTGTACCTCCAGACCCCAATCAGTCTTGTCCTCGTAGCCGCAGCTGATCACATGGATGGCCTCCTTGAGGAGAGCTGCAGGGCTCGACGAGGGTGGGACGCCGCCTTCCTCCATGAACGTCGACGTGACGAACGCGGCAGACTGCCCAAAGCGCTTCTCGAAGTTCATTTGGGACATCATCAACTCCTTGCCACCGTCCATTCCTGAAGAGCCAAAGAGGAAATTTCACCGACCTGCAGCAGGTCACTGAACTGTGGACAATGTTCAGTGTGTGTTCTCTCTGAAACTTACCTCCGTCGGCTACGTTCTCCGGCAGCCCGTCCAAGCCGTTCTTTCGCTTCTTGCGACCGAAGCAGGGGCAGCAGTCGCAGGTCACCATCTTCGGCCTCTTGGGGCCACTAGGAGGGTTGTAGCCGTAGAGCGCCTGTCTCCTGAACACACATCCTGTTCCGACATACACCGGGCCTTGGATACCGTCCAGCCCCTTCATGTTGATCTGATGACCAAGAACTTACTGATGTCAGGTCCATCGCTCGTAATTCCGTTTGTAGACACATATTGTAGGTGTGATGGAATCGTAGGCTTACATCGAAGAAGACAGTGTTCCTGTTGGCGTATCGGTCGTGGGCGTCGATGCCGTCGAACCTCTGGGGGAACTGCACGTAGCAGACCTTGCGGCCGACCTGCGGATCCATGAGAAAGCACATCGCCTCCCGGATAGCCTTGCTGTTGTTGATGTAATGATCACAATCCAAATTGAGCATGAAGGGCGCGTTGGTCAGCACGGCGGAGACGCGGATCTGTCAGAGTGTCAGGTAAAAATTCAGAGAACCGTAAGAAAACGTCCATGTCTGAGCTGCTGAAGAAGGAAGTGAAGGGTGCAGTGCAGTACGAGAGCGTTCATGGCGCCGGCCTTCTTGTGGTGCTGGAACCCGGGCCGCTTCTCACGGGAGACGTAGACCAGGCGCGGCAGCTCGTTTCCCTCGGCGTCATGGCCTCCACTGTGACCCAGGAACACCTGGATCATGCCGGGGTGGTCGCGGGTGTTGTTGCCGGGCCACGGCGTGCCGTCCTTCATGATCCACCCCTCGTCGGGCACCTTCTGCGCCTTGGATACCAGCGCGTTGATCCGCACCTTGAACTCCTCGTACTCTCTCTGCTCATCAACCCATCAAACCAAAATGATCAGCAACGATCCTTCACTTACAAAGCAGATTCAACCGGTGCCGGGGAAGAGCTGTTTCAAAAAGTACTCCCTCCGTTCCAATTTAGTTGACTTGCTATGCACCACATGTGGATGTATCTAGACATGTAACAGTACCTTCATGGCGCGGCGCTCCTGGACGAAGTTCGGCTGGACCTTGTCCTTGAGGTAGTCCACCTTCCGGGAGAAGTAGAACTCCGGCGCGCGGGGCTCGATGTTGAACTTCTTGCAGAAGGGCACCCACTTCCTGGCGAACTCTGCCGTCTCCGACAGCGACTCGAAGGACAGCATGGACGCGCCGTCGTCGGAGACGTAGCAGGACACCTTGTCCACCGGGTAGTCCACGGCCAGGATGGACAGCACGGTATTCGCCGTCACCAGTGGGGGTTCCTTGAGCGGGTCCACCGTACTCACGAACAGATCCACCGCCGACAGCATCGACGGCTCCCCTTCCCTCTCATACCTGCACATCGTTTTTTTCGTTCAGAGTTCAGACTTGAGAGCCATGAGTTTGCAGTTGGGATCAAGAAAGAAATCGTGACGGTGGTAATGAAGGACCTGAGGGAGAGGCGGTCGAGGTAGGTCTCGCGGTCGATAGGGTACCACTTGGGGAACTGATCGAGGATCCAGGAGACGGCGAACCAAATTTCGCAGACGATGGAGGTGAGCCACAGCGGGATGGCCTCCGGGACGGGGTTGAGGATACGGTACCGGAGGAAGACGCAGAGGACGAAGAGACGGAGGATGATGACCATCCGGTACGGGTTCACCTTGCTCGACGCGATGGACACCTTCCTCGACAGAGGCTGCCTCGCCTCGTCGTTCCTGCACATAAAAATCCAGGTGATCAGTAACGGTCATTGGAATTTGAATTCAGTACAGTGCAGCGGCTGGGTTCTCTTGTTGTGAGGATTGCATACAGGGGCACGTCCGCGTCCATGTCGTCGGGGTCGGCGCCACCGTGCTTGGACTTCCAGTCGTCCATCCTCTCCTTCCAGCTCACCTCCTTCCTCTCGTCAAACTTGGCACTCCCTGATCAAATTCCTCCTCGTCAGTAAGTGATCAGTGTCACACGAACAAGCGAAACTGCAAAAAGTTTTTGAGAAAGCGGTCACCTGGCTCGGACAATGGGTAGGGATGGATGCGCTTGTGCAGGGAGGACGAGAATTCGCTATGGCCATGGCCTGCTGATATTGGGAACTCGCCGCTCACCTGAATTGTTATGAAGGAACAATTTAATTTCTGAGCTAGCTATAACTAACTAGAACTACCCAAGCAACAACAGTCAACAAGTAACGTGAGATAAAGGATTCATATATACCGGCATGGAGCGATTGCCGGTGATGATGGGCGGGACCATAGGGGTGTGGTTGCCGTCGCCGCCGTCCTCGGAGGCCCTCCCATAGCTCATCTTGCCATGCAGCATGGCCTCGGTGATGTGGCTGTTCTGGACGGCGCCACCATGCCGCTGCTTCTTGTCATCGTCGTCCATGTTGAACTCGTGCTCGAGGTCGTCGATGTCCTCCTCGTCCTCGTCCCCGTGCACCCTGGGGCTACCCTTGAGGCGCTTGTAGCGGGTCTTGCACTGCGGGCAGTTCTGGGTGCCCTCGCGCCGCTCGTACTCGTAGCAGGGGCGGCACACCGGGAAGCCGCACTCGTTGCAGGCCACGAAGAGGTCGCCGTCGACGGTGCGGCCGACCTCGTCGCCGCATATCTCGCACACCTGCCCGCTCAGCGCGCGCAGCGGCTTGTGGTCCTCGTGCCCCCGGATGAGCACCAGCTCGTTCCGGTTGTGCGAGCCGGCCACCAGCCCGGCGCCCGCCTCCATCGTCGCGCGCGCTGCAGCTCACTCGCGGCGGGTGTGGGAGAGGTAGGGGTGATGGTGGTGCTTGTTCGCTTGTGGCAGGGGCTATATGAGATGGTTAAAGAGGGAAGCGCTCGCGGGGAGGAGGAGTTTTGGCGGGTGGGAGAGGTGAGGGGTGGCTGTTCGATCTGGTGCGCCCGATGGAGTCCACGCGCGGCGGACGGACGGACGGATGGGCGCCGGCGTGTGGATCGTGGCCGGCGTGGTGAGCCGGGTCGATCTGTTGGGTGCGGCGTCCCCGTTGCCGCGAAGTGAAGCGAAAGGTTGGTTTTGCCGGTGTCCTGCGCTGTGCTGGATTCTGCCGCTGCCGTTGTCACTTGTCAGGGTCTGCGTGCGTCTCCGGAGTGACCAACCCCGACCAACCGATACTTGGATTTCCCGCCATCTCCTTTCTTCTCCTAAAACTCTCTTTCCAGTTTTCTATTGGTGAATGGTACACCCTTTAAAAAACATTTCCCATTTGATGTCCCGTAGGTTTAGTTCTAGCTCGAACTTCGTCCAAGTTTTTTTGCCAAATAAAACCTTTCCATGCCATTGATTGTTTATATATGTGCCGGATTCTTCACATATAGTTACTGTCGCTCTGTTTACTTGCTTCCACTGAAATGAAACTGATGAACATATGCAGCCTCTGCAAATGCAAGCCATTCGCTGAGGCCCAACCTTCGGTCATTCGTTCGTGTGAGCATTGAGCGCGAAGCAAACGCCTTTTTTGACCCAGGACGGCCCGGCGATAGGCGCTAGGAAGGTGACCAGGCACCTTAATTTGGTAGCACATGTCCACCAATGCTACGATCGTGTAACAAACAAATAACACATGCGAGAACCGTCACCAGGAATCCAAGCCCCAAATGCACCTTGATTTACAAGCAGTGCTGGCCGGTTGATTCAGAATTCAAGGAGGAATGTCCCCGTCCTGAATGCGAAACGCATGCAGGCGCGCGGCTGAAGCATCGTAGGACGCAAGTCTTGGTTTTGCTGGTGTGACCACTGCTGCACAACTGATCGAGCAGCGTACGTTGGTGTGAAAAATAAGCAGCCGTCACAAGAGTGAGGTTATGGTTTTGGGGAGCCCTAACCATGAGCGACAACGGATCGCCAACATGCTAGGATTTCCCCTTTACATACCTGGGCTTACTGATTAGTGATAAAGCCCTATCGGCAGGGGATTGGGTCCCCTGAACAGAAGGTGGGCAAGCGAGCTGCCCCTCGGATGAGGAACTTAATGTCTTCGGCTGCTAGACTGACGCTAGTCAACGCTGCCTATCTAGTCTCCCGTTACATGCCATGGGGGTGTGCATGTTAGGGGATGGTGTTCATGGCGCCATGAACAAGCACCGTGCCCGCTTCTTCTGGGGGGATAAGGGCCCCAAACGCAAATACCATTGGGTGCGGTGGGCCGACGTTTGTATGCCCAAGGCTTTGGGGGGCCTTGGCATTATGGACACTAAACTTATGAACAAATGTCTCATGGCCAAATGGATCTGGAAGTTATATGCTGGAGAACAAGGCTTGTGGGCCGACATCCTCCGCAATAAGTACCTAAGGGGTAAGGATTTGTTAGTGGACAATCACACCCAGGGCTCGCAATTCTGGAAAGCGATCCAGAAAGTCAAGGAGGTGTTTCGTTTGGGGGCTAAACACCTAATTGGTAATGGGACTTCCACCAGGTTTTGGCTGGATTGGTGGATTGGCCCGGGACCACTTAAGGAGAGCTTCCGGAGATTTTCTCCATTACCGTTGATCCTGAGGTGACGGTGGCGCAGGCTTTTAGCCAGGGCAGATGGACTATCCCGTATAGGCGCGCCTTTGGCCTAGCGGAGCAGGTCCAGTGGGCTAACCTGCTGAGGATCCTTGAATCTACCCATCTCTCTCAGGACTCTGACCGGTTAATTTGGGCTCTTGAACCTTCGGGAGGTTCACTGTTAGCTCTCTTTATCGTAAGCTCTGTGAAGGAACACCCCGTAGACACTTCTGTGAGATCTGGAGGGTGGCGGTACCCAGAAAATCAAGGTGTTCTTTTGGCAACTTATTCGAAAGCGGCTGCCGTCTAATGACAACATTCATCATCGGCATGGCCCTTCCACTGGGCGGTGCGCGCTATGTGGTGAGTTTGAGGACACGAACCACATCTTTTTCACATGCCCTCTGGCCAAGTTCATGTGGAGCTCCGTGCGTGAGCTACTCAATGTAATTGGAATCCGTCCTGCTTCGCGGACGTGTACGGGAACTGCGCACTTACGTGGGACAATCAAAGAGGATCTTGTGGACATGTTGTGCGGCGCTAGTTTGGTCTCTTTGGACTACCCGGAACAAGTTCACCATTGAGGGAATCTTCCCTTCCCAGCCGGCTGACGGCCTTTATAAACTTTCTATGTATCTACAAGTGTGGAAGCCAGTGGCTAGGAGACATGATCGAGAGGCCTTGGAGCTGACGATTAGCAGGATTCGGCTGCTCTATACTCAGGTTTGGGAGGCGCCTGGATGACACTCCTCAACCTTCCTGCTTGTATCCCTTATCTAGGTGTTGTATGTTGTGAAGTAGGGCCTTGTGGGGCATTTACTTCACCCATGCTTTTAGTAGCTTCTACTGATGTGCTGCTCTTGAGCTACTTTAGCGCTTGGCGCTCTTTTTATTTCGAGCCTGCGTGCTTCTGTTGCCGGATCTCGGCGTGTGAACTCTATTTTGTTGTGGTGGCTTCATTAAGTTAAAGCCGGGCTCATCTTGAGCCTTGGGTCTCAATTTGGAATTTTGTTCGTTCGCGATCACCCGTCGATCGGCCGGTTGCCATTAATCCCCTGCTTGATCTTCTATATATATACGTTGAGCAGAATGCTCCGGCGAACAAACCAAGGTTGAGCAAACTGTGTACTACCCAGCATATGCATGGAGCCGAGTGTTGTTGATCGGTCGATCTGCCGCGGCAGCGAGAAAAGTCTTCAAGTGCACAGATTGCCTAAGCTCATTTACTAATGCCGATAAACACCATGGTGACCAAAAAATTGCTATAGCAGATTACATTATCACTATCAATACTTTTTTAGTGATCTATGGTTCTCTCTTCTACACCTAAACATACAAATCTCGTCCTTCGTGTCACCTCCCTGCTGGGTGAGGCTGCCTAGTTGGACGGCGGCAGCAGCGGTAGGCCCATGCTTCTCGTTCGACGGTTCCTCTGGCTGGCAGAACGGTAACACGGTGTGGAGGTTGCTCCCTCCCCGCGGGCTTCAACTCTCTCCCTGGTGGAGCGGCGATGCGGTTTGGCACCCAGCGAGGCTCAAAGCGCATCAATGGGCTCCAATGGGTGGCACAGCCCAGCTTCTAGCGGCACGATGATACTTCTACAGAATTAGTTGGGGACCCCCCAAGTGGAAGAGATGAAGTAGTACTAGTAGTATTAAGAATTTATCTCGGTTGAGAACCAAGATTTATCAAAGCACTAGAAGCTTCGGAGCATCACTAAGTTGATGGGACCTGCACACAAAACACAAGACCAACTAATTCTAAACGTTCAGGAAGGTTGTCAACTTTCCTGTTATCCCGGTTACAAGGATTAAACGTATAGTGTTGACGTAATTGATGAAATATAATAAGAATAAAAACGGACCATGAGAAAGCAATGGTGAAAAGTAAGTAAGCGAGGTTGTAAACAATATAAAAAAGATGGACCGCGGGCATAAGTTCACTAGACTCGTCTCTCCGCAAAGATAAAATAATGTTGGGTGAAAAAATTAGACTTGGTCACCTATTAAATTATACTTATCTTTACTAATTATGACATGATGTTCATGGCAATATTTTATTACGACCAAAATATATAGATTGTTACTGAAACACATCTATAACTAATACTCCAATTTGAGACCACTTCTAGACTTACATCTCTAAGTATTAAGTTAAAACAGAGTATTGGCTTAAGCATGATGACATAATGTAAACAATAAAACTATCAGCATCCAAGTGTGGTAAAAAAAATTATCCTTATTATCAACAGCATATTGCACACCTCACCCGTGATGTCACTCGGTATAGAAATGTGCACGGTTGAACCCACTATCGAACACAAAACTCTCTCTTGAAGATCTAAACATAAACTTGGCCAAAGTAAATATATAGATCAAAGAGTATGTAGAACTATCAAACATAGCAATCATGATAACAAATAGCATCGTATTTTACATGCACAAACTGATAATAAAGTGACAATTTATCATATCCCAACAAATACAAAAGAGCATATATAGCTATTACATCATATGGATCTCCATCATGTAGGACATCTCACGAGAGTTTTGTATTTAAGAAAATGGGAGAGCGAATGCCATAGTAGCTATGCACTGTAGTACAAGGGTGGACTACTCGCACATCATCATGGAGACGCCAATGGTAGTGTAGAGGCATCCGGTGATGATTGCCCCTCCGCCGGAGTACCGGAATAGGGCTCCAGGTCTTTGTCACAACAGTGGAACATGGGGTTCCCCTTATGCTGCCAAAGTGGGTCCACCACCTGTGGGCCCACCAAGAAGATGGACAATGCCAAGTGACAAGACCGGCATATGGGTCCGCCCATTGCCTTGCGGGAACCTAGCAAGCTCGACATCGACACCCTGGTGCTAAGGACTGGGTACCCTCCGAGGTCACCTTCCGCCAAGACACCCGAGAGCCCAAGCACCCGGCAGGAGGCCAGGCTCCCTCGGGTCCGCATCGTACAGCGCCAAGGATTAGCACACCAGCGCGTGCTAGAAGCTCGTAGAAGCACGTAGAAGGCTTGGGCGCCAAGACGAAGGACGCGACCCAGTGACGTCCCATGGAGCGTGGTCGGTGGGGGAGTCAGTCCCTGTCCATCCCACTTTCCCAAAAGGTGGACGACCCCCCATAACCACGAAGAGCACTTGGAGGAGAAGAGGCCACGTCGCCTCCAAAGACCGCCGGGGGTTTTCCTGCCTAAAACCCCCCACGCTCCTCGCGTGACCCCTGTGGCATCCCCTTAGCCTATAAAAGGAGGACCAAGGCCACCGAGGAGGGAAAAGGGGGGAAAAGGAGAGGAGAAGGACAGATTAGATCGGAGCCAAGGAGAAGCACCAGCAAGATTAGCTAGGGCTGGGACGGTAGAGCGAGAAGTGATCTCCTCCGGGTAGGATCTGCTCGTCATCTACCTCTAGCCGAAACCTGCCGGGTACACACCCGTGACCAGCCTTGTAAGATACACCATGATGAACACCTCAATCCAGACATGCAGGAGTAGGGCTTTTAGCCTCCGGGCGGCCTGAACCTGGGTAAACTCCTGTGTCTCTGTGTTGCTTGCTTGAACGTCGGATCGGAGAGCTCGACGTGGTTCACCCGGGTGGGACGTCTTCCAGCCTCCTTCGCGCCCCGTGCCGAACCTAAAAAGGGGTATCCTTTACCTCCAATGTTCGTATGCCGAGACACAACATCTGGCGCGCCAGGTAGGGGCGCAAGCGCTGGATTCATCTTCATCAACCTCAAGATCGTCGTCAAGATCTACCTCGACCTCTTCGTTCGTGACAAGATCTGCTTCCACATCTTGAACAAGATCTGCTCCAAGAAGAGGCTGGTCCCTGCCCTCGTAAGATGGCATGCAAAAGAAAGGCCAGATCTGCAATAGAGTATGTTCCTCATCTAGGGCTTGGTTTTGTCCTGGAGAACTCTCCACCGCCTCCTTCTAAAAGGGACCAGTTTCCTGGAGTCAAGTTTGTTTCTCCTGCAGCATATGTGAGTCCGTTGGCTAGCGAGGGAAGACCTCAGGAGAGCACGACGAGTATTGACGCCCCTCTCTCCCCGTCGACGCACGGTGCGAGGGAAGAGCTCTGCTCTGGGGGTTCTCCTGCAGCGACGCTTCCGAAGGACGTCAGTCCATGCCCAGATGCAAGGGACGAGACTTCACAGAAGAGGACCCGCTAGTTTATGTCCCCAAAGGAATCAAGATCCCAGTGGGGCTAGATGGCAAACCAGGAATATGGTGCATGTACCATCGGTCCGACAAGCAACCTAGAAGATTGTCGACTGTTCAGCGGGCTTTAGAAATATCAGAAACCCCCAAAATCCAATGGGGAATGTTACACCTGTGGCGGGCTAGGACACATCTGCAGAGACTGCCCGCTCAATAGGAAACCCGGATCTAAAGGAAGCAAAAAGAAGAGCCAGGCAGCTGTTGTTCCCGGGAACCATGATCAAGCGGGGCCCTCCGTTCCGGGAGGCACCACCCCTGAGCAATCCGCTGCAAAAACCATCAGACTCATTCTTGTTGATGGTTCCAACAGAAGACCCGGGGATGCAGGACTTTTTGCCATGTCACAGCTAACACAGGATTCTCAGAGACTAACTGCCACCAGCTGGGACCGAACTTCTTTCACGGGAAGCGTGCAAACAGCGATTGGGACCTCCCAGGTCATGTCGTCACAATCCAGCCGGGACCTAGCGGACCCCCTCAGAAATATTGGATTGCTAAGTGGTTGGCCTCTGAGGGCAAGTAGCCCGTCCGAACAAGCAATCTCATGGGTCTCCGGATCCAGGCAAACTGCTGACATCTTTGCCATATTGCCGGATCGACAGATCACCAACACCTCACTTTGAAGGCCGCAAACAAGGGCGCCCAACTAATAAATCTTGTTCCAGCAAGAGCCCCAGGCTAGGGGCTGGACGTGATAGAGAACTAACAAAGCTTGTTCCAGTAAGGATCTGCTGAATAAGTGGGCAAGCTAAAAAGAATTACTTGAGAACCCGGTCCCAGTAAGGACCTGCTAGACTGGGAACAAGGTGATACACGGAAGGATTACGACCTGCTGGACGGTTACTCAAGATTACATCTGAAGATAATGCGAGGCCTTTGTCCCAGTAAGGACCTACTGGACAAGGCAGACTAGTCATGCCCCCGGGTTGCACGGGGAGGCCAATCCCAGTAAGGACCTGCTGGATTGGACATAGCATTGGAACCCGGAAGGGGAGCGGAAGAACCTGTCCCAGTAAGGATCTGCTGGACAGGAGGGCGTGAAGAACCTGTCCCAGTAAGGATCTGCTGGACAGACAGTCACATTGGCAAGAAGAACCTGTCCCAGTAAGGATCTGCTGGCAGGCGGCTATATCGGCACGGAACCCTATCCCAGTAAGGACCTGCTGGATAGGGTAGAATTACGCCTGGAATACGGCGTAGAAGACCCGCTCCGACGTCTGCGCAACGAAACTATTGCCGAAATAGCCACAAATGCCAATAGCAAGATAAGTAAAAACGTGCTTGCATGGGCTTTTTCCTAGTTACATTGGTTTTATGTATTTTGGCTAAGACGAAAGCGGGCGTTATCTCAGGGCAGCGCCTCCGCGATGATGCTGGCAGTTTCCCTCTGGTAGCAGAATCGTGGGCTGAGGTCCGTGCGGTCAGAGACGATGGGCTCCCGGGGGATGTGCCCTGTGACAGCATCTCAGATCCGTCTGTTTGCTCACGGCTGGAGAGCATTCACGCCCAGGAGTCCTACCCGAGAGCGTTAAGCCCCCACGAGTGCAATAAAACTTATGTATTCTGGGAAAGGGTTTTTTACATTCAAAAGCAAAGTTTGTTAAAGCCTTTCGGCAACATGATTACAAGACGCAGTTCGCGACCATTGGTACTACTATGCCCATTTCAGGACTTGACAGGTTCACGCGTCATCTTCACGAGAAAGGCGCTCCAGGATCTCGTCCACCTTGCGGGTAACGTCAAGGAGGGACAACATATCGGACCTCAGCCTCTCTAGCTCAGACATCAGAGACAGCTGAGGGTGCTGCTAATGAAGGGCGGCAACAAATTGAGTGGTCGCCTACCTGACCACCTGCTCTCCTGCCCGGCGAGTAGCTCTGCTCGCACTCTCTTTGATGCCTTCAAGACGCGAAGCCACGTACCCAAGAAACGCCGGATAATGGATGAAAGTGGTTGAATGATCGGCTTAAGGATTGGAGGGGACGGTACCCCCAGGTTTCGAAGTTCCTCCACAATCTTCGTGGATAGCGAGTGCATCCGAAGCAGAAGCTGATTGTCTTCTCGCCTATGGAGCCTGAACCGCCTCTCTACATCGTCACGAGCGGTCATAGCACTCGCCAGCTCAGCTTGCGCTGCCATCAGCTGTTTTGACACCTCCTCGTGCTGATCCCAAGCATTTTGGGCTTGCAGCCGGGAGTCTTCTATGGTTGAGCGACCCTCTGCCAGCTCGAGGGCCTCCTTGTCCCGGCCTCATCCCAGAATCTCACAGCTTCCATCAGCTTCTCGATCCGCTTGTCCAGTTAGGCGCGGATTCTGAGGGCGTTCTTTCCGAACTCCTCATTTCTGGCGAGATCCATCTTTTGACGACAATAATGTTATTTTTGGAGGCCACTTGCCGCTCCAGCGCTTCCTTCTCACTCCTAGCTTGCCAGAAATCCTTCCTCGATTGCTCCTGGTGCACCGTTCTAACTCCAGGTCTTGCTTCAGCTGGGCGATCCGCTCATTCGAGCTGTGATGGTAGCATCCTTCGCCCGCATGGTCTCCCTGTACTCAAATGCAACTTCCCTCCGGGTCCACCTTATCGCATTGTCCATGCCCTGCTCTAGGTGATCCTCGTCTTGAAAAATCCTCATCTGAAGCTGCTCAAGGGCCTCGAGTTGATAGCGTTCACGGTCCTCTAGCTCCCGGAGACGCCGCTGCATCTCTTCCTCTTGACGGGACACCCGCAGCTCACGGGCATTGAGCAGCTCCTCGTCTGCTGCTAGCCGCTGCTCCAAGGACTGCATATCCTCCGAGTAGCCGGGGCCGGACGCCCCTTGTCGCACGATCTCGATATGGGAAATTCAAGAAACTCTTCGACGCTGGAGAACGCCTTGGTGAAACTGGCGCTTCACTCCTCTTCCCCGGGTGTTGGAGCAAGCTTCACAGTTTCTGAGGCGGAAACGACGCATGAGGGCTGACCAGATTCAACCCTGCGCTTCACCAGGTTCTCCGGGGGCTCAACGTCGAGCTCGCCCCCGGGATCCTCCGCGTGTGCGCTCTGCATCACCAACACAGCAAGAATGTTTAGCACCACGCAAAACCCAGCTGCCATGAGAATCGGCGGCGCCAGATAAGGATGTTACCTGCCACGGATGGTGCGTCTTCTGGGGCCCCGCCGGAATCGACGTGCTCTTGTACCCGGGGACCCAGGATCCACACCACCATCGACATCTCGTTGCCGCCTGAAGAAGTGTGGGAGCCCGGAAGGGCCCCGCTTGGAGCAAGGGGTCCTTCCGCGCGATCCAGGGAGCTCTCCGCGCTCTCGCCCATCTCTTCGTCTCCACCAACTCAAAGACGCTTCGCGAAGCCCCTGGGCTCCGAGTCCCTGCAAGAAAAGGCAACAACGATCACTAAGCTTTCGGGATGAAAGGATCAAGCAGAGAAGTTCTGAAGGTGAGGTCAAACTCACCCTCGGTCTCGCTTTGCCCGGGAGAAGGACCACTTCTTCTCAACCAGCGTCTCAAAGAGGTCTAGTACCAAGACGCTCTCCTCGTCGGCTTCTTCATCTGCAAGAGGGGGAGGAAAAGCGCCGGACTCTTGATCCGACTCTTGCTCTTCCCGCACGCCTGGGTGTACCAGCTGCTCATGAGGCAGCTCAGTCGCAACCTCTTCTTCAACATCGTCCACTGGAATGGCCTCTGCCTCTGGGGGAGGCCCAGATGCCCCACTCCTGGAAGGCGCATCCGGAGATGGCGCCTCCTCTTCTTCGTCAGAGGTGCCAGGGTCCTCCGGGGAAACATCCTCGACAGCTCGATCAGCGTCCACTGAAGATACCGACCCGTGAGGCCCGCGCCCCAGCTTGCTTCGCCTGGGTGCAGGAGGGGGCTCTATTCGAAGAGTTCCCAGAATCCCGTATGCATTGCACTCCGGCATGGGGGCTAGGACCTCCTCAGCAGCCGGATCCTCGAACATTGGGAGTACGTTACCCGGAAGATGAAAGGGCTCCCGGGGTACCAAGAAGTCCATACTATTGGTCCAGCCAGCTCCCGTCCGGAAAATCCCTGTTTTCTGATTGCTGTCACCCTCCTGGCGAAGCTCCCACACCGGAGCAGTTCGGTGTTGCAGAGGGGCGATTCCCCTTTGGACAAAATCACCCGTGATCATGGAGCATGTCAGCCCTTGATCCCGGAGATCGGTCAGTCGCTTGATAGCGGGAAGTAAAGCTGGACCTTGGGAGCTTCTCTCCTTGGAGTGCGCCAGACGCTCAGCAGGATATGATGGCACAAACAGGTGCAGACTCACTTCGCTCACCCGAACAAAGTACCAGTTGTACCTCCACTCTCCCCATGTGGATTTGATTCGCATCTGTGGATACTGATGCGCCGCGTCTTTGTTGAGGCGGAAGGAGACTCCCCCGGCAATCCACTTCGATCTGCCCAGGCGAGGAACAAAAATGACGAAACAAAGCCACAGATGGCTTCACTCCCACAAATGCCTCGCAAGCATAGGAAAATGTGGACAAGATAAGCACGGCGTTGGGGTGTAGATGAAGCATGTGCGACCCGTATGCCTCCAAGATCGCCAGGAAGAAGTCTGAGAACGGAGGAAGCAGGCCCATTACCGAAAATCGTGGAAAGTCACCACTTCATTATCTTGCTGGAGGCTGCCCCTGGGACGGATCTCCATGGCTCCAACATCGCGGAACTCGAGGCAAGCGCAGGGCGTATGAGGCTGGCGGCCTTCTCGGTCGCATACGAGCTTGGAGAAAACAAAGCCTGCACAACCCTCTTCGGACGAGGGACGGCGGCGCGGGAGGATTCCGCCGCCATCTTCACCGCTACAGACTCCTTCACCTTCCTCACACCATCCCTTATTCGCTTGGGCGCCATGGCCTAGAGGGAGGACGGACAAATTCATGAACTACGCGCGACGGCGGCCACCAGGGCGGCGCAAGGCGGAGCAAGGAGCGCGGCGATTTGGGAATTTCAACGATTTGGGGGAAGTAACGGCTACAGTACACCACGTCGCGTCTTATCAGGCTTATAAGGTACCCCACGCGTCACGCCGCGGCTCCATACTACGACTGACGTGGGGATCGAGGAGGCGTTCGCTCTGGGCACTCCTGCCCGTTGGATTCAAGACGACGTTGCGGCCCGCACGGATCGCAACGTTCGCGGCGGCCAAGATGAGAAGGCGCTGGGGTTTGTGTTGACTTTCCTTAGCCACAGCCCCGGCACCCGGCAAAAGACAAGACGCCTGCTAGGGACCCACTTTACCCTTTTTTGTCATAGCCCCGGCAGCTGAAGGAAAGGCCGCCGGGACCATGCCCGGGGCTTCTGTCGCAACAGTGGAACATGGGGTTCCCCTTATGCTGCCAAAGTGGGTCCACCACCTGTGGACCCACCAAGAAGATGGACAAGGCCAAGTGACAAGACCAGCATATGGGTCCGCCCATCTGCCTTGCGGGAACCTAGCAAGCTCGACATCGACACCCTGCGGCTAAGGACTAGGTACTCTCCGAGGTCACCTTCCGCCAAGACACCCGAGAGCCCGAGCACCGGCAGGAGGCCAGGCTCCCTCTCGGGTTTGCATCCGTACATCGCCAAGGATAAGCACGCCAGCGCATGCTAGAAGCTCGTAGAAGGCTTGGGCGCCAAGACGAAGGATGCGACCCAGTGACGTCGCCATGGAGCGTGGTCGGTGGGGGAGTCAGTCCCTGTCCACCCCACTTTTCCTAAAGGTGGACGACCCCCACCTAACCGCGGAGAGCACTTGGAGGAGAAGAGGCCACATCGCCTCCAAAGACCGTCGGGGGGTTTTCCGAAAACCCCCCACGCTCCTCGCGTGACCCCTGTGGCATCCCCTTAGCCTATAAAAGGAGGACCAAGGCCACCGAGGAGGGGAAAAGGAGGGGGAAAAAGGAGAGGAGAGGAGAAGGACAGATTAGATCGGAGCCAAGGGAAAGCACCAGCAAGATTAGCTAGGGTTGGGACGGTAGAGCGAGAAGTGATATCCTTTGGGTAGGATCTGCTCGTCGTCTACCTCTAGCCGAAATCCTGCCGGGTACACACCTGTGACCATCCTTGTAAGATACACCATGATGAACACCTCAATCCAGACATGCAGGAGTAGGGGTTTTAGCCTCCGGGCGGCCTGAACCTGGGTAAACTCCCTGTGTCTCTGTGTTGCTTGCTTGAACGTCGGATCGGAGAGCTCGACGTGGTTCACCCGGGTGGGACGTCTTCCAGCCTCCTTCGCGCCCCGTGCCAAACCTAAAAAGGGGGTATAGAGCGAGAGGTGATCTCCTCCGGGTAGGATCTGTTCATCGTCTACCTCTAGCCGAAACCCTGCGGGTACACACCCGTGACCATCCTTGTAAGATACACCATGATGAACACCTCAATCCAGACATGCAGGAGTAGGACTTTTAGCCTCCGGGCGGCCTGAACCTGGGTGAACTCCCTGTGTCTCTGTGTTGCTTGCTTGAACGTCGGATCGGAGAGCTCGACGTGGTTCACCCGGGTGAGACGTCTTCCAGCCTCCTTCGCACCCCGTGCCAAACCTAAAAGGGGGTATCCTTTACCTCCGGTGTCCGTCTGCCGAGACACGACAGTCTTTACGACGGCGGCGACTCTGTATCAAAAACTCCCCAAATGACTCGACATGTAAAATTTAGGTCAGGTCCATTTTTGAAAGATGGTGTGACTTGCCGTTGTTCGGAATTTTGCCCGGTTTCCGTCAATAAAGCGAGCAGTTTGAGTTATCTACTTTGTAGTCAATGGATTTGACATCTCTCCTGCCAACATTCGAAAAGCTTAACTTAGAATGGCACTTACCAAGCACTTCTTATTTTCACTTTAAAAGGTTGAAAAGGAGAAAATTGTATAAACCAAATTTAACCTGTTCAACGTCGGCCTCTCAAGCGATGAACTCGGTTATATATCATGACACTACAAAAAAAACTTGTTTGTGTATTCTCTTTCTGTTTGCTTCTTTTCAAAAGCTTGCTTTCTTATCAAATGTCGATCCCGCTATTAGGTGAGTTTGCCCATTTATATGGATGAAGGGATAAAGAACTGGAAACAGTATATGAAAATGTTACACAAGACGTACCTACGGTGCCATAAAACCAAGTCTGTTGGGGGGGGTGGGTGGGGGGGGGGGGGGCGCATAGAGAAACAAAAAATCGACATTTCTTGCTATGGAATAGTCAAAGGTCATATTCATAGAATTAATTGAATTTCTGAATATGTACAAATGACTTCTTTATTCCTATTTTTTACATATATGTCCAATTTAGTACAAATTTAATCATAAGTTAGTTATGTGTTTTAATTTATTCAACATGGTTTTATTTGCGGACGAATCTTTGATAAAGCTTGTAGACTAGAGCGTGGCACGAGGGCCATGAAGGTGTGGTGCATAGGCTCATACATCCTCTGTCCTTTAGTTGAAGTTATCCCAACATAAAGAATGGCTAGTTATAATATTAGTAACTAGGTAATTTACCATTTGGCCTACATGTTTTATGGAAAATTTCAAAATTATACAAAATAGTAAAATATAAAAAGATAAACAATCAAGGACGTCCTCACATTTTGATGGAAAAAATTAGAACATCCGTGCACCACATGGTTTCTAGAATGTCTCAAAAGCATTCAAAAGCAGTAAAAATTGCAGCGTGTCAAACCACTGCCATCCGTTGTAGACTAAACCAACACCTATCAAGCATACATTGGAAATGATTAGCACATGATGAATAATCTGAAAAGAAAAGTGATGACCTTGGCTTATGGATGCCATAAAGCAAAGTATATTCAAACATCAAGGAAAAACAGCCTATTATGAATGATTGCTAGAGGTCCTATATCATGGAAGAGCACCAATTTCTTACTATGTACAAAAGGAAATATCGTTTCTCTTTTATTTGACTTATATAGGTCAACTTTGGACTTTAAAGTATATACATGTAGTTAGAATTCAGTGTTTTGATTCATTTATAACACGGTTTTTCTTCTTACAGGCATATCTAGATATTTGGTAATACAAGTTTTAGGGTGGTTGGCATTTTTAATAACCGTTCATCCACCGCGATCTAAGGGTGTTAAAATAGTCGGTACCAGACTGACGGTACCGACGGTTCCGCGGTACCGAAAATTGTGTGGGACCGGTACCAAAATTATGTGGGACCGGGTACCAAAACTGTGGGCCCGGTACCAAATTATGTGGGACCGTAATTTTATTTTAATTATTAAAGGCTATTTCCTCGTTTGCTCACTCTGTTCTCTCAGCCTAATCTCCTCCACTCTCTCCACCACGGAAATACGACCAGTCGCCGGCGCTCTCTCACCGCTATACCCTCCACCTCCCCTCCACAAGCACGCGGGCACCGCCGCCGGGCATTTCACAGTACGACTACTTCCAGACTTGCAGTTACAGGGCATTTCACAGTAACCGTGAACCTTCACAGCAGAAGTTTGGGACTGAAACCAAAAAACACTCAGAAAACTTAACTAGCACCGATCATGTATTCCACCCCCCAGGGTTTAAAATTCGGCTGATGATTCCATAGATACGACATCAGTTACAATCCCACACCAAATGTAATGTACAAAGTCTTGCTGGTTGAAGTATACCAGTGTTCTAAACAAAAGGAAAATACATGCACATAATTATCTCTTCGGCCTCAGAATTCAGAAAGGTTCTCAGCCGTGACTTGCAACGAAGAAACTGTCAGAAAGCTCAGATACACAAGCCACCAACACCACTACCGTTCTCATCATAGCCATCACCAGCACCCTTGTGCTTGCTTGGTGGTCTTCTGTGACTGCTGGTTGTTTGGCTTGTGACCTTTTCAGGTGCCTCATTATAAGCATCAACAGGTGCTAGCTGGTGGCTTCTTCCTTCTAACAGAAACGGGCCGAAGCACATATTTTTGAGCCGGACGATCTGTTTGTTCAGTCAGATTGTGCTTCTTGGAGTCGCTCCAGTTGGTTTTGCAGCATCATCAGTTACAGGCTGCATGCCAGATTTGGGATTGACATAATGAGGCCAGATATTAGCTGCCCTCAGTGGCGTGCTCTGTCCATGTTGCACCATGTGTCCCAGATCCTCTAACTACCGTGGTCTACCATGCAAGAAACGGTTGCCCTCTTCTTTTTCATCACAATTATTGAGCAGACTGAACATCTTCTGGTTTTGATCCTGCCTCAAGTTTCTGCTTGTGGCCTACAGGTGTAGCTTCAAAATTTCTTTCCAGTGGATGTTCCACCATCATCCTTCTGCTTGATGGGCAAAGGCATTGCCAGTTCAACCTTTTTCACTGCATAATTTTCAAGAAAATCCTGAAATAAAAAATCCACGATGCCAAGTTAACGACACGTGTGTGTGCTATTATATATATAATTAAAATAATCATTGTTGAGTAGTAAATTCGTTTACACAAGTTCATGTAAACATACATCTTTAGTGTCCAGTGCAGCCCATAACTCGATTTCCAATGCCTTTTTTATCAAAACCAACTGAGAACTCTTCAGCAATACTTTGCATTACTTGAAACTTCTCATTTGTGAATAACTCAGTATCAAGGTTCCGAACAAACTGCAGGTATACAATGACTATTAATCAGGTTAAGCAGAACACTATGACACAGACAATAAATCTGTCATCTTACCATCAAGATGCGTATGTAGCACTGAGTTCAGGCTCTCGCTCCGCTGATTACTGCTGAATACTAAGAAACAAAGCCCTACCAGATATGGAGCACACCATAACTTCCTCATCTGATACATCTGATGCAGCCATGAGTACTCACTTGTTACCTGGTTCCTTTGTAAGAAATCTGCCCATTTTATCTCATGCTCTTCGATGGAAGAGGAATCATATATTAAAAGTTTTATCAAATGGGTCAATGACACAGATTCAAATATCCTCAAAAAAACCAATGGCGCGAACAAAAAACTCCACAACCAGCTACAAAATAAAACTGAGAGAGAAAAAGGTATCTATACTAACTACATGAGATGACCTTCTAAAAAACTACATGAGATGAGATTAGAGCAGCTACTAACAACTACAGGAGTATACATGAATTAATTCAAACTTCAGGTAACCACCAGCCGTTGTGCCATGATTAAATTGGCTTCAGGTAACCCTAATTTATGATAAGCATTGTTCACTTATATTCAGAAAATAAGCTGCAGCATCACTATACTTTGAAACCAGATAGATGCATGCCACCAAATGCAGTTCTTCAAAAGCCAATCTGTCTTTTCTTTGCAATAATTCCTCCTGTATGTGTTTATGATTTTACATGTCTCACGTTGTCAGGGGTTTCTCATATTGCTTCGTACATGCATGGAGCGACGATGTGACTCGTCATCTAGAGAAGATAAACAACATCAAGAATATGTGTTGACTTACATAAATTTTCTGTGATATGAATAAGTCACAACCAGGGATGCGTATATAACCTCCAAATAAAAATGCTAGTATCTCCACAATATTAAAACATCAGAAGTTAGACAGAGTGCTACATGACTGGTGTATCTGCTATAGAAGCTTGGCACCCTAACCCAGGAACCGGACAGAGTGCTATATGATTACAGAACAGCAGCAGCTCACCTAGCTTTAGGAAGACCGAGAGGCCAAATTCGATGGCCTTAAACGGGAGGTTGTCGTAGCGAGTCGTCTCGTGGCCTGCCCCCGCTCCCTCCACACCGCCGTCGTCGACCTCCTTGCCGCGCCGCCACCTCGCCGCAGGCTTGGGGAGTGGGGGAAATCGGTGCGCTACAGTCCCGCGGCCTGCCCCCGCTCCATCCACGCCGCCGTCGTCGTCGACCTCCTCACGCGCCGCCACCTCGCCACATGCTTGGGGCGTGGGGGAAATCGTCGTGCTACACTCCGTGGCCTGCGCACGATCCCTCCGCGCTGCCGTCGTCGCCGATCTCCTCGCCGCAGGCTTGGGCAGTGGGGGAGATCGGCGTGCTACTGCAGCCTCGCCGCGAGTGAAGAAGGGAGGCGGCGGCGGCTGCCCTAGTCGCTACTGATTTGGGTCACAATAGAACAGGAGTGTACCGAAAACTCGGAAGAGAGCCCGAGCTCGTTTGCTCCTGCCAATTGCACTACACCAACCACTCATCTCATTGATTGATCCACAAACGAGTAGTATGTATTTTGTGGAATGATCGTATGCCATGTACCAGACAAAGTTAGTGCATTTAATGCACTGCGAGGAGCTACAAAGAGCCTTCTCCCGCAAGGTTCAGGTGAAAACGTGGCAGCGTCGCCACCTTATATTGGAACCGGTGAAAATATTTTTTATCGTTTGAACATTTTCTGAATCCTGCGAAAGTATCTGTTTTAACCCCATGAATATTTTTTGAACCCCTCAATTTTTCTCCTATCCCCTAGAATATTTTAGAAACCTCATGATTTTCTTTTGAACATAATCTGAATCCCGTGCAACTATTTTTGTGAACCATGAACAAATATTTTAGAAACCATAAATAATTTTTTCAAACTCCAGAAATATTCATTTAAACATTGACCATTTTATTGGAACCATGAAAATATTTTCGAACCTTGAATATTTTTCTGAATCCTATGGAAGTATTGTTTTTACCCCGTGAATGCTTTTTAACCACCACACGTTTCAAAAAATCATGAAAACATTTCAAACCATCGTGAATATTTATTTAATAAACCCATAAATAAATATAGAACCACGCCAACTGTTTTTTTAGAATCAGTAAATATTCTTAGAAAAGATGATATTTTGGAACAAATGAACATTCAAAAGTGAACCTTTTATTGGAACCTGTGAAAATATTTTTAACGCGTGAACATTTTTTGAATTATGTGAAAATATCTATTGTAAACCCATGAATGTTTTTTTAACCCATCAAATTTTTCCAACGCTCTAGAAATCTCAGAATTTCCTTTTTAACATGTGATCGTTTTCTTAAACCCCGTGCAAATATTTTTGTGAACCATGAACAAAAAAAATTACAAACCATGAAAATTTTCTTCAAACCCCACAATATTTACTTACAACTTAACATGTTTTGGAACCACGTGAACATTTTATTAGAACCATGAAAATGTACTCAATTGTGAATTATTTTTCTGAATCTTGTGGAAGTATTTTAGAAATCCCATGAATTATTTTAACGTGTGAAAATTTTCTGAATCATGCTTGCAAATAGTTTTGTGAACAATGAACTTTTTTAACCATCATGAACATATATTCTTCAAACACTGTAACTATGTATTTAAACTAGTAATTTTTTTCAAACCCCGTGAACAATTTTTCAAACACTTGAATATGTTATATACTACAAAGGAAACCATTATACATTTTTCAGCACATGGACATATATTTTACCATGAAAATATATTTAATAAAAAAGCAATGAAACAATAGAAAATAAAAAAAATGGACAAAAATTATGACATGCACTAAAAATGAAAAAGAACAGGAAAAGTAAAAAGCAAAAGAAGAAAAGAATAGAGAAAAGAAAATAACGCACCAGGAATCGCATGCCATCCAGTTATGTGCAGTAAAATGTAAAAAGGAAAATCTAAAGAGCAGGCGCCTTACACGAGGCATAACTCTACGCAGCAATCTGAACCATCGATAAGCAAACGAGCGGGTCGCGTCCGATTGCCGCGCTTGTCGTTGACTGGCCAGCGTCAGCCTTGGCCGCACCGTGTCCGACAGGTCCACGTGCTCCTGCATGCCTCACCCCAAGAGCGCGTCGGTGCGTGCTGCTCTCTTTGCTTGGCTGCAGCTGGTAGCAGCTACGCACCATATTCTTCTCTTCTATCCACTCACATGTTGCCACGTGACACACTTTTTTTGTTTAGCTGCCACTTCTTGATCCTGCTAGCACTTTTATACGTGCACTAGTTGATCCATTTTGCAACGCACGAGTAGATTAAATGCAGCTAGCTAGCTGCTAGCACTTGTGCATGCACTACTTGATGATTTAGCCGCGTACGTGAATAATTGATTTGTATGTATTCTTGCATGTTCGTGTGAAATTTATCGTGACAATCTGTGAGCTTTGTATTTGTGTGATGGCCGGTGGCGTTCTGAGGTCTCGAGCTGACGTCTCGCTCTACCCCTCTATGTCGCCTAGTACAGGCGTCATTCGGAATGTACCGAATATGTTCGTTTGCCGAGCCCAGGGTCGTCTCTCGCCGGGTGCCGCGCCACTGATCTCGCCGGTGCGTGACGACGGAGTCCCGTCGGAGCACCACGTACTGATTGAGTTATCCTAATCTATCAGCAATAGTTACCCACCTAGTACTATTTAATTGAGTTATCCATCCAATACTGATAAAATTACCCATGTGTTTATGATGCAGTTATCCATCAGGAAATCAATTTAATTACCCTACTCTCTCGATAATAGTTAACCACACAGTATCGAAGGAGTTATCCACCCAATACTCATGAAGTTACCCATGTGTTCATGATGCATTTAACCACCAGAAATTGATTTAGTTATCCTACTCTCTCGGTAATAGTTATCACCCATACAAACGAAGTTACCCACCAAATACCGATAGAATTATCATGTGTTCACGATATATCCACCACGAAATCGATGTGTTACCGTACACTCTCTCCATAATATCGGTAATTGTTACTCACTCAGTACAGGTGTAGTTACCCATATGTTCATGATAATATGATACAGTTATCCACCACAAAATCGATGCAGATTTGCTGTCTTGACGATGCTGGGAGTTGCAAGGCCGGGAAGTGGGCTTTGATGATAGCCAAGGACTGCGCTCAAACATGTTGCAGCCTGCAGACATTAAGACCCACTTTGATTTCAGTGCTCTGGTGTCAGCCACGGGAAGAAGATGAGGCTGCTGAATGTAAAGGTTGTGGCTCCATTTTTTTGTACGACTAGACCAAGAAAAAATGTGTTGTTGCATATCTTTGACCTTCTGTACATCACTCGTATGTGACAGAAAAGTGATTCTTTTTACTCCCTCCGATCCGGAATAAATATGTGTCTGTGGTCGTGTCGCCGTGTTCGTGCGCGTCCGTGAACCATCGCCAAGACCTGCCCGATCTGAGCCCGTGAGTTTTACCGTGTCCGGTCTCCGCCGCCAAGACCGTCACCGAGCCGGGAGACGTTGCCGAGCTGTGTACCTCGAAAGTCGACAAGATCAGCTACCACGACGACCCGAGTACAACTAGTTCGACTACGTCCACGACACCGACAAGATGATGATGTTGCGGTTCCGCATCGACTACTTCCACGACATCGACAAGATGACGATGAGACAACCGGAGGACACCCACCTAGTCTGATAAAGTTACCAACCTATTTACTGGTAGAGTTACCCATCCAGTACTGATAAAGTTACCAACCTAATATTTCTAAAGTTACCCACCCAGTACTGATGTAGTTACCCACCCAGTACTGATGTAGTTACCCACCCAGTACTGATTTAGTTACCCAAACTGTAGTGATAAAGTTACCCACCCACTACTGATTTTTAGATGAAGTTACCCACCCTGTAGTGATAAAGTTACCCACCCAGTACTGATGGAGTTACCAACCTAGTACTGATAAAGTTTCCCACCCAGTACTCTCGTCGTGGGGGCACGACACTGGCTGCGGTTGTACCGCGTGACGGCAGGAGTGCATTGGACTCCGCAACCGCCGTGGAAGGCGGGGATGCACTTGCTGAACTGGATCATCGTGCTAATGTGGCCCTAGCTCTGCTTCCTCCACGTATGCTCTGACGACCCCGCTTGTCCCGATGTCGTAGAAGCCTCTCCCCCGAGCTGAACCAACCGGAGCACACCCACCTATTACTGATAAAGTTACCAACCCATTTTACTGATGGAGTTATCCACCATGCACTGATGAAGTTACCCACCATGTACTAATTGGTTTAAGGATGTGTTCATGATATAGTTATACACAACAAAATCGATGAAGTTACCCTACTCTATAATTCCGGCGAGGAATTGGGTGGGGAATTCTTCGTCACGGTTCCACGGACGGGGTGGACTGATATAGTTATCCACAACGAAATCCATATGGTTACCATACTCCATCGGTAATAGTTACCAACCATATACTGATAAATTTACCCATGCGCTCATGATATAGTTATCCATAAGGAAATTGATGTAATTACCCTACTCTATTGGTAATAGTTACCCATCAAGTACTGATAAAATTATCAACCTATTACTAATAAATTTACCCACCTATTATGGATGGAGTTACCCACCCTGTACTCATGAAGTTACCCACCTAATACTGATAAAGTTACCCATGTGTTTATGATATAGTTACCCACCCAGTACTGATATAGTTATCCACCATGTACTGATGTAGTTACCATGTCCTCTAAATTATAGTTATGATCCCAATGTCCATTTTTTATGGTGTAGTTGTCATTACAAAATCGACAATTATCATCCTAATACTTATGAAGTCGTACGGTGTTTTAGTGTAGAGTTACCAACTTGTGCATGATACATTGACCATCCAAAAGTGGTATTCACTTATGAAATACTAGGTGTGGTAACTTCAAAACTCGAAAAAATCGAAAAGAACAGCAAAAATGGTTTTATTTCAATCTGAAAACTAATCGTTAATATGGTGGATAACTTACATACAATAGTCCAGATAACTTACGTGTTAAAGGTGGGTAACTTTTGGGCCCGAAAAAAAAGTTCACGGAATATGTCAACATGGGATCTAGTTTCGAAGATCTCGTCGCGACTAGCTCAGCGGTGAAAACGGATTCTAAATCGGATGAACGGTTTGGGCTACAAAACATTTTAAATTTTCGAATTTTGCAATTAATGCGAGATGACATCAGCATTTTTTGTTTTTTCTTCATATATGCAAAGGAGGGCTGTTTGCTCGACCGCGCTCCGCGCTAAATTTAGGATGACGTCAGCAGATTTGGTGTTTAGTGCATGCATGCATGCAATAGAAGGTTTTTTCTTCTCACACGGGTGCTCGATTTGCTAATTTTGCTTTCGGACGGACGGGTGCATGGAGTTTAGTCACGTCC
This sequence comes from Poa pratensis, assembly GCA_947311845.1. NCBI lineage: Eukaryota > Viridiplantae > Streptophyta > Magnoliopsida > Poales > Poaceae > Poa > Poa pratensis. The sequence goes on from CAMZMU010000096.1 coordinate 21,973,913, forward strand.
AATGTAAAAAGAAACGAGTATAAGGAAGTTCAAAGCGCACGCACCTACACCACCCTACAAAATGAAGCTCATTTAATGCAACCATTGTATGCGACTCATGCGCTGTAGTCATACATGTACACCTAGCATCCAATTCGTCCGGTACCTTCAGACACCCATCCCCGCAGCCCTCAGCCAGTACCATTACGGCACGTCGTTCGGGAGCAAGCGAGCTCGAGCTCACAAAATCCGTGTCCAGGAGTGTACGGGGATAAAATTCAACAAGTTTTTTCTATGGAAGTACATCAAATTTTAATCAACGGCCAACAAAAATCGTGTCTTAATCAATGGCTAAGAAAAATCATAACCGACGGTACCGACGGTACCACGGGTACCGTCCCAACCACCGGAAAAGGGAAGACAAGTACGTAGAGGTGAGCTCAATCATGGCCTGTTCTAGTTTAACCAAAATAGTTTGTAGAGTAGTTATGTTTTTATTTGCGTAGTTTATCACTTACCCATGTAATATATATAATGCGTAGAAGTTTGAAAACATACAAAACCATAAGATATAAATAAGTAAGGAAAACAATTTTTTATTAAACTAGAAAGCAGATGATATTTCCTTTAGCTGCTCTCGCTTCTGTTTTTTGGAGTGTTACATTAGGTACACGCCTCAACCCAAGGATGCATTGCTTTGGTGACAAATACACAACATCCGCTACTTCCAAGAATAATGAAGTTACTCTGCGCGATATTGCATGTCCTAGAAGTCGTCCACTTCTCACAAAATGTTTCCAGAGACACTATGTCCGGAGAGGTCACATACATGATACACCATAGTGGTGCTTCATTTGGGTCAAGGGGGGCCAGTGCCCCCTCCCATCATATTCATTTGGGTCAAGGGGGGCCAATGCCCCCCTCCCATCATATTTTTCTTAAGTATGTAAGATTAATAATGAGTATTTAAGTGCCTTAACCCACCTCTACTCCAAGATGGTAACAAGGTTTTATGTTGCTCTATAGTTTGTTGAGATTGCTACGGGACCAGGGACGTAGCGAGGGGCGAGTAGGGGCTAGACACCCCAACGGGACCTCCTGTCTCGCGCTCGCATGCAGCCAGAACTGCCCCCACCAAAGCCTACAGTTAATTGTCCGCACATGTGAGTACTTTTTTTGCGTTTAAAAAAAATATATTTTTCTATCTAAATATATGTTCTAAAATCTGAACAGTTCTCAAAATCTATGTTTTGAAAATGTGAAAGTTTTTAAAAAATTGATTTTTTCAAATCTGAACGTTATTTTAAGTTTGAACAATTTTCAAATATGAACGTTTTTAAATTTGAACAGTTTTAAAATCTGTTTTTTTTATTTGAACAATTATCAATTCTGAACAATTTTAGATTTGAACATTTTTAAATTTGAAAATTTTCAAAACTGATTTTTTTTTCAAAATCATAAAAATATTGAAAAAAGAAAAGAAAAGCACAGATAAGAAAAAAAAAGAAGAAAACAAAAACAAAATGAAAGGACAGACATATGGGCCGACCCATTGGCAGGAGGCTTCAAGGGGCGCGATGCCCCGCTCCGCCAGTGGGCGTTATATAGGAATCTCCACACACCCCCCCCCCCCCTCCCCCGCAATGTTCTGCAGGGCGTACGACTACTACATGTGCATATGGCCTAACGGCCAAATACAAAAACTCACAGAGACAGTGACAGGACGACCGTGCGTGTCAGTTTTTTACCTTGCCAAATTCCTTTGTTGGAAAAACACTTAATTATGCTATCGTTTACAGAAACACTGAGGCGTAGGTGTAGTAACACAATACAAGGATCGGTCAAACAACCACTGAGTGCTTTCCATGCCACCTGAAGTTTCAACCTGGTCTGGCTGGGCATGCCGGTTTCTTTTTCTATGCCTAAGTTCTGAACAAAACTGTCGTGGGTTCGGACCAACTTTTTGGAAAAAGATGACTTTGAAAATCAGTTTTGGATGGAGTACTATAATGGGGAGCAAATAAAAATTATATAGATGGTCTGAGTATTTTATATTCATTTCATCATCATTGATTGTATTATTAAATTTGACCAATTATTATGAATTTTTATGTGTACTTCACATGTGTTTCACAAGCGAAAAAAATGATAAATTATGTTAAAAATCCCAAAAAATAACAAACACACTCTACGTATATCATACTCCTCTATTTATCGATTCTGGTGAACAAGCTCACCTCGGGAACAAATCTCATTTCTCTTTCGAACTATCATGGCTGCGCCACGAGGGCTTTGTGGACATGATAGCGAGAGAATGGACATCCGTGACGCATGGTCGTACTCCAATAGAGAAGTGGCAAAACAAATTCGTCATGTTAGGAGCTTCCTCAGAGGCTGGGCTAAAAATTTGAGTTCGGTTTACAAAAAAGAAAGGGACAGACTAATTCAATTTATTGAGGCACTAGAATCTCAGGCAGATTTTACACCTCTTGTTGATCATGATAGGATTGCCTTAAGGGAGGCCAATGATGCTTTAGCGGCCCTGCGTAGAGATGAGGAGTCCAAGTGGGCTCAGAGAGCAAAAGTTAAACATATTCAACAAGGGGGTAATAATACAAAATATTTTCACATGATTGCCAATGGTAAACATAGGAAAAAGATGATATTTCAGTTGGAACAAGATGAGGGTATTGTGGTGGACAACAAAATTTAATGGTTTTTATCACCGAGTATTACAAGAAATTATTCGGTGCTTCAGAAAAAACTAGTATTTCTATGGTTGAGACGGAGACTGCAGATATCCCTCAACTTTCGGGTGAAGAAAATGATATTCTAAAGGCTGAATTTACCGAACAAGAGGTTTATGATGCCATTTTTCAAATGAAAAAAACAAAGCTCCGGGCCCGGATGGATTTCCAGCTGAATTCTATCAAAAATGTTGGGCCATTATAAAAAATGATTTAATGGATATGTTTCACGCTTTTCACAAGGGAGAGCTTCCGTTATTTCATTTGAACTTTGGGACTGTGATTCTTCTACCAAAAAAAAAGGTGCAATGCAAATTCAGTAGTATCGACCTATTTGTCTCCTTAATGTGAGTTTCAAAATATTTACCAAAGTGGCTACCAATCGGATATCAAAAGTGGCACATTCGGTTGTTAGACCAACTCAAACGGCTTTTATGCCAGGGAGACATATTTTGGAGGGAGTTGTGGTTCTTCATGAGACTATTCATGAGCTTCATAGGAAGAAAATGGATGGGGTTCTTCTAAAAATTGATTTTGAAAAAGCGTATGATAAGGTTAACTGGTCCTTTCTCTTACAAGCCTTAAGAATGAAAGGTTTTGATCCTAAGTGGTGCCAATGGATAAAAGATTTCATTAGTCGGGGAAGTGTAGGTATTCGAGTTAACGATGACATAGGGCATAATTTCCAAACGTTGAAGGGGCTAAGACAAGGGGATCCTCTTTCACCTATTCTTTTTAACATAGTGGCGGATATGTTGGCCATCCTGATTAACCGTGCTAAAGAGGATGGGCAAGTGGGGGGTTTGATACCTCATCTAGTTGAGGGGGGAGTCTCCATATTGCAATACGCGGATGATACGATCATTTTCATGGAACACGATTTGGACAAAGCTCTGAATATGAAACTTATATTGTATTTATTTGAACAACTATCGGGCCTTAAGATTAATTTTCATAAAAGTGAGCTTTTCTGCTTTGGACAAGCCAAAGTAGTTGAGGATCAATATAAGCAACTTTTTGGTTGTGAATCTGGGTCCTTACCATTCAAGTATCTTGGCATACCAATTCACTTCAGAAAGTTAAAGAACGGTGAATGGAAACCAATTGAAGATCGTTTTGAGAGAAAGTTGAGTAGTTGGATCGGAAAGTTGCTTTCCTATGGGATAGGCTCATTTTAATAAACTCGGTGTTAACAAGTCTCCCAATGTTCATGTTATCTTTTCTGGAGGTTCCAAAAGGGGTCCGAAAGAGATTAGATTTCTATAGATCGAGATTCTTTTGGCAAAGTGATGGACATAAAAAGAAATATAGATTAACCAAGTGGAATTTGATATGCCGGCCTAAGGATCAAGGAGGGCTGGGAATTGAAGTACTAGATCTAAAGAATAAATGTCTTTTAAGTAAGTGGTTGTTTAAACTTTTAAATGAACAAGGGTATGGCAGGAGTTGCTTCAAAATAAATATCTTCATTCCAAAATGTTAGGCCAAGTCACATCACAACCCTTTGATTCACCTTTTTGGAAGGGGCTTATGAAAGTAAAAGATGATTTCTTCATTAGGGGTGCTTTTGTTGTGGGTAACGGCATAAACACAAGGTTTTGGGAGGATGTTTGGCTAGGTGATCATACTCTTGCACAACAATATCCCACGTGTATAACATTGCTAATCGGAAACAAGTTTCGTGGCAACAGCTTTAGCTCAACCTCTCAATATAACTTTTCGTAGGGCGCTCACGGGAAATAAATGGGACAACTGGCTACACTTGGTTGAAAGATTGATGCAGGTTAATCTCACGGATGAACAAGACGTCTTTGTGTGGAGATTAACAAACTCTGGCATGTTTACAGTAAAATCTATGTACTTGGATCTTTTGAACGGTCAAACTAGTTTCCTAAGGAAATATATTTGGAAGATTAAAGTGCCACTGAAAATTAAGATTTTCATGTGGTTTCTTTACCATAAAGTGATCTTAACAAAAGATAACCTTGCTAAAAGGAATTGGAATGGAAACAAAAGTTGTTGTTTCTGTGATAAAGATGAATCTATACAACACCTTTTCTTTGAATGTCCACTAGCTAAAATAGTTTGGAGAGTGGTACATATGTCTTTTAATTTAACTCCGCCGAAAAATATATCAAACTTGTTTGGGAACTGGCTAAAAGGGCTTGCAAAGGCAGACCTAAAGCATATTAAGGTGGGGGTATGTGCTGTTATGTGGGCGATTTGGAATGTGCGTAATGATTTTGTTTTTAACAAGCCGAAAAAACCATCCTTTTTGCAGGTTATCCCGATGATTACTCATTGGATACGTATGTGGTCTTATCTCCAACCAGAGGAGCAGCGACATGCAATGGATTCTGGGTGCAACACGTTGGAGACGGTCGCCAAGGATTTTTACAACCGATCAGGCTGGCGTTTTGACAATAGGATTACGATATGAGAAATAATTTTTGTCTTGTTTTATTTCGTTGGTTGATACATGTTGCGACCTTGTGTGATCCGTGAACTGTAACGGTTGCAAACTTTTAATAATGTAATAAAGCAGCCATATGCAACATTTTGATGCAGAGGCTGGGTCAGGCCCTTTTCGAAAAAAAAACATATATCACCATCGCTAATTACACTCAGAGATATTTGGTCCAATTTCAATTTTGTATCATGAAAACTATTAAAATGGCTTCATAAAATAACCCAGTGAAATAAATATAGATTAAAAAACGTGATTATATTATAAAAAAATATGAGACGTACGTTGCACGTGCACGTTCACTGAGTTTGTATTGAAGCTATGGGCAGACTGAATGACACAGGTGTGGAGCAGGTTTCAGAGTTAATCGATCCAGTTCAACACCAATGACGTACACAGCTAGTACGTTCCACCTTCCTGGCTCCTGACGCAGACAGTATGGTACAAATTCCATTTAGAAGGAGCGTGGGCGAGGATTGGTTGGCTTGCACCATGAGAAGTCGGGGGTCTACTCTGTACGCTCGGCGTACAGGGCACCCTTGCGTTGAAGGACAGAAGGGAGACTTCTGTGAATAATGAACAAGGTCATTCAGATTTGAGAACTGATGAGAAGTGGAGACGGCTTTGGAAGCTGGATGTTCTACCGAGGGTACGAGTGTTTTGGTGGAGAGTACTCACAGACATTGTGCCTGATTACGCTACTCTCACCAGGCGGCATGTCAGAGTTGAAAGTACCTGCCCGGTGTGTAAGTCATCTTCCGAGACGTTATACCATGCGATGATGGAATGTGGGCATGCGCAGCTTTTTTGGGCTGCGGCACGCGACATCTTGCATCTGAAACTCCCCAAACTGCATCCGGTCACTTGGGCAATGGATATTTTGTGTGGGACATTGTTCAGCCAGGATGAGGGGGAGAGGATAATTTCTATCATGTCAACCATCTGGGACTCAAGGAACAGATGGGCTCATGGTGAGCATGGCTATGAACCTTAAAAAACGATGGAAACCATTACTGAAACATTTAGTTTCTTGGAAGAAAAGAAGGAATCGAAAGGGAAGATAACCAGACCACCATGTAATTGGCACGGTCCAGAACAGGGGGTAATCCAACTGAATTCGGATGGATCTGTTCGAGAGGAGTTGGGTCTTGCTGGAGGAGGTGGTGTGGCGAGAGATGAAGGGGTTTTAGGAGTGCATGGTGCAGATTATATCATGGCATTTCGGACCCACTGGTTATTGAAGCTTTGGCCTTCAGAGATGGAGTGCTGGTCGCTCATCAACAAGGATACAGGAGGATCCTTTGTGAGACTGATTGCGAGGAGCTGGTGACACTATGGAAGAAACGATCTTCTCAGAGATCTTTGATAGCACCAATCATTAGTGAGATTGAGGAGCTGAGCTCTACTTTTGAGTTTTTTTATTTATGTTTTACTAGGCGTTCGGCCAATAGGGTTGCTCATGACTGTGCACGCATTGCTTGTGAGCATAGAATAAGTTCAGATTGGATAGGTGTTTGTCCTGAGTTTTCGAATCACAGCCTCGAGGCTGATTGTACAAACTATGTTTTGAGTTAACACCAGATATTTTCAGCGTCGTAGCTAGCCACCACGTCCCTCGCGTCGTCCGTTATCGGACGACTCGGGGAACCTATCGCCCCAGCCGCCGGTCACCCCTCCCGTCCCTCCCGCTCCCCCGCCGTCGCCGGAGGAGGTCGTCCGACGGCGGGATGTCCTTACCTGTTTTTTCTTACAAAAATATAAGCCCGGCAGTTGTCACCGAGCCCATCTGTTCCGATCTCAGATCTGGATCTCCGGCCGGCGGCCGTCCGCGTCCGAGCGCACGAACAGGGCATGCAAGTCTACGGATCATGCCCAGCTCGTCCGCCTGCATGTGCATGGGGCACGAATGCACGATGCATGCAGCCGCGCTGCAGATGCAAATTGCTCGTGGCTTGCTGCCCTGCATCCAGCTTCGTTCAGATCGGAAGGCAGAAATTCCAGCGACCTGACATTCAGGGCCGGGTCGGCAAAATTCGGGGCCCTGTGCGAAAATCTAAAATGGGGCCTATATAACACGAAAATATGAATTAACAAATAATTGTAATGTATATGACAGAATATTTTATGTAACAACTGAATATACTGAAAATCATACCTATATAAGTTGGAGTTACATAACGTTTATTTAAAACTCAATATTACCTGTCTCTACCAAAGTATTATTTGTGTTTGTCTTGTCATCTCTACAATGATTGTAAGTAATGGGACGGGGCTTGCCTGCTCCGCGTTTGTGTGCCCATCTGTGCTCCCGTTGGTTCAGCGGCTGGGATTAATTGACAGATGGCCCACCCCAATTTCTCTTTCCTATCTTTCTTCTCCCCGCAACTCCCAATTGCTCCCTGTGTTGACCATGGCGTCTGCTTCGACTTCAAGTCTCCAGCGATCCCAATCCTGCAATTCGCTTCTAAAGAAAAGGGGGAAAAGCAACGCAACTTAAGGATGCTGCTATTGTGAAATCTATATGAACATAGTTCGCTCTTAAACAAGTTAACACGCAATTTAAAATCAATTGTGTGGTCCGTGTGAACACATGTAATCTCCAGTTCGTAAAACGTAGATGTGCGTCTTGCTGAAGCTCTCGTGGTACTGAGGAAATCGATCACATGTCGTCGCCGCAACAACGCGGCATGAGTGGCGAGAGGAGCACAGCCTGGTACTGCAGTACGTTTGTAGTCTCGTCTCTTCAACGAATCATATCTAATGGGCCTCCTCGCCGCCACCGCCGCCTGGCCTGCAACCTCCGCGATATGCGCGGCACCGGCAAGGCTGTTCGATCTACGTCGCCGCGCCTGGACGTGCGCCTCCCACCCGTCCACGCTCGTCCTACTAGAGACATCAGCTACCTCAGTGAGCTCTCCTGAGATAATCCACTGCACGATCAATGGAGGCAGCGATGGCTGCATTAGTGCCTGACGGTGTTCCCTGAGTTTGGTGGTTGTTTTTTCCGTGAGGGAGACAGGAGGGATTGATGTGATGGAGACGATCAATCCCAGCCGCTGAACCAAAGGGGCGCACGGATGGGAACACAAACGCGGAGCAGGCAAGCCCCGTCCAGAAGTATCGACAGACTGATTACCGGATGACACGTGTGATGCTTCTTTTATAATAAACTTGTCCATAGCTCTTTTTGAGATTTAATCAAATCATGTTCTTTTTTTTGTCTTACGCTTTTGAGAACCGGACTAATGTTTCCCTATGTCAAATCTATATCATTGACACACAATATACAAGAGATGAATAAAATTAAATTAAAGTGTAGATACGATAAAAAATAGATTTGTGGACACAAAATATTAACTACACTATACCTGATTTTGCGATGAGCCGATGAAGAAGAATTGTCGCGCGGTCACCACGGTGTCGCCGATCGCCGGCGCAGCAACTGTGGATGGGATCGGCCGACGCTGTGCCGCGGTCGCCGTGACGGTGCGGATGCGAATTGCGATCCATCGCTGCAGCGACGCTGTGTCGCGGACTGGCGATCGCTGCCGATCAGTTCGTCTTTCGTCTCGCGTCGGCAGGGCCTGAATCGTGGGACGTGAGCGACTGGGCGTATTGACCTCATCGATTGAATCGATTTATCGGTCCATCGATTGCCGTTTCATATTCGCACGCGGAGTGGCCCAACAGCGTAGTTGAGACAGCCCAGTACGCAGCACAACGCAGCCCAAGTCTTAGGATAAAGTGTAATCTTATTCAGATGCTAAACAAATACTAGTTAGCATGTACGTGCAACGCACGTTTTCATAATTAAAGGGTGCAATTTACAACTAAAAAAGACTATATCAAGGTTACTTATTTATAATTTTATATCGGTTCTAAATTTTATGTTGCAAAGAGAACATGCTTACCGATCATGGATCACACAAACTTAGACATAAACCAACCGAATTAATGCGCAGCGGTGTAGATGTGCTTCTTTCACCGGTTTCTCGGCACAATTATGTCATCTCCTCAATGTCTCCTTGAACCCATGGATTCAAAACTACACCCGCGGAAGGAAGATATGCTAGGTTGGTCGCGCCAATCTGACGGTTGCAGCTCGCCGATCGGAAAGATGATCGGAGTGACGCAGCGGGGGGCCTCGGGGGGCGGCCCATTCGGAGGCCACTAAGAGTACTGGAAAATGCTCTTCTAGATAATCAGTGATTCACAAACAATGACAGGGATGCATGCAACATCTTGGATTATTTATGTCATTCCAAGTGACTCACAAACACTGACTCGATTTATGGTGCCAAAAAAGGAGAACTGCACTAAAGAAGAACGAAAGAAAAATCTGAAGATTACTGGATCCAATTATCATCAAGTCTCCTTTCTTGTTCAACCCCATCTCGGACGAAGGTAGCCTGCGCAACGTGGCTCCCCACCTCTCTCCGTCCTTGAAAAAACACTGAACATCAAGGGAGGCATATCAGAGCGGACACTGCTAAGCGCGCCGCCAGAAAGTCAAAGCCAGACATTAACAAAAAAATCAACTCAGGCGACCCAGACGTATCTTGATATTTCGTGGCCTGAGTGTGTGAATTATGATTTTTGCCTGACCCTGAAAATTTCCAGTAATCGGGTGTGAGGTTTGAATCACGAAGATTCAGAGGCCAACACCATCTCAACTTTGTTTCTCTCCTGTGTTAATTCGCTGAAGCTGCTCAATCTGTCGCTGGCCTGCGCCATTCTGCTTCCAGTGACTACCTTGATGCCGCAAGGCCTCCCAGAAGCTCTGCCGCCTCGCCATGATCCGTCACGCCGGAGCGCCCCTAACGTCGGTTTGGTATTGACCTCCGGCCGAGGCCGTCGCCATGGATTCTCCCGTGTTTCTGCGTTCGGGCCATCATCGTCGTCGCCGCCGCGATGGTGGCAACAACTTGATGTTGGAGCTGGCAGAGCTTCACCTTGGGGCCGGATGAGATGTTCACGATCTTGAGCGATGCCGGCATGAACGTGGCGATCCAGCCACGTCGTAGCAGCCGACGAGCTCCCTCTTTTGCCGGGGAGCGGGACTGCAGATCCTTCGGCTCCTTCCTCGGGGTAATACAGGTCCCTCGTCGTGTCGCTGCTCCAGGGCGAGAGCTCCAGCCACTGCAGTGCTACGAGCGGCGCCGCACGCGCGGCGGCTCGCCATGACCGGCAGACGGCAACGAAGCGTGCGCGGCTGTGCGGGGAGCCGAGCATGTGGCAGTTGACGTCGAGTAGATTGTCGGGGAGCGTGGACGACCAGAGCGTTTAGTTCGCGAGCAGAGCGACACCAGGCCGCCGTCCACGGCACGTAACCATCCAGAATTGATCTCGATCCTTGGCGGCAGAGCGCTCGGTCGACGGTGCGAAGTTGGCCAAGGATTGGATTGCGCCCCGACAGCGACGGCCAGCGGCGGAGGGGACGTGGATTGGACTGCACACCGACGGGGACGACCAACGTTTTTCTTTTATTTTTATCGGTGGCAATCTTTTGTAATTAACGGCAAAACGAAAAGGTGGTGGCAATTTTGTCGTATTATGTGAGTTGGTGGGAGGGCAAAACGGTCCAAAACGGACAATGTTGAGTTGTCAAACATTGGGACGATCTGAACCGTTTGATCGGATATTGAAGGGCTTAGATTTAAAGTATCCCAACAAGACAAGTTTGCTCTTTTAATAGTAGTATAGATATAGACATATATAAAAAATTTGGGGCCCCCAAATTTCGTGGGCCCTGTGCCAACGGCACAGTCAGCACCACAGTGGGCCCGGCCCTGCTGACATCCAGGAGGTCACGATGCAGAAAGGCAGTGGCCAGATCGTGAGGCCGACGACGCAAGCCAGCGGCGGCCGGATCTTGAGGCCGGCCACTGTCAGATCATCGGAGCACCGGTGGCCGCTCGCGGACGGGTCTGGTCTCCACGATGTTGTGTTGTGACCGGATGGAGTCTGTGGTGCGTCGGGTGCCAAGCCGCTCACTCATGCGCATGCCTGTTGTGACTTGAGTGAGTTGGCTCTGCCGGGTCGGTGCCGCTAAGTTTCTCTCGCGTCAAGATAATCTGTCTGACGCATGTTCTCTTTGATCGGCCGGAGTGTCGGGTTCCGGAAGGCTTCGCCGGCAATCTCGCATGGATATTTATGCCTAGAGACTGCTGGATCGGATGAGATTTGGTCGCGCCGGAGGGAGCGATGTGAAGCTCTGCTTCTGTTGCCATCATGGGCAAATTCATGGTGAAGTCAGAGGCGGAGAATGTCATGGAGGTCGAGATCGGAGGACTAGTAATGACGATTGGAGTCTTTGGCGGCGAGGAGGAACTTGTTAGAGCTTCAGGACTCGTAGCAGCGGTATGTAAGTGAGGGCGACAGCACAGGTGAAGTTCAAAATCTTATCTTTCAGGGTGAAAATCCAAGGTCTGGCCTTAGTTGGTTGTGTCTGGCAATGGTCTTGTTGAAGACATTGTTTTAAGAGCAGGGAGTATCTCCAAGGTGAAAACCCAAGATCTTCGATCGGGCGACAACAACGTTTGTGCACTGTTTCCTTCTTGAAAGCTGCTTTTAGAGAATTTCTTCTTATTATTATTTTTTCGGTTGTGTGCATCCGTAATACCTAAGGTTATTGCGCTGTTGCAAAGTCTGGGTGTAATTGGTATCTCCGCGATATTAATATATACTCTTTATCTATAAAGAAAAAGCGTGTGGTTTGCCCGCAAAAATAAAATACAAAACATCTTAATTGGTAATTAAGTCCAAACTCTATGCTAATCCATCTCGTATGTATACGAAAGCCCAATAGATGGAGAAATCAGCCCATGTGGCCATTTTTAGCATCCAGAAACCTAGAAGTTTGCCTTTCCTCCACTCCGTTATTTTTTCCCTCCTTGTTCAACGGCTCCTCCCGTTACGATCAAACTAGACATCTTAGCGCGGCAATGCCGCGCCCCTTTGGTGAAATCTAAATTTGAAAGTGCTGTTATGTAAAAGTTGTGAAGGTTTGAATTTTTTTGAAATGCGAAGAAAGTGTATGTATAAAAATTGTTCAGTTTTCGAAATTTAACCGAACTGAGAAGTTATTTAGATTTGAGTTATTTTTTGCGTCTGTAAAATGGGTAGTTTTCAAAGCCATTTTTTTAATATTTGAATGTATATGGCATGCACGTGCGGTAAAATTCAAATTTGAAAATGTTTACATTTGAGTTTTTCCAACTGTTATTTTGAATTGTAGGTCGAAAGACATGGTATTTTTTTTTTACATTTTTAGAATGTTTTTTCTGCGGGAAGATTGATAGTTAGCAATATTAAGGAAATTTTGATATGTTGTTTATATTAGTTTGTATTGTAGTTTTGAAGATATATTTTTTAAATTTGTATATTATTTTTTGTAATTGTTATTTCGAATTGTAGATTGAAATGCACAAAGTTTATTTTTTTAACGTAAATGTTCATACATTGTTTGTATTATCTTGGAATGTTGTCTGAAAGGTGTATTTTTTTAAAAAGTTCTAACATTTTTTGTAATTGTTATGATGAATTGTAGTTTGGAAGGTATGTTTTTTGTTTGAATTTTAGTATGTTTTTTTATTTTGAGTTGTAGATTGGAAACTATAATTTTTTTATGGTATTATTATATTTGGCAAGTTAGTTAGATTATGTTTGTTCGGATGTCTATATTTGAATAAGAAATTCAAATTTGGAAGTGGGCACATTCAAAAATTGTTCGGATTTCAACTCTGTTCCTTAACATGGAAATGTTAGGTGGATTAAATTGTCGTTAGAAGAAGAAACAGTTCTTTTGGAAAAAAAAATTGAAAGTGTCTATATTAAAAAATTGTTTGTCGTGTTGAAATAGGCAAATAAATTAGTGGAAATGCATTTAGATTATCTGCAAGTATTTACCGAGTTCAAATAGGCAAATATGTTTGTATTTTGCCATAAAAATTTAATGTAACTTCATAATCAGAGAGAATGCATTTTGTGAGTCTTTAGTAAATTCGACTCTATAATTAGAAAAAATGCACTTAGGTTGTCTCCAAATATGTACCAAATTAAAATATTCAATATATTTGTATTTTTCCATAAATAGAAAGCATGTATTTTTCTGGTCATTTTGATATTTTTTTCATATTTTTCAGATGGGTGGATTTAAAGAAATTAATTTTGCAATTTCTGACATTTTCTGGAAATTTAAAAATCCTGACGTGTGGGCCACCGATGACGCCGCGATGACGTCATCGATGGCCACGGCGGCAGCGGCCACGGCGAGCGACGCCGGCGATGCATCGGCGCGTCCTGGGAGGCGGCCGTAGGCGCGGCGGGCGCGCCTCGACGCAAGCAGCCCGAAAGTGGCGGCGCCGCCGCGCGTGGGTCGCCGGAGAGTGCACGGCGGCGGTCGAAAGCGGCGGCGGACGGCGAGATCAGCCGCGGCGATTCCGGCGTCCATCGGGCGTCCCGGCACGGCGTCCTCGGCGAGGATGGAGAAGGCGGCGCGGCGGAGCACGTCGTGGCCTCCGATTTGGCCGGGGACCCTCGGGGCGGCGGCGATGCGCGCCGGCGGCGCCGCTGCCGACCTCGGCGTCGCGAGAGAGGAAAAGAGGAGGAGCGTGCTGCGCTGGTTTTTTTACACGGAGAACCCTGAAGTTTTTGAAAATTACGGTTTAGACCTTTGCGGGCGTTTTTTTTGCAAAAATGATGTGCGGGGCGACGCGTCGGCTGGCGATTGGTAGAAACTCACTTGCTACAGTAATAGTTTTATATATAGAGGCATAGATTGATCCTGCCGGCATATAATCAGGGCTGAAATCCAGTTTGCAAAAGAATAGCTGTGTAGTCATTCATTTGCCTTATGCCACTATTAGTTCCGCTCCTGTTTTAACTTGCTCTATAGTAGATGGCGTAGTCTCTGAATATACTGTAATTCTTGCTAGGTTGCTGGTACTTCCTGGTGAGCCGTATATACACTTTTAGTCCCACAACTTGTCCGAGATGTACAGATTAGTCCCACAACTTGCAAAATGGAAAACCGTAGTCCCACAACATGCATTGAACGAACAAACAGGTCTCAAATCATCAAGAAGTTGACACGTGGCGTTGTATGTTTTTTAGAAAGACCCCTATATATTTTTTGATGGCATCTGTGGTCTGGTGTTGTCTTACATGTGGGTCCCACATGTCAGTATGTGAAGAAATAAATAGAATTGAAAGTAAAATTAAAAGTCACTAAGAAGGAATCGAACTTCCAACCTCTAGCTGATGCAGACGTGTGACTGCCACAAGACCAGCTATGCTCACATGTAATATTAGGACTACACTTTTTCATATACTGATGTTTGTTCTGCAAGTTGGGGTTGCAAACAAGGATGCTCACCATTGCTGTAGTGCGCGGCGGCCGGCGGCGAGGAGCTGGTAGCACTCGTAGCCATGGCTGGCCTAAACCCGAGCATGTGATTCGTGCGATTCGTGCCCTCGTAGCTATGGATCTCCCTAAGCATTTACTTGCGATTCGTGCTTCCCCGAGCTACCTTCCCGCGTGCCCGTGCTCCGGTCGCCGCCGTCGTCCACCATGCCGTCACCTCCGAGCTCTTTTACGTGGTTGCAACGGTAAGAATATATAATAGGACGACGGGCTGGAATTTTGCATGAACAGTTGAATGGTGTATTGGCAATGCCATACGCGTGTGAGCAGCATATCATAATCAGGTCATGAGTTCGATTCCTCTCCGTGTGCTGCCCTTTGTTTTATCTATTTCTTCTTTCTTCACGTACTGACATGTGGGACCCGCGTGTAGGACAGCTTCCTGTCCACGTATGTCAGAGAAAAATTCATGGGGGGTCTTTCCGCAAAACTTACAACGTCACGTGTCAGCTTCTGAATGATTTGGGACCTGTTTGTTCGTTCAATGCAAGTTGTGGGACAACGGTTCCCCATTTGCAAGTTGCGGGACTAATCTGTACATCTCGGACAAGTTGTGGTACTAAAAGTGTATATGCCTCTCCTGGTGACTGAGTTGTGCTTTCTTCGTGTCTCCAGTCTGGGTCCATTTATGGCAGGAGACAGGGGTTTGTCCTCTGCGCTACTTATGGGTGTTTGGTGATGCCTTTTTAGACATCGTTACTATGTTTTGACACTTCAATTTCTTCAATGAAATTGGGGGCCCGTTGGGGTCCTTTTATCAAAAAGTACCTCTATAGGCACAGGCTACTTGTCGTCGTATCGGCATTCTTGATAGGAGACGGGGTCCTCTAGCCGACGGTAGAACGTGGGGTAGAAGGTGGTGTTGTCCGGGTCGAGATTGTACACGGCGGTTTACCCAGCTTCAGGCTCCACTGCGGTGGCGGAGCCCTACGTGCTGCTATAACTCACTATAATGGCAATAGCCGTGTTACAGGTTACAATGAGCGTTGGATGTATGAGAAGTGTTGCCCTAAAGGCTGCCCATAGGCTGGCTTATAAAGGCGGCCAGACCTCGGACTTACAAGGAAAGACTTGACCAGCAAGTAAATAGAGTCCTATTCCTAGTCGGCAGAGTTGCCGCCTTCCATCATGGTCTCGTGGGCCTGGTGGGCTTCGTCTAGAACCTTCTCCCTTGCCGGCCGCCATCTTCCTTGTCGTCGGCTTGCTGGGCCGCCAATGTCAGGCCACCTCCACCAAGCCGGATTGATCCATGTCAAGGATACCCCCACTTGGTATATCCCCAACATTAGCCCCCGGAAAGGTTTAAGTTCTCCAGTTGCCATCTTTGTCTTGAGCGATGTCCGTCTCGTTTCTTGAATTTAGGCGGCTGGAGAGCTTGAAGCATTCCGAAGTAAAAAGGTAGGCGGCAATCCGTCTAAATAAAGCCGGAGTGATGCCGCCTTCGACCAACACATGGGAAAGACGGCCTGACCTCCTGTCAGGAATCTTCCGTGCCGTGTCTTGTTATGTTGACTGGTTAACTCAAATAGTGGCGTATCCACGTCATCTTGGGTCCACGACAGTTTGAACCACAAAGGAGACGAGAGGACGCTATGATGGCGGTTTTGCCATGTAGATGCGGTTGTGCCACGGAGGCGGCCTTGTTGCTGACAACAAGGCGTGGTGACGATAGATTCGTTGGGCGATGAATTCGCCTAAACCAGACACGATGTTGTATGACGGCGTCCCGTCTGTCATCGCGGCCACGGTGGAAATTGACAACTTAAATAGTCGGCAATGTTTGAAATAGGTTATCCCGGGATTCGTTTATGTAGGTGGTCATGTCTTTGACAACAAGGCGGCCGTGTCGCTGATGACAAGGCGGCCATGCCACGGAGGCGGCCTTATTGCTGACAACAAAGCGGCCGTGTCACTGACGACAAGGCGGCCGTGACGCTGATAATGGAGCTGCATGTCGTGCAGCCCCCAAGTATTGGGCAAAGGCATTGTCGATGTCAAGCCCCCGAGTATCTGGCGAGGGTAGTGTCGATGTCGAGCCCCCGGGCTTTGTTCGCCAGAGTTTTTCTTGATCTGCCTATCTGCAGCCCCCGGGCGTTGAGTCGACGTACTCGAAAGTCGGCTCGATGCTCAGAAGAACTTGTGGCGTTGTAAATCCAATGGTTGTAGTTGTCGAAGTTTGTGCCACCTTCACGGAAAGGCGGCTCAAGACTTGATGAACATGCTACGATCGCAGCCCCCAGGTGTCAAGTATCCTGCATAGTAAACATAGCTGCATTAAGATGTACTTTTAATGTAAGCTGAATAATTGTGAGGCCTGAGCCGGTAGTTTTTTGAACAAACACTTATGGGTTATAAATTTTATGTGGCCCGCCTTAATATTTATCTGGCTTATATGCTTAGCTTTTTATATGTTGGCAGTACCGCAGCACAGTTACTTCAGCTGAGCCACCCACATATAAGCAGTCAGAATAAGGATATTAGGCGGTGCAAAATGATTGCTTAATTTGGTCCGGAGGCGGCAAGTATCGAAAAGTTTGAACCACTTAGCACAGAGCAGATTTTGGGTAACTTTGATACTAAAAGTATATGATCATATGAAAAGACAAAAGACGGCATGATCTCAGAGCATAATGAGCAAACCATAGACTTTTATTTCACGACCATACAATTAATTAAATGTTTATAAAGAACTTATCTTTTTGATGCTTGCTGACGTTGATATCGAGGAGGTCGAGGCGGAAGACGGCAGCCCCCAGAATGTAGGCGGCAGCCCTCGGGATGTAGGCGGCAGCCCCCAGCATCCTGAGACTGATTCCACACAGGCGGCGACTTCCTATTTCTCCTCAAGCCGGAACGCGACGATAAATACGCGGGAGAGACGTCGTGCACTGTTAGCAATTAAGCTGGAACGCGGAGCTTTATTGTTTTGTACCAATCGATGTCTCCCCAAACTGGCCAGGTTTGGACGACCGGAAACAACAGCAAGCAATCTGACGATAAATACGTCGGAAAGGCGTCATGTCGTGTTAGCAATTAAGCTGGAACACGGAGCTTTATTGTTTTGTATCAATCGATGTCTCCCCAAACTGGCCAGGTTTGGGCAGCCGGAAACAACAGCAAGCAGTCTGACGATAAATACGCCGGAAAGGCGTCATGTCGTGTTAGCAATTAAGCCGGAACACGACAATAAAGGTTGTGACGAATCCGTCTAAACCGTACGTCAGACCGAAGCCGAACGTGGCGTAGCTGACGATGAATTCGCCCAAGCCGGATGCAACGATGGCGGCGTCCCGCTGGCATCGTTGACATGGCGAGATATGACGACTTGAATAGTCGCCCATGATTGTAATTAAGCCAAAACGACATGCCGATGAGTACGCCGGCAAGGCGACGGCGTCGTGTTAGTTGTACCGTGATGGCGAGTGCCGTGACAAGAGTCGAAGTCGGATGCAGCCGATCGAAGGCGAGGACGCAGATGACTTGAGACCTGGCCGCCTTGACCAGAAGCTGCATGACTTTGAATGATTAAAGTATGATTTTCTAGATGGAAAAATCCATGCACGCTTGGTATTCTCGTCACCAGATGCGTTGCATGTGGTATAGCTGATTTAATTAATCTTTATACTATCCACACGTTTTTTTTTTTGAACAAGAGGTGCCCCGAAGGGCGAAGAAGCTGCATTAAAACAACGGCAGGAATACAAATACAGCAAGGCCCTCATAGTCATCT
The DNA here is from genome assembly GCA_947311845.1 of Poa pratensis. Classification (NCBI taxonomy): domain Eukaryota; kingdom Viridiplantae; phylum Streptophyta; class Magnoliopsida; order Poales; family Poaceae; genus Poa; species Poa pratensis. The sequence continues at coordinate 21,992,260 of CAMZMU010000096.1, forward strand.
CTCGCACTGCTCTTTTTAGAGGTAACAATCAAGGGCTCACACAAAGAAAAAAGGACCCTAGGGCAAAAAGATAAAAAACAACTAGGCCCAACACGTCCTCCTCTGCCAAACGCCGGCGACCTCCAGGCAGCAGAAGCGTCGAGGTCGGAGATAAAGTTGCTCGCTTGGATCTCCAAACCAGCGTTGAACCATTGCCACCTGCCACCTCGACGGCCCCGGGGACGAACCACTTGGGGTCGAAGAAGCGTCGAGCACCGGCGCAATGATCCGAAGAGACCTCCAATTCGGAGGAAGAAATCCATGGCCGCCCTTCGGCCAGAAAAGGCAGAGGTTGGTCGGAGGTCTCCGACAAGAACACGCCCCTGCGGATGCACATCAACGGACGCAGCTTCAAAGAGAGTAGCAGAAGACCAACTCCGGCACCACACCATAGTCACCACACCACCACCGCGGTGGCTAGCACAAATGGACATCGACCGGGGCAGACCCGACCACCGCTTCAGAGAGGCTCCCGAGAGGGAGCAAGCAGAAAAGCGGGACAAAGCAAAGGTAGCCAGATCGGAGCTCCAGTCCTCCTCGCCTCCACGGCCGGCCAGGATGAGCTCCAAAGAACAGCCACCAACGACAGGGGTCCTCCCTCCCTCGCCACCATGGCCGGCCAGGGGAGGAACCGTCGCTTGCCTCGTCCGCCCTCCACCAAGAACAGAGAGGGGAAAGGGATGCTTATTGAAAGGGGGACTCGCCTTCATCCGCTTCCACCACGGAAGCCAGAACTCCAACGGCCAGCTCGCACCGCTCCACCGCACGAGGCTGGACAAAATCCCCTGCGAGCCTCCTGAACCAAGCGCCCGCCAACCGCCGACCATCTCCTCCCTACCTCCATGGTACCGAGAGAGAAGCAGCAGCCGAGCCAAGCCACAGATCGGGAGGGCATCACAGCTGACCTTATTGTCGAGGTCCACAAGAACCAGTGCGCCGCCGCCAGCTCTGACCTCCAGAGCAACTCCGACGAGGCACCATCCAAGGGTTCGCAGGATCTGGCCAGAGAGATCCCACATCCTCCACCAACTACCGGCAAACAGCCAAGATCTACAAGGAAGACCTAATCTACAAGCGCCAGCACCTCTCCTCCGCCTCCCTCGACCGGCGCCGCCAGCGAGATTGGCTTTGGATCGGGCCGTCGCGGCAGAAAGCGCGCAGGGGAACTGTAGCAGGGGAACGGGAGGAGGAGAGGGGGGGAGTTATGGCGTTGAGCCGAGAGTAAAAGGTGACCAGAGACGCAGCGAGCGCAGTGTGATGTTATCCACACGTATGTGATCTGCATGGATCGGAACTTAGCCATACCAAAAGGAATTTGACCACCGCTTGATCGAATTGGGTCCAGCCTCGAATACGTGATATTGCGTGCAGCCGCCTTTGCTGTACACGACCACCCTTACGTGATGGCAGGGCTGGAGTAGAGCTAATCAATCAATTTTTCTGCGTAGCTTCCGTAGCTGTAGCAGATCTTGACGTAGCTTGGTGATGGATGCCTCATCCCGCCGACTTAGTCAGAGGCCGATGGTCTGTCCGGGGACAGAGTTAAAGCGAACCAGCCGGCGAGATGTGATCTGGTTGATGATGAAGTTCCGTCACGCCAAAGTCGATCTACTGCCTTGCCGAGATCCGAGTGGTGATGGCGAAGCTTGCCGGCTTGATGCGATCTGGCCTGGGACAGCGAATCGCCGCCACTGTTGATAAAGATTGATCTTGCCCGGAACGTGATGCCAAAGCCTCCAGCCCCACGGTGGGCGCCAACTGTCGTCGTATCGGCATTCTTGATAGGAGACAGGGCTCCTCTAGCCGACGGTAGAACGTGGGGTAGAAGGTGGTGTCGTCCGGGTCGAGATTGTACACGGCGAATTACCCAGCTTCAGGCTCCACTGCGGTGGCGGAGCCTTACGTGCTGCTATAACTCACTATAATGGCAATAGCCGTGTTACAGGTTACAATGAGCGTTGGATGTATGAGAAGTGTTGCCCTAAAGGCTGCCCGTAGGCTGGCTTATAAAGGCGGCCAGACTTAGGTCTTACAAGGAAAGACTTGACCGGCAAGTAAATAGAGTCCTATTCCTAGTCGACAGAGTTGCTGCCTTCCATCTTGGTCTCGTGGGCCTGGTGGGTTTCGTCTAGAACCTTCTCCCTTGCCGGTCGCCATCTTTCTTGTCGTCAGCTTGCTGGGCCACCAATGTCAGGCCACCTCCACCAAGCCGGATTGATCCATGTCAAGGATACCCCCACTTGGTATATCCCCAACACTACTCATAATAGCTAGCACTCTTCTATGAATTAGTACGATCTTGCGGTCCAGTTAATTAGTACACTTCCATAGATTAATCTATTAATTGTATATACTAGGCCTACCAACCTATGCCCCTTTCGGAAATGCGCTCTAGAGGTCATAATAAATGTTGTTATTATCATATTTTCATGTTCATGATAAATATTTGTACTCCATGCTAGAATTGTATTAACCGGAAACATAACACGTGTGGTTTCATAAACAACATCGTGTCCCTAGTAAGGCTCTACTAGAGTAGCTCGTTGATTAATTGATGTATACAGTTTCCTAACAATTGACATGAGTTGTCAATTAATAACGGGATCATATTATTAGGAGAATGATGTGATAGATTGACCCAACTAGTCATAGCAATTTGATCGTGCCAGTGGTGCCACTAAGTTTAAATTGTCCTGCCCTTTTTTTGTCTAGTGTCCAATCTTACACCATGAGATTATGTTACTTGCTGGTACCGGAATAATATTTTGGGGCATCAACCGTCACTTCGTAATTGGGTGATCATAAAGATGTCTTACCGGTATCTCGAAAAGTACTTGTAGAGTTGTGATGGCGTGGATCACACGTCGATGGCCGCGCCGCCTCCCCGCTCGACCGCGCCGCTCCGCCTGCCGGCCGTGCTCGCCGACCTGGCTGGCTTCCGGCGCAGATCGAGACCGGCCGTCTTCCGCCTGCGCGCCATCCCCAATGCCATCTCCTCCGAGCACGGCCGACCACGCGGGCCTCGTCTACGCACTCGCCATCGAGATGGAGGCGCCCTTCAAGCTGGGCGACGGCTTCCGGCTCCCCGTGAGGGATGGGTCCGAATAGGGCAAGGCCCGGGAGGCGCAGCTTGACGACGCTTAGTGCGTGCCGCTCCTGCCCTCGCAAATCTCGCCGCTGGTCCGCCGCCATGGCCACCGCCCGCGCGCCATTGCTGCTCGCCCTCCTCACCGTCAACACCACCGCTGGCTCCTCGGCGCCCCACTCCGCCTAGGCGCCCTCTCCGCCCCGGCGCTCGCCTCGAGCGCATCTGCCCATCACCGACGACGACCTCGCCCGTCACGCCCTCGTTCCCGTCTTCAAGGAGCTGCCCTCCGGCCGCGACCTCGATAAAGGCAGGCGGTGGGCGACGAGCTCCTTCGACACCTGGCGAGACGGCACTGGGTCGAGGCGCTGGGTTGAGGCAGAGCTCGGTCGCCGGCGAGCTGGGTGACGGCGGCCGGATTGAGGAGCTCAAGATGGGCAACACTGCAGAGGGGCTCAGGGGCCGGATTGTAATTTGTTTATTTTCTGGGGTGTTTGTACCTGCTAATAGATCTGGGGTCCTTTTCACAAAACCAAATGTATTAACTAATTTTGTTTTTTTTAATTCCTAACAATATACCACTGGCGGACATAGGCGCAGCCCGCCAGCGGTAGCAATCGTAGCTACTGCCGGACAGAAAAAGTGCACGCCAGCGGTAATTGTCTTACCGCTGGCTGACGGACCGCCTGCCAGCGGTATATATTACCACTGGCGTAGTCATCGCTGGCGGGCGCGTGCCCGCCAGCGGTAGGCCTTTTCCGTCCACCAGCGGTAGGCCTTTTCCTACTAGTGCTACTATCTAGCATAAATACTCCCTCTAAAAACACAAGTAATTACTTGGCCAAAGCATACACAAGCATCGGAGAGCATGCAAGAACATAAATAAAACATATCATAGATAAACTGAACAATAATGTCATGACTCCATAATTTATCGGATCCCGGCAAACACAACACATAGCACTACAAATAGATGATCTTGATCATGTTAGGCAACTCACAAGATCTATAACAATGGAGTACAAGGAGGAGAGACAACCATCTAGCTACTGCCATGAACCCGTAGTCCCATGGTGGACTACTCACGCATCACTCCGGAGGCAGGCATGGTGGTGTAGATGCCTTCGGTGACGATCTCCCCCTCCGGCAGGGTGCCGGGAAGAGTTTCAGAACCTTCCCGATCTAGGGTTGGCGACGGCGGCGGCCTCAGACGCATAGTTTAAAACACCGGACCGGTTAGTGAACCAGTGAGGTGGCTGGTTCACTGGTTCAGCAGTTCAACCGCCGGTTCAGCGGTTCAATAGCGACCAAAAATCGGCAAATTTAATAAATAACTAAGCTAATTTCGCAAAAAAATCATCGCCGAATCATATATAGAGTACTTACTTCTGTACTGTAATACAAAGAACATTAGCACAGGTGGTATAGCGCCTTGAGCGGGGTGTTTGGACAATTGTTGCACGTCCTGAGTTCGAATCATTGTGAGATTGCATTAATTTTATTTATTTATTCCTTTTTTAATAGTTCGTCTTTTACGCTTAAAAAACCAGACAGAGGCTCGGTTCCGGGTTTTTCCGGTCGGACCGTCGGTCCGGTCCAGTTTTTTAAACTATGCTCGGACGTATTTCTAGAAAAGTGATTGGGTATCGAGGATTTTCGGGAATAAGGCAATTTACAGGTGAAAGGGCAGCGTCGGAAGCTTCTCGAGGGCGCCATGTGGGACCAGCCGCGGCCAAGCCCTGGGCCATGGTCAGGTGGTGTCTGGGGCCTGTGGTTCCCCCTGCAGGCGCCCTTGTGCTTCCGTCTTTGTTTCTTCACAAAAATAATTCCCGTAAAGTTTCAGCTGATTCCGAGAAAATTCCCCGACTAGCTTTTCTGAAACAAAAAGACAGCAGAAAACAGGAACTTACACTGGGCATCTTGTTAATAGGTTAGTTCCAGAAAATATGCCAAAATGATATAAAAACATTATAAAAACATGTGGCAATGATATATAATAAGCATGGAACAACCAAAAATTATAGATACGTTTGATGCGTATCAACATCCCCAAGCTTAATTCCTGCTCGTCCTCGAGTAGGTAAATGATAACAAAATATTTTTTGGTGGCGACATGGTACCAACACACCTTTGATCAAATAATGTAAAGCATATAAACTGAATGAAGTGATCCAAGACAATGGTCTATAGTTGATATAAAGCAAACAATGATTAACCATGTGTAACATCTAAGTAAGAGTTTTTCATGAATAGTACTTTGGAGACTGGAAAATTGTAAAACTCGTCATGCTTGATAGCTCACAAAGCAACATTCTTTTGTCAAAGGTGTTTAACCAACACAAAGGAAGATTTAAGTTTTCACTAAAAGTTTCAACTTGCAACATATTTATCTCAAGATAATGTCAATAAAAAGTTTTCACAGTTATACATAAAGATAACATGTAGTAGACTTGTACCAAAATTGATACTATGCATTTGCTTGAGAGATAAAGATTGGAAAGGAAAACTGACTCAACATAAAAGTAAAAGAAAGGCCCTTCGCAGAGGGAAGCAGAGATTAATCGTGTGCTAGAGCTTTTTAGTTTTTCAAAGCATATAGAGACATAAAAATAAAATTTTGAGAGGTGCATACTATGGTCAACTGATGTCTACGCACGCTTCTATTCTTGTAGACAGTGTTGGGCCTCCAAGTGCAGAGGTTTGTAGAACAGCAGCAAGTTTCCATTAAGTGAATCACCCAAGGTTTATCGAACTCAGGGAGGTAGAGGTCAAAGTTATCCCTCTCAAGCAACCCTGCAATTAAGATACAAGAAGTCTCTTGTGTCCCCAACACACCTAATACACTTGTCAGATGTATAGATGGACTAGTTCGGGGAAGAGATATTAAAATACAAGTGATATGGATGATTATAAATGGTAATTGCAATCTGAAATAAAAATGGCAGCAAGCAAACATGTAGCAGAACTGGTTGTAAGCGGTGTTTCAATGCTTAGAAACAAGGCCTAGGGATCATACTTTCACTAGTGCACACTCTCAACAATAATAATATAATTGAATACATAGATATTTCCTCTTCACTATGCTACTCTGAATTATTCTCTCGTTGGATAACGAACACCAATCCACTGCGTAGGGCTATAACAGCACACCTTAAAGTCGCATTCCACATCTAGGGAACCCCACACTGTCAACTTGAGTGCCCTAAATAGTACTAGACAAACACCGCAATTTCATAGAGACATCCAACACAAATAATAACTCATGATAAGTATTCCTGTTATCTTTAGCCTAAGAGCCACACACACGGGGCGCACACTGTCAACTTCGCACCGTGGGACAAAGGTGACTTCGGAGATTACATTAATAAAACCACTTGAGTAGCATATAAGATAATGAAGAGTAACATCTATGGATTCAACTAGATTACAAAGCTCATGATCACATAAAGATCACACCATGGGAGAGAGAGATAAACCACATAACTACCGGTAGAGCCCTCAGCCCCGATGAAGAACTACTCCCTCCTCATCATGGGAATCAGCAACGGCGATGATGGAGGCGGTGGCGTCGATGGAGATGGCTCCGGGGGCAATTCCCCGTCCCGGCAAGGTGCCGAAAAAGAGACTTCTGTCCCCCGAATTAGGGTTTCGGATGGCGGCGGAGCTCTGGAACTTTTCTGGGGAAATCGTCGATTCTTCTGTGAGTTTTAGGTCAGGGGCACTATATAGTCCAAAGGGCGTCGCGAGGCGGTGCACGAGGAGGCGACACCACCCCTGGGCGCCGGTGGGCCCTTGGCCGCGCCGAGCCCACGTGTGGAGCCCTCGTGGCTCCACTTCATCTCTCCTTCGGACTCCAGGTGTCTTCTGATAAAATAGGGGCCTCCGTAAATTTTCGTCCAATTCCAAGAATATTTCCAGACTAGCTTTTCTGGAATACAAAAACAACAGAAAACAGGAACTGGCATTGTGCCATCTTGTTAATAGGTTAGTCCCAGAAAATGTATAAAAATGATATAAAGTGTATATAAAACATGTAACAATTGGTATAATATCAGCATGGAACATCAAAAATTATAGATACGTTTGAGACGTATCATCAACGAATGATAGTGAGCAATGCATTACTATATTTGTTAGACAGACGAGCGGCTCCCATGAGGAACGTTATTTCTGCAGCAAGCAGATCATTCCTCTTATCTCCTTTATTTACACATGCAGATGTTTTACTGAATTCTTAGGAACAATATGTGAGGAGAGTTTTTTTGTGAAAGTTGTAAATTATCTTTTATGGGGATGGGCAACCCGTTGCCAGCTCTTTTTGCAAAATTAATGGACAAGTAGATAAAGCATATAGGTCCTTGATAAAAGTTTATCCAACAAATGCAATAAAGACCACCCACTACTTCCTCATGAGCTTGGAAGCAGTGGCACAAAAAGAAGTAATAACATTTTGAATATTGAAAGGTAGCACACGAAAAATTTATTTGGAATGGAAAGAAAATACCACATGTAGGTAGGTATGGTGGACACGATTGGCATGAATATTTGGCTCAAGGATTTGGATGCACGAGAAGCATTCCCTCACAGTACAAAGTTTTTAGACTTATGTCGTGGTGGGAACACGCAGATGCCTAGGGGTAGGCTTAGTCTGGGGCCGAACGTACGCTTGAGGATTCGGGTAGGGATAGCGCGCAGGATTGCGCACACAGACAAACAGATCAACACGGGGATTTACCCTGCTTCGGGGCTCTCGTGAGGAGATAAAACCCCTACTGCAGCATCTAGCCTACTTGGTGTATTCTCCTCTGTATATGGTGTGTACAAACGCTCCTCGAGCTGTATGCGAGAGCAGCGCAGTGCTCAGCTAGCTAGTGAGAAGAAGGCAGGGGGAAAATGAGCTCCTGTGAGTGTGAGGCCTCCCTCATCCCATCCCCCTGGTGCCTTTATATAGTGGAGACCCAGGGGACAAGAAGGGGACAAGGAGACAAAGGTTACTGTACACTGTTCACTGTAGCTGACTTGACCAATGGGGTCTTGTCACACTGTAGCAGCGTCACTGTAGTTGTACTCTTGTCACATCCTGGGCACTGTAGCCATGCTGGCTGTGTCATCGTTTTGTCCACTTGTGCTTGTCTCCTGGAGATGGCAGAGGAATCTTGTACTGGACGAGGTAGAGGTTGGGGACGTCGGTGCAGAGGTTGAGGCAGTGTCCCGGTTGAAGATGCAGCACTTGAAGTAGACCGGGACGCTGGAGAGGAGATCCCGGTAGGACGCTGGCCGGTGGAGACGTCGGTAGCTGGAGTTTCACGTCTCGGTCGACGTGGTCGAGGGAGCGATCGCTGGAGCTTCGGCTTGCCTGGCGCTTACCTCGGCCTGTTGGAGCCTCGGTGGCCTGCTCCGAGGTGCTGGAGACGCACGGCCCAACGTGGCCCGAGACGCAGCGTTGCCTCGGTCGAAGGAGGGAAACCGAGACAACGATCGATCTCCCACCACGCAGCGATCCCTGCCCCGAGGCTGGGGAGGCACGGCCTGCTCCGAGGCTGGCCAGCCTCGGCCTGCTTCGGCCCATCCGAGGTGGTGATCCGCTCCGAGATGCTCGCCTGGCCCGAGTTGCAGATCTTGGCCTGCTCCGCTCCGGGATAAAGGTCCGCTCCGGGTTTGGGCCTCGGTCTGCTCCGAGGTGGAAGCTTCGGCCTGCTCCGCTCCGGGATGGCGGCCTGCTATGAGGTAAGCAGAGCCCATCCGAGGCTGGGCACATCTCGGACCGCCCGAGGCAACTGAATGTCGGCCCAATATTGTGTATATCGGCCTGGGCAGCTCCAGTATCGGCCCAGGTTGCTTTCTTTTCCTTTCTCTTTATCTTCTACTCGTTTAATTCCTGTTTTTACCTCCTTTAGTACCTCGGTTAAACCAACACTTTGGGGTACCCGGGGTCACATCCCCGACAGTAGTCCCGAGGCTGTGGGGGACTCGCAGAGTCGCGCACAGACTTACAAAAATAAATAACTGTACCAGAAACCTCCTGCACCGTACAGCCTTGCCTTTCAGGCCAAATGCGACATCCGGTTGACCGAGCTCACCCGAATCAACAACGAGATGGACAATTTGTACTGGAAATATGTTGCCTGAATGGTCACCATTATATGCCGGTTCTTAGCCCTCCTGGCTTTTACCGAACTCGGATGCCACCAGCGTCGGCTAGCCCTCCTGGCTTTTACCGAATTGAGATGCCGCCAGCGTCGGTTAGCCCTCCTAGCTTTCACCGAACTCGGATGCCGCCAGCGTCGGTTAGCCCTCCTGGCTTTCACCGAACTCGGATGCCGCCAGCGTCGGTTAGCCCTCCTGGCTTTCACCGAATTGAGATGCCGCCAGCGTCAGTTAGCCCTCCTGGCTTTCACCGAACTCGGATGCCGCCAGCGTCGGCTAGCCCTCCTGGCTTTTACCGAATTGATATGCCGCCAGCGTCGGTTAGCCCTCCTGGCTTTCACCGAACTCGGATGCCGCCAGCGTCGGTTAGCCCTCCTGGCTTTCACCGAACTCGGATGCCGCCAGCGTCGGTTAGCCCTCCTGGCTTTCACCGAACTCGGATGCCGCCAGCGTAAGCTGGCCGACATAAACCTGCATGTACATATCTCAAATGTCCCGGTACCTCGGCCTCTCTAGGCATATCACGTATGTCTCGGTATCTCAGCCTCTCTGGGCATATCACATATCTCGGTACCTCGGATGTCTGGTAGCCACTCTGGGCGCTTACCGACATAGATGTCTCCAGCCACTGCTGGTTTGACATAAGCATATCTCGAATGCCGGTTTTAGCCACTTCGGGCGTATACCGACATAGATGTCTCCAGCCACTGCCGGTTTGACATACAACCTGTAAAAACATAACTCAAAGGTTGCCTCTGGCTAACAAACATAAACAAAGATCTGGTATGGAAAAGATTCCATGATACGTTGGCAAACAGAATAAATAGCGATGTGGGATATGGAATGATGCCAGGGTATTGTGACAAACCGAAGTAAACGGCGATTTGTGATGTGGAAAGATGCCGTGATGCTATGGCAAACCGAAACAAACGGCGATCTAGAGAATACCGATAATGCCAGGGTACCTTGGGTAATTTGAGATAACCAATATAACCATGATACCTCGGATTTCCATTATACCTCGGATTTCCATTATAACTCGGGTTTCCACTATACCTCAGATTTCCATTATACCTCGGATTTTCATTATGACCCGGATTTCCAATATACCTCGGATTACCAATATGAACCGGATTTCCAATATACCTCGGATTACCAATATGACCTGGATTTCCATTATGACCCGGATTTCCAATATACCTCGGATTACCAATATGACCCGGATTTCCAATATACCTCGGATTACCAATATGACCCAGATTTGCATTATACCTCGGATTACCAATATGACCCGGATTTTCCAGGATACCTCAGTAACGAACATTCTCAACAAAACCGATGTCACCTTTCAACGTTAGTCCAACATACATATCATGAAGAATATTTGACGGGAATAACAATTATACTAACCGAGGTAAACCAGCTATAGCACTTAATAGAAATCGAATCTAACAACAGATACTATGCACAAAAAACTAGACTCGGTTTCAACCGAGTCCCCGAGTCACTTCTCTTATCTAGGAGGAGGTGTAAAACAGACTGGCTATCCAGTCCCCGGGTCAAGACATCTTGTCCCGGGTAAAACAACTAATCAAAGCAAGGAAGAAACGAGGGGCCAGTCCCCGAGTACTGTTTGAGACTATCTAGAAGCATAGACAGACATATAAATGATACTTACAAGGCCAGGTTGTTGGAGAAGTCTTAACTCGGATTTCCAAGTCTTAACTCGGATTCTCCCAGGATACCTCGGACTTCAGAACACCTCGGATTCCAGAACAGCTCGGATTGCAGAACAGCTCGGATTCCAGAACACCTCGGATTCCAGAACACCTCGGATTCCAGAACAGCTCAGATTCCAGAACAGCTCGGATTCCAGAACACCTCGGATTCGCACTGTAGCCAACCCGAAAATGAGTCAATACACGGGGACGATGTCGAAGTTGAGTCCCCGCGTTGATGACGAAGGTCCCATCCGAATTAATCCAGCAAGCGCCACTATCAGCCCCACGGTGGGCGCCAACTGTCGTGGTGGGAACACGCAGATGCCTAGGGGTAGGCTTAGTCTGGGGCCGAACGTACGCTTGAGGATTCGGGTAGGGATAGCGCGCAGGATTGCGCACACAGACAAACAGATCAACACGGGGATTTACCCTTCTTCGGGGCTCTCGTGAGGAGATAAAACCCCTACTGCAGCATCTAGCCTACTTGGTGTATTTCTCCTCTGTATACGGTGTGTACAAACGCTCCTCGAGCTGTATGCGAGAGCAGCGCAGTGCTCAGCTAGCTAGTGAGAAGAAGGCAGGGGAAAATGAGCTCCCGTGAGTGTGAGGCCTCCCTCATCCCATCCCCCTGGTGCCTTTATATAGTGGAGACCCAGGGGACAAGAAGGGGACAAGGAGACAAAGGTTACTGTACACTGTTCACTGTAGCTGACTTGACCAATGGGGTCTTGTCACACTGTAGCAGCGTCACTGTAGTTGTACTCTTGTCACATCCTGGACACTGTAGCCATGCTGGCTGTGTCATCGTTTTGTCCACTTGTGCTTGTCTCCTGGAGATGGCAGAGGAATCTTGTACTGGACGAGGTAGAGGTTGGGGACGTCGGTGCAGAGGTTGAGGCAGTGTCCCGGTTGAAGATGCAGCACTTGAAGTAGACCGGGACGCTGGAGAGGAGATCCCGGTAGGACGCTGGCCGGTGGAGACGTCGGTAGCTGGAGTTTCACGTCTCGGTCGACGTGGTCGAGGGAGCGATCGCTGGAGCTTCGGCTTGCCTGGCGCTTACCTCGGCCTGCTGGAGCCTCGGTGGCCTGCTCCGAGGTGCTGGAGACGCACGGCCCAACGTGGCCCGAGTCGCAGCGTTGCCTCGGTCGAAGGAGGGAAACCGAGACAACGATCGATCTCCCACCACGCAGCGATCCCTGCCCCGAGGCTGGGGAGGCACGGCCTGCTCCGAGGCTGGCCAGCCTCGGCCTGCTTCGGCCCATCCGAGGTGGTGATCCGCTCCGAGATGCTCGCCTGGCCCGAGTTGCAGATCTCGGCCTGCTCCGCTCCGGGATAATGGTCCGCTCCGGGTTTGGGCCTCGGTTTGCTCCGAGGTGGAAGCTTCGGCCTGCTCCGCTCCGGGATGGCGGCCTGCTATGAGGTAAGCAGAGCCCATCCGAGGCTGTGGCTTCAGCCCACCGAGGCTGGGCACATCTCGGACCGCCCGAGGCAACTGAATGTCGGCCCAATATTGTGTATATCGGCCTGGGCAGCTCCAGTATCGGCCCAGGTTGCTTTCTTTTCCTTTCTCTTTATCTTCTACTCGTTTAATTCCTGTTTTTACCTCCTTTAGTACCTCGGTTAAACCAACACTTTGGGGTACCCGGGGTCACATCCCCGACAACTTAGCAAGGTATCAAGCAAACACATATCATCAACCCAATACACGAATGACCACAAGATATACATTAAGCATAACCATTAGACCCCACACTGTCGTCCTTGTTAACCAAACATACCATTGCAAAAAGAATATCTAGACTTTGAGAAATAACAACCAGAACAAGCATCATAATTCTAAGCTTTGCGGTATTTCTCAGTAATCCATTCTTTAGTAAATGATCCACAAGTTTAAGCATTCATCTAATTCATACCTCAAAACAATTGACAAGTATCAAGTTATTCAAAACAATGATCTACAAGATTATGTAAGCTTCTTTTACCACTTCCTACATGATATTTCCCTATCAACCAAACACCAATCAATTTATTTGAACAAACTCTCTAAGCAAGTATGCACGTAACACAAGAGAGTACAACCTAACTACAAGAAACTAATAGCTTTGAACAAGAGATACATGAAAAACAAGAGCTAGAAGCTAAAATAATAAAAGCTAAACACTCTACACATATAAGTGAAGAACATGAGTGTTTTATGAAAAAGCGGAGCGTGTCTCTCTCCCACACAAGAATGCTAGGATCCAACATTGCAAAGACGAGAAAACAAAACAAAACTGAAAGCAAAACATAAATGACGCTCCAAGAACATCACATATTATGGAAAGGAATAAAAATATAGACTCATGGGATCGACCTAATAAATTGTTGATTAAGAAGGGGATGCCTTGGGCATTCCAAGCTTAGACGCTTGAGACTTCTTGAATATTCGGAGGAGGTCCAGGGGAGCCTCCCCAAGCTTGAGCTTTAATCCCTTCTTGATCTTCTTTCATCACCTCGTTCTCTCAACACTTGAAAACTTCCTTCACACAAAACATCTCATAAACTTATTAGAGGGGTTAGTACTAAGCAAGACAATAATAAAATAGAGTGTAAAGACGTGTGAAACTCCCCTTGCTGAAGCTTCCAAGTCCCGGCAACGGCGCTAGAAAAGAGCTTGATGGCGTGGATCACACGTTCGCTGGAAACCCCAAGAGGAAGGTATGATGTAGCGTAGCAGCAATTTTCCCTTGATTTCAAAACCAAGGTTATCAATCCAGTAGGACTTGGAGAAGGCTCTAACAAGGTGTCTTCCTCCCCTAGCGCAAGGAGGTTAACGCAGACCTGCACACAGTCACAAACAAACTACTTTGCCCCAACGAAACAGAGAGGTTGTCAATCTCTTCGGCTTCTTGAACACAAAGAATTAAACGTATGTGTGTAAAATAATATGAGAGCAAAAATGACCAGCGAGCAAATGACTAGGAAAAGCTATGAAAACGGTTGTAAGCAATATAGGAAAATAGGATCGGGGTCCAAAGTTCACTAGTGGTGTCTATCCGAAAGATAAACATGTTGGGTAAACAAATTACAGCTGGGAAATTGACAAAGCATGGGCGCATAACAATACAATCATGACACAAAGTTCACCGTTTCTTTTAATATGGGCATTACGTCAAAATACATAGACCGTTATCCAACTGCATCTATGACTAATAATCCACCCCGGGATCATTATCCAGCATGTCACCCGAAACTATTAAGTTGCAAGCAACAGATAATTGCAATAAGCATGGTGCGTAATGTAAGAAATAGTTATAATAGCAATAAACACCGTTGTTTTACCCCCAGTACTGACGAGGTATCTTCTCGACATATGCCACGGGGTGTCTTATCTGAGGGGTAGCTACGTCGCGAGCGATGGCGTTCCAGCGGGATCGTGCGACGGGCACGGCAAACACGGGGATGTACCCAGGTTCAGGGCCCTCGCGAGAGGTAAAACCCCTACGTCCTGCATCGATCTGTATATATGGTGGAGTATATGTGGTGCTACACTTTGCTCCTTGAGCTGTTAATGTTCTTGGCTCGGATGAGCTAGAGCTGTCTACTTGTGTTCTTGTGAGGAAGAACCTGTACGTGAGTGATTGGGAGTGTGAGAGAGCAGCGTGCTAGCTTGCTTCCTGGCTAATGCGTGAGTGAGCTGTGAGGAGAGTGGATCCATCCCTTTAGCTTGCTCTTCCCTGGTGCTCTTATAGAATGAAGCCCAGGGGACAAGTGTGAGACAAGCGGGGGACAAGCGGGGGGCAAGCGGGGAACAAGGGGTGGCCCACCGGTCCAACTTCACTATTCGGGGGACAAGTGAACACGGGTGCGCCGCCGCGCAGTGTTCTTTGTCCCGGCTGCGTCATGCACAGGGTAGCGGGATGGTTTGCCTTGTCGGCGTGTGTCCGATGGGACGAGTGGTTGACTTCGTGTAGCAGGTACGCAGCCAGACGGAGAGCGGCCAGCTGGACTCGGCGTCGCTAGCCGGAGTCGGACAGCCGGGCAGAAGTCGAGTAGCCGGACTCGGGCCGCCAGCCGAAGTCGAGCGGGCGATGGAGGTCGGGCAGCCGGACCCGGGCCGCCAGCCGGGGTCGGGCAGCCGTACTGCTTCTTCTGTTCTCTTGCTTTCTTGTCGAGTCGCCGACTGTGGTAACCCGGGGTTCATCCCCATGTCACTAGCCTCCGAACACGTTGGAGCGATGCCGCCGGCTACGGCGGGGAGGCTTCTGCATGTTCATCAAACTCTGCATGTATTGCCTGTACCATCAAGAAAACGAGTTGAATCTGCAACGGTGCCAAGTAAAATACTGAGGACGCCAACGAATATCTATATGCAAGGTTGAAGCCGGCTCGCTTTTGCCCGGTTCCTTGATCTTTTTCGTGTGCACCCCGTCCGGCGCAGGCTCTTGCCGGCTGAACTCTGCAGCCGGATCCGAAGAGATGCCGGAATGACGAGCGTGGCACAATACTTAGATCTAGAATCTGGAAAGAAGCGACTCGACGAAACGACAGGGAAAACTTAAACGATGCAGATGCCGGCTTGCCTTCGTTTTGCCGCCCGTGCCCCTTCCCGTGCATGCGGCCAACCGACCCCTGCTCTTGCCGACTGAACTATGCAGTCGGATCCGAAGAGAGGGCCGGCCAGGGGCGCACGGTACTGAGATCTTGAGAGGCTGGACTTGAGAGAGCGATGACAAGGTTTTTCTGTCGCGAGCCGGAAACTTTTCTTTCTTATGTGCCTTTCGCGTGTGCCCCCTAGCCGGTTTCTGGCCAGCGTGTCAGCCGGGTTGCGGTCTGCAGCCGGATCCGAGAGTGGGCGTCGGGGTCGAGCACGCTACTAGGCTATCGTAAGCGAGAGTCGGTAGTCGGCTAGCCACAGTCGTGCAGAAAGTAAAGGATGCCGAATTGAAACTGATGCGTAAATGAGTGGAAATGCGAGGCGTAAGCGTCACTTAGCTGTTATTATGTCGTAGTCGGGATGCGGTTCGGGTTGTCGAAGTGGAGACGCTCGAGCTCGGTGGAGCCGGGGGGGCCGGCCAGCCGGAGCTCGAAGAAGGAGGGCCGCTTTCGCCGGGCGGAGCTCACCAGCCGGCGTGGACCCCGCCGGCCAGACAGCCAAACACGCGGCAGCCAGATCGACTCCAGCCGGCCAGGCATCCAAACGGGATGGGAGCAGCCGGGTTGGGACACAGCCGGATCGGGACACATCGGAACTGGATCAGGCGGTCCATGCAACCAAACGTATTAGGAGCTGCGGGCCCACACTTTTCTTTTTCTTTTCTCTTCTCATTTTCTTTTCTTCTCTCTTCGTTTCTTTTCTGCTCTCTTCTTTTCTTTCTCTCCCGCAGGAGCCGGCTGACTTTCTTCCTTCTTTCTTCTCTCAGGCAGCCGGATCGACGGAGGACGCCGGGGCCGGCCTCGGCCAGCCGGGCGCGCGGCTCGACGGGAGGGGGCCGGCTGGGGCCGCGGAGCCGGCCAAGGCGCAGCCGGCGGGCACGCAGCCGTGTGGGCGGACGCACCAGCGTCCGAGGGCCGGAGCCGGCCTAGCTCGGGAGCCGGTCGAGGGCGCTGGACGCCGAAGATCGGAGGAGCCGGAGCTGCGCCGGGCGCATCCGGCCGGCACGGGAGCCGGGCAGAGCAGGAGCAGCCGGACCGGGCGCGCAGGGCGCAGCCGGTGGGCGGGCGGACCTGCCAGCGGAGGGCCGGAGCCAGCCCAGCTCGGGAGCCGGTAGGGGCATGGGGGCGCTCGCCGGAGTAGCCGATCGTGACGAAGACGAGGCGGAGCCGGGAGGCGGCACGGGAAGCGGAGGCGCAGCCGGCGGGGGCGACGACGGGGCGGAGCAGTCGGCACGTGCGGGGGCGGATGAGAGGTAGTCAGGGGAAACGGAGCCGGCCATGGCGCGGGGGCGAGGAGCTCGAGCACGAACAACGGGGCGAAGGTGGACGGAGCAGCCGGCACGCCGGCGCGGGCTGCAGCCGGCAGGGGAACGGCCAGTCTCAGTCGTGGGCACGCGTCGGGTGGAGTCGGGGACGGGCGCGTGCGGGGTGGAGCAACCTGCGCGGAGGTCGCGAGGGACGCGTGTGGAGAGGAAGCTGGCGCAGAAGGGCTCGGGCACGGAGGATCGGTGCGGACGGAGGTGGCTGGGCACAGTGGAGAGGTCGACGGACGGAGGAGGTTGGGCTGAGCTGCGGATGGCCGCGGGACGCCCAGCCTCCGGGCTTCTCCGTCGGGAGCTGCCGGGCTCGCAGAGGTGAGGATGCACGGGTGGAGGTCGGCGTAGAGGACGACGCGGATGAACTTGGGCGCTGATGCGCCGGCGCGGGAGAGCAGCTCGGGCGCGGAAAGAGCTTGGGCGCGGCCGAGCCTCCGGGCTTTTCCGCCGGGCGCGCAGGGCGAGGCTGCACGGGCGGTGGACGAGCGCGAGGAGGCCATGCGGACGCGTAGGCATCGAGGACACGGAGCTTCACGGGCGCCGCTGGGCGCATAGGGTCGCGGCCGCACGGATGCACGGGCGCTTCCGGTCGAAGGAGTTTGGCGGCCATCATGTGTACTCTGCACACGGACGAGGATGGTGCTGTCGCGAGCCCAGCGAGCCTCCGGGCTTCTCCGGTGATGGCCAGACGACGGCGATGACGACGATGAGTAGTCCTGCTGGAATGGAACTCCGGCCACCGCTTAGCCCTACGGTGGGCGCCAAATGACGAGGTATCTTCTCGACATATGCCACGGGGTGGCTTATCAGAGGGGTAGCTACGGCGCGAGCGACGGCGTTCCGGCGGGATCGTGCGACGGGCACGGCAAACACGGGGATGTACCCAGGTTCAGGGCCCTCGCGAGAGGTAAAACCTCTACGTCCTGCATTGATCTGTATATATGGTGGAGTATATGTGGTGCTACACTTTGCTCCTTGAGCTGTTCATGTTCTTGGCTCGGATGAGCTAGAGCTGTCTACTTGTGTTCTTGTGAGGAAGAACCAGTACGTGAGTGATTGGGAGTGTGAGAGAGCAGCGTGCTAGCTTGCTTCCTGGCTAATGCGTGAGTGAGCTGTGTGGAGAGTGGATCCATCCCTTTAGCTTGCTCTTCCCTGGTGCTCTTATAGAATGAAGCCCAGGGGACAAGGGTGAGACAAGCGGGGGGGGGGGGGCAAGCGGGGAACAAGGGGTGGCCCACCGGCCCAACTTCGCTATTCGGGGGACAAGTGAACACGGGTGCGCCGCCGCGCAGTGTTCTTTGTCCCGGCTGCGTCATGCACAGGGCAGCGGGATGGTTTGCCTTGTCGGCGTGTGTCCGATGGGACGAGTGGTTGACTTCGTGTAGCAGGTACGCAGCCGGACGGAGAGCGGCCAGCCAGACTCGGCGTCGCTAGCCGGAGTCGGACAGCCGGGCAGAAGTCGAGTAGCCAGACTCGGGCCGCCAGCCGGAGTCGAGCGGGCGATGGAGGTCGGGCAGCCGGACCCGGACCGCCAGCCGGGGTCGGGCAGCCGGACTGCTTCTTCTGTTCTCTTGCTTTCTTGTCGAGTCGCCGACTGTGGTAACCCGGGGTTCATCCCCACGTCAAGTACCAACAATACATCTCAAGGCTTAATCGTTTCTGTCAACTCGAGCTCAGACAAGAGAGGCATGAACCTACGATCTAACATAAATACTCCCTCTAAAGACACTAGTAATTACTTGGCCAAAGCATACACAAGCATCAGAGAGCATGCAAGATCATAAATAAAACATATCATAGATAAACTGAACAATAATGTCATGACTCCATAATTTATCGGATCTCATCAAACACAACACATAGCATTACAAATAGATGATCTTGATCATGTTAGGCAGCTGATGCATGTAAAATGCATACATGAACTTTGCATTATTTTACTTATATTCCAGTCATATTAGCATCATATAAGGGTTATATCACTGTTTTATAATGATTTTTGGAATATTTCATGATTTTCCTATTTTTATGGAATTAACCCTGCGCAGGCAGAAAACCCTATTTTCCATATTTTAATGTTTCAGGGACCCAAACGATGTCCAAATGACCTGGAAATTTACGAGCATCAGATTTTGGAAGGAAGAAGACTTGGGAGCGAAGGAAGCGAACAAGCGGAGGCCCGAGGCCCAAAAGAGGGTGGCCCACGCGGCCAAGGAATCTGGCCGCGTGGGACCCACCATCTGGAGCCTCGAGGCTCCATTGTCGTCGATATTTTCGCCCACGATTCCGTCTTGACCTAAAACCGACTATAAAAATAGTCCCCGACTCCCTTCGGAAAGGAGCGCCGCCGAAACACAGAAACCACGAAACAGAGACCTGGAGCTGCAAATTGGAGGGGGAAAACTCCGGCGGGGCGCTGCCGGGGTGGTCTCCATCTTCCCCAACGAATTCTCGTCCGTCTCCATGATGAAGGGGGAGTAGTCCACCCCCTGGACCTTGGGTTTATGGTGGTAACTTGATCTAATCTCTCTATGTATGATCATTGTTGGAGTCCATATGATGTGTCTTGCATAAGTATGGATCTATCTATGTAATTCTTATGGTGGATATTGTGGTATGAGATGATTTGTTATACATTTACCGTTGTGTTGGAGCTTTTATGATTTGTCATATTTTGGAGATATTCTATGATGCATGTGATGGTTCGATTTATGCATAATGCCTTGTTTATCCATGTCATGAGGTGATTGACACCACCAAGTGTAGATAGATGAGAGAGATGTGGTCATGCACACGAAATATGAATCATTGCACTAGTGTTTAGAATATTGTCCATTAAGAAGTATGATGTATGTAGGTATGGGATGGCCGATGTGACACGGCATATGTATTGAGTGACATGTGAAATACAGCCCAACATCCTTTATCTGGGGGTAACAAGGAAGAGTATGATGTGGGAGTGACAGCAACCACGCTAGCCTTACGAGGGTGACCTAGCAACACAAATGAGTACTTCTTTCAACTATGTGTTTTAGGACATATATCCGTTATAAAAGCTACCATTAAAACATGATAATTGTGTGTACTTTATCTATAACATGATAATCACCGTAGATGAGAGAGAGAGGATTAAGTGAACCCATGAACCCATGTCCATTGTTCCTATAAGAGAAAATCTTTGTCTTGTCCTCTTGCATTGAATAGGATTGGGACACTTTTACATTCTTGTTTTGTTACGTTAAACTTCCATCCATTAAATCAACCATCTTGTTCTTTAAATTTGTTTAGTGCATAATCAACTAAAACTTGTGACACTTTAGTTGTAGGGAATAGATAACTTTTCCTTCTTGCTCCTGCGGATCGATACCCTACTTCCACATTGAGAGGTGCTACAGTGATCCCCTGCTCTTGGGGTTATCAAGTACTTTTCTGGCGCCGTTGCCGGGGAGCGTAGCGCTTAAGTTTCTATTCTTGTGTGCACTAAACTTTAAATTTATTTTTGTTATATATTGCAATCATTTAAGCTTGGGGAGGATAATATGCCTCCTATATATGATGATTATGAATGTTTTACTCCCACTATTACTAAGAAGGATTTTACTTATGTGGAGAGTACTAATATTTTTATGCTTGAAGCTCATGAGAGACATGCTTTATGTGATAGTTATATTGTTGAATTTATTCATGATGCTACTGAAAGTTATTATTAGAAAGGAAAACATGGTTCTAAACATTTCAACATTATTACGTTTCCTCTCTTTAAGTTGAAAGTCTTGAAATTGCTCTTGTTGTATCTTCCTATGCTACTTGCTTTGTGTTTCAATGATTTATTTTCTTACAAGATCCCAATGCATAGGAAGTGGTTAGACTTAAAAGTGTTTCATATTTTTCTCTTAATGCTCTCTTTTGCATTTCAATTCTTGTTCCTATGTGAGCATCATTAAAGCTATCATGCCAGAAAACAGATTTCTAAGCTTCACTGCGAAAAATGTTAAAAATCACAGAAAAGTAATTTTGACCTGAAATTTTACGACAGCAATCTTCAGTTATTATTACACATTTCATTAGTTCAAAGTTTTCTGATTTGAGCAACGTAAGTGCCTCTGAAAATTCACTCTTTACGGGCTGTCCAGTTTTTGACAGATTCTGCCTTTATTTTGCATTACTTTCATTACTTGTGTTTTGTGTGGTTCTATTGATCAAAGAGCAATACACAACCATAGTAACAGTAGCTAATGTTTAGAATCAACTCATGATATGTCTTTGCTGTACCTATTTGGATTTAATTTATGGAGACACTAACCTCTCTAATCAAGTTTTATGATGAGTTTTGTGTAAAGAGAATTTTCAAGTGGAAGAGTTGAGGGTGATGAATAAAGATCAAGAGGGACAAACACTCAAGCTTGGGGATGTTACCCCTAGGCTCACTCTACATATATCATGTAAGTACAAGAATTCAAGCTTGAGGATGCCAAGCCACCTCACTCCAACCATCTTGATACCAAGTAAGAAGCCTAGCTACATGGCTATAAAGAAAGCGCTTTACGGGAGGCAACCCGGTTGTTTTTATTTTTGATTTTCTTTGTGTCCTCTTGCTGTAACAAGAGACTTAGTTTTTAGTTTAAGTCGCTCGGTGACTTAGCTTAATGAAGTCACGGAAGCTGCGTCTACTACCACATCCAATATAAACCTCATCCTCTTCTTCCCGTCACTTGTACATCCATCCAGATATGTGTTAGTGGAATGAAAGTTATAGCTTACTAAAAGTAATATTAAATTTTTCTCACATTGCTAACTTAGCTCTCGGTGTTTTCTACACGACACTAGGAATATGCTACGTCGGTCCGCTTGCAAAAAACTTATATAGGTTTCCTTTCGGTTTCACTTAGCAAACTGAGCAGTTTGGGTAGTTGTACCATCTTGTTTCATGGATTCAGCAGCTCTCCTGTCAATTTATTACAGTAGAAGAGACAGTCTTCATACAGAACTGGAGAAATCACCAAAGCCGCCAACTCTCATCTCGATCGCAGCCCCTGAAGCTCACAGGCTGGACATGTGCTATATACCGCCTTTGCGCCGCCCTAGCCCCGCGCCGCCTGAGGCGAAGAGTAGACGGGCCGCATTTTCACAGGCCCATTTAACAAGTGCGATTTTCCCTTTTTGTTTGTTATTTTCTGCTTTATTTTTACGTTCACTAAAATGTGAATATGTTTTAAATAACTGAACATTTTTCAAACCTAAACATTTTTCAAATATGAATATATTTAAAATCTAAAAATATTTAAATTATGAACATGTTTAAAAATGAACATTTTCATTCTGATTTTTAAAATCTGAATATTTAAAATATGAACAATTTTCAAATCTCATAATCTTAAAACAAATCAACATTTAGAATCTGAATATTTTAAAATATGAAAGTTTTTCTATCCGAACATTTTTTTTAAATCATGAAAACGTGAAAAAAGAGAAATGGAAAAAACAGATAGAAAAAGAAGAAAGAAAAAAAAGAACAGAAAAAGAAATAGTTTTTCTAAATGGGCTGGGCCACTGCTGAATTCCATCAGGCGGAAGCGCCGCCACCGCCAGCGAGCGGCATACAGGTATTGAGAAATGCTGTAACCGGCCCCGATAGGAGCCACTCTCACTAGTACAGAACGACACATCGGAAACGGGCCAAAAAACCCTTCGGCAACGGAGAAAGGGTCCGTGTCCCCGCCTCTGTCACTGATGTGAAGCCTCACAATGGCAACGGAGATTTTTATCGTTTGCAATAAGTTTAGCAACGGGCCTAATATATAACCGTTGCCTTTAGTCTTTACATCAGATACGGAGATTAGTTTTTGACCGTTTGTAATGAGGGCTAAAGGAAACAAAAAAAAAGCCGGTGACGCCTGCTGCACCGTCGACGGAGCCCTGTGGTTCCTGCTTGACGGCCGCCGGTTCTTCACCTTCCTCTTCGCCCAACTTCATTGCGTGGTCTTCTTCTACCTATTTAGTACTGCACAAAAGTCTTGCTCCTGGAGGCGCCGGCTTCAGTGGACCGTGTGGACGGAGCCCCGCTCCTACGTCTTCACGGCCGCCGCATAGTCTCCAGGTTTCCTCCTCGCCCTAAAGAAGATGAAAAAAATCAAAATGTAAGCTCCTTCATTTCTATACACAAGACAGATGCTTCTTCATCGGCATTACAGAAAATATAGAACTAATTACAACTAGAACATAGCCTAAACAATGCCTCATATATAGGTAGATTGGACACACAAATTCCAGGGATGGAGCAAGCGAGCCAAGTAGGATGCACAAGATCGATGTGTATTTGTGCATATCACAAGTATCACTAGCGCCACCCCCGGATCACACGGTGTCACCTAATTTTAATCATCGGCATAACAGAAACAAAGCTAAAATCAGAGCAAATGCCTACTAAAAAGAGCAAATCTATGGATAAACAATTAGCTACTTACAACTAGAAAACAGCAAAAATCTATGTGGAAACAATGCCTACTAAAAACAGAGCAAATCTATGGACAAACAATTAGCTACTTACAACTAGAAAACAACAAAAATCTATGTGTAAACAATGCCTACTAAAAACAGAACAAATCTATGCATAAACAATTAGCTACTTACAACTAGAAAACAGCAAAAATCTATGTGTAAACAATGCCTACTAAAAAGAGCAAATCTATGGATAAACAATTAGCTACTTACAACTAGAAAACAGCAAAAATCTATGTGTAAACAATGTCTACTAAAAAGAGCAAATCTATGGATAAACAATTAGCTACTTACAACTAGAAAACAGCAAAAATCTATGTGTAAACAATGCCTACTAAAAAGAGCAAATCTATGGATAAACAATTAGCTACTTACAACTAGAAAACAACAAAAATCTATGTGTAAACAATGCCTACTAAAAAGAGCAAATCTATGGATAAACAATTAGCTACTTACAACTAGAAAACAGCAAAAATCTATGTGTAAACAATGCCTACTAAAAACAGAGCAAATCTATGGATAAACAATTAGCTACTTACAACTAGAAAATAGCTATCCTACTGAACTGGGGTCTTACATTAGGCGAGGCGGGCTCGCTTAGCGTCGCCGCCGGCGACGGAGCTAGCGCCGGCCTCCCATGGCGGCGCCTTGCCCTCGCCGTGGACCAAAGAGAGGGCTATGGCGGCCCGGAGGTCAGACTGGTAGACCGCCTCCTCGGCGCGTTCGACCTGGGTCGAGGCCTCGGAAAGGAGGACCGCCGCCTCCAGATCGGCCTCGCCCTGACGACGCTTGGCGTCATCGTGCTCGAAATCGGCGCGGGAGAGTTGGCAAGCGATCTCCAGATCACGGTCCTCCTCCTCTTCCTCTTCCTCCTCGTCGGAGGACGAGGAGGAGGAGGAAGACGGATGGCGGCCGGGGTACATCGCCTGGCGGATCTGGCGGTAGCTGCAATGGTGGCCAAATGAGCGGGTGCGGCCGGAGCCTTCGCCGTGCGGACGAGCGCCAAGGGCGCGGGACCGGCCCGAGGGGGCGGATCGGCGGCGGCCTATTCCGCAAGCTCGTCCCGCAACACCAGCTGACGCTGCTGCTGCCTGAAGGCCCGGAGTGTGGGGCGGCCACGGCCGCGACCGCGGCCACGGCCGGATCTACCAGCGCCGACGGTGGAAGTCATGCGAGAGAGTGGAGAGAGAGGAGACTGTGCGGCGGCTAGGGTTGGAAGTGAGACAGTGAGAGTGAGAGTGAAGGGCATAGTAGGTTCTTATAGGCCGGCTGTCGGGCTGCTTGTAATGGCAACGGAGATTACGAAACTGTCCGTGTGCGATGAGCCCACATCGGTAACGGAGGTAAACTAACCTCCGTTGCCAACATATATTTCACTATTCACCCGTTGCCTTTGTTGTGGGCCTGCTTTACGGCCCAGTGCGAGCACGCGGGGGATGTCGCGATTTACCGTCGCCTAACTCCTGCCGTTGCCATAGAGGGGTATCCGATGTGTCGTTATGTACTAGTGTCTGCACCATATCCTGGCCTAGCGGAGGTGAGGCAGCCCGGTCCAGCGCCAGCGAGGAGGCCAGGTCCAGAAGCGCAGGAGGCATTCGCCAGAGCAGCGGTAGCCGAGCCTAGCAGCAGCCCAGTCGCAGCTGCCGGCGTGAAGCCCACTAGCTGATTATTGTCCAAAGATAAGGGCATCTCCAGCCGTCCCCCCAGCGCCCCCCCAGGGCCGATTTTAGCGCCGTTTTGGCCTGGGAGCGCCGTTTTTTCGGCCAGTCGGCCCCCCAGGAGCCCAAATAGCGCCGGATCGGCGGAAATTAGCGCCGGCGCTCCCAGGCCAAACCCAGCCCACCGGGTTCGGCCTGGGGGGTAAAAGCGCGCGTGGGCCAGCGCTGTCGGCGTGATAGCACATATCCCACCCCCGCGCCGCTTTCTTTTCCCCATCCCTCGCGTCGCCGCGATGTCGCCGCCGGCACCACCCCTCCCCTCCGCCGCATACAACTAGCTAGGACGTCGCCGCCTTCTCGCCCAATCCTCCGCCGCCGGCCGCCCCTCCTCCCTCCGCCGTCATCTCGCCGCAAAGAAGACTCTCGGGAAGGCTCGCCCCCACCTTGCCTACTAGGTGTTCGGCGATTTGTCCGCCCAGCCATGGACTCCGACGAGGAGGATCTGCTCGCCGAACTGCTCGACGAGGAAGCCCAGGTCGACATCGACGATGAAGAGCACCTGCTCGTCCTCGCCTGCCTTGCCGGCCTGCTCGACAAGGCGAAGGCGCGGCGTGGTGGCTCAAAGCCCGGTCGCCGCAAGAGCAAGCCGAGGCAGCGCTACGAAGGCTACTGCATCCTCTACTCCGACTACTTCGCCGAGCACCCCACGCAGGACGAGGCTGTGTTCCGGCGCCGCTTCAGGATGAAACGGCAACTCTTCCTCGACACCTACTTCAAGCTGAAGACGGATTGCACCGGCACGGTAGGTTTTACCTCAATTCAGAAGTGCACGGTGGCGATGAGATTGCTTGCATACGGTGCTCCCTTTGATGCTCAGGATGACTATCTGCGCATGTCCGAGTCTTGCGCCATTGAATGCTTGAACAGGTACTGCAGGGCAGTGGTGGCAGTGTTTGGGCCAAAATACTTGCGATCACCCAATGCGGATGACACTGCCCGGATCCTGGCCACCAATGAAGCAAGAGGCTTCCCAGGGATGCTTGAAGGCATCGACTGCATGCATTGGCAATGGAAGAACTGTTCATTTAAATGGCAGGGCATGTACAAGGGGCACAAAGGAGCTTGCAGTGTCATTCTTGAGGCTGTGGCTACACAAGATCTATGGATTTGGCATGCCTTCTTTGAAATGCCAGGAACACACAACGATATCAATATTCTGCAGTGCTCAAATGTGTTTAGCAGCCTTGTTGAGGGTCATGCTCCCCCGGTGAACTATGAGATCAATGGCCACCAGTACACCAAGGGCTACTATCTTGCAGATGGCATCTTTCCAAAGTGGTCAACATTTGTGAAGAGCATCTCCAACCCTGTGCCAGGAAGTGCGAAAGCTTGGTTTTCCAAGTGCCAGGAGGCTTGCAGGAAGGATGTTGAGCGGGCATTTGGTGCGCTGCAGTCTCGATTCGCTGTTGTCCGGTACCCAGCTCTGACTTGGTCCAAGGCCAACATGTCTGAGGTGATGAACTGTTGTGTGATCTTGCACAACATGATCATTGAGAGCGAGCGGGATGATCCGGTGGCTAACACTGAGTACTACAGGCAGGGTCCTCTTGCAGATGTTGATCACCAGGTGCCGGCAACATGGGCAAACTTCATGACTATGCGCTAGGAGATTCGAGACTCCATGGTGCATACACAGCTACAGAATGATCTGGTGGAGCACCTGTGGAGGCGCAAAGGCAATGGCCATGCCTAGTTTGTTCTATTTGCTTGCATTGTTGAACTATTTGTCTATGGATTTGTATGTTGAACTATTTGTGTGTGGATTTATATGTTGAACTATTTATGTGTTGATTTGTATGCCGAAAGTTTGGCTGAAACTTGGCCGAAAGTTCATGTGTGTGTTGATTTGTATGTTGAAAATTTGGCCGAAAATTGGTTGGCTGGGGGCGGCCTGGGTTCGGCCTAGGTTCGGCGACTGGGAAAACGCCGAACCCAGGACGTCAATTTGCGCCGGCGTTCCCCCAGGCCGTCCAAAAAGGCGCCGTTTTTCGGCCTGGGGGGCCGAACGGTTGGAGATGCCCTAAGCTGGTATCTACACATTTTTGCAAGCATCGTTCAGCTCAAGAATAAAGATATATAAAAATGCTCGTCCAGTAGCTACAACATCCGAAGGTTTATTTGCAGTTATGTTATTTTTAATCTCAAGTTTTATCTTACGTCTGACGATGTTCGACTCCTCGACTATAAAACAAAGATTATTCATAAGACCAAGATTCAGTCCGCAATTATGTCAGACGAAGAATTGTAGGAGTACACCAGTGACGACGTTCATGACTCTTCTTGTCTGTAGCGGCGAAGAACCGGAGCTCGAGGAGGAATGACCCGTTGCGGACGCCGGGCCGTGTGGGATGCCCGGCCGGTCCCGCGCGCGCGGGGGCGGAAGAACAGTACATGAGTCAACAGTGTACGGTACGTCGCGCGTCTCGGTTGCCTCGCGGTCACGCCCGAGGCGCCCGAGCGAGCGCCTACTTTTCCTTGCAGATCAATCGTCTTCCCGACTGCGATTCCCGGCCGGCCGATCCGCTCCTACCGTACTCTCTCTCCGTTCGCATCGTATCTTCCTCACCGCCGGGAACACACCGCTCTTTGCCGGGTCTCGCCATCTAGCTCGTGCGTACGTACGACGACGACGACAGTGATCCATCGGTGCTCGCAAGATCGCCGCCGGCACCACGGCTCGATTTGATCTCTGGCCCCTGATCGTTCGTCAGCTGAGGAAATTTCCCTAGACCTTTTTTTTTAATAAGAATTTCCCTAGACCTCGAAACGTCGGTTGTTAAGAGGCGCTGGTTCACTCAACCAAAGTCCGCGCGCGCGTGAGCCAGTACAATTCCTAGTAATTTCGGCCGGAGGTGAGCTGACGCCTGATGACCAGTCCCGGCCGGAGGTTTCGCTGATGAACAAAGACACACACAATGCTACCGACGAGTGCGCGGCACGAAGCCCACGCGAGATGAGCCGATGACACCAATCGGTTCCCCTGGCTAGCATCGATAATCAAAGCCAATGTGACGACGTGCGGTGGATGGATAGTTTACCGGCATAAAGCGAGAAGGCGCCATCCGGCCACTGCTCAGCCGGGCCTAACTCGATTCTCTTCTCGTCGACCAGTGTCTCTGGCGGCCGCCCAAATTGCTTGAACTGTTCTTAACTTGCTTAGAGCATCTCCAACCGCACCCCCAAAATCGGACCACATACTGCGCCCGGACGCATCCGGACGCGTCCGCGGAGAGTGACCGGACAACCCCTAAAAACATGCTCCTACAACCACACTCCTCTTTTCTAGTTGACATATTACTATAAAGGCATGCAACACGTCGGAGACCATGAAGTATCCGACGGCCGACGACTCCGAATCCGCCTCCGCCGCCGCATCCGCCTCAGCCTGAGCTCGGATTTGGGCCTGCTGCCTCAGCTTTTCCGCCGTCATCCTGGCGAAGATGGTGGGGAGGCGGCGAGGCATGGTGGATGTGGATGAACTAGGGTTCCGGCGGCGGATGTGGATGTGGATTAGGGTTCCGGCGTCGCCGGTAGATATAGTGGTGTCCGGACCGCCATGAATGCGGGTAGTTGGGGGTTGGCCGCTGCCCCTGGCCGCTCCGCCATGAATGCCGGCGCCGGTCAAAGGCTAGATCCTCCCCTCCGGTAGGCTCCGGTAGGCCGGTCAAGGGAGGGTCCCACTGTCAGCGAGTGAGGGCGCGGACGCGTCCGGGCGCGTCCGGGCGCCCCCAAACCCGCCCCAGTTTTGTGCTGGGTTTGGGGTGTGCCGGACCGTCCGGTCGTTTGGGGCCGCTATAGGGGCCGTCGTTGGGTTGCGGTTTTTGGGCTAAACCCCGTCTGGGCTGTCCGCCCGGACGTTTGGGGTGGATTTGGGGGCTCCGCTTGGAGATGCTCTTATTCCGGATCAATGGTTTATTACTCAAGTCTTCTGAAGGGTCCTTCTTTTGATTTTAGTTTTGTACCGATTGGAGATGGAGTGGAATCAATCAACATAGTGGTATGCACATCTATTCCTGATGTTCAGTAAAAATCCGGCACACCACTTTTGGAGGAAAGGCATATTATAGTACTCCCTTTGTTTTTAAATATAAGGTAGTTGTTTAAGGTGTAATTTGGCTGCTGGTATTTTATATAAGCCAAATTAGATTTGAATTATTGTGGTTCGGTTAATAGCTGACATATATGAATTTGCTGTTTAGTTTGAAAATACAGCCTGGTTGTAATCCAGCAGATGTCGCAACGACGGAGCAAGCGTAACAAGATTTTCTGGAATAGCCGATGCTGAGGACAAGTCTTGGATGGATTTGGGGATACGCTGAGTTAAACTGCAGCTACGTAAGACAAGTCCTAGCAGAACTCGGTTCGATGCCAGGCTGAAGATGTACAGGATTATTCTGTTACGTACGAGAGGTGCAACTAGGATTTCCATGTCTCTGCTTATTCTCGATCGTATGTACTAGTACCAGGATTGAGTAAAGCCGATTAGATTACAGATTAGGAATATTTAAATCGGCTTGCGTTGGAAGAAAAGGATTCCGTGTACTACTCGATCTCCTGTACGATTCCGTGTACTACTCGATCTCCTGTACGCCAAAAGTCCAGGCTACTTCTATATAAGAAGTATACGGCCGATTGACAGAGCCCCCGATCAATCGTTACACACAAAAATCAATTTACTTTTTACGTACTACTTTTTCTGTTCGTTTCTTTCCTGCCGACCCCTGGTTCTTCTAGGGTTTGGTGATCTTTGCCGTTTTGCGCTGAAAAGCGGCCGTCTTTCCTCTCCGAAATTGAGGGATTCTTTGTTGCTTTGCTCGTAAAGCAATCGTTTCGTCGTCACGAAAGCACGACGGTTATCGTGGTGTTGCGCAATTTTGCGTGGCAACACAATTGGCGACTCCGCTGGGGACGAAGAAGAACAAGAACATGCACGCGATGGACGCCGCCGCCGCCAAGAACGGCAGCGACTTCGACACCGACAACATCATCGCCGTCACACTTGATGAGCTATCTGACGATGATCGGCGCGAGTTGGAACGGGTGCTTGATGAAGAGAGAGCTGAGAAGATGAAACTGATGCTTGCTGGATTCCAGAAGACAAGGAACGGCATCGTCAAAAAGGTAGCTACGCCGAGTCCTTCGGATCTACTCGGCGCTGAGGTAAAAAGGCCAACTGATGAAATTGCTCATTTTATTGATGTGTCCGTAGCTAGTAAATATGGTTCGGACATAGCAGAGATGTCACGCGCGATTAAAGCTGTAGCTAGTAAATTTGAGCAACTTGAAGAAAGTATACCTCGACATGTGCGTTCGGTAGTGCTACAAATTAACGACGAAAATTCTGCTAATCAGCCGATGCCTCCTCAAAGTAGCAGTTTATTTAATCTTTCTGGTCATATGCACACACCAGGGGCATCGGTTAATGCTGCACGACATGCTCAAGTTTCTTTAAATAATAATTTGAGTGGCCAGAAGAATTATGCTAGCGGTTCGACCCATGATTTTATGTATAGTGCTGCTCCTCCTATTGTTTCAACTTCGGTTGATCAAAATCACAACAACAATAACCGAAGTAGTATTTTAAACTCTAATTTGCAGCAGCCTTTTTATCAAACCGTAGCATATAATACGCCACCGCTGCAGCCTGTCGGTACCGGGGTTCCATATGGGCCGGTACCCAATTCATATTTCAGTGGACCTCCGTTGCAAACGTCACAAAATTCTTTGCCGGAATATCCACCGCGTGCTTGCGTTACACCCGCTGCTCAAACCAATTCTCCACAGCCCGCCGATAGTTTTAAGGATCAACTTGCTGGTATACTTAGAGAATTTGGTTTAGAACCTAAAGGTAGAGCACGTGCGTACCAAAAACCATACCCTGAATATTTTGACTCAACACCATATCCTCGTGGTTTTAGAATTCCAGATTTTGTTAAATTTACAGGAGAGGATGGTAGAACAACTTTTGAGCACATAGGCCAATTTTTAGCACAATGCAGTGACGTCAGCACATCGGATGTTTATAGAGTTAAACTATTTCCTTTATCTTTGTCCGGTACTGCATTTACTTGGTTTACATCGCTCGCTCCTAATTCTATTTCAACATGGGCACAACTGGAGCAAAAATTTCATGAATATTTTTATAGCGGTGAAACTGAACTTCGACTTTCGGATTTAACTATGGTTAGACAGAAACATAATGAGCATGTTCAGGATTATATTAGGAGGTTTAGAGATGTCAAAAACCGATGTTTTAGCCTAGCCATAGCCGAAAAGGATTTAGCTGATCTTGCTTTTTCGGGACTGCTAACTCATATTAAAGATAAATTAGAAGGGCAGGAGTTTTTGGATGTTAATCAAGTTTTGCAAAAGGCTTTGGCGCAAGAAAATCGGGCTAAGGAAACTAAACAATTTAGCCGATTTAAAGATAACAGGAGTAAAGATAATCATGCGGTTAATGCTTTAGATTATGATAGTGATTCGGCTAGTGAGGATGACCTAGATGTATGTGTAGCCGAATGGGTTCAAGCGCCAAAGTCAAAACCTTTTGCATGTCCTGCTTTGAAACCTACACCTGCTAAAAGAGAAGAAATTAAGTATACTTTTGACGTTAGCAAGTGTGATAGGATTTTTGATATGCTACTTCAAGGAAAATTAATTAGATTGAGAGAAGGTCATGTTATCCCATCTGCAGGAGAATTGGGCAGAAGAGCTTATTGCAAATATCATAATTCGTTTTCTCATTCTACTAATGATTGTAATGTGTTTCGACGACAGGTGCAATCGGCCATTAATGAAGGACGATTGACATTCACAGATGATGCTAAGATGAAACTCGATAGTGATCCTTTTCCTATTAATATGATCGAGTTTGAGAACAAGAAAATGCTTATTCGGTCACATCAGACCGAATCCGCCAAAGGGAAAAATCTGGTCATTGATAATAATGCTGCACCAAGGATGATCAAACCAAAAAATCCAGAAGTGGGAGTGTGGAAAGTCAATGGAGGAAGAAAACATGCTCCAAGAATAAAGCCGACAGTTAGCATGTTGTTGGAAAAATACACTTCACACAAGGCCAACAATGTGTTTAATCGGCTTGGAGGCGTGAAGCGTCCTAGGTCTCCTTCTGGACCTCACGGTCATGAGAGTTGGAGAAGAAATTCATATGATCAGCAGCCGTATTTTCCAATGGAGCCGGCTTATTGGGGATGTGCACCTCCTCCTATGTATCCACAATTTCCTCCATGGGGTTTTAATCCTTGGGCACCATACCCTCCAGGGCCAGCAGGTTATTTTCAGCCGGAGTGGGTTCCTTCAGGTCCTATGTATAGAAGACCATTGCATGAAAAGAGACCCCGGTTCAATCAGGAAGCTAGGCCACATGATGCAATTATATTTCGAGGGAATCGACCATCAGTACACAGTGCACATGGCAAAAATTATAATGTTGGTCGCCAGCCTACTTGGGTGCCGGTAAGGCATGCTGAACCCAAGGTTTTAAACAGTTCAGGTGATTCAGATATATCTCATGGTCCAAAACGTGCGGCAAATCGATCAGCTGAAGCTGTTGAGAGCAGTCCAGAAAGAAGGGACGATGGTGAGCTGAGAGATAGTTCTGTCCAGAAAAATGTGGACAGTACGCATGCTGCATCTTCCAACACGAATCAGAAAACTGGGTCAGCTAGCATGCATAGTGATCCAATCTTTAGAGAGAGCAGCTCACGTACATCACCTGGTTGGTCTCCAATCATTTTTGGCTCGTTTGATCAGCATGCGAATCCAAGTACTAGTGGAAGCCAAAAAGTTACAGCTGGTGGTGTATTTGACCAGCAGAGAAGTGTTTCGGCCAATGACAGTATATTTATCCCAGGGACTACAATACGTCAGCACAGGCCGAATAACACGGGAGGCAGCAGAATTAAGTCAGTCGCTCCGGGAACCAAACCAGGACCACGTTGGTGTCCGACGGGGTTAACACACACTCAGAAACGCCGAGTACAGCGGCTGCGAGCTTTGGAAATCAGAGAAGAAATTGCTGAGAAAAAACGAGACGAATTGTTCAATCGGGAAAGACCAATGGTGCCTACAATGATTTGGAAGGAGAAGCGCATCTTGGCAGAAGAGAAGGAATCGGAAGATGACGTGGTTGATGACCTCGCTGATGGCATGGCCGATGATTTTGTAGATGATACGGCTAATGATCTCACGGAGGATATGGCTAATGATACCCGAGATGACAAGGCTGCAGATCCCATAGATGACATGGTTGATGATTCTGTAGATGACTTGGGTGATGACCTTCCAGATGATACAGTTGATGATGAAGTTGCTGAAAGTGGAGATGATGTACTTAGTGATATGGATATTAATATGGTGTTTGCATTACCCGCTGAATTTCGCGCACCCGAGGCTCAAGTTGCTGAGTTGGTTCTTGGTCCAAAAAATGCTACATTTGAGAAGCCGGAGAAGCCCGAGCAGCACTTGAAGCCGTTGTTTATTAGGGGTCACATTGATGGTAAGCCTATAGGTCGCATGCTTGTTGATGGTGGTGCTGGAGTTAATATTATGCCATTTTCGGTTTTTTCTAAATTGGGCCGAAAAGAGAGTGAGTTAATGAAGACCAACATGGGACTTAGTGGGTTTTCTGGAGACATGTCTGAGGCTAAAGGTATTATTTCTATGGAGCTCACAGTAGGTAGCAAGACATTGCCGACTGCATTTTTTGTTGTCGAAGTCAAAGGTCGGTATAACATTCTGTTGGGGCGTGATTGGATTCATGCAAATTGCTGCATTCCTTCCACTTTACATCAGTGTTTGATTCAGTGGGTTCATGATGATGTGGAGGTGGTTGAGGCAGATAATTCAGCTTGCATTGCTTTGACAGAAACGCCGGTTGATTGGCAACACGGTGAGATGCGATGTTTAACCGGTAGAGATTTATCGGATTATGATTATATAAGTATTGGTAAAGATGGGTTTGTACCTATAAATGCACAGCCGGCTAGCATAGCTCGGCTTAACGATTTATCTTTATAAATGATGAGTAAAGAAGATAGTATTAAGTGGTTGCAACAACGCACTGAAGAATATCGTTCCGGTAAGAGCGATATGCATGAGGCAATTGAAGATTTTGATGATATGGAGAAGCTTGGGCAAGGTTTCTCATCGGCTGATCCTCTTGAAGAAACAGATATTGGTGATGGAAGTATTCCACGTCCTACATTTATTAATGGTAACTTGACAGCCGATCAGAAAAGCAAGGCAAAATTGAATCGTTTGTTCCATTACTTCGGCTAAAGAGTGAAGCCGAATTTACTTGGGGGGCAGAACAACAGGAGGCTTTTAATAATATAAAGAGATATTTGTCAAATCCTCCTGTATTGCGAGCACCCAAGTCCGGTGCGCCGTTCAGGTTGTACATTGCTGCACAAGATACAGTGATCGGCGCGGTGTTGGTGCAAGAAGACGGCGACAAGGAGTATATTATTGCATATTTAAGTCGTCGTTTGATTGACGCCGAGACTCAGGAGTGAAGTTGTTTAAAGCTCTCAATGGCAAATATTTGAAGAAGTATTATCCTAGCATGTGGCAGGAGAGTTGATGCATGGTATGGCCGATATTGTTTCAAATATCGCCCTAAGCAAAATATGGCCGATGTGTTCTTGGACATCGCCCTAAGAAATCATATGGCCGGTGAAATTGTCAACATCGTCCTAAGGTACAAATATATGTTTTTGATAAATAATATGGTACCAAAAACAGGGGGGCATGTGTTTAAGGTGTAATTTGGCTGCTGGTATTTTATATAAGCCAAATTAGATTTGAATTATTGTGGTTCGGTTAATAGCTGACATATATGAATTTGCTGTTTAGTTTGAAAATACAGCCTGGTTGTAATCCAGCAGATGTCGCAACGACGGAGCAAGCGTAACAAGATTTTCTGGAATAGCCGATGCTGAGGACAAGTCTTGGATGGATTTGGGGATACGCTGAGTTAAACTGCAGCTACGTAAGACAAGTCCTAGCAGAACTCGGTTCGATGCCAGGCTGAAGATGTACAGGATTATTCTGTTACGTACGAGAGGTGCAACTAGGATTTCCATGTCTCTGCTTATTCTCGATCGTATGTACTAGTACCAGGATTGAGTAAAGCCGATTAGATTACAGATTAGGAATATTTAAATCGGCTTGCGTTGGAAGAAAAGGATTCCGTGTACTACTCGATCTCCTGTACGGGATTCCGTGTACTACTCGATCTCCTGTACGCCAAAAGTCCAGGCTACTTCTATATAAGAAGTATACGGCCGATTGACAGAGCCCCCGATCAATCGTTACACACAAAAATCAATTTACTTTTTACGTACTACTTTTTCTGTTCGTTTCTTTCCTGCCGACACCTGGTTCTTCTAGGGTTTGGTGATCTTTGCCGTTTTGCGCTGAAAAGCGGCCGTCTTTCCTCTCCGAAATTGAGGGATTCTTTGTTGCTTTGCTCGTAAAGCAATCGTTTCGTCGTCACGAAAGCACGACGGTTATCGTGGTGTTGCGCAATTTTGCGTGGCAACAGTAGTTTAATTTTTCTTCTGAATCACATGTATCTAAACGCGTTAGTTGACTCAATTCGGTTCGTATATAGTTCACATTGAAATAAGAACGGAGTGAGTACCTAGAAAATGTATACAAGTTGCGAAATTAGTATTCGTCCCTAATAGGGATTTCTAGTGTTTCCGTTCAATTGCAACTGGGAAATAGCGACACAAGTTTAGTGGTGTTAAGTAGGTACTAGTTTACTCAGGGCAGGTTACTGAAACATGAATTCGGTCTCTCCTATAATGTGTTGCTCCTCCGCTTGTTTCTCGGTCTTGATCGTCGCCTTGATCATCTCTCCTTATTGGTAACGGTGGCGACGATGTTGTTTGTGGCAACTACGGTAGGGTACCTAACACCCCTCTCTTAGGATGACTCCAACGGGGCGACGCAAACGGACGCGCGTTTGGTTCGCGTTTGGTCCGTTTGCGTCGCCAAAAGGACCCATGTCCGGCCCACGTTCGCCCCTTTCCGTCCACTACCCCCAACGGGCCGACGCATTGAGTCCGCCCGGCCAGGGTTTTGATCATTTTCGGGCATGGTGGCCATAGTTTTCACGCCCCCAAAACATTACAAGTTGCGGCCATCGGCCATGTCCCCAGGTGTGCCCAAAATATTACAAATTTCGGCCACCGGCCATGTTGTTCCGGCCATGTTGGCCATAGTTCTACACAAATATGTAGAAGGGACCGAGAATAGATCAAACCTGATCCATGTAATGCCTTTGCTTCTTCTCGTAGTAGGCCTTCTTCCTAGGGGTGAAGGTGGAGATGTCCATGTCCATGATCCTGGCCTCCTCGGCGCGTAGGGCGAGTTCAAGGTCTTTGGCCTTGAGCTCCACCTCCCTGGCCTTCACGTCGGCCTCCTTGGTCCTTGCCTCGGCCTCCTTGCCCCTGATCTCGACCTCCGCCGCCCGGGTCCGAGCGTTCTCCTCCTCTATGTCAAGCCTCTTCTTTTGCAATTCGAAGTAGAGCTTCGAAGCCGCCTCTCTCTCGAGGCGTTCCTTTTCTCTCCTCTCTTCCCTCTTGTCACAGGTCTTATCCTTTTGGGATAGGAACCCGCTCAAAGTCTCTTGCAACGCAAGGGTCGTTGCATCGCGCTTCTGCTCGGCCTTGGAGTTGTTCTTCCCCCTTGGCCTCCCGTCCTTCTCCTTCTCCGTTGTGCCCTCTCCCTTGTCAACACCAAGATGTCCCGCTTGTCCCGCCTTCTTGAGGGAGGCGTATAGCTCCTTCCACTTCTCCTGGTCCTTGAGCTCCCGGTAGCAATGGGTCAAGGTGAAGACCTTGCCATATTGAGCCTGGAAGAGATCCAAAGCTTGCAACATTTGCTCCTTGATTCCATAGCCACTTTGCGGCGGCCGGCTTTCGATGTGCTCACCGGCGCCGCAAAACTTGCTCATTTGCTCTTGAATGTGGTTCCACCTCTTAGATATTGAACACTCGGTCCGGTGCGTCAGAATGTTCCGGGGCGGAAGGATTCGGCCCTCGTTGTAGCGCTTGGTGAACCGGCCCCAAAATGCCGACCCTTTTTGCTCGGCCCCGACGATTTGGTTGGTTCCAACCTCGATCCACGACTCGCAAATGAGAATGTCTTCAGCGGTGGTGAACGAGGCGCCTCTTTGGCTGACCTTCTTCCTCATGGCCGCGGCGGCGGCATCGAGCTCGTTGAAGACCGGCTCATTATCGATGTTGATCACATCGGGGCCGGTCGGTAGAGTCTCATCATCCCCGGCATTGTAGTCGTCGCCGTCGTACTGGGTGTTGTCGCAGACCATGTCCTGGAGGACGTCCTGCCCGTAGTAGGGGTCATCGTCCTCCTCGTAGTACCTGGGGTCACCCGGCGATGGCGTGGGCACAGTGCCGAACAGGTTACGCGCGGGGGCGACCACTGGCGGGGCAGCTGCACGCGCCTCCGCAGTCTGCGGCGCGGGCGACTGTGCGACCAACGGTGTCGCAAGCGGGTTGAGAACGAGGGCAGGTACCTCGCCCGACTCGTCGGAGGTAGGAGAAACCCGCGGCGGCATGGTTCCAGGGACGAACCCGTGCGCAGGAGATGGCGCGGTCGCGAGCGGTTTCGACCTTGGAGGTCGGGGCGTGGAAGCGTTGGAGCTGGCCGCGGACGGGGTAAGTCCAATGAGGAGGAGGGCAGCTGTCGCGGTCTTGGTCACGAGGTCGGCGTTGTCGTCGTCGCCCTTTTCCTCGGCGGCGGCCCTGGCGGCGGCGTCGAGCCTGTCCTGCTTCAGCCTCCTCCTCCGTTGGCCCCGCTTGGCCGTCTCCTTGGCCCTCTGCTCCTCCGTGAGCTCCT
Organism: Poa pratensis; assembly: GCA_947311845.1. Lineage (NCBI taxonomy): Eukaryota > Viridiplantae > Streptophyta > Magnoliopsida > Poales > Poaceae > Poa > Poa pratensis. The sequence continues at coordinate 22,030,311 of CAMZMU010000096.1, forward strand.
TCTTCACTTTCTTCAGCCGGGGAGCAAGCCCGGCGGCGTCGTCGGCCTGCTCTAGGCTCTCGGCGGCGGCGGCGGCCTTGGCGATCCTGGAGGCGGCGGCGGCCATGGGGTAGGCCTGGACTGTGGATTTTGCCTCCAAAAGCGGACCAGGGGAGGACACAAAAGAGCTCTGTTTCGCGTCCGGGACCGACGCATCGGTGGCCCAAATTTGGGCCAGGGATGCGTCGCGGCGGACCAAAAAAACGGACCGCGGTCCGTTTGCGTCGCCCTGTTGGGCCGTGTTTTTGGCCCTCGCGGACACGAACGGATGCGCGCGGACTCGATGCGTCGCCCCGTTGGAGTCATCCTCAGGACCATCTTGTCTGTAAGATGGCGTTGCCGAAAACATGCTCTTCAACTCCTCCCAAGTAGCGGAGGCATCGTCGCATGATGAGCACTTGATTAATGCTTTGTTGAACCACTTTGTTGAACTTTTTTATTGTATGCAAGCGTCGTACTCCACGTGAACTGCTCTCTCCACCGTCAGTTCAATGCACGGGCATACCCAAGTAGAGCGAGCAGGTGTCACAGGACACCGGGTAGAAAATACATTTCTTCACTATACTTCATGTATATATATTGTGCGACACCCCAAAATAAAAAGAACAACATGTATCACTTACGTGTGGGCACCAGCTCAATTTCATCCTGGGTCTGCCCCTGGTTCAGTGTGATTCGAGCCAAGGCGAGGGGGCAAGTACCCCTCTTCATCTCCGGTTGTCCTCTCCTCTCGACCCCAACCCTAACCCTAGCCGCCACCACCACCGACCCTTCGCGGCCTCCCTATCCTCCTCTCGCCGCACTCTGCTCCCGTGCGGCCACGCCTGGGCCGCACCGGGGCGCCCACCACCGGCGCGCACAAGCTCTCCGTCCACTTCCCCTCACCTCGTCGCCGCCAGAAGCGTCACGGGCAAAGGCCTGTGCAGCGCGGCGGCGGCGGGGATACTCGGCGCGGCGGCAGCTACGAGATGGGATTCAGCGGCGGCGCTCGTCGTCTTCATCATCGGCGCGACGACCTGGTCGCGGCGAGGCTTGCCCGCGGTTGCTGGCGGCAGCGGCGTGTAGTCGCTGCTCGGGTCGGCTCCGGTGGCCACCTTGGCTTCCGGAGTGGCCTGTAGCTCGTGGTGGACTTCTCCAGGCAGATCGGCGGACGGCGTGATGACCTCCTTCTCCGGCGGCTCGGCCCTGGCTGCGGCGTCTAGGAGATGGAGATCGGTCGGTGGAAACCGGGCTCGTCAGAGCCGATGTCAGCGGCACCCGCGGGTGTCGTTACCTTGTTAAAGGTGTTGTCGCCGAGATTCACCCGTATCCCTGAGTTCCGGGGTAAACCCTAGGTCTGGGTTTACCAGATCAGACGTTGGCGGCATCGTTGGTGTCGCTCTCCCTCTTGGGGGTGGCGCTGGTCATCTCCGAAGATCGCCAACTCCAACTGAACTTTCCTTGTCGACGTAACGTCTACTCTTGATGCCTAAAGGAGGGGGCAAGTAGATGGCGAGACTTGGTCGGCCCCGAGAGAGACACGTTCTTGGACTCATAGCCGACGGCGTGCATTGCGCCTCCGAAAGATCAACCTTCAACAATGGCAGGCACCGGAGGAAAAGCAACAAGGAACCTCACGCCATGTCTTCAAACGCGATGCTCCCAATGGAGAGACGACTTTGAGAACGTCGCCATCACACCGATCCCACCCGAATCTAGGTTTTCACCTGAAGACATCAACCAAACCGAGAGAGGGGGAGGGAGATGTTGACACACCTCGGCGACGCTTCGAGGGAGGGTAATTTACATATTCTGAAATAGAGAAAATGAAAGGATCGCGCGCAAGCACGCATGCATATTTCTCTAGTGAGTGAGTGAGTGACATTTTGGCACGTACGTTCAATTCGGAAATAGTTTCGCGATACCGGGGATCAGGACGCGCAGATTCGTAATCGGCCCCGATGGGTAACTGTTGATCGTACGGCGATGGCCATGTCCGGTCGCCCTCGTCCTGCATGTACGGCAGCAGCGACTAGTACTGAGGGCTGCCAAGTGAGGATCACGCTTACCTAATTACATTTACCGCTTTTCAAGTCGGTAATTAAGAACAGAGAGTAATAGTTGTCTCACACGAGCTCCTTTCCAGGACTGTCTCCTGCAAAATAACGCAGATAATATCAGGACTGGATACCGGAAGCAGCGTAGAAGCAACAAAAAGTGGAGGCAAGGAAAAGATTACCGCAAGAAAGGCAATCAGCTTAGCTACGCCAGTACAAGATCTTTCGATTGCAGTTTCACTTTTAACCTCGACCCGAGTCAACGCCACCTCCTCAAGCTTCGACAGAGAACCCCGATCAGATAAACATCTCCGGTCGAGGCCGTCCCACGTGCCACTGATTAATTAGCAGGGGCAGGGCAACCTCTGTGTTGTTAAACAGTAAACTAAATTATTACTGCCAGACCAGAGTGTCAAGTAAAATATCCATCGTGGACTAGCAGTACTCCCGCTATTAATAAACCCTCACGCTCTTTCGCCGCTCCACGCACGCAACAACTGCCCAAAGCCCAGCCCAGAAGCAAGCCTGCCGCGAGATCGAGATGAAGGTGGAGGTGGTGGAGGAGACGCTGGTGGCGCCGAGCTCGCCGACGCCGCGGCACGCGCTCTGGCTCTCCAACCTCGACCTCGCCGTGCCCAAAACCCACACGCCGCTCGTCTACTACTACCCCGCGCCCACCGCTTCCCCCACCGCCGGCGGCGCCGAAGGAAAGGAGGAGGAGGAGGCGTTCTTCGCGCCGGAGAGGCTGCGGGCTGCGCTGGCGAAGGCGCTGGTGCCCTACTACCCGCTGGCGGGGCGGATGGCGGTGGGCCCCGGCGGGCGGCTCGAGATCGACTGCAGCGGAGAGGGCGCTCTGTTCGTCGTCGCCAAGGCCGACTTCACCGGCGACGAGATGTTCAGGACTTCGAGCCCTCCCCGGAGGCGCGCCGCCTGCTCGTCCCCTTCGCCGCTTCCGGCGACCCGCCCTGCCTCCTCGCCATGGTCCAGGTACGGACGGACACCATCGCTGAGCTCTGTTCTTCCTGTTCAAAATTTCTCGAGTTTTTCGTGCGCGCACGTCGGCGAGGGGTGTTTTCCGGATATGCCCCTCGCTGTCGCGTGGGGCCCCGACACAGAGGCCCCACGTAGCAGTGAAATTTATTAACAGACAGGCAGACGACAGGGTTTACCGTATCGCGTGTCGAGTATTGGTTGGATGGAAACTGCGATCTTGCTGGTTGAGAATATAATCTTTATTCGCCGGGAACATACATATATAGTTGAAAGAATAAAAACTTGGAATCCATCTCCATTTGCATAAAGGAACTGAAAAAAAAAAATGATGCTGAAATCAGATGCTGGCTGCGATGCCTTGGACTAGCCTTTCTTTTGTTGGACGGGCTCGGGAAGATCAGCGGAAATCTTTGCATGCGTGTTTAATTTAGTCCTCGTCCATCGGAGAGAAAGATTGCTTGAAACCTATCGTGCGGCGCTCAACTCGCGCTCGCATGGCTATCCGCGGTTTATACTCAGTATTAATCGGTACTTGGGTAGTGGTAGCGACGTGCTAGGGTAGTACGACGAGGATGGCGACGAACTGTAGGTCTGTAGCTTTATTAATTGGGCGATCCTAGGGTTTAGCAGATGGGCACGTAGTAGCATCAATCAATTATCGGTGGTCCCAGGCACCGCTGGAGGCTTCTCGGAACAGTGACGGATGATCTTGGGTTCAGCCGTCTGTCCGGGTATCGCTTGGTGAACGACGACAAATTCGGGCACAGTGGATGATCTCATCTCGCTTGGTTGCAAACCACCGGCCACGACAGTAGGGTCCGCTTTGGCGTTCTAACGACCTCTGCTCCGTCGTAATTAAAATTAGTACTAGTAGTAGAAATCGTGGTTCCAAATGATACTCCGTACATACTTGATTATACAGTTTTTTTTTGGTATAATCTGCTGTGATTAGGTTTGTGAGAAGAGGACGGCACATGCATGGAACTTTTTTAAGAGCAGTTGACTTGACGGCCGACCCACCCTTTTTTTCTTCTAGGCCATTTTCTTCTAAGTAGTGAATGCTATGTCGCACAGAAAGAACGGCTCACTCCTGCTGGCCCGTGCAAGCAGTAGCAAGAATCGGATGTACCGGCAAGAGATAATGAAAAAGAAAACTGATGCACACAATCAATTCCCCTGCCCAGTGAAAATTTGGAGCTTCTGATCTTGACTGCAGCTCGTCGTCTTGGCGGACACTCCAAACTCGCCGCGCGCGGCGCAGATGGTCAAAGCAGAGCATGGGCAGTTGGGCACCCGTTCCCCGCGCTCGCGTCGAGTTCAGTTTTGTATGGCCGCGCCCGCTTCGTGTCGGCGTCGATCGATCGCGGATAACACGGCGGTCATGGCGTCTAGCTTTCTTCCCGGTGAGACATTTTCTTCCCCTGGAGATTCCTTTCAGTTGCCGGACTGGGAGGCAGAGATGTTTCTGTCTCTGGGTCCATGCGTTATTGTCCTGTTTGACGAGGTGAGTAAACTAGGATGGATAGGCAGGAACGGTTTTTACTTAAAGAAAGTGAGATAAGATGAGATGAGGTTCTCCCTGCAAGTCGGCAAAGAAGGCCTTGTTTTGCACAGTTGCATCTCGTCGAAAGTTTCTCGTGGAGGTCGTCGTCGTAAGTCTGGTACAGATATGGGAATTTAGCAGGTGATCCTCTGAATCCCTGGGATCCACGACCCAATCATGCAGCCTCGTGTACGTGCTTTCCTTGATCGTCCAGTTCTTATCTTTCTCCAGCCAGATCTGCTACCTTCCTTTGTGCCTACCCGCATATGGGAACTACTTGCCCAGCTGCACATGATCTGAATCCTCGAGGTGGACGTTCGTCGAACGCGACGGCTCTGCTTTAGTCTTTAGCTTCCCCCCCTAAAGTGCGGCATGGCCAGAGCCGCTTGCTTCTCCGATCACGGTGCGCTTGCCGACGTGCCCTGATGGAAGGATATCTTCTAGATGGGCTATCGTTCCATGACCATGACAATGACATTTGACATTAATCTACTACTATCAGTAACCGCTTCAATCTTTATCGGCGGCCGCCTGCACGACAGGAACTGCAGTGAAGCGCCCCCGTGATAGCTGCCTGAAACTAAGGTAAGCTGATTCTGGCGATATTATCAGACAGCAGCCATGGCCTGTTGCTGTCGTGATGCAGCCGGCCGGTTTAGGACAAAGGCGATACGATCAGAAGTTAGCCCGTCACTGTTGACATTTTGGACGCAGCGGAGTAGTCTATAACAGTATCATTGCCTCGTGCGTCAAGGAAGCGAGTCATGCTAGTATTTGAGTATGGTTATTGCGTAACATCAGTAGAAGCTCGTAGAATAGTTAAAAGGCTGGTGGATGCTTAATGCATTGAGCACGAAATGATCTTTGACATTATTACTGACGTGAATCATGGGAACAAATGGATTAAACAGTTTAATCTTGTTGTTTCTTGCTTACCATATTCCTTGTGAACCTGACTGAATATGTAACTGGAATTCGTTTTTCAGGTGACCTTCCTCAAGTGCGGCGGCGTGGCGGTCGGCACGGGCATGCACCACGTGACGATGGACGGCGCGGGCGCGATCCAGTTCATCCAGACGTGGACGTCCATGGCGCGCGGCCTGGACGTCGCGTCCGTGTGCCCGTCCCCGCCGACCCACGACCGCACGGTGCTGCGCGCGCGCTCCCCACCTCACGTCACCTCCGAGCACCCTGTCTACTCCCCGAGCAACCTCAACGGTCTTCCCCGGCCCTTCGTCACCCGCGTCTACGCCGTACCGCCCAAGCTCCTCGCCGACATCAAGTCCGCCTGCGCCCCCGGGGTGTCCACCTACTGCGCGGTGACCGCGCACCTGTGGCGCGCCATGTGCGTGGCCCGCGGCCTGGCCCCCGACGCCGAGTCCAGGCTGCGCGTGCCGGCCAACATCCGGCAGCGCCTCCGCCCGCAGCTCCCCGCGAACTACTTCGGCAACGCCATCGTGCGTGACCTCGTCACCGTGCGCGTCGGCGACGTGCTGTCGCAGCCGCTCGGGTTCGTCGCCGACCAGATCAAGCGCGCCGTGGCGCGGGTTGACGACGCCTTCGTGCGCTCCGTCATCGACTACCTGGAGCTGGAGTCCGAGAAGGGCAGCCAGGCGGCGCGGGCAGTTCATGCCGGAGACCGACCTGTGGGTGGTCAGCTGGCTCGGCATGTCCATCGGCGACGCCGACTTCGGCTGGGGCGGCCCCAAGTTTGTGGCGCCGGCGCAGATGTTCGGCAGTGGCACGGCGTACGTGATGCAGGCGCCCGACAAGGATGACGGCGTGTCTGTGCTGTTCGCGCTCGAGCCCGAGTACCTGCACTGCTTCGAGAAGGCCTTCTACGGGAACGAGTGACCGACGGCAATCAGGGTGGCAGTCAGTGTGCGCCTTTCGCAGAGCATAAGCGCCACTTGGGATGTCGATGTGCTGTATCATAAGCAAGTTGTTAACAGATACTGTGGATGTGTGAAGGTTGCTGTTAGTTTCTTGCACCTTTCTATCTTCACCGTGACATTCTGGTCTGAGTATCTATATACAAAGTTCAAATGAAATTGGCCACAGGTTTGGCTCGATGTCACTCTACGGGTGTTCCGCGGGTGCTGAATTCTCTTCCAGTTCAGTAGTTTTATCTCTAGTAGAAGTTCCTAGTAGTAAAAAGATACATGCATAATTTTAAAATTGCGTGTGAAAATCTGTCAGATGCATGTGAACATGTGTGTGGGTAACTTGTTAGTAACAGATACTCTGGACGTGTGAAGGTTGATGTTTGTTTCGTGCACCTTCATTCACTGTGACATTCTGGTCTGAGTATCTATATACAAAGTTCAACTGAAGTTGGCGTCAGGTTTGGCTCGCTATCACTCTATGGGTGTTCCGCGGGTGCTGAATTCTCTTTCAGTTCAGTGGTTTTATCTCTATTAGCAGTTCCCATTAGTAAAAGCTATGCATAATTTCAAATTTCTGGTGTGCTTCTCGTGTAGTTGTTAAATACCGGTGGAAATCCGTCACACTGAGTTTCACTAATAAGTCACATGCGAACATATGTGTGGATGCAAACAATATTTGTAGAGGCATTTCAGTTGTTTCAAAAACTGTGGGGGGAAAATACCGTGAATGTACTTCATGCTATAACACGTGAACCTGTAAATTTTATTCGAGAATATGATCCGACTCTGGCTTGGAAAAAATAAAATGGTAAGTGGATAATACTGGAGTTTAAGGCCTCATTTGATTCGTAGGATCTTCAAAGGAATTTTGTAGGATTTAGATCCAGTGGATTTTTTCCTTCCGTCAAAGGATTGTAACTTGAAGGAATTATTCCCATAGGAATTGTCTAGTGTATTTTCACAGGAAAACTAACATGAGCTGAGACCTCATGGAAAATTCCTACGCCTTGTTCCTACGCGCATAGGATTCTAGTGGACAAGGCAATTCAATCCTACAAAATTCCTATTCCTTTAGTTTTCCTACCCTGTGAATCAAAGGAGGACTAAAGTGATTAACTTCTTTATGTGGGCCATCCATATTTTGGTTGAAAAATCACTAGTTTACATTTATGACGTGAACTATGTTCACAATATTCTTATTGTTTTTGTAATCTTCCAACACACATATATTGTTATCAAAGTAGAGATCAAAATGAGACACATATTTTACACAAAAACTCTTACGGAAGAAACCACGGATGCACGAATGCGTAACTTCACTATAATGGAGGAGTATTACAAAAGCGAGACGACAACCCGTCTTTTGGTGCGACTACTGGGGTATATATATGGGGCAATATACGAGAGTCCTTGAAGGACAAGAAAACAAGTTATACTCGTATGCGCGGGCCAGCGTAAGCCCATTAGACGAATTTGGTCACGCTTCAACATATTTCGACATGTGCACACAGTACATATGTATGTGTTTCAAAGATTTCAAAAATAATGAAAACATTCGTGAACACACTGCATGATTTGCACACGAATTTCACCCAAACTATTATTGAGTAGCAAAGGAAAATAATTATGTTCATCAATGAATTGGTTTATTGGAGTGTGTTGAGACAATTAACCTTTTCAGTGGGCTCAGCAGATTTTCGAGATGGGCTTGATTTGTGTTTTATGGCCTTTTCAACAGGTAATGAAACGAGGGGCATCATTGGCTGGGCCAAATGCAAGAATTAATGTCTGGATGTTGATATGAAATGATGCAAGGCCGTGAAAATACCTCTGTACTAGATGCAAGGCCGTTTCTTTTCCCTTCATAGTTGTATTTGCTGGCTGAAACCAAGACAAAACAAGTTACAATAGCATACGAGGGGAACACATCACCTAGCTCATTCTAATTGAATTCAGAAAGAGTCGCTAGCCTGATACGACAAAGCAAGAAATTACAGTGAGTGCTACATGCTACATACAAATTAGATATTGGAGTGTGGCAAACATTACATAAACGGTGCCACCAGCGGCTCGTTTTAGGGTTTCCGCCGTCTTCCGCATCGATATGGTAGGTGGCCCCTTCACGAAAGTTCCTTAGATTGGCGTCTGTCGTGGGGTCACTCTTCGACTACCCCACGGTGGGGATACCTGGGTCACGCCAAGCCCATCAACCTTATGACGAGGGCCCAAGGAAGGCCCAAGGAGGACGACGTGCGGCCCAAGATAGTCGACGCTAGGTCATGCGACCCCGCCATGCTTGTAAGCGCCATCGGCACCGTTCACCTGAGACCTAGCCTACCATATAAAGGCTAGGAGGGTCCTTCGTCTAGGGTACGCTCATAGCCGCCACACAAACCCTAGCGAGATTGCCATCTCGCCATTGTAGCCACAGCTCACCATCAATAACCAGACAAGCAGGAAGTAGGGTGTTATCCTCCGGGAGCCTGAACCTGGGTAAACGCCTTGCTTGTCAGCCGTCGTGATCACCAGCGCTCATCTCTCTCCCCCTCAATCAACCCGGGGTACACAACTCAGGGATTTGCCGAGTCCACACCTCGTCAATTGGCGCCGTCTGTGGGAAAGAACGAGCGCTGGAATCATGGTCGCACCGGCTCCATCAACCTTGAAGACCGACGTCTGCATCACCAAGGAGCCAATCTGCTTCGGCTCCTTCGAGTACACCTTCCACCCGCCGGCCCACCGCTCGGTGTACGCCGATCTGCATGTAGGTATGTGCCTCACCTTCGGTACCATGCACTACTTCGTAGACAGCTGTGGAGTACTCAGATCCACGGCGATCGCACCGCCTGCGGTGGTGGCACCCGCATCTGCCGCGGCGCACCAACCACGCCCCCACCTGCTGCGGAGGTCGCATCTGCTGCGACTGCGGCGACAGCGTCTTCGACTGCTGAGAAGATCGCGTCCGCCTCGACTACTCCGACCGCCTCCGCTGCGGCAGAGATCGCGCCCAACGCGGCCGCGCCACCAGCGTCTCCGGCTACCACGGAGATCGCATCTGCTACGACTACGTCGACCACCTCGTCGACCACCGTGCGGATCGAGTCTACTTCGACTACCTCGACCGCGTCGTTGACAAGGCCAAGATCTGCATCAACTTCGACTACGTCAACCACGCCTTCGCACGCAACGAAGGTCGCGTCGTTCCTTACCGCGCCACTCGCGTCTCCATCGACTTACAAGATCGTCAACAAGCCAATCGCGCCCACGTCAACAACAGCGACATCACTCCTCGCGACCGCGGCGAAGATCACGAAACTCCAAGGAAACGACCGCGGCAGCGACTGTGGTACCCACCACGTTGCGGCCATTTTCGACTCCGAGCACGGCTCGGACGAAGGAAGCAGCAGTGGCAGCGTCCATCCCGCTGCCCAGATCTACCCCGCGCAAGTCTTCATGATCGGCCAGAGGCCGCAGGGCAACGACGACGAACCCGCATACCCACTGGAGGTGGTCATGCCGGACCAGGTGACACGACTCACCATCACCCGCGACATGGCAATCAAAGCCCTGAAGCACGTCGAGGAAGGCACATACCCCCCACCGGATGCACCCCGGGAGGACCTTATGGCGGTCCAGTACCTGCTGCGGAAGGAAGGCGAACGACTCCGCGCAGAGAAGGCCGAGCTCCTCCGACGCAAGGAGGAGGCCGACGCGTCGAGCGCCAGGAGGGCCGCTTACTCGTTCACTGCCTCAACAGAGGTCTCGCAAGGAGCAAGGCGCCACAGAGCCCGCGTGCCCCTGATGACGGAGGTCGACCGCGCTAGAGTCACCCGCAACCTCGAGTCATCATACATAGAAGACGCAGACGGAATACCCGTCCCCAAGACACCCGGAGCCGCACTCATGGCAGTCGAAACATACCTGCGGCTGACACAGCCGCCAGAGGGCGACTCGCGCGCTCTCCTCCACAAGCAGCAGATCATGTCTATCAAGGCACTCGAAGACGCACTGGTAAACAAGGCGCCGACAGAAAAAGCGCGAGAAGATCGAGATCGCCGCGACCACGAGCCCGCAGCACTCGCAGCCCCGGCGACAAGACAACTGCGACAACCGCAGCCAGGTGAAGACCTCCGCAACGTCATCACACAAAGGACGGTAGACCGCAGCCGCATCCAGCGGCCGACCAGCACGTCCAACTCGACTACGACCGCAACGACGGCGACTACGAGCCATGCGGCGCCGCATGCTTCAGCTTCAACATACGCGACACAAGAATGCCCAAGGGCTTCAAGCTCACGGCAGAAGCAGTCAAGTACGACGGGAAGCAGGACCCGAGACTCTGGCTAGAAGACTACCTCATAGCCTGCAGCTGCCAGGGCGGTACTTCGACTACGGCCATGCAGTACATCCAGCTGATGCTCACGGGCTCTGCACGCGGGTGGCTCAACACTCAACCCAAGAACGCCTTCAGGACGTGGGACGAGTTCGCGGAGCCTTCGTTAAATCCTTCCTGGGACGTACTCGAGACCGACGACGTTCGTCGAGCTACAAGCATGCAAGCAAGGACGAGACGAGCCGCTCCGGTCATACATCCAGCGTTGGACCTGCTCCGCAACACCATGGAGACCACCTCGGAGGACCGAGTGATGGATGCCTTCATGCACGGCGTCTCCCGCCGCGACCTCCGCGAGGAGTTTGGTAGGCTCCGGCCGAAAAACATGATCGAGGTCATGAAGATAGCAAACCAGTGGGCAGACGGAGAGGACTCGGTCCGCAATAGTTCACACTACTCCCCGAAGGACGAAGCCGGACCAAGCAACTGGCGAGAAGGGCGCCACAAGAAGAAGCCGCGTTACAACGGCAACGACTCAATCGAGCTAGTAGCGGCGGGATTCCAAACCCCCCGTGAGGATGAAGCGCGCGACAGCAGTCGCCAATACAGCCACGCACAGTACAGTCGAAGCGGCGGTGACCAGAGTCGCCAATACAGCCAGGGGCAGTACAACCGAAGCGGCGGCAGCAACTACCGCAGCGACGGAGGCCATAAACGCGAGTGGCAGAAACGCACACTAAGCCCAGCGGAAGAGCTGGAACAACCCTGCAGGCACCACATGTTCAGGAACCCGGAAACGGGCAAGTGGGGATCCAACCACCTGTTGAAGGACTGTCGAAAGGCACGTAAAATATACGAAGCCATGCAGAAGATAGTTACTCCAGCACCCGCAGCGCAGCCAGCCGCGCAGCTGGCCATCATGGCAGCACCCCCACCCGCAGTCGCTAATCCAGCACAGGCTGCGGGAGCATTCCTGCAGCAGCAGCAGCAGCCGCAGCAAGAAGCCCCACCGGCGGTCCAAGACGCATATCCAGCGGCACGCGGACAACTCAACATGATACAGAAGGGGCGTCCCTCAAACAGGGCTCAGAAGCTCATCACCCGCCAAGTCTTCCAAGCCATCACCTGCCCACCCGCGGTACCAGACTACCTGAGAGGATCAGAAACACCAATCACCTTCTCCAGAGCAGATCACCCGCCTGCAGTACCACGACCCGGGCACGCCGCCCTGGTAGTCGAAGCTCTGATCGGGATTACACCCTGAAAAAGGTGTTCATGGACGGAGGCAGTGGCATTAACATCATCTTTGCCGACACCCTCAGAAGGATAAACAGGCCAACGACGGACTTGGCAGCATCAGAGACTACATTCCATGGCATAGTACCAGGGCAAGCAGTCACGCCCATGGGAACGATCACACTCGATGTCATCTTCGGCACACCCGAAAACTTCAAGAGGGAGTTGATCGACTTCGAGGTAGTCGACTGGAAGTCGCAGTACCACGCGATACTCGGACGCCCAACCTTCGCCAGATTCATGGCGGTACCTCACTACGCCTACCTCATGCTCAAGATGCCTGGACCCAAGGGCGTCATCACGGTACACGGCGACTTCGACCGCTCCAACAGCTGCGACCGCGAGTTCAGCAAGATCTCTGAGTTCTTCGGAGTCGAAGATCACTTCGAGGCAATGGCAGTCGACAACGACAAGACCATCTTCCCAGCCCGCAAGAAACCAGCCAAGGACGCTGCCTTCAACGCGGCTGACGACACAACGACCCATCAGGTCCATCCGACTGACGCCAGCAAGACGGTCAAAGTATCGTCGAGTCTGACACCCGCATAGGAAGGCGCGCTCGTCGAGTTTCTACGTGAGAACTGGAGAATCTTCGCATGGCAACCCTCTGACATGCCAGGAATACCCAGGAACCTCGCCGAGCACTCCTTAAAAGTCCACAAGGACGCCAGACCCGTCAAACAGGCCATGCGACGCTTTTCCGGGCCCAAGCGAGACGAAATCAGCAGAGAAATCGATCGACTGCTGAATGCCAAGTTCATTCGAGAGATCAAAGACTCGGACTGGGTCGCCAACCCAGTCCTGGTGGAGAAGAAGAAGACGAAGAAACTCCGCATGTGCGTCGACTTCACCGCCCTCAACAAATGCTGCCCCAAGGACCATTTCCCGCTCCCGCGGATAGATCAGATCATCGACTCGACTGCAGGCTGCGAACGCCTGTCCTTCCTGGACGCCTACTCAGGTTACCAGCAGATCAGACTAAACGTCGAAGATGAGGAGAAGACAGCATTCATCACACCCGACGGCGTTTTCTGCTACCAGACGATGCCCTTCGGGTTGAAGAACGCTGGTGCCACGTACCAGCGCACAATGCAAGCATGCCTCAAAGGGCTCATCGGGCAGATCGTCCAAGTCTACGTCGACGACATCGTCGTCACCACCCGCAAGGAGGACACCCTCATCGCCGACCTCCGCAAGGTCTTCGCCGCCCTCGACGAGTATCAGATCAAGCTGAACCCAGACAAGTGTGTCTTCGGCGTGCCAGCTGGAGAACTGCTTGGGTACCTCGTCTCTGCAAGAGGAATCGAAGCCAACCCTGAGAAGGTGCAAAACATACTCGCAATGCCAGCACCGACCAAGCTCCACGAGGTGCAGCGCCTAGCCGGCCGAGTCGCAGCTCTCAGCCGGTTCATAAGTAAGTTGGGAGAAAAGGCCCTGCCTTTCTACCAACTGATGAAAAAGACAGACAAGTTCGAGTGGACAGAAGAAGCGCAAGTCGCGTTCGACCAACTCAAGAAAACACTCACGACTTCCCCAGTACTGGTGGCTCCACTGGAGAACGAGCCGCTATACCTTTACGTGTCAGCCACAAACAGGGTGATCAGCACGGTACTCGTAGTCGAACGAGAAGAAGAAGGGCACAGCCACCCTGTCCAGCGACCTGTCTACTACCTCAGCGAGGTGCTGACCCTGTCCAAGCAGCGCTACCCGCACTACCAGAAGCTGGCCTACGGAGTTTTCATGACTTCAAGGAAAGTAATCCATTACTTCTCCGAGCACCCGATCACGGTGGTAAGCTCCTCCGGGCTCTCCGACATCCTGACCAACCAATGCGCGACAGGACGAGTCGCTAAGTGGGTCGTCGAGCTAGGACCCTGGGGGCTGAAATACGCTCACCCGAAGTCAATCAAGGCCCAAGTGCTCCCAGAATTCACCACCGAGTGGATAGAAGCCCAGCTGCCAGATGTCCCCGACCTGTCCAACGCATGGACAATGTATTTCGACGGCTCCAAAAAGTTCAGATCAGCCGGGGCAGGAGTCATCCTCATCTCCCCCAAAGGCGACAAGCTGAAGTACGTGCTACAGATGGACTTCCCAACACCCTCCAACAACGAGGCTGAGTACGAAGCCCTAATCCATGGCATGCGAATGGCCAAGAACTGCGGCGCCACTCACCTCATGATCTACGGCGACTCCTACCTCGTCGTGCAGCAAACCATGAAGGCCTGTGACGCCATCGCCGACAACATGATCGCCTACAGAGACCTGTACAACCAGCTGGAGGGCACCTTCGACGGCTGCGAGTTGCGTCACATCGGCCGCGAAAGCAACGAAGAAGCCGACGCCCTCGCCAACCTGGGCTCAGACAAGGCGCAGGTGCCACCCGGCGTCTTCCTTGAGCGCATCACGCAGCGGTCTGTCAAACTTCGACCCACGCCCGGATCCTCCACACCATCAACGAGCACCGCCGACCCGCCAGGCAAAGAGAAGGAGCCGATGGAGGTTCTGCTCATCGAGCCCACCTGGACGAGCCCATATCTGGCGTACATGCTGCACCAGAGACTGCCAGTCAACTCAGTCGAAGCCAAGCGCATTATTCGCCGTTCGAAAGGCTTCACCATCATCAAGGGGGAACTATACAAGCGAAGCATCTCAGGAGTCCTGCAAAGGTGCGTTGATCCAGTCGACGGTCAAGCCATCCTGCTCGAAATTCATACAGGCACCTGCGGGCATCACGCCAGCAGTCGTGCCTTAGTGGCCAAAGCCTTACGAGCCGGGTTCTACTGGCCCACCGCAATGCAAGACGCAGAAGAACTCGTGAGGAAATGTCTCGGCTGCCAGGAATTCGCCAACAAGCCGCACGCGCCAGCTTCAGCGCTAAAGACCATCCCACTTGCCTGGCCCTTTGCTCAATGGGGGCTCGACATGGTGGGTCCACTCAAGAAGTCCTCGCCAGGAGGACACACGCATCTCTTGGTGGCAGTCGACAAGTTCACGAAGTGGATCGAAGCCGTGCCTATCACAAGTTCGACTGCATCTTCAGCAGTTAACTTCATCAGGTCCATCATCTTCAGGTTCGGGGTGCCGAACAGCATCATCACCGACAACGGCACGAATTTCACAGCCGAAGAATTCAAGGACTTCTGCTCCGAACAAGGCATCAAGCTCAACTACGCATCAGTCTCGCACCCGCAATCCAATGGGCAGGTCGAAAAGTCCAATGGTTTAGTCTGCAAGGGTATCAAGAAGCGCCTGCGAGTACCATTGAAGCGCGCCGCAGGCGCCTGGGTCGAAGAGCTGCCTTCTGTGCTTTGGAGCCTACGCACAACACCGAACAGATCAACCCAGTACACGCCATTCTTCATGGTTTATGGTGCAGAGGCGGTCATGCCCTGCGACATCAAGTTCGACGCACCTCGAGTGGTGGCCTACGACGAGTCTGACGCAGAAGAAGCACTCGAGGACGACATGGACACCTTGGACGAAGCACGCGACATCGCCCTCACTCGCTCAGCTGTGTACCAGCAGGACCTGCGCAACTACCACGGACGGCGACTGCGGCCAAGAGCTTTCGTTCCAGGCGACCTGGTCCTTCGCCTCAAACAGAAGAAGGTGCACAAGCTCGCCTCCCCATGGGAGGGCCCATACATTGTGACAGAAGCAATCGGCGGAGGAGCTTACCGCCTGAAGGACTCGAAGACAGGAACAGTCTGCCACAACCCATGGAATGTCGCGCAGCTGCGACGCTTCTATGCCTAGTCGACTCCCCGTTGTAACAAAGCATACATGTCAAGGCGGCAGGTTTCAGACGCACTCTTTCCCTTACCAGGGTACCTGAGGGGACTGGAAGGGTTTTAATGAGGCGGCCTGCTCGCAAAAATCAATGAAGTGATTTATGGAACAAGCTCTCCACTTTACTTTTTCAGTCAAAAAGCAACATAAACCTAGGCCGCACCCGACGCACTCGGGGGCTGCGCCATACAGGTTCAACTCGAAAAATCCTCGGCCGCCACCCGAAGCACTCGGGGGCTGCGCCACACAGGTCTAAGTCCAACCTAGGCCGCACCCGACGCACTCGGGGGCTGCGCCATACAGGTTCAACTCGAAAAATCCTCGGCCGCCACCCGAAGCACTCGGGGGCTGCGCCACACAGGTCTAAGTCCAACCTAGGCCGCACCCGACGCACTCGGGGGCTGCGCCATACAGGTTCAACTCGAAAAATCCTCGGCCGCCACCCGAAGCACTCGGGGGCTGCGCCACACAGGTCTAAGTCCAACCTAGGCCGCACCCGACGCACTCGGGGGCTGCGCCATACAGGTTCAACTCGAAAAATCCTCGGCCGCCACCCGAAGCACTCGGGGGCTGCGCCACACAGGTCTAAGTCCAACCTAGGCCGCACCCGACGCACTCGGGGGCTGCGCCATACAGGTTCAACTCGAAAAATCCTCGGCCGCCACCCGAAGCACTCGGGGGCTGCGCCACACAGGTCTAAGTCCAACCTAGGCCGCACCCGACGCACTCGGGGGCTGCGCCATACAGGTCAACTCGAAAACCTTGGCCGCACCCGAAGCACTCGGGGGCTGCGCCACACAGGTCTAAGTCCAACCTAGGCCGCACCCGACGCACTCGGGGGCTGCGCCATACAGGTCCAAGTCGAAAACCTTGGCCGTCACCCGAAGCACTCGGGGGCTGCGCCATACAGGTCCAAGTCCACCTAGGCCGCACCCGACGCACTCGGGGCTGCGCCATACAGGTCAAGTCAAATCCTCGACCGTACTCGAAACACTCGGGAGCTACGCCGCACGCGTCTAAACTCACAAAATCCTAGGCCACACCCGATCCGCTCGGGGGCTGCGCCATACAGGTTCACAGACGTCTACAAGATACAATTTACTAACTCGGGGGCTACCCCCACCTCGACATACATACACTCATATTTCCACTTGGAAAAATTTCTTTTACAAGCTAACGCTATACAACAGCACTCCAGTGCTACTATTCTACAGGCTCGCCCTTTGGCGCATCGAGTGGCCCAACAAGGTGCTCGCTGAAGGTTTGGACCTGCTGAATCATCTGGCGCGCAGCCGCAAGGGTATCGGCATACTCACCCTCTCCAGGCAATCCGTCAAGCACTTTGTGCAATGGAAGATTAGGCCGGTGCATTCGAACATACGCCAACGCCACGTTCGCCCCGGCAACAAGTTGAGCGTGCACGACTTCCTTCAACGCACCGCCTTCACGGAACCTCTCCAGAAGCGCAGTTAGTCCATTCGGCTGCTCGTTGTGAGGAAAGTACACCTTGTTGATCTGCCAGAGGGTTTTTCTGCAACCTTCTAAGAGTACAGCAGCCCGCCAGGTACGATCCAGCATTCGTGCCAGTATACTACCTCTGGACTTGTTTGACCAAAAGTGGCGCGCTTCGGGTGAGTCGCCGGCGGCCTCTTTCTCTACCCGCTCGTCCACTCGAAGCTGCTCCGCCGTCAGGTCAGAGTTGACATCTGCATCAAGGCCAAGCATTGAGCATAGCAAGTAGACACAGAAGCCGAAGGAAAAACGCTAAGAGTCCAACCTTGCAACTGTCGACCGATCAGGTCCATCTCGCCAAGCAGAAATCTTCACGCTGGGAGAACGGCGCAACGGGCCGCGACCTCAATCGCTCCAGCTCCAACTCAGCATTCTTCAACTTCGACTCGAGCTCAACCACCTTGTTCCTCATGAAGGTGAGCACTCTCTGGTCGTTTACGCTTCGCACAGGAGCTGGAGGAGCTTGACGGCGGCGACGAGTAGGCGCAGCCGAAGTGGTATCTTCCTCATCGCCCGCGCCAGTCGTTCCAGCAACATCAGGAGCTTCGCCCATATCAGACTGCCAAGAATCGACAGCGTCAAGCCAGGAAAAGAATCAACATAATTCATTCAAGCCAGATATCAAAAAATACTCGGCGACTGCACCCCCGAGGGAGTGAATTCACATTTCATCATCAGCATGTTCACTCGCACAATATAAAGTGCATTACAGACTCAAGCCCAAAAGCAGAAGCACAGTCCTAAAAGGAAAAAGTCTACACTACAGACTCAGACTGGGAACGGCTCTTCCTAGCAGCCAACTCTGCAGCTTTGGCAATTCTCCTCTCGAAGGTGGCGACCAACTTCGCAGCTAGCTGGCTCGCCTGCACCTTCACACCGCTAAGGGACGCGGTTCTGCCATCAGGCTTCCGAGGGAAGTCGCTGACAACCTTCTCAAAATCACCTACGACTTGGTGACCAAGAAGCAGCTGAAAAGTGAGCTCTGAGCCGCGTACCGTCTGCGCGCGCGTGAAGTCCGCCAGGACATTCGAATTGCCTTCGAATGGAGCCGCGAGTGCGTCAACAGCAGCTGGTGGTGGCTGGTTCGGAAAGATGTTCCGGTGCACAGTCGCTAAGGCCTCCGTCGACTTCTGCAGGGCCGCCGCCGACTGCTGCAGCGCTGCCGATGCATATGCGCAGACGCGGTCGACGAAGCCAACAGCCTGCGCCAAACCGACACTCTCGCTAGAAGTCCCTTCTGGAGGAGCACCTCCGCAATTCTCTGCCGAAAGGAAATCCACACCCATAAGGCGCCAGAAGTCGACAAAAGACAAAGTAGGCATGAAGCCGAAAAACTTACTTCCAACAACATCTGCGAGTGCGAGCAAGCGGTCGATCTGGGTCTTCTCCAGAGCATCCCGAGCTTGTTCCCGCTCTTGGGCTTCACCCAGTGACTTCTCCAGCTTTGCGACCCGCGCCTTCATGTTCTCCTTCTCGCCTACGGATCAACGGAACAAAGTTAGCAATAAAGGCAGTCGAAGCAATCCTCGAACACAAGGTTTCATACTTACTATTCGCTTGCTCCAGAGCAGCGCGGAGCTGATCCCTCTCCTGCTCCATGCGAACGAAGGTCGCGGCTCCCTCCATCTGCTGGCGATAAAATGGCTGCAGGAAACACAAGACATCAATCTGCGCCCGACTGTTCCAGTCACGCGCATCTTCGGGGGCTACTCCCATCGGGAGCGCTGTACGCGCACCCGAACAGATCTTGCAGAAGGAATCGAAGAACACTTACATGCTCAAGCAGCCCAGCGTCAACCGGAGTCGCATCAGCAGGCCTCTCAGGCACGGCGGAGGTCGAAGCCTTCAAGGCCAAAACGTCACCCGCCAGAGCCTCCTCTCCGGGCGTCCTCACAGTCTGCTCGATCATGGGAGCAGAAGTGTGCTCCATCTCACGAGGGGAGGAAACAGCAGCGCCGGTACGGTCGCTGTCATAAGAACTCTCAATTCAAGGACCCGCAAGTGAAAAAGCACACTCGACAAAAACAAAGGAAAGGTTACGCGACTAACCTGACTACATCATCATCTTCACTCCCCAAGGAGACGGAGGCCATCCTCGCAAACTCGATCGGCGGTGCAGAGCCGAGTGGAGGCACGACCAACGGTTCCGCCAGATCACTCGGGTGCTTAGTACCCGAGGAGGACTCGCTCGTCTCTTCCTCGATCACACCCGCCTCCTTCACAGGCGACGAGGCAGAACCAGCGTCGCCACCCTTTCGCCTCTGCCGCTTCCGCAGCGGCTCCTCGTCTTCATCATCCTCCAACTCTTCACTCGGAGAGGTGGCGGAGGGAACTTCATCGTCATCACCCTCGTCCTCGGGGAACTCTGCCTCTTCGTGAGGTCCGTTCTCCATCAACGGAGGGAGACTGACGTAGCTCGAACGACCCTGCCAGCAAATGAAGAATTCGAGTCAAGCAAAACGACTCAACAGAAGATGCAAGACACAGCAAGCGAAGCTCACCTCAGGTACAGGATTGTTAGGCCCATATGGCTCGACTGGGCACTTGACGTTGCACGGGTCAGCGGCTCGGAGACTGGTGATGCTCCTCACCCTCGACTCGACTGTGTCATCATCAAGCTCATTGCCAGCATCCTCACGCGCCCACATGGGGTGGACGCGACTGCGCAGCGGCTGCACCCGAAGCCTGAAGAAGGTGGCGATGAGGTGAATTCCACCTGTCTCGCGCCCAAGACTCTTCAGAAGGCCACGCAGTAGCGTCAGCAAGGGCTGAATCGCCTCCCTGTCCTCCTTCGACAGCGGGTGCGCCCACGCGTTCGTCTTCCGCAACTCGCGATCAGCCGCGAATCCAGGAAGCCCTGCTTGGTCGCACCTGATGTAGAACCACTTCTTCCGCCAGCCCTGGACGGAGTCGGACTTCTTCATCTGGAAGTAGGAGGTGTCGCCACGCACCTGGATGCCGAAGCCGCCAACTGGGTACACCTGCTTACTCTTCCCCACATTCCTCCTGACGAGGAATAGCGACTTCCACAACAGCCAGTTGGGGGCGATCCCCAGGAAGCACTCGCAGAGCACGAAATAGCTCGCGATGCTCAAGACGCTATTGGGAGTCAGATCGTGGATCTGAATCCCATAAGCATACAAGAGACCACGGACGAAATCGTGGAGGGGGAACCCGAAACCCCGCGGAAGAAAATCCACGAAGCAAACGCGTTCCCCCTCGCGAGGAGCGGGAAATACCTCTTTCCCTGGAGCGCGCACCGCCGCCTGGTCTACCGGCGGCAGCAGCCCCTGCGCGCGTAGGGCCTCGAGGTCGGCCTTCTTCACCGACGATTTGACCCAATCGCCGTCGGGCTTCTTCATCACGCTCGCCTCGGCGGCGGCGTCGGCGCCAGCAGCAGCTTTCCCCCTCTTCATCACGGCCTTGCTCATGGAGGGTGGGGGAAAGGAACTAGCAGAGGAGCAACAATGGTGGAAACGAAGCAGTGGAGACGATGACGGAATGGGGATGGATGAACTGTTCACCGCCGCGGTGAAAATTAAGTACCGCGCGGTCAGTTAATCCTGGCCATCCCTGCGGAAACCGCTCTCCGCAACATCATCTGGCCGTCCACGTGTCGCGCGGAGATAGCAACCGTCGACGGCCACGCCGCCCACTACGCGCGGGAATCAAGGCGCCATCATCACATCGCGAAATTTTCGCGCCCAACGGTCAGAAAAAAGCGGCAACCACTGTCTCCAGCCAATACTGACAGTGGGACCGCACTGTCACGTCCCATCGGACACAGAGTGCGTCAAAAACGTCAGCGCTGACGTCAACCACGAAGGCGAAGGAAGCCAACGAGCTGATGGGGAACTCGAACATTTCATTCGAGTGCAAAGAAAATTCAGTAAGCTCTCAGAGCTGAATAAGTTCGTACAGTAAGCCAACGAGCTGATTGAGAACTCGAACATTTCATTCGAGTGCAAGAACATCCAGTAAGCTACAAGTGCTGAACAAACTCCTGCAGTAAGCCAAACCGCCGAATACACAGTAAGTCACACAAAGCCAGTCGCGACTCCAAGTAGAGTCCCTTCTTTACTCCCATCGGGAGCGGGCTTTTTCGACTGAAGAAAAATTGAGTTTAACCTCAATTGCAAGCAATTCAGCTTAATCTCGGGGGCTACTCCCATCGGGAGCGCTGTTCGCGCTCCCGAGTGACTCAGAACAATAGCAGTCGAAAATCACCAACTAAGGCTGTACTCACGGTATTTTACCCTGGAAGTGACAGTTCGACTAAGGAATCCTCCATAAGCCCTGAACGGCAGGAGTCGACCAATTTTACTCATCTCATTCAGGAACCCGACGGCGTGCCCAGGAGGAAGGAGTCCTTTACCCGACTCTACGATTCGACTAAGCACTCGGGGGCTCCTGTCGTGGGGTCACTCTTCGACTACCCCACGGTGGGGATACCTGGGTCACGCCAAGCCCATCAACCTTATGACGAGGGCCCAAGGAAGGCCCAAGGAGGACGACGTGCGGCCCAAGATAGTCGACGCTAGGTCATGCGACCCCGCCATGCTTGTAAGCGCCATCGGCACCGTTCACCTGAGACCTAGCCTACCATATAAAGGCTAGGAGGGTCCTTCGTCTAGGGTACGCTCATAGCCGCCACACAAACCCTAGCGAGATTGCCATCTCGCCATTGTAGCCACAGCTCACCATCAATAACCAGACAAGCAGGAAGTAGGGTGTTATCCTCCGGGAGCCTGAACCTGGGTAAACGCCTTGCTTGTCAGCCGTCGTGATCACCAGCGCTCATCTCTCTCCCCCTCAATCAACCCGGGGTACACAACTCAGGGATTTGCCGAGTCCACACCTCGTCAGCGTCACAAACCCGAAAAAAATCCATGTTATTTCAAGCAAGCTTATAGACTATCCCGGTGGATTGCTAATAGGTCACTCAGACATAACTGAGAAATATGGATGGGTTCACGAATCGACAGATTCGGTACTAAGTAAATATAGCATTTTTGTAAGAGCCAGTATGGAACTCATACTTTAGCACCCAAATCAATGCGATGTGTATACAAACTTCGGTAATATTATTGAGTCTTGTAATTAAGAAAAATAATTGTGAAAGATAAACAACAATAGTTTTACCTTGCAAGCAGTGTGATCGGATGTTGGGCACCAAGGCCCTCTTCTTCATCACTAGTATGACTCTCAGTTCTTGGTTCTTTCACCTAAGAATTTTAAATAAAACCCTGTTATTTCAACAAGCTTTTAGACAAACAGTGGGATCCGCTGTTGGGCACCAAGGCCCTCTTCTTCATCAGTAGTATGACTCTCAGTTCTTGGTTCTATCACCTAAGAATTTAAAATAAATCAATGTTATTTCAACAAGCTTTTAGACTAGGAAATAGCTGTCACGAGTGTGGTTCTGTTGACCCCATCGTGTATAGTGGCAAGGATTTGTGTGGGGGGGGGGGGGGGGGGGCATTGGCCCCCTTGTATTAGATAAAAGTAAAACTCAATGAATTCCATATAGGATAATGTGATGTAAACTCAATGAATCCCATATAGGATAATGTGGTTTCGATACTCGGTTAATGCTCTAATCCCTTTCCGTGTCCTTTAATAACATTTGTTGTTAAACATGGATGATTATTTTTTGGTATATCAGCTCACACGATAGGCGAAAGATCGTCTTGCTTGAATTATTTCAAGTGCTTCCTCATAAAAGTGAAATGCGTAGTTTTACGAAATCTCAGTGAACTACAACAGATTCAATCTTGCAAAAAACTCTGGAAGATACAAAGAAAGATCTCTCAGTTGCAATCTACTTTTGGCAGAGAAACATGGTGGAAGCATATCATGGTAATATGAACACCGGTATTAGACGTTGTTTGAAGGGGGCAGAACATATATCGGTTTAGTTTGTGGTTTAAATTTAATAGCATTAAAATAAACCAAAAAATGTTCTGCCACCTTCAAACAATGTCCAATTCATCCAAAAGAAATCTTGCATTTTTCGTTTCCAAGTTCCAAACATTTACATGGGTAGTGAAACTCATTTGTTTAGTAGATCAGCATCTAACAAATATGTTCTACAATTTGTCAAGGAAAAACTAAGATCAAGAATCTACACACCAATGTTGACTCTGTGAAGGTAAAGCTCGCAGAAGATGAGCTGAAAGAAATTTGCAACCAGATAGGCGAAGAAAATGTGGTCGGTGGAAGGAATTATCCTTCTTTTGCGCATACCACCAGGAATTATGCTGACACGCCACAGAAGTAAAAGTACCAAAAATGGTCGGTAACTATGCAATGTCGCACAAAATGTGAAAGAATTCTACCCATTTTTTTTATCATGTGTGATTTTTTTCATGCGTGTCATAGCTAACAATTTTCAATCTTTCCTAATTATTGTTTTCAAAATTTCCATTGGATAATTTAGGAGGAATTAGCAGAATAGGATGAGCATTACAAGATCATGTTCTACTACTTCACTTATAGAATTTGTTTTCTTTTTAATACCAGACAAACCAGTCCTGTGAGTCGACAATTATCGTCTAACCTTAGCCATGTATAGCAAAAATGTGTGGCAAACATTGGAAAACTTATGTGAACCAAACATGCCCTTAAACTCCTTCCGCGTAAATTAAGAATGCTCAGTTTTGTTTACATTGGTGAGACGTATATGATTACTAGTCTTTTAGCAAATGTCTCTCCATAAGCGTTCTCACAAGATGACTAAACGGGCTTCTTATCATTCCTAGCATGTTCACAATACCTCACACGATGACTAAACCGGCTTCTTATCGTTACAGTTGTAGATGTAGTTCAAATTTGCTATTCTCGATGTTTTGGCGAATTATTGGAGCATTTTTAAGAGGCCTGAATCACAACTATGATTGATGACTCGACGTTGCATGTATGATAAACTTCATCCGTGCGCCCTAGTGAAATCGATGTTGCATAAGTATTGGCAAAATGGAACATAATCCTTACCTAACGACCTAATAATGCTTAAAAAGATGAGACGTCGGGCTGATTTTGCCCCATTCATCTGACGTCGCGCTCTCTTCCGCCGGTAATTTATTGGTCCGGCCAGCGGGTGGCAGGTGCAGCTATGAACTTCATTTCCTCGTCGGAAACGAACTTGATCCTTGGGAGCCAGGCGGACGGCATCTCCAAGAATCAACGGTTTCAGTTTTCTCCTAGGTTTGGTGTCGAATCGACCGGAGTCCTGTACCCCGTCGGGATTTGGGGGTGGAGCGAGCTTAGTCCCGTCCCCGCCGGGATTTGGTGGTGGCCTCCAGAAGGTGCTGGCGTGGCGCGGCCGCCTTCTCCGTCCACCGCCGGCGCCGCCTCTTCTCCATCCCCTCGCCCGCGCCGAGGTCGAGCAGGAGATCTTCTCCGCCATTGACGTCGTCCTCGCCATTAACGCTGTCTGATTTGCTGGGATTTTTTTGGGATAACTGGACATTCCGTTAAAGCCCAAATAAAATTTAACTGTTTGGGATAAGTGGGAACGGGACGACGGGATATGTGGAGTCCTGTACGAGGTGGGAGGTGGGTCAGGGTGCAGGTGGGACTGCTCGTGGGCCCCCACTTAATACCCACACAGTCCCACACATGATAAATGGGTGTTCCGCGGTAGCCCACTAACCATATGCGGGAGCCCACGAAGCCCACATACGCCCGCATATGAATCAAAACATAAAATTATTACAGAAGCAATAATACAACTGTTGCTTGATCCTATTCATACACTGCAGATGAAATGAGTAGACGGCAGGTAACCAAGGTCACCAAGCAGTAGTATGGATGATAATATAGCATAGTATCCTGTATTCCTGTTCAGCTAGAGTAAAATCCTAACACCAGGTGCTCCCTAGCATTCATGATTCCACACGGGCACCGCATGCACCGATCATCTTGAGAACTCCCTTTGGAGGAATATGATTCACTTGCTCTCTGAGTCATACAGTTCCGATCTGAAAGAACATCAATGATAACCACATAAGCTTATGCTGGTGAAGAAACTATAGCTGTGAACTTTGGAAAACAATACGGGTTTATAAATCAAAGCACTAGCAAAAGTCAAGAACCGGATTCGTGCATGATCAAATGATCCATTACAGTGGAGATAACTAGTAGCAGAAACACTGAACCAGTTTCTTAGCAAACACCAAGCAGACAAATGCAGCATGCCCATGAATTTGATGTTAGTCTCATGTATTTATGAGTACCTGTAGATATGCACGGAAGCTCCAGAATTTGTCCTACTCATGGTCTGAATCATCTGAAACAGTAAGAGGAAATTTTCTTAGTCACAAGATAAATTAGAAGATAAAGGAAAACTTGAAAAAAACACAAGGCCCTGAAACTTTTGCAACTGTCAGCAGCACCGTGGCATAGCAGGCCTGGATTTCATTTGCCATACAAGACCTAAACTGTAGTGTTGCATAGAAGAAACAGCTAATACACAGACTACTGCCACCTTTTGCCGAAAACTGAAGACAAGCTACAGAAAATCTAAAAGACTCAACTCTTTACAGGTTAGTAAACTGTAAGCAAAAGCTCACTTCAGCTCTCTACTATACTAGATTAGATTTACAGGAATAAGTAGTCCCTAGATCTGTACCTCATTTCTCAAGACATAACTGAAACTCTCTCCTCACTGAACATGGCATAAAGATCACCCATGTTTTTTCTTCAGTCTAAACTGAATCAGTAAGTGTATGTATGACAAATTTAGCACCTTGCATTAGTATAGATACACACGCTTTCTCTTACCTTCTTACGGCTCCTTCTAGTGAGCTCCTTGCGAACCTCGATGTCGTCGTTGATCCCCGGGCGAGGCTGCTCCCTGTGCAACGGTCTATCCACCAGGCATGAGGTTGGGTTCGAGCTAGGGACGGATCTGAGGGAGGGGGGGATGAGCGGGTGGAGGGAAGACCTCCGTCCCAAGGGGAGGCGACGGCGCTCCGGCCAGGGCGGCGCTCGCGCGGCTCGTCGACCTCTCTGGCTTTCTCTCGAAGGGTTTTTTTTTTTTTTTTTTGCGAAACACAGTACAACGCAAGCGCTCATATACACGCGCACACTCACCCCTATGAACGCACGCACGCACACCCTACCCCTATGAGCACCTCCGAGAGACTGAGTCGGCGGGTCGAGTCTTGAGATTGACGAAGTCACCACGGGCGCCTCGCTGTCGACGGGAACGTCGCCTCCCACTGAAGAATATTCCGCCTTAAATGAGAAACACCAGCGTCAAACCTGGGGTTTGAACTCTGGTGGGCTAGGGGTACAACCACCCAACTAACCATCTTGCCACAGGCAAGTTCTCTCTCTCGAAGGGTTCGATGTGTGGACTGGGGAACGAATCGGTTCGGAACGATAGCAGGGTTCATGTGGGCTCCGATGTGGGCGACGGGGGCAGTCCCACATGGCCCATCTGACTTCGACCCTTACCCGTGGGTGCCCACGTACGATTTTTAGTGGGCTTGGGTAGTGGGCGCCGTGGGAAGCCCACTCCCACCTGCACCCTTAGAGGTGGGTGTCCCGATCCCACCCCACTTGCAACCTTAGTGTCGATCGATGAGTGACCCCGGCCACGAATAAGAACACCGACGTGATCGACAACTCGTACGTACCTGCGCCACTACGTCAACGAGGAGTAGGACGGGAAGGGACGGATGGAATCAACCCAAGGAAGAAGAGGATTGGTTTAGTGTCGCCACCAACGCTGCTGACGATCGATCGATCGATTCGCACAAAAAACTCACTCAGAAGTACCAACTGTTCCTTCACCTCCGTCTCTGTGCATGCAAAAGCTGACGAGCGCACGTCTGAACTGCCTCACTAGATCACTATCCAGGTTACTAGGTTATATTAGAGATCGATCAGAATGTATACGTAGATACAGTTGCCATTGAAAACCATTGAAAGTTGGAAAAACCCCTCACCAAACGCACCTTGCGACGCCTATAAAACCCAGCTCCCTTCCATGGAGTCGTTGCACGTACACGGACACGCAGCACACTGCACTACGTAAAGAAAACCATGGCCGTCGAGGTCGTGACCTCCGAGCTGGTCGTCCCGAGCGAGGCCACCCCGCGGCGCGCGCTCTGGCTCTCCAACCTCGACCTTGGCGCCAGGAACGGCTACTCCCCGACGGTCTACTTCTTCCGCGGCCCCAGCGGCGGCGGGGATCGACCGGAGCCCTTCTTCGACGCCGGCATCCTCAGGGCGGCGCTGGCCAGGGCGCTGGTCCCGTTCCACCCCTTCGCCGGCCGCCTCGGCGTGGACCGTGACGGACGGGTCGAGATCGACTGCAACGCCGAGGGCGCGCTCTTTGTCGTGGCGCGGTCTGAGGCCTCGCTCGACGACTTCGAGGCCGGGTACGCGCCGTCCAAGGCCATGCGCGACATGTTCGTGCGCCGTTTGACAACGCCGGCGCGGAAGCCCCGTTGCTCATGCTTCAGGTTTTGACGCATGGATCGATCATTTCTTTTTTGGGTGGCGAACTGGTTCTTTTCCGTACGTGCATGGAAATTGGCATAGGGTATTAGTCCAACTAATCCAACGGAACGTGATTTAATATAGACTAGTATAAAAAAAATGGAATGAACATCATTTTTTAGATGACAAAGATGGTCAAGGTCAAGGACGTGTCGGCATATGCAGGTGACTTTCTTCCGGTGCGGCGGCGTGGCGCTGGGCACGGCCATGCACCACTTCGTCATCGACGGCCGAAGCGCCTTCCACTTCATCCAGACGTGGGCAAGCATCGCCCGCGGCTCCACCACCACCGTGGCGCCCCCGTCCCTCGACCGCACCCCCCTCCGCGCGCGCTCCCGCCGACCGTTCTCTTCGACCACACCCGCGAGTATCCCCTCACCTCACCCGCTCCACCATTCGCACCCGCCGCCACGCCGCCCTCGTCCTCCTCCCAGAGTACGCCAGCGCCATCCTCCGCGTGACAGGCGCGCAGGCGGCCGCGCTCCGTGCGCGCTCTGGCGGCGCGTCCACGTTCCGCGCGCTGGTGTCCCACGTCTGGCGGTGCGCGTGCTCGGCGCGCGCCCTGCCCAACGACGCCCATTCCCGGCTATTCAC
Organism: Poa pratensis; assembly: GCA_947311845.1. Lineage (NCBI taxonomy): Eukaryota > Viridiplantae > Streptophyta > Magnoliopsida > Poales > Poaceae > Poa > Poa pratensis. The sequence goes on from CAMZMU010000096.1 coordinate 22,058,847, forward strand.
CATGGTCGACATGCGCGCCCGCCTCGCCCCGCCGCTCCCGGACGCCTACTTCGGCAACGCGGTGGTGCGCACGTCGGCGTCCGCTAGGGTCGGCGACCTCCTCTCCGCCGCCACCGGGCTCGGCTTCGGCGCGCGGAGGCTCAGGGCGGCGGCGGCGCACGGCGACGCGTACGCCAGGTCGGTGGTGGACCACCTGGAGACGGCGGACATGACCGCGAGGGGCCGCGGGCTGCCGGGGACGGACCTGCGGTGATCAGCTGGATGGGGATGCCGTCGCACGACGCGGACTTCGGGTGGGGCGAGCCGGCGCTCCTGGCGCCGGCGCTCATGTACTACGCGGGTTTGTGTACCTGTTGAGCTGCCCGGGCAAGGCTGGCGACGTCGCGGTGGCTGTGGCGCTGGAGCCGGACTGCATGGCGCGGTTCAAGGAGCTCTTCTTCGAGGAGATGGCAGCCGTGATGGAGTGATCGATACTCTGATGTGTCGTCACGGCTGAGAGGACACCCACGATGTATTTAGTACTTCTCGTATAACTGGCTGCACACCCTATGTAGGTGATACGCGTATAATGTGCAGGTTCAGGGTGCAAGCGGTAACGACCGCCGCGGCGCCGCAATTTTAGGCCCACTTAATTGCATCTGCGAGTATCCACGTAAATGAAAAAAACAAAACGGCATATATGGGCCGGGCCGCGGTTGCCGCGGCGGCGCCGTATATCGTACGAGGGCAGGGCCGAAGGACCGAACAGAACTACAGAAGTCAAGGCGCCGCGCCGCCGGCCACCGTCGTCCTCTTCTCCGGCGCGCCGGGCGCCGCCAATCGCCATGGCCGCCCTTCCTCCTCTGCCTCCGGCTGCGGGGGCCTCTTCCTCTCCCTCTCCTTCGAATCCCCGCCTCAACCCAACATCCCCGAAGGTCGGCGACGGGCAGCCGCAGGCTATGCCGGCAACGGCGGCAGGGTTCGATGGCGGCGAACCCGAGCATGGCACGGACGCAGTGGGGAGGGTGGGCGGCCAAGTGATCGATGGCGGCGAACCACAGACGCGCACGGACGGCGGCGAACCACTGTATGATCTGCTGAGATTGCTACCGTATGATCTTTAGCCCCTCGTCCCCATATATATGTTGAGCATCATGTATACTGGATCAGTATGTGTGTGCTTTCCAGCTGCGATCCTAATTCGTGTGGTAGAGGTTGATCCTTGTTGTTAGTTTGCCCATGCGATGCTATGTGTCTAAAAACAAAATCAGAGTGAGAGCAATTTCGTTGACGTTGTAGGACAGTCCTGTGATTATTCTGAATCCTTTTGCACTTACATTCTCCACTTTGTTCAATTGTTCGTCTGGTATCCTGCATAGATTGGTTAAAACAATGCTGTTTTCACTGATGGAATCAGAAATTCAGAATTGCAGTAATTTTTGTTGTTGTCATAGGATCGCTTGCTGTTGTTGCATCACTGGGCCTCCCCTAATTTCCCGTTTATTTTGCTTGGTATTGCGTGTGGCGTTCTGAATGTTGACTGTACATTGTATCATCAGTGCGCACCGCGTCTCTCCCTGTTCAGAACTACATAGCTACGAAATCTAACCTTCAATCCAAACATACTGCAGTACTATTAGATAATTAACCCCATAGCATTAAACATTACTACATGCTACTCGGTGGACTGTATGTCGCAAGCTTAGCCTTATTTGTACATCACAAAAGAGGTAACTATTTGCACAGCACTATAACAATAATATGACACGTAGCAGAAGCTAGCTATGCATGTGATACTATTTTCGGATTAGTATTCCCCAGAATATACTTCGATGAATGTGATATCAAAATTTCTTTGTACCTTGTGATGATGTGCATGAACGGCTTGTGGTGTCAAAGCTCCCAAAAATAAGTTACTGTTAAATCGCAATCCATCCTATTGTTTTCTCAACTCAGAAGCATTATAGTGCATTTAGATGTATGTGCTCGTTTGATATGTGCTCTCGGTTCAGTTTAGTTTCAAAGCAATTGTTCAGTTTATCCTTGTTGGTGGTACTGTTTGTTACCTTAGTGCTTTGCTTTGTGCAAATGATTCATTTCAAGCTATGTGCTTTGCTTCTGCAGATGAGCATTTCAAGAAGGAACCTGAGTTGATCCTGCGCAAGATGAGGACTCTGAAAGTCTGAAGATGAAGCGGACGATGCTGGCAGAGGCTCATCTTTTTATTCAGCGTTGATTCTGAGTTTTAGTCTTTTAGATTTAGTACTTCTCGTATAACTGGCTGCACACCCTATGTAGGTGATACGCGTATAATGTGCAGGACTGCAGGTGCGTTTTGATGCTTTATGTTCCTGGTGTGTTGTAACAGAAGGTGGTATAATCTATACAGTGAACCGAGGAACTATATGCAGGTGCGCTTCGATGCTTTAGGGCAGTTTCATGCACTAGTTTTGGCCATTTTGCATCCGTGGCCCAGCAGGGGCTGGCCCCGGAAAAACGAGGTCTGGGCCACGTTGTGCAGGTTATTTGGTTGCCCACAAAGAGTCAGCCAGACCCATTTCGCTGGGACAAAAAAAAAATCCGGCTGTTTGGTTGCTAACGTTGTCGTTTAAGGCATAAACCCCAGTGTTTGGTTGCATGTTTTTGGGTAGTTCTGATCACCTTGCATCTCCTAGTGGTGAGCTTACCAGTTCAAGGTTCACATAGAATCATACAAGCATTAGGTGAAGAGCAAATAGACAATGACAACGAATTGCACGATGATGATGAAGTCTTTGAGGCGGTCAGACTCGATCTGTGCTTGAGCTTCGGCTGCTCCAACATTGGTCACTGCTGCTTTGCGTTTTCAGTAGTCGTGATCGCAGGAACGATCTCTGGGAGGATGCTCATGGAGTAAGCCTGCTCTGTCTGCTCTCGAGTTGCAAACCTTTAGGATGATCCTACATAGCAGAATACCATGTTAGTCAGATACACTAAGACGAAAGGGATGAATGTGTTAGACAGTTAGATAGGTGATCGAATTGCGGTTGCCGATAATGGATCTTGCTCCGGTGGTTCGTTGAAATTGGGAGTGAAGCTCTCTCTCTCTTGTGCGCACGACGAGATGGATGCGAATGGGAAGGTGAGAAAAAAGGGTTGCGGTAAAAACCCTTTTATAGGGTTGCGTCAAGATCCACATACTGCAGTGTGAATTTGCACGATTTTCGCCACACGTCGAGGAAATTCTGGGGTAATTTCGTGGTCGTGGCAACGTCTAAACTGCAACGTCTCGATTCTCGTGCAAGAAAAACACAATCATGGTGATGTTCCATCTGCCTCGCTGGTCAAACTGTCTTGGGTCCCATGCTGAGACGAACACACCATGTCCTAACTGAACAATAGTCAAACTGACAAGACAAAATAGTTTCTTCTAACGAAGAAGGACGCATGTCCAAGACGGCTTATCTTCGTCTGTCTTACCATAACATGGATGAGGGTGGTTGTTTCATCGGAAATGCTTCAAACTCTTCGGCCGCCTAATCAAAACCAAATGACTAAGGCGGATTTTCATCAATGTCATCAACAAGCCGGTGGCTGGAGAACTTGAAGCTGACTGGGGGCTAGGGAATACTCCAAATAGGTATCCCCACGGAGTGGGATAAAGCCCGACCTGCCAGGGTGGCCCAAGGGTGGCAAATCCAGCTTTGTCGAACGACCCAGTAGGCCGAAGCATACGACAGAAGCTTAACCAGCTAAGGGAAGTCCAAGATGGAGGCCCAGCATCCAGCCGACTTGGAGAGCAAGACGGAACCAGAAGCCGGATTAGTTCTATCTCTTTAGTCAGTATGATCTTCCTTGTAAGCCCTAGCTAGGCCGGTCACCTATATAAGTTGGCCTATGGGGAAGCCTTAGGGCTAAGCTTTCATAGGAAGATCAATGTAACTTGTACACATATTTACCATATAGTTAATTATAGCAGGACATAGGTTCCTCCACTGTCGGGAGCCTAAACCTGAGTAAATGTGTGTGCAATCCCATCACCGGAATCTCTCCGCCTTAACCCAGTATTCTATCCACGGGTTATGGCACCCTACTTCTTGCCTGCCGTAGCAATATATCGACAGGTTTGCACCGCGATTCGTGGACTATGACTTGCAACTAAGATTTTTCAGTTGCAACTGAGAAAAATACCGTAGACGGTTGGATTTTCCTTGTGATTCATGCTAGTAATGAGTTGCTACACAACTGACAAAATATTTTTGCACCATTAGATTGTTTCGTAATTCTTACTAATCATCAGTTTTAACATGGGTTGCAGCCGAAATTTGATAACGTCACCTGACCAGAAATTAACTTAATTAATTCTCAGCCTACTGAGAATTAGTGACACTCATATGATAATAATAATAATAATAATAACTGGAGAATGTGGCAACTTATTACTGATAAAGTGCATGTGCATCACCAAAGGCTTCAGTGGTTAATCTAAGCAAATCAGTTAGTATGAAGCATGTCCATGTGAGCCATACCCAAGTGCCATTCGATTGTAGTATTATACAATCAGCAGCTTAGAACAGATGAACTTGGTTGGAGAATGGGGCGTGGGTGTAATGTGGAAGTACTGCTTATATATATTTGAAATCCAACAAGATAAGTGTTGGACACATCACATTGCAAATATTACATGCTACACGATAAGTTCATCATATATATAAGCAAAATTGCAATCAATTCATCATATATTAGCACAATTATTTATACTATTACATTATACAAGTTCTACCAGCACACTGAAACACATTCAGTTACATATGATTGAGCCGATCCAGTTAATCTGAATTTAGACATCAAAGAACAAACCACTAATGCTACAATGCAATAAATATTTTACCTTTTGTAAATTCGTAGTTATTTCAATGGTAAAATAACACTACTGCTACAATGTAACAAATATGTTACCTTTTATAATTTTTTTTAGTTTTTTCAATGATAAAATAAACCTAATGCTACAATGCAACAAATACTCTACCTTTAATAAATTTTTAATTTTTCAATCATGAAATAACCATTGTTTTGGTTATGAGTTTTCTTTCAACAAACAAATCTATGCTGCAAAGTAAATTAATCTTTTTCTGAAAAACTAATCTATTATGAGAAGCAAATAACCATTTTTTGGGCTCTTTTGTTTTGACATGGTGGCTGGAGTAAGCCCAACCTGTGCTGAGTTATTTGGCCTTCCAACCGATGCCGAGATTGAAGATGGTTTTTATGTAAGAGAAAAATACAGGTTTAGTACACTTGTCAAGAATGTACAGTTTGGTCACGAAATTGTAGGACGTGAAAGGAAGTTGTCGCGCACGAGTGTTTTGGTCACTCTGTGACGGCGGCCATTCGCCACGTCATCAAACTAACAGCACCGTCACAGAGTGACCAAATCGCTCGCACATGGCAACTTTCTGATCCACTGTTCACGTTTTACAAATTCGTGACCAAACCATACATTTCGACATGTTCATGTACTAAACATGTATTTTTCTCTTTATGCAACCTGGTATTTGTACAAGAAAATGGCTGAACACTTGAACTAGCAGGATGTATGCATGTGTACTCCACGCTACGAAATGTAAACTTCATCTCGTGTACCATGATCGAAATTCCATCGTAAAACGACAAAAATTACGTGCAACAAGCCAACACCTGCCATGTTTTTTTTTTCTCGAGACAATCACCACTGGGTCAGGCCCAATCTAGCGGGGACAGGCCCAGTCCAGCCGCCACAGGTGGCATGCACTGGGGGGTCGAAAATCTACCGGGGGCTTCCCTCAACAACAACAAAAAAAAAAACACCGGAGTCAGCTGCAGTTAATCTGGGCAACCAACCACTTACCCACGTTCGAGTCTATCGGTCTCCTTCCTTCCCCTCGACGCCTCCGTCCCAAAACCAAAACTTCCCTCCAATCCAACCACAACCAGGACTGAATCCAACCGAAACCCTAGCTACACCTCTATCCCCGTTCGCCGTTGCGATGGAGTCCACCACCCGTGGCCGATCAGCCGCCGCGGTTGACGGCATCGGCGACGGCCGCCGTTTCCCCGATCCTCCGCCGCCTCACGGTAACCAGACTAGCTCCCCTGGCCCACTCATCAGAGTTTACCAAATCTTCCGGTTCTTCTCTGCAAGCGTTTCTTTCCTTTCCCCGCAAAAAAAAGGCGTTTATTTCCTAGGCAATAATTAGACAGCGAGATTGGATGTTTGTTCTGTTGATCATTTACGGTTTTATTTTTTTCGAGAAAATGCGTCCGCCAGCAGTCGCGCCTGAAGCCCCTTCACCCCTTGCTCTAGCCTGCAATCGTGCGTCCGCCTGGATTGTGTTCAGTTGCGGGATTAAAAGTTTCTATTGTTGGATCATATATTTAAGAGTGAAAAATCATCTATAAGATAGCTTGTGGAATCCACAGATTTCCTAATTTACAATGGTCATAGCCTCATAGGATGAAAAATTCTTAAACAATTTCTGATAATGTGTCGTTTTGTCAGAAAAAAATGTGGTGTGCGGTTAGTCGAATCATTTGGCCTTTGTAAAATACCGTTATTTTTTTACAATGTTTTCTGGCGATTGGCTGGTTAGTCGAACCATTTGGCCTTTGTAATACTGATCTTTTTGACAATGTTTTCTGGCGATTGGCAATGTGAAGGCACAGACACTGACTCGGCATTGGCAGACATGGCGGCACTGGTCTTCAGGAGGGAGCAGCTGCTGCAGGAGCTCCACAGGGAGCGCATCCGCCATGATATGATCATGTGCGAGCTTGCCGAGACAGAGCGTGTCATGACCGCATGCTTAGCGGGGCAGGGCGCTTGTGGCAGGCCGTTGATGACTCCATGGGAAGAGGCAATGTACCGCACATCGCGGTCAAGCGAGGAAACTTCTTGGTGGCGCAGGAGCCCATCGGGGCCAGCAGAAGCTCCTGTTTACCCACGTGTTGAAAGGTCGCCGTCACCGGTGCTGCAACCGCGGTCAGTCCATAATGCCGAGAAGCAAGAACGGGGCAGCTCATCTAGGCCACTGGCAGTAGCTCCTTCAGCGCTTCCTGATGTCGAACAATGCCCGTCACTGAGCAAGCAACCTGCTGCGAAAGAAGTTTTGATACCAGCTGCAGCTAATGTCGTTGCCAAACCCGCAAAGCCGGCACTATTGAGCAAAAAAGAGGGACACTAGAGAGCCGAGGTGTTATTGATCATGAATATGAAGCAGGATTGGAGGACAGACATGCCGAGCAGCTGTTGCAGAGCGGAATTCAGATAACTGAACAAGTAAAGCGTGCAACCGTAGATCGGGAACACAAAGCAGAAGCAAAGGACACCCATGCCGTGCAGCTGATGGACTTTGAAATTCAGAGAAGTGAACGGCCAATGCATGCAGCTACTGGTCAGGAATGCAGAGCAGACGCAAAGGATAGTCATGCCATGCAGCAAATTGAGTGTGAAATCAAGAGGAGTGAACAGCTAAAGCGTGCATCAGTTGGTCAGGAACGCGAAGTAGACACGAACAACAGACATGCGGTGCAGGTGATGGAGACCAAATTCCGGAGAAGTGAACAGGTAAAGCAGGGAGCCTTTCATCGGGAACACGAAGCAGAGGTGGAGGACAACCATGACGTAAAGCTGATGGTGGGTGAAATCCAGAGAAGTGAACAGCCAAAGCGTGAAGCCTTTGGTCAGGAGCATCAAGCAGAAGAGAAGGAGAGACATGCTGTACAGCTATCAAAGATCAGTGAACAGCCAAAGCCTGCGGAGCCCACTATCAAAGATCATACGGATGATGAACGGAGGCAACTGCCTCATCGATATGTGCTGTCTGACAAGGAGAAATCCCCACCTGATGAGCAGAAGAGACTAGTGTTCAACGAGGTGAGTGGATTCGCCTTTTAAGTCGCCCTTGTTTCTGCTTCTACTTGCTGTTGCAATGTTTCCAATATTTAAGTTGCAGCTGATTGCAGTTGTTATCTTCAGCAATATTTTTCGGTAATCAACGTCGTAACTAGTATAAGAGCTTGTATAACAACTTCATAAGTACTTTTGTCTTGGTCTTAATCAAAGTGACGCACAATCCTTGCAGCCACTTCGAATACAATGTGCTAATCAGCATATATGCTAGCTATATAGAAGATGTGAAACAGAAGCACTACCAAATTAAGTTTACTAATAAAGGGTTCAGTTATATTAGTTAGGCAGGTTCTCTAGCTGTGCAGCTTACCGATCCGGTTTCATTTGTAAATTACCAGCTTAGCTTAGTAATTTTTTTTTAGATAAAAGGCAGTTTTATTGCCCAGCTTTGAGTTAACAAAGCAGGAGTACAAACCATAGTCAGTTACATGCTGCGGCATACAGCTTCGCCAAGGAAAAACAACATTGCTGCGGCATATAGCTTCGCCAAATAAAAACAACTAGAGGACTAACAGCAGCAAAGAGCATTAGCTTCGCGGAGGGAGGCAAGAGGCATGGATCTCCTTAAGCTTGCCCACCAGCCAGCTTAGCTTAGTAATAAAGGGTTCAGTTATTTTAGTGAGGCAAGTTCTGTAGCTGTGCAGCTTACAAATCTAGATTCATTTGTAAATCATGAAGGTAGGCTATAGTAGCAGAGTTTACCTACCCGCCTTGCTTACTAATGCTTATTTTTTTGCGGTGACTTCACTAATATTAGTCTAAAAAAACTTCTGTTGGACAGCCTAATACCCAAATCACGCCGAGTGGGGTGAAAGGGAACCAGATTTTGGGACCGACTGTGGAAACTCCACCACCAAAGAGGCACAAGCCACGTGAAGAATGGAGTTGCACCTTCTGCCAAGTGAGACTGAGCTGTGAAGAAGACTTAACACGACACCAAGCAACTGACCTACACCAGTGGATCCTCGCATTGCATTCAAGGCAGGAAGCCGCGGGGATTACCACAAAATCAACACCTGAATCTTCTGATCGTGCGAACCTGATGGTGCGCCCAATCCGCACCAATAACTTGGGGAGGAGTGAACCACAGAAGGCCAAATGGGTCTCTGGATTCGGCATGCGCAACCATAGCAAGCACATGAGTCATCAGGAGAACACGCACACCCTGCACACAGAAGAAGGCTGGAACCCGTTCAGTGACAGGAGTCACCAGGAGAGCACACATGCCTTGCACACAGGAGGCGGTGGCAAGGAGGGGAACAAGCGCGCCGCTGACCGTATGGGTACTGAAGATCGGAAGAAGTTCGTGACCAAGAGAAGGTTGCTCTTCTGCGACCTTTGCAATGTGCAGTGCAACAGCGAGAAGATGATGGAGTCGCATCTCGGCGGGAAGAAACACCGGGAGAATCTTCAGGCACGCCACTGAGAGATGCAGTTGCATACAGTGCTTGTTCGCGGCGAAGTAGCCTCCTTTCTGTGCCACGGGTCGGTGTATGAATCTGCAAATGTTATTAGCACGGTAAACTGTAATTTCGCATGCCGGTGCTTGCATCGGAGTGTCCTTTTGTGAATAACTTGAAGTCTCTCGCTGTGTATATGTCTTGGGTCTGTGTCTCCACCCCTAGTTGTCAAAGAGCTCCATTCAAGTGTACAAAATACTGCGATGTTTTTAGAAGTTTTTCTATTTTAAGGTAAACATGAATGGAATAGTTCCTTTTTGTGTCCTCTATTGAAAAGGAGTGGTTGAGTTCGCGTGTTTTAAGAAAGTAGTTGTAACACAAGGCATGTCTCAGACAAACACATCAACGCATACTAGTGTTTTATAAATTCAATGAGGTTGCGGTGGTGCCGGTCCATGTCTAGACACATACACTTCGGGGCAAATCTAATACACTTATTTTGGAACGGAGGGAATATTTATCATCACTAAAATGCTATATATTGTGTCAACTCTGAATGTTCTTTTCGTGCCGTGAGCAACTATACACTAACAACTGAATTTCGAAAGCCTATAATGTACACGAAACTATCTATTAAACGACCTTTACTCTGTTAATGCAGTAAAACTATTGGCATACTAGCTCATTGACCCAGCGCTGACTCCCTGACCCCGTGGGCCCTAAGACGGGTCTGTCGAGTCAGCAACCGGAGTGGCTGGACATAGACTACCTTTCGGAGCCTTCCGGTGCCGCAGGTTCTTTTCTCATGTCTCCAGCAGACACTGCCATTGTCGAGCCTCTGAAGTCTGAACCATCCCAGGAAACCAGCCAACAGGACAGCATGGGACCAGGTCTAGCTGGTTCAGAAATCAGAACACAGGCATGGGGTCGTTGCCTACTTCTGTAGCTTCTGTGTCTTCCCGCTTTTGACCAGGACCGCTGCGAAGCGGATGCCATACGGTCGTGGGAGGATGATTTTGTAGGTCTTCTAGGTTTTTCTGAGTTATGTTTTGGTGTTGACCATACTATATTAAGAAATTAGCGGAGTTTGTTAGCGGAAAACACTTTTTCCTCTCGAGATCCAGTGCTCCCTCTCGTTAAAAAAACTCGAAAATCATATTTTTAAGTTTTAGAAAAATCTGAAAAAATAATGCATGTTGCTATTGATGTATCCCACAAACGTGCAAATTTTTGATTTGAAATACATTATATTCTGGGCTACATAAAAATAACAAATCTTATATATTTTGAAGATTTGAAAGTATGTAGATTCACACATTTATCATTTTTGTATAGAGCAGAATATAAAATATTTCAAACCAAGATTTTGCACATTTGTGGGAAATATCATCGCCAACACTCAGGTTTTATTTCCAGAATTTTTTGAAACTTATAAATATGTTTTTTAACTAAAGAGATCACTGGAGTCCGGGAGCAAGAAATCTCTGTCAAGTTTGTTAGGCCGTTTTGTGAGAGACGTCACCTTTGGTGCATAAGACACCTCGACAAGGAAAATATCCAAAATAAAGTTCACCGAAATATATGATCTTGTGTTCTGTGATATCATGCAGTAATAAAACAGTTTGTAACTATATATTAATTTGAATTATAATAACTTTGAATTTAATATGCACAGAAGAAAAACCAAGCAAAACTAGCGCTCCGACAAACGGCTCACGTGAGACCCCGCCAAAGACTAAAATCCGAATGGACGCGTTTAAGCTGAAATCAAGATGAGGCGGAAAGATGCATATATGAATGCTTGGATATGGCGGAGGCGTGTAGCCCGGTGCGAGTCGGCACGATGCAGTGTGGTAAGAAAGACCAGTCATACTCGAAGACCAAAACAAAGTCGGTACCGACTCAGGCGAGATGTTCTTCATCAACACGTACGACAGGGGGGACAAGTTTCCTCTCCATCAATCTTTTCCCGTTCCTTATCCTTTCCCTGGTACTGTTTGAGAGAGGCGACTCCTGTGTTCCCGTTCCTCGCCGGCGAAACCGCCGCTCCCCTCCGCCTCCGGCCGCCGTTTGGGCACCGTGAGGTGGGGGGAGCTCCGGGTTCTCGTCGTGCGTGTACACAGTTAGGTTTAGTCTAGGTTTCTGTCTCCGGGCGACGGCATCGAAGACGGTGGCGGTGGCGTCGTCGTGTCGGAATAAGTCCTCCCCCTTCTTTCCCCGTTCCGGCGGCGACGCCGGGGAGGTCGTGGAGGTGGTGTGTTGGGGTCTGGCGTCTCCGGCCGGCCGTGGTGGCGTGGGGAGATGTGGTCCTCTTTTGGTGCTTTGGCTTCAGATCTGGAGGCGTGCTGCTGCCTTCGTCCCTCTGGCCGGCCGTGGAGGCGAGGGGAGGGCTTGGGCTGCTGGTTTCTGCTCTCGTTTTGGAGGAAGCGCAGCTGATCGTGTGGGGTTCTTGTCGCCAGAGCTTGCGAGCGGCTCCTGGCGCACGGCGGTGGATACGAGGCGGCCCGTCAAGCTCTAGTGGAGGGAGGCGATGGATGGTCTCGTTTCTTCGGCGACCTCGGCGATCTTTTCGGTAATCAAGCTCGGATTTTTTCTGCTTCTTGTTTTCTTTTCTTGCTACCGTGGTGGAAGAAGAAGGAAGCTAGAGGAGTGGTTGGGCCTGTGGCGGCAACTATTGCTGTTTTTGCTGTTTCCTGGAGCTGTGCTCATGCGGGATTGCTTGCTGGAAGCGGCCGGCGACCCGACGGTCGGCCTGGATCGGAGCGTTGCTCCCGCCGATGTGTATTCTGCAAGATCCTGGCGTCCGCGTTGGGTGGATATTGCGGCGACCTTAACGAGGTTGACTCCTCTATAGATCCATGCCGGCGACTCAGCTGCTGCGGTTCTTCTTCTCTTCTGGCGGCCTGTTGGTGGAGATGTAAGCAGCGGCGGATTGCTCTGTTCAGAGAAGCTCTAGAGGACCTAGTTGTAATTTTCATCTTAGTCAGGGTCCTTTTTGTAATTTGGGGACAGCTGCCCCGTATCTGGATGTATACTGTATGTATTTTGATCTCTGAATAATATATCCAGGTATGTGCCCTTCAAAAACACGTACGACAGGGAATTGACCCACGTACGAAGTCTTGTTCGGCCTACCCATGCTCGGAACGACATGAAGACGAGGCGTTGAGGACACTTGCGTTCTAGACATGCACAGAGGAAGAGACCTGCTGTCTAGTTTAGAGTAGTATGGTGGCCGACTTAAATATAATCAGACAAATCGATCAGTCATACCTTTAACCGTATTATCCTCAAAACCCTTATCACGATTTTCCTTCATCGGCGACTCTTTTACCATCGTGACTCGCTAAGTTGATCGACAACCGAGATAAAGTCCACAAATCGTCAACGTCTTGTGTATCGCATTTTTAGTCGGCCTCCTTCGAACGTTTGTGGTGCATCACACCTACTGTATTTGCGAGTGTACACGAAGGACGTGAACAACATTACTTATACATTTTTGGATATCACAGTAAATCTCAAAATGGTTGATCATTATTCCACGAGGATTTTACACTTTTAGTCCCACATCTTGCACGGTGTGGACGTTTTAGTCCCACATCTTGTAAAATGGACATGTTTAGTACCTAAACTTGCTAGGAGTGGACCTTTTAGTCCAAATCGTGCCATGTCAGCACACGGTAATTTAGCATTTATATCCTCGAGGTTTGCAGAAATTCTGTTTAGGTCCTCCCACCTGTGGCAGTTAGCGATCCACGGTTATAGGGATTTCTTTCCTTACCTTTTCGGTCGAAGCAAAGCAGCTCCTCTGCGAGGTGACGACGAGCACGGCGACGACGGGCCTATTCGGCGAACAAGACGCCGGAAATGAGATACCGCGAGTTTAACGATGATCCTCCGGCGTACAGTAAGTCAAATTAGGCTTCCCTTTGTCTTTTTTCGCGATTGATTAGGTGGAGGCCGTCAGCTCGCGGCGAGGCTCCGGTCGAGGTTCGTCAATGGCGGAAGGTTGGCGTGCGCTCCGGTCGAAGGATGGGGTCGAAATCATGGACGAGATTGTCCAGCACTGCGCCTGGTGTCTCTGATCGGCAGGCCATGTTGCTCGCTTTGGTTCTTGCTGCCTCGCCACCCGACGCGAGCGCGCCTCCAACGCTGCCTCCATACGAGGTGCAGGGGACCTCCCCGCACTATCCAGAGAACCTTCCGCCACCGTATCGCTGTGCTCCGCCATCTCCGTGCTCCGCCTAAGGTCGTGGGGATTTTGCTTGTGGGGGATTTGGTTTCCGCAGCACAGCGTACACAACCTGTAAACAAGAGGCGACAGACGAAATCCATGAATATTACTTTGTTCAAGGGGTTTTCTGCGAATTTACCTGCCACCGTGGCGCACACGTGTCGGTCACCCAGGACTAAAAAGTCCACTCCTAGCAAGTTTAGGTACTCCCTTCGTCTAAAAATAAGTGTCTCAAGTTTGTCCAAAAGTGAATGTATCTAGACTTTGGACGGAGGGAGTACTAAACATGCCCATTTTACAAGACGTGGGACTAAAACGTCAACACCGGTGCAAGATGTGAGACTAAAAGTGTTAAATTCTCTTATTCCACTCGAAAAGATCAAGAATATTAGCAGAGCGTTAAAAAAATATAAAGAACTGCCGTATGTCGAGATTGAGTATAACGGGCCAAGGAGCCTTGGACCTTATCCTCTCCCGCGGAAAGAGAGGCGATATTTCTGAGCCACCCCGTCAGATCCACCTCGCCGCCGGCGGCTCGCCGGTTTCCCTCGCCTCCGTCGGCCGCTTCGGCGGCGGGAGGTGAGGGGAACCTCGGGCCCCGGCGTGTACATAGTGTAGGGTTTGCTAGGGTAGTCGTCGGCGGCGTCAAGGAGGCGGTGGCGCGGCGGACGTCGTGTGTTCGTTTTGCAGGTGGGCTCTTCCTCTCCGGCTTCGGCGTTCGTTGGAGCGTCGCGGTCGAGCGCCGCCCTGCGCGTGCTCGCGGCCCTCCGGGGTCGCCGTGCACGCTCATCCCCTTCCAGATCTCGCCGCGGCGGATCTGGTCGACATCACTGAAGCAGCTGGAGGTCAACCGAGGCGACGATGGCGACGGAGCGAGGCGGAGGCTCTCTGGAGTTCGAGGCCCGAAGACTTCCCGTCCGCTTGGGGATCTTCTCCCATCCAAGGTCAATGGAGAAGGAGCGGCGGCGCGCCATCGGCACGTCTCTCTCCTCATCGCCGGCGTCGATCTACAGGAGGATTTGGTTTGTAATTTCTTTGTTCGTGGAGATCCTCTCTGTTCTACCTTGATGTAATCCGGCTGTTTCTTCGCAAAAAAAAAAAGAGTATAACGGGCCAGGAACCACGAGCCACACGTGTCATATGCACTGGGCGGGCCAAATCTACCGAGGGCAGTTGCAATTAATCTCGGCAACCAACCCACGCTCGACTCTTCTATCGGTCCGAGAGGCTTCCTTCCCCACGACGCCTCCGTCCCAAAACCAAAACTTCCCTCCAACCCTAACTAAACCTCGCCCCTGTCTGCCGTTGCAATGGAGTTCGCCACCCGCGGCCGATCAACCGCCGCGGTTGACGGCGTCGGCGACGGCGACGGCCGCCGCTTCTCCGACCCCCGCCGCCGCACGGTAACGAGACTCCCCCAGCCAGCCTACTCGCATTGGGGTTCACCAAATCCTTTTTTTTTTTGCGGATGTTCTGCAAGCGCTTCTTTTCGAGATGAAGAAAAAGTCCAGTTTGCGATCTGTGTGACGGGATTGTATTTTTCTTTCTGTTCAGAATCGCCCCCGCCTGCACATTGCTATTACATTTTTTTATTGAGAATTTGTAGTTGTTCAAATTTGCAATAGAGTTTGGGGATTTCTGCGAGATGTTGTTCTGGTAGAGTGACCAAATCGAAAGTAATCAATTTATCATTTTTTTATTTTTTTTCTCTCTAGGAAATGCAAACCGATAAATAAAAACATCAGGATCCGTGTGCTTGCTGAGCCGGTGGAGGCGGCGGTCTCTGACCCGCCCTCGCCCCCGCCTTCACCGCCGTCCCCGCCATCCTCTCCCTCTGCGGGAGGCCTGCAGGAGCGTGACCCCCATGCCTCGGGTGCAGGCCCCAGCGGTGCGGCACCGTCGGCCGGCGGCTCTTCCTCGAGCCCTGCGGTTGCGCCGGCGTTTCCAGGTCCGCCCCCCCGCTATGCGGCGGCGTTGGCGGACGCGAGGGAGACGCGGCGTGACCACGGCGGCGGCGCCGCCGTCGCCCCCGGTGCCAACAGCGGCCGGCGAGTTCGAATTTCGAACGTTGGCGGGACCAGCACGGAAAGCAGTTTCGGCGGGACTCGTTCAGAAAGCAGTCTTGGCGGTAGCGCCAGGCGCAACAGAAGGCCGCAGCTTTACTCAAAGCAGAGATGGGTACGGGTCGAGCTGTCGCCTTCGCCACCTTCGACACCCTCCGTTGGCAAGGACGACGAATCCCAGTGCGGCCCCGTTGGTGCCTCTCCCCAGTCGGTCCTTGGCCCTCCACCGGCTGGTCACGCTGGTGACTCAGTCAAGGGAAGCATCCGAGGTGGATCCTCTCGCGTGGTGGACTGGTCCACGCCGGGATCGGCGCAAAGCGTATGCTGTCGTGTTGGCCCCGTGGCATCTGGCCTCAGGCAGGGTGCGTCCATGGGCAGTTTCGCGTCCATGGGTGGCCTTGGCCTGCAGCTATTGCTTGCTGACGAGGCAGTGGCTGCCACTGCTGGGGCTGCCTCTCCGCTCAGGGCTACCTCGCCGGACTCTTCTCCGGCTGGAGTTCCAGCTCTGCCGGTCGTGCCTGCCCCTGGGCAAACTGCCCCTGCTGATTCGGCTGCTCCGGCTGCGCCGGATGCTGGTTTTCGCACCCCAGCGGCGACGATCCGCGCACAGGTCCCGCTAAGTGGAGTCATCGCGCAGATTAAGCAGCACATTGCTGATCCTTTGCTGCCCATGCCTGATGTTCAGCAGAAGCGGCGCCGCCGCAAGCTATTCATTCCGGAGGAGGACAAAAGGAGGAGCGCACGCTTGGCGTCCAAAGCAAAGGGCCAGCCAGGTTCCTATGTCAAACGTGCGCAGCGCGTGCTTATGGCTAGGCTTGGCATTTGCGAGGTTGAAGGCGAACCACCTGTTGATTGTCTGCAGCGCTATGCGGAGTACTTCGTCGAGCCACTGCCTCCCTCTCGGATTGAGGCGCTCACCAAGTTATTTTTCTTGGACGCCACAATGCCGGATGAGCTGTTTATCAGCTGTTGAGCGCTAGCTCTGGTGGATTCTATTGTACGCTTGTTTTATGGATACACAAAATGATAACTTTGTGGTGTGGAACCCTCGTGGACTCAATGATCGGAGCCGAGGCACTGTGGTTAGGGATGTTGTGGCGGAAGTGGCAGCCTCTGTTGCTTGCCTTGTAGAATCTAAACTTGCAATGGTTGATGATCGCGCAATCGCGAGAGTTCTGGGTCCGCAGTTCGACCAGTTCGCCTTCCTTCCTGCCATCAACACTGCAGGTGGGATTGTGGTGGCTTGGCAGTCCGCTAAGGTGCTCGTGACAAGAACTCAGGTGGATCGCTTCTCAGTCACCATCTCTCTGAGCCTTGGCGGAGGAGATGAGTGGGCCTTGACCATTGTGTATGGCCCAACAGCGGAGAATTTAAAACTGGAGTTCCTTGATGAACTGCGCACAGTGCGAGGGGCTTTTCCTGGGCCCTGGGCCGTTGCGGGCGACTTCAACCTCATTCTGGAGGCAGCAGACAAGAACAATGACAGGTTAAACAGGCGAATGATGAATCGCTTCCGTAGACTGCTGAATGAGCTCGAGTTGAAAGAGCAGGACTTGATTGGTCGCCGCTACACCTGGAGCAATGAGCGTCGGGCTCCGACGCTGGTGAAGCTTGATCGATGGTTTAGCTCTGTTGATTGGGAATCCTTGTACCCAGACTGCCTACTGCAAGCTCTATCGTCTAGTATGTCT
The DNA here is from genome assembly GCA_947311845.1 of Poa pratensis. Lineage (NCBI taxonomy): Eukaryota > Viridiplantae > Streptophyta > Magnoliopsida > Poales > Poaceae > Poa > Poa pratensis. The sequence continues at coordinate 22,076,141 of CAMZMU010000096.1, forward strand.
GATCATTGCCCCCTCATGCTGTCTACGAATGCCTCATTCAAGCGGAAGTCCCGATTCCATTTTCAGAGCTTTTGGCCAAAATTTGAGGGGTTCAAGGAAACTGTGGCATCGGCTTGGTTCTCCCAGGAACAGGCAGCAGATCCTTTTGTGGACCTGGAGCAAAGGCTGAGGGTGACTGCTAAAACACTTACTCGGTGGAGCCAGCGGCGCATTGGCAACATTAAAGAGCAGTTGATGATGGCCAAGGAGGTGATCTTCCGGCTGGACCAGGCGATGGATTCGAGACCTCTAACTGACGATGAATTCTGGTTGCGTGCTCAACTGAAGAGGAAGATTCTTGGCTTGGCCTCTCTTGAGCGCACAATTGCAAGACAACGGTCTAGGGTTTTGTGGCTGCAAGATGGAGACGCTAACTCTAAATTCTTTCATCTTCACGCCAGCATCAGGAAGCGGAAAAACCACATCTTCCGGCTCAAAAAAGGAGATACTCTGGCCACAGATTTAGCTGACATGGGAGAGCTTGCCGCGGATCATTATACTGAGCTTATGGGGACTCCAGTGCAGCGGGAGTTCAGACTTAACTTGCAGAACCTGAATTTGCCAACGGTGGAAGTGGAACATTTGGAGTTACCATTCTCGGAGCAGGAAATTTGGGAGGTAATTAAGCACCTTCCTTCAGACAAGGCACCAGGGCCGGATGGATTCTTGGCCCGCTTCTACCAATCCTGTTGGACGCTGATCAGGGATGCAGTCATGAGGGCTGTAAACGCCTTTGACTGTGCGGATGGTAGAGGCTTTGCGAGACTGAACAACGCATATATATCTCTGTTGCCTAAAAAGGATGGCGCTGTTGACATCAGTGACTTCAGGCCCATTAGCCTAATTCATAGCTTTGCCAAGATTGTATCCAAAGCAATGGCTAACAGGCTAGCTTCCTCCCTGCCGGATCTGGTTCATAGGAATCAAAGCGCATTTGTAAAAGGACGGTCTATACAGGATAATTTCTTCATGGTGCAGCAGTCTGTCCGCACCCTGCATAGGAAGAAAATCCCTTCGCTACTGCTCAAGTTGGATGTGGCCAAGGCCTTTGATTCGGTGGCATGGCCTTTCGTGTTGGAAGTCTTACAGCACAGAGGGTTTGGCCCACGCTGGCTGGCTAGAGTTGCACTACTCCTCTCCTCAGCAAACACTAGGGTTTTGATCAACGGAACTGCAGGGCCACTGTTTTGGCATGCGAGAGGGCTTAGGCAGGGGGATCCGGCTTCCCCAATGAAATTTGTTATGATGATAGACATCCTGAATGCGGTATTCAAGCTGGCTGAAGAAGCAGGGATCTTCTCTCCGTTGGACTCTTGGGGAATCAAGCATCGGCTTTCTTTATTTGCTGATGATGTTGTTCTCCTGATCAAACCCTGTGCGCAGGAAGCTGCAGCAGCTGTGGAACTCCTACGAGTTTTTGGCATGGCATCTGGGCTACGTTGCAATCTTGACAAGAGCTCTGTATCGCCGATCCGCTGCCAGGAGCTGGACCTACAACCGGTCCTTGATGTGTTGGCTTGCCCAATCAAGCAATTCCCTATCACATACCTGGGACTGCCGCTCTCTCCTATACGTCTGACGAAGAGCCAGTTGCAGCCAACAGTGGATAAACTTGCTAGACATGTTCCTTCTTGGAAAGCAAATCTTCTGGAGAAAAGTGGCCGTCTCGTTCTTGTGGACTCAACCCTGGTGGCGACTGCGATTTACCCCATGCTTGTTCTTGATTTGCCTCCGTGGTTCTTCGATAGAGTGGACAAGATATTGCGAAGCTTCTTCTGGGCAGGATCTCTCGATGCAAGAGGTGGTCAATGCAAAGTGGCGTGGAAAACGGTGTGTACCCCGAAAGAGATGGGCGGACTCGGAATCAAGAACTTGCGTGTCCTCAATCTAGCGTTTAGGATGAGATGGAAGTGGTTAGAACTGACTGACGGCAATCGTCCGTGGCAAGGTCTGAATTTCTCTATACCCCAGGAAGCGCAGATGCTATTTCTTGCAGCCCTTGACTGCAGAGTGGGGAATGGGAAGCTGTTACGCTTCTGGCTGGATCCTTGGCTCGATGGGCAAACTGCGAGTCAGCTCGCTCCCACGCTCTGGCAACACATCAGGAGCAGAGGTGATAGACACCTTACTGTGGAGATGGCGATCACCAACAACAGATGGGTGCAAGGGATCAAAGGGAATCTCACGATCCAGGCTGTGGTGGAATACTTTGGTCTTTGGGAACGAGTGCAGAATGCAGTGATCTCGGAGGAGGATGATTCGGTGCTGTGGCGTCTCACGGCGAACGGTGTGTACTCAGCGAAGTCTGCCTATTCTGCATTTTTCTTTGGCAGAACGCTCGCACCTGGGGCGACAGAGATCTGGTCTGCGGGCGCCCCGCTCAAGCACAAGATGCATATGTGGCTAGCTCTGAAGAATCGCCTGTGGACAGAAGATAGATTGCGGAAGCGAGGACTGCAGCATCCTCCCCATTGCCTCCTGTGCTGTCAAGCACCTGAAGATGGCGAACACCTCTTAGTTCAGTGCGTTTACGCACGGGAAGTCTGGTTCTCGATCCTACAGCTTGGGGGTTTGCAGCGGTTAACGCCAGGACCAAGCGACACGGCGGCTCTCTGGTGGGCGACGACTGCAGCGGCGATTCCGCAGAAGCAGAAGAAGAAGTTCAATGCGCTCGTCATTTTGACGGCGAGATCGATTTGGCTGGAGCGTAATAGCAGGGTCTTCGACCACGTAGCCTCCCGGTAACGGTGGTCTGTAATCGCATTAGGCAAGATTTTGATCTTTGGTTGTCGGCGGGTATTTGTGGACAAGCGAGAGGAATTGGGTAGCGTGTTCAGGGGAGTCCAGCCGCTTGTGGTTGAGACTCCAATCTCTGTATTGATTCAAAATTCTCCATCTTAATATAAAGACACGCGAGGCTCGCGCGTGTTCTTGAAAAAAATAAATAAAAACATGTTATTTACAACTGCGGGTAGTGACGCCTGAAACCCGGTTACATCTTCTCTAGCCTGCAATCCTGCCTCCGCCCGGACTGTGTTCAGTTTCAGGATTCAAAGTGGCAATTGTTGGATTCTGTCCCACAAAAAAAAATCATTGATCCTACATTGAAGAGTGGTAAATTGTCTAAAAGATAGCTTGGGCAATCCTAAAATTTCTTAATTTCGGTGACCACAGGATGGTGGTTCTGATCATAAACAATTTCTGATTAATTTGATGTTGCAACGTAGATGACACCCCGTTTCTTGAAAACAAAATGACGTGAGGTTAGTGGAATATTTTGACCTTTGTAATACTGATCCTTTTGACAATTCTGTTGCCATTGGCAATGGGAAGGCAGAGACGCTCACTCAGCACCAGCAAACATGGCGGCGCTGATGTTCAGGAGGGAGGAGCTGCTGCGGGAGTTCCACAGGGAGCGCATCCGCCTGGATATGATCTTGTGTGATCTTGCCGAGACAGAGCGCGCCATGACCGCGTGCTTAGCAATGCCTGCAGCAGGGTGGGGCACTTGGTGTGGTAGGCCTTCGATGCATCAGTGCGAAGAAATCTTGTACCGAACTCCGCGGCCAAGCGAGGAAACTTGGTTGCATAGGAACCCCTCGGAACCAGTGTTACCTCCTTTTTACCCGCACGTTGAACGGTCACCGTCACCAGGGCTGCAGCAACGGCCTGTTGATGACGCCGAGCAGCAAGAACGTGGCAGTTCAGCTATGGCACTGGCAGTAGCTCCTTCAGCGTCTCCTGATGCCGAACAACGCTGGTCAGTGAGCAAGGAGCCTGCAGTGGAAGCCTTGGTACAAGCTGCGATCAATGCCGTTGCCAATCCGATTGAGCCGGCGTTGTTCAGTGAGAAGGCGGCACTAGAGAGCCGGGCCGCTGTTAATCAGGAACACAAACAAGAATTGAAGGAAAGCCATGGGGTGCAGCTAACGAAGAGTGGAATCCAGAGAAATGAACATCCAAAGTGTCCAGCCAATGATATGGAACACGAAGCAGAAACGAAGAATAGCATGCCATGCAGCTCATGGAAAGTGAGCTACTTAGAAGTGAAGATCCAACACATGCAGTCGTTAGTCAGGAACACAAAGCAGACGCGAAGGATAGCCATGCCATGCAGGTTATGGAGTGTGAAGTTCAGAGGAGTGAACAGCTAAAGCGTGCAGCGGGTGGTCAAGGACGCGACACAAAAGCGAATGACAGCCATGCCGTGCAGGTGATGGAGAACAAATTCCAGAGAAATGAACAGGTAAAGCATAGGGTCGCTGGTAAGGAAAAGGAAGCTGAGGTGAAGGACAGCCATGAAGTGCCGATGGAGAGTGAAATCGAGAGAAGTGAACAGCCAAAGCGTGAAGCCTTTGGTCAGGAGCATGAAGCAGAAGAGAAGGTAAGACATGCTGTGCCGCCCATGGGGGAGACTGGAATACAGAACAGTAAACATCCAAAGCCTGCAAAGCCCACCATCGAAGATCGTATCAATGAACTAATGAAATCACCTCATCAGTATGCTCTGGCTGGCAGGGATAAATCCCCGCCTAATGAGCAGAGGAAGCTAGTGTTCAACGAGGTGAGTGGCTTCATCTTTTAATCTGTCCATAATTCAGCTTCCATTTGCTCCTGGAGTGTTTCCCAACTTAAGTTGTGGCTGGTCACAGTTTTTCTGTTCAGCGGTATTTTTGGTAATCAGCTTGGCAGTTAGTAAAAAACATCATGTAATAGTACATAAATACTTTTCTCTTGGTCTTAATCAATATGACACACAATCTTTGTAGCTACTTCGAACACTACGTGCTAATCAACATATATGTGCTATATAGGAAACGAAAATGCTAGACTTACGGAGACGGAGCCGACCTACGAAAGTTTCCTACGCGCCGACGTGCGTAACCTGCTATTCCGTACTCTATAGGAAATGTGAAAGAGAATAGATACCAACTTTGTTTACTAATCCCGTGTCAATAAAATCTTATTTACTAGTAATAAAGTGTTCATTTATATTTGTTAGGCAAGTTACTTAGGTGAGCAACTTAACATTTTTTGGCATCTTATTCTCCAAACTTCATTTGTGAAACTTGATATGTACTATTGTAGTTTCAAAGTTTACCCTAGTCTAAACAATCTTTCTATGGAACAGCCTAAAACTCAGATCACTACCTGTGGGGTGAAAAGGAAACCAAATATGAGAATAAACAGGCAGAAGCCACTTGAAGAATTGAGTTGCACCCTTGGCCCTGTGAACCTGACCCGTGAAAAAGATTTAACGCAACACCAAGCAGGCGAGCTGCACCGGCCGAACCTCGCAATGTTGCAGTCAAGTCAGGGAGCTGCAGGTCTCACCGCAAAATCAACACCTGAGTCTTCTCATCCTGCATGCAACAATGATATGGAGAATAAAATCCAAAGAAGTGAACAGCCAAAGCGTTCAGCCCTTGGTCAGGAACGCGAAGCACAAGCGAAAAATAGCCATGCCGTCCAGCTGATGGAGAACGGAATACAGAGAAGTGAACAGACAAAGCATGAAGATGTTGGTGAGGAACGCAAAGCAGAAGAGAAGGACATCCATGCTGGGAAGCTGATGAAGGAGAGTGGAATCCAGGGTAGTGAACAGCCAAAGCCTGCGCCCACCTTCAGAGAAGGTATTGATGAACGCAGGCAATCACCTCATGCGCTGCCTGTCAAAGAACGCAAAGCAGAAGAGAAGGGCAGCCATGCTGGGAAGCTGATGAAGGAGAGTGGAATCCAGAGTAGTGAACAGCCAAAGCCTGCAGAGCCCACCTTCAGAGCTGGTATTGATGAACGCAGGCAATCACCTCATGCGCTGCCTGTCAAGGAAAAGTCCCCATCTAATGAGCATAAGAGACTAGTGTTTAACGAGGTGAGTGGCTTCACCGATAAATCTGTCTTCTTTTTTTGCTTCCATTTGCTCTTGGTATGTTGGCAATATTCAAGTTGTGGCTGATTGCAATTGTTCTTTGCAGCAATATTTTCGGCAATCAATGTGGTAAATTAGTATAAAACAATCTTTTATAACACTCCATTAATACTTTTGTCTTGGTCTTAATCAAAATGACGCACCATCCTTGCAGCCACGTTGAATACAAGTTCAATCCTTGCAACCCTTTGAATGCTATGTGCTAATTAACATATATATGTGGTAGCTCTATAGGAGATGTGAAACTAATCCCATATCAGCGAAAACTTAGTTTATTAGTAATGGTTTCAGTTATTAGTTAGGCAAGGTGTGCAGCTTACTAATTCTGTTTCGTTCATGAAACTTGACCTGTTCGCTAGTCCTTACTTTTTACTAATGCTCTCAAGTCTAAATAAACTTTTTTGTGGAACAGACTAAAACCCAAATCACTCCCTCAGGGGTGAAGAGACCGCTTTTGAGACCTACCGTGACAACTCCACCACCAAAGAGGCAGAAGCCACTTGACGAATGGAGTTGCACCCTCTGCCACGTGAACCTGACCTGTGAAGAAGACTTAACGCAACACAAAGCAGACGAGCTACACCGGAGGAACCTCGCAGCCTTGCGAGCAAGGCATGAAGCCTCTGGGTTTGACTTGCGGAACCATCTCAGGGGCAGGAGTCACCAGGAGAGCAAGCAGACACTGCGCACAGAAGAATGCGGCAACGAGGGGGGCAAGTGTGCCGTTGACCGCATGGGTGAAGACCCGAGGAAGAAGTTTATGAGCAACAGAAGGTTTCCGTTCTGTAAGCTCTGCAAAGTGGAGTGCACCAGTGAGAAGACGATGGAGTTGCATCTGGCCGGGAAAAGACACAGGGAGAACCTTCAGGGACGCTATTGACTTGCCGTGGTTGTCCATGTTGCAGTTGCTGCTAGATGTACCATTTGTCAGTGTATGATTAACATGTCAACCTGCAAATGTTATTAGCACACGCACTGCAACCTCGCCTGTTGGTGCTCGCTTTTGCCTTTGGGGTGTTGTTGGTGAAGAACTTCTGGCTATGTGTTCATGTCCTTGGTCTGTCTCACTAGTTATGAATGTTCCATCCAACGTAACTGGAAACGAGTAGAGTAGGTCCTTTTTTTAAGGAGGGGATGCCCTTAGTTAGTGCTGATCGACTGAGCTTACAGGTTCAAGTTGTAATACACGAGCTACCATGTGATGTACTTCTGTCGTACCATGTTCTGAAGAAATCCTATTGCAAACCTCACCTGGTCCATGATTTGACCGAGCCCCTTGAGCAAGCTTTTGCTTATTTTTTCTGCAGATTCGCCCGACTTTTCATTTACTAATCAGATTACATCTATGACCAGTAAGTTTGCTCGAAAAAATCTCTTCGATTTCAGTTAAATACTGGCAATCAAGTGACGCTGTTACTGAGCATGTTCCTCTGGAAAACATGCCTTCAGTCTGAACATATTCGATAGTTCAGTCTGTACACATTCTGTACTTCTTTTTTAACAAACCTATACTTGATTGATGCATGGACAGTACTATCCGTTCCTGATTTTATTTTGGCTTCAAAAAAAGTAGCATTAGTCAATAGAAATAGAATAGTGCCGCGTAAACAAGATGTTATCAAGTTTTGCTAGGATGCATGCGTTGTCCTCGCCGTTCAAACTCTCTCCGTCAGTTCGGCTCCGTTCCCCTCCCGTAATTAAGCAAAACCGCCCAAGCCGCCCAGTCATAGGCCTCCTTTGATTCACAGGTTTTGTGTAGGAAAAACGTAGGATTTTGTTTCCTATAGGAATTTGCACTGTACATACGTTTGATTCACAGGAATGCAGCATAGGAAATTTGAAGGAAGATTTCCTTTGCAACCTGATTCCCACGGAAGACACAGGAATAAAAAATCTAGCCAGACCTCTTTTTTTCATTCCTTTCAAGGAACGAGGCAAATCAAAGCTAATGCTGCCATGTGACTTGACTCCGCTGCAGCACAGCCACCCAACGCTGCTGCCATTGCTTATTCTTTAAGCTAATCAAGTTGCATTAAATTCCTCCAGTATTCCTTTCCTGTATTTCAAACATCCACTTAGGAAATGTTCCTGTGCTTTTAATCCTGTAGTTTTCCAGTTGCAATCGTATCATATTCCTATTCCTTTATTTTGGGATCCTATGAATCAAAGGAGATCATAGTGATCGGGCGCAAGTTCCCACATTGCTGCAGTCTTCTGAGCGCTCTGGCGCACCGCTTGCTCTCCTCGCCCGAACAAAACCACCAGCCCCGGCCTCCGGTTCCTCTCGATGGAGTTCTCTCGCCGCGGCCCAGCCACCGGCGGTGCCGGCGACGGCCACCGCTTCCCTGACCCTCCGGCTCACGGTATGTGCTGGGACACTCTCAGCTTACTTTCCCCGCGGTCTCTGCGTGCGTTTCTTCCATGGGAAAGAACTGGGCATTTTCTACTTCAGCTTTCATGGGTTCAGAACTTATGATCTATGCCAAGAACTCTAAAATCTGCGCCGCGGTTGTGCCTTTGCGATTTTGAGACATTTTACCTTAATGTTTTTTGAGAATAGAAACTAAAGTCTCTGTTTCCAGGAAGGAAGCAGGTTCTTGTCTTTCGTCACAAGCATCATCGATTACCTAATCTCTTCGTCACAAGCATAATTGAATACCTAATCTCCACCTTGCAAAACTTATAATAGTATACTCACGCCAGGTGTACAACAGTAGATTAAGTGTGATTGGGATCCGTTCATTCCTTTTTTTTTTCTAGAATTAAAGGAGATTTGGATCTGTTTGTTGGGGCAGAAGATAAAAGATTCCGCACAACCTGTTCATGCTCTCCGTCCAAAAGAACTCCTGCAAACATGTTCCCTTTCATCGATAGAACTATGTCCATCCTAGCATAATAGCAGCACCTTGCTAGTTCAGATCAGATGTAGAGTTCTTGTTTAAAATGACTTGGAATTTCGGTCATGCCGACCATCTAATAATAGCTGCACAATGTGCAGGAGAGCGAGAGCCGATGCTGGTGATGAGGGACGCGCTGCTCTCTCAGCTCCATATGGCCTGCCTTCGCCAGGAGATCATCGAACCGAGCTGGCCAAGATAGAGCGTGACATTGCCCTGTGTGCTGCCACCGGTGGCCACCTGACACAAACAACGCTGATGCCAAGGCCATGGCATGGTGTGGCCACCACGGATGCCGGATGTCGCAGCCGTGGCTGGTCAGCACCAAGCAGCCAATGGCTCAACAGAATGCAGAGTTTGATGAGCATAAGCTTCCGGACCCCAATAAGGTGAGTGCAGCTTGTGAATTTTGTTCTCTTTCCATGTGTCATCTGTTTTGTTTTAGCATTTTAGAATACTGTTCAGAGTTATCAATCTCCAAAGTGAAATCAAACTCCTTGTGAGACAAAAACCTCTGATCTTGTGATCACAAATTCAAAATTTACAAACCTGGGTTTGGTAGGATGCGCTGCTCTCGCAGCTCCACATGGCCCGCCTTCGCCAGGAGGTCATCAAAGACGAGTTGGCCAAGATAGAGCGGGCAATGGCTCTGTGCACCGCCACCGGTGGCCACCAGACACTGACAACGCCGATGCCAATGCCATGGCACGGCGTGGCCACCGCGGATGCCGGACGGTCTCAGGCGTGCCCATTGAGCACCGAGCAGCCCGTGGCTCAACAGAGTGCAGAGTTTGATGATCATAAACTTCCTGACTCCAACAAGGTGAGTGCAGCTTGTGCATTTGTTATCTTTTCATGTGCCATCTTATTTGTTTTGACATTTTAGAATATACTGCCAGGTGCAAGGAACCAGTGAGCAGAACTTACATCAACATTATGCTGGGCAGAAGCACTTGTCAAATATAGGAACACTGGACCCAGCAACTAAGGCAAGTCATCAGAAGGCGAAAATGGCAGCAGAACCTTCTCTTGATACAGAGGAGAAGAAAACTCCTCAATAAAATGGAGTTGCAGCACCTGTCAGGCCAATGGTACAAGCCAATCGACCTTGGAGGCGCACCTCAAAGGCAAAAGACACCAACAGAACATCGCAGCAACAAGCGCAGAAGGGGATAAGAATGGCATGCCGAAGAACGTCACGGCACAGGAAGCAAAATCGCATAGTATGGCCACCGCGGATGCCGGACGATCAAAGGCAAGGCCGTTCACCGCCGAGCAGCCCGTGGCTCAACAGACTGCAGAGTTTGATGATCGTAAACTGCCGGACTCCAACAAGGTGAGTGCATCCTGTGCATTTTGTTCACTTTCCATGTGTCCTTATTTGTTTTGACATTTTAGAGCATACTGTTCAGAGTTACGAATCTCCAAACTAAAACCAAACTCTTTGTAAGACAACAACCTCTAATATTGTGATCACAAATAAACATTTACAATGCCCGGGTATGGTATGATTTGTATATGTATGTAACTATGTAAGATACTAGTAGGAGCAAGTTTACTGCCCATGTTTTTCAGTAAATTAATATGGTTCTGTTCAAACTTCACATAACTTGATTCTGCCAAGTTACTGTGCACTGTTTTACAAGTATAGTAATTTGCTAATGGCCTACTAATAATATTCACATCAAGGTCCGTAGCACGTTTGCTCTCCTTGTTTTCAATAGTTCACTTACTAATGGTCTAGTCAAAATATCAAACAGGCTGTTCCACCGAGTAAGGCGTCCCATGCAGAGAAGTGGGAACTAATGGAAATAACGATACCAGTTAAGAAGCTGAAACCACCCATGAAATGGAATTGCACCGTCTGCCAGGTGCAAGCAACCTGCGAGCAGAACTTACAACAACATTATGCTGGGCAGAAGCACATGTCAAATATAGCAACACTGGACCCAACAACTAAGGCAAGTGATCAGAAGGCGAAAATGGCAACAGAACCTTCTCTTTGTACAGAGGAGAAGAAAACATCCTCAATAAAATGGAGTTGCAGCAACTGTCAGGCCAAAGGTACATCCCAGTCGACCTTGGAGGCGCACCTCAAAGGCAAAAGACACCAACAGAACATTGTGTAGCGACAAACGTGGAAGGGGATAAGAATGGCATACCGAAGAACGTCGTTGCACAGGAAGCAGAACCGTCTAGTATCAATGTGCCGAAGCTTTCAGAGAAGCCACCATCAGTCTGGAGCTGTAGCATTTGCGAAGTTATTTGTACCTGCCAAAAAGACTTGAAGAACCACCTAAAGGGCATAAGACACCGAGAAAGGGTTCAATCCTCGCTTGAACAAAGCAAGAACAAGGCAAGCGATTCTGAATCACGGAGATCAAAGTTGATTCCGGATACAAGATGGATCTGCAGCATTTGTTATACTCACTGTACCTGTGAATCAGACCTGGAGAACCATCTTGCCGGCAGGAGACACCAGCTGAACATTCAGCTTCTGAGAGAGAAAATCAAGCAGGAGAATAACAATCCATCACAACTGCCCAAGAACAAAGAACCAACATCAGAATTGAATTGCTTAATGTGTGAGGCCAAATGTAACTCTAAATCTCAGTTTGAGGCTCATTGTAGAAGCAGCAGGCATCAACAGGCGATACTCGACAAAGGAAATATTGCAAAAGGGAGCGGTTCGTGGACTAAAAGTGAAGTACCTTCAGATGGATCTACCAGCAAGAACGCAAGCTCGGAAAAGGCGGTGAAGCAACCGACACTCTACTTCTGTGAGGTCTGCCATTTGCTCTTTGAAAGCAGTACAATGCTGGTACACCACCGTTTTGGGAAGAAGCACAGGGCAAAGCTCAGTGCAAGGAATGAATTGTCTTAGTTATGTGTCGTTTGTAGGGAAGGTTGCAAAGGGCGACTCTGAATCTGAAACCATGCATCCGCATTTGAGTTATGTGATGGCTTTGTCATTTTATTCGGGTTCAGCCCAGCTGTTCTTGTTTCCAGTAATCATTCTTATCGGGATTAACTTTCAACGAACTAGATTACTCTAGCCACGGCTATGATACAATTTGTCGCACTCCGGCCATCATTTTCTACGCGAAACAAACCACCCGTCCTTGGCCCAGACCAGAGATTGTAAGACACGGCCACGGGTGCGCATGATGGTAGACCGACATAGTCACGTAGACGGGGCCTATATTGGCAATGAAGAACCCTATCACATCTTCACGAACACGCAGATTCTTGGCTTGCATTTTTTTTTCTACGACAAAGATTATCTGAATTTCTTAACAGAGATAGGTTAACCGCATGAAAAATAAATATTTCTAAGCAAAAACATTCAGACGAGCACATAAGCTTACTCACTGGAGACGATAGACACCGAGAAGCACCAAAGGGGTTCTTGCCAAGATGACAATGGGCACGGATTTGCTGACTTTGTGGAGCACAAAGTCTGGTGACTTTGAGTCATTGACAATGGGCACGGATCAACGGCAATCAAATGTTTCTTTTTAGAGTGAAAGGCACCGGAGGTCACGAAGTTGCGCGAAAAGTAAGAATTGATCACCAAGTTGAAAAAGCTCAATAATTGGTCACCAAGTTGTGGATTAGTCAATCTTTGGTCATTCCGTCAAGACGGACGTTAAGTCGGTGACGTGGCAGTTTGTTTTTTATAGAAAAACCCCCAAACTTTATTTCTCCTAATTGTTAGGTCCTTTTTCAGTATTTTTTTTGCCCAGCCTATCTCGGTGGATTTTGCAGACGGAGAAATAGGAGCAAGAAGAGACAGAGATTGGGGAGGGCCAAGAAACAGAGCCGCTGCCGTTGACGACGGTGGTGCCCGCGAAGACCATGCACTCCTTGGCCTGGATGTCGGCGTCGACGGCGGGCACCCTGCTCGACGCGGAGCGTGGAGGAGACGAGGCGGAGGACGCGCATGTCGGCGGGCACCTTATCCCCCACCCGGAGCTGCACGACGTCGCCCGGGACGAGGTCGCGGGCGGGGAGGGCGGGCACCCACTCGCCGTCGCGGAGCACGGCGGCGTGGTCGGACTGGATCTGGCGCAGCGCCTCGAGCGCCTTCTCGGCGTTGGTCTCCTGCCAGACACCGACGGCGGCGCCCCACGTTCCATGAATCAAAGGGGAGGGGATGGCGCCGCCGCCGTACCAGGATGCAGGGGACGGGCAGGGTCAAACCGGACATGAAAGCCGCCGCCGCATCTACTACCGACGGGAGCTGAGGTTGCTGCCCGAGAGGCGCGCGCTCCGGCAGATGGTGCTCCTCTGCCGCGTCAAAGGAGGTCGGGCTAGAGACGGTGCGCGACGGCGCCGTACTGGCTGGTGTGCGCAGCGCCTCCACGGATGGGGTGCCGTGCTAGATCCAGAGCACGTTGCCGTCGAACAGCTCGCGACCCGCAGCGAGGAGGATCCGGGCAAGCGCGAACATGGAGCGGACCAAGGAGAGTGCGACCCGCGCTGGGCAGTAGGAGTGTGAGGACGCCGTATGTGCAGCTGCCGCCGCCACCATGGCAGCGGCTCTGTTTCTTGGCCCTCCCCAATCTCTGTCTCTTCTTGCTCCTGTAGGCTGTCTCGGCAATCCAGCGGCAATCCTCGAACTGCTGCGCCCATGCGGGGAACCCCTCGTCATCCTTCAGCGCTGCCGCCGGCGCGTCGTGGCCGGCCGCCTCGCCCATCTCGATTTCCCGAGCGCGCGTGCACGGCTGTTAGCAGCTCGAAAATAAGAAAATAAATATACAGAAGGACCTAACAATTAAAAAATATAAAAGTTCAAGGTGTTTTTTGTAAAAAAAACAGATTGTCACGTCAGCAACTTAACGTCCGTCTTGACGGAATGACCAAAGATTGACTAATCCACAACTTGGTGACCAATTATTGAGCTTTTTCAACTTGGTGACCAATCCTTACTTTTCGCGCAACTTCGTGACCTCTGGTGCGTTTCACTCTTCTTTTTATGTCATCCCCAATCATGGAAAAGGTTTTTCTGGAATACTGAAACGATTTATTGTCAAACACCAGCAGTTCATCATGTTGGGACATTGATCACCTGCAGCTTTCATCGCAGCCGCATGAGAGTCTGGTAAACACACAAGTGCCCAGTGGTTCACCGGGCTGGTTACAATGTGCCTGAACGCAGCAAGTCGTTGCATAGCGCTTGCCAGCTGATAGACAATGGCATGGCCGGCATGTCTTGACGACGCTTTCCTCCTTGATACCCACCAGCTTCATGGATTGTATGGGGATGGTTTTTGTGATGTTGGTTCCAGTCGCTCCTGCTTGACATGTACAACACTTACTTTCTTGTGCAATGGTAAATTTCCTCCAAAAACAAATATTGCCCAATAAAAAAAATAAGTCTCCAAAAAATAACTTTTCCAGGTTACGCATATATTCCACGTAATCTATTTACTCCAATATTCAGCAGCTTTGTCCAGCGACAATTGCCTGATCGACCAGGCGAAACTGGTACAGGTCCAAATTTTAAATTTGCAGCAATAATTTCCAGTTGCTTCCCGAAATTTCCGTGAACGTACAAAAATCAAACCAGATGGCAGTAGCCTTCCCTGTACCTTTGCACAGGTGAGATGGTGATACAGTGAGTTGCTTGCTACTACATCTCCCAGTACACGCAACCGTGAGATTGGTGGCTGGTGTTTGATTAATCTCCTTCCTCGATTGGCAATTACTTGGTGTTTGTAAACCTTCTAACTAGAGCCAGTTCCAAACAACTCAGGAAAATAACCGTATGATTATTGATTCCACAGAGAGTATAGTGTTACCGATTATTGAAATAAAGGGCAAAAGCTTTGCCCAATTTCATTAATAAGAAGGGTTTGTAACAAAGTTTTGGTGTTAAAGACCACCACCCTCGATACAAGATTAATCTCCCGGCAAAAGATGACCCAAATGCCTCGCCCCCGCGAAGACCCAACTCTTCGCCTCGAATTTAATCCGGGCAAAAATGATGGTCGGGAGGGTGCTAGTGTGTCTAAAAACACGCGCATTACGCTCATTCCAAATCTCCCAACTCACAAGCATGAGCAAGGAAGGGAGTGCTTTCCTCCGTCTCCCATTGGCTATGGCAAGGTGCTCCCACCAAGACTTGACATCGGCGAAGGACGCCCACTCCGAAGGGTTGAGGTCCACAAGGTTGACCCAATTGTTTATCATCCCCCAAATGCGGATGGAGAAGCGGCAAGTAAAAAGAAGATGTCTTGCCGTTTCGTCCTCCCGGCGACAAAGGGGACAAAGCCGCCCGTTAGGCCATCCTCTTCGCTCAAGGCGGTCCGCCGTCCAAACACGGTTTTGGATGATCAACCAAGCAAAGAGCTTACATTTCGGTGGTGCCCAATTCTTCCACACCAAGTTGTCCATTGTTGAATCAATTGTCCCGGCAAATTGAGCCTTGTATGTTGAGGAGCAAGAATAAGCTCCCGAGGTTGCGACCTTCCAAGTAATTGAGTCCGTGGCATCTTCATGAAGGTGTAGTTGAGAGGTAATTTCCCAAAGCTTCGTAAATTCTTGTAGGTGGTTGAGCGATAAGCCCTCGGTGTAGTCAATGTCTTGCACCCAAGCATCATCGTTAGAGCCTCTCGAACGGACCTATTCTTCTTTTTGGAGATAGCATAAACTAGAGGGGCAAGAACCTTAGGGCGGTTACCACCAACCCAAGGGGAGTCCCAAAAAGAAGCCTTTGCACCGTCACCAATGGTCACCGTTGAGAGAGTATTGAAGATCTCAAGCTCGTCTTTGTTGCAAGGGGTCTCCATTCCAACCCATGGCCTCTCCGGCGCGATCCAATCAAGCCATGCCCACCTAATACGTAGCGCCTTCGCGAACTTGTCCATGTTTAGTAAACCGAGCCCCCCCATGGAAGTCGGTTTACACACCGCCGTCCAATTCACCTTGCACTTGCCCCCGGAAACTTTGTCGGTTCCCGCCCAAAAGAAGCTTCGAATAATCTTTTTGAAGAAAAGCATTGTTTCCGGTGAAATCTCGAGGACGGTGAGCGGGTAGATGAGTTGGGCGGTGAGGACCGAAATGGCAAGAGTTTTGCGCCCGCGATGTTGAAGCATCTTCCGGCCCAAGGGTTAAGTTTGGCCACCGCCTTGTCTTCAAGGTATTGAAAATGAACCCGTTTAAGCTTCTTGACCGCAAGGGGCAGCCCGAGGTAGCGGATCGGAAAGCAAGTAGTTGGAGCCGGAAGGTCATGGAGCACGTCCTCAATGTCAATATTATCACATCGGATAGGAGTGATTGAGCTCTTTGCAAAGTTAGTCACAAGTCCCGTAGCGTCTCCAAAGTTGGTTAGGATGCGAGCAAGGGTCGAAATATTATCCCGGAGGGGGGACATGAAGATCACCGCATCATCCGTAAAGGGAAGTACGGAAGGTTGCACCCTTGCCGGGAAGCCGTTGGAGGAGCCCATGGTCCGTCGCCACTTGCAAGACGAGTTGGAGGGGGTCAATGGCAATGTCGAAGAGGAGCGGAGAGAGGGGGTCACCTTGCCGCAGCCCCCTCCCATGCTTGATTGGAGCACCGGGGATGCCATTTAGAAGCACACGCGAGGATGCCGTGGAGAACAAAGCCGAGAGCCAATCCCGAAATTTGGGGGGAAACCAAGATGAGCAAGGAGCTCTAAAATATAGCCCCACTTAACCGAATCAAACGCCTTTTTGATGTCAAGCTTGACAAGAAGGGTGGCCTTCTTTTTCCGGTGAAGCCACCGAGCATAGTTCCTCACAAAAAGAAAGTTGTCATGAATGCTTCTAGTTTTAATGAATGCACTTTGGGCTTGCGAGACGAGGTCATCCATGTGAGGGGCTAGGCGTAGAGCAAGGATCTTGGCAACAATCTTCGCAATGGCGTGAATAAGGCTAATAGGCCTAAAGTCGGTGATCTCTTCCGCACCATCTTTCTTGGGGAGGAGCACAACATTGGCGGAGTTGAGCCAATGGAGGTTGTGGGTATGAAGGTTGGAGAACCGGTACATGACCACCATCACATCCGCCTTAATGATGTCCCAACAAACCTTGAAGAACTTTCCGGAGAACCCATCCGGACCGGGAGCCTTATTGGAGGGCATTTGCATGATTGCCGACTTCACCTCCTCCTCCGTGAAGGCCTCATCGAGGTCCTCAAGGTTGTGGGTTGGAAGATTTAGAGCATCCCAATTTAGCGTCGTAACACCGGTTCCGCGGCTCCCAATGGCTTCGGAGAAGTGGTTTTGCGCCACAAGTTGCTTTTCATCGTGTGAGGTAACCCATCCATGATTATTCCGGAGCTTATGAATGAAGTTCTTCCTCCTCCTCGCATTTACTTTGGCATGAAAGTATCTTGTGTTGGCATCTCCATCCTTGAGGTTGCACACCCTCGCCCTTTGCCTTTTCCGCGATCTCTCAAGGGCCGCCAAGGCGATGACCTTCCGCTTGAGCCTAGAGCGGATATCGGCCTCCTCCGGAGAGAGAGGCCGGTTTTCCATGGCCATATCAAGATGGAGGATGACAATAAGCGCCATGTGAAGTTGGGTTTTGGTATTGGCAAAGAGGCCACGACTCCACACACGAAGGTTCTTTGCGGTCCGCTTAAGCTTGTCGTGAAGGATATGATAAGGATCGGTGTGGTTGGAAGGCTCGGCCCACCCATTCTTAACCACGTCGAAGAATCCGGGCATGCGAACCCAAAAGTCCTCGAAGCGGAATGAATGAGGCTTTGGAGGGCCCCGACAACAAGCAAGTAGCAAGGGGCAATGATCGGAGAGCGATGAAGAGAGAGCGTGAAGGATGTGATCATCATGTGAGGTGTCCCACTCTTCATTGCAAAAGAATGCGTCAAGCTTGCTCATGGTGGGAGCATTGCGCTCATTGGACCAAGTAAAGCGGCGGTTTTGTAGATGGATTTCTTTTAGATCACACTCGTTGATGGCCGCCCGAAATCTATTCAATCTACTTCTATTGATGTTGTTGTTGTTCTTGTCTCTTGCCCTTCTAATTTGGTTGAAATCGCCAAGCGCCAACCACTTCACTCCCGGATCCGGCTTGAGGGCAATGAGCTCCTGGAAGAAGCTATCCTTTAACGCTCATTAGTAGGACCGTAGACAACCGTAATCTTGAACACTTCATCATCACGCCTCGAGGTAACCGTGGCCGAAAGCGAGAACGTGTTAATCTCCACATCGGTTATATCTACCACATCAAGATCCCAAAGGAGAAGGATCCCGCCTCTAGTTCCATCCGCCGGCTTGTAAGCAAAGCCTTGGAATCGCATGCCACCGATGGAGGCGGCAAGGAAAGAATCAACAACCTGGAGCTGTCTCTTGGAGGCAAATAATATGGCCGGAGCAGCTTGTGATCGTCTCAAGCACGGCTGAGCGACGGTCGGGATCGTTCAAACCACGGACATTCCAGCTAGCAATGTCGATGAAGTAGTCACTCATTGATGAACATGGAAGACCCCAGGGGCTTGCAAGTAGCAGCACAACAAGCAAAGTGGCAGCAGATGAAGTTGAAAGAACTGGGTACATGCCCAGCAATAAACGACAGCAGTACGATAACCCATCAAGTCTGGGAGTACAAATAGCAACGACATGGCGGTTCAGCGAGCCTGTAGCCCAGGCAATCAGCAGCAGCACATTAGGATAACTTAACATCTTGAACTAAATGGACCCAAGGGAGGCAGGAGCAGCGACGGCCTACGCGTGCAGGGCGCACCAGTAGCCGTCAGCCCGGCCTCTCCAGCAGCATCCATCCCGGGGGCAGCATCGATCAGCCCGGCATCTCCATCAGCAGCAGCAGCGGCCTCGTCAGCTTCATCAGCAGCAGCCGGCCCGGTCGAAGCCGCAGCCAGCCCAGAAGCACCCAGGGTGGCCTCGACGTCCTCGTCCGCAGCATGTTCGAGCGCCGCCGCGCCACCATGGGCCAAGAGGGCCTCCTCCACTGCCGTAGCCAAGTCGCAGTCGAGGCGGAACAGAGCTCTCAGCGCCGCCAAGGCGATCGCAGGCAGCTTTCCCTGAAACAAGTCAGCAAACTTGATTATGGCCGCCTCCGTCATCATCTCTCCTTCCTTCAGAATTCCCAGACGTTTGCAGAGGAGCTTTTCGGCCAAAGCTGCGACCGGCATCTTCTTCCCCTTGTGCTTGAGCTTGAGGCGCGCGCTGGAGCGTGGCAGGGAGAACCCCGTCACCCGCCAGCGTCTTGCGGCGAGCTGCCGGAGGGGTTGGCCTTGGCGATGCAGAACGGATGGGCAGCAGCGGCAGCTGACGAGGGATGAACAGAGCATCAGCAGGAGGAGCCCGGGCAGCTCCCAGCTTGCAGTGCGAGCCGGCGAGGTTCCATCCCCGTGCACAGGAGTGGATTTCCCCGGAGATAGCGGGGACTCGACGAGGTCAGAGCACGGGGTGTCGAAGCAGAGCGGGGTGACGGGGCAGGGCGAAGGCGTGAAGTTGAGGAAGCGCACGCACGCCATGATCTTGGAGGCAGTCCGCGGAGTAGAGAACCCAGGAGGTGACATGCTCGACCCCATGGCGGAGCGAGGCTGCACAGGGGCAGCAATTGGGCACCATCCGCACCCACACAGACGACAGAGGCGAGACGTCCCGCGCGCTCCGGGTGCGGCGGGGAACGCCCCCTCTGGTCGAAGCGAATAGGCTCCGAGAGCTTCTGCGGCGTGATGACTCAGGGGACGGCTCCCTCCTATTGCGGCGTACCTTTGGAAGGACAGAGCCATCCTTGAGGCGTCGAACCAGCTTGGGGTCGACGCGGCGGTGGTCAGGGCCCGACAGCTCGGCGTGGCGCCTTCCGTGGCGGTCCTCTCCTGCACGCCGCCACGCTGGTCGCGGCGGTTGCCATCGCTCCTCCTCTCCTCGTGCGCCCTCGAGCGGCTGCGGAACATGCGGCCAACCCAAGATTGGTTGCGGCCGTCATGACGGCCACGGCGATCCGCATCATCTTCATCGCGGCAGCGGTCGTTGTCGTCGTCGCGGCGTCCGTGCCCCGCGTTGGCCCTCGGGGCCCAGTCATGGCGATCGCGCACCTCCCTTTCTCCATCGATGACCCCAAGGCGCCAATCGAAGCGCTCCCTGCGAGGATGGCGAGGTGGGCGACCATCGGTTCCCGGGGAGAGGTCCTCGTACATGTCGAGGTGCACGATCACGCGGCTTGTCAACCCCGTCTTCCCCTCCAGTGGCGCCGTGTCGCTGACCATGAATGCCGGCTTGGGGCCGTCGAGCATGGTGACCCACATGACCTTGGGCAGGTCCGAAGGATTGGCGCATCATGCCCAAAGACCCATGGACGAGGCGTCCTCCTTTTGCAGCGTTGCCACGTCGAAGTAGTGCAGATGGAGTTCTTGCCGATGATCTTCCCGACGACGTCCTCGTTCCAAGCCTGGAACGGAACACCCTCCAAGCACACATGGATGTGGTGGTTGAGCACCGTTGCATCGGCATGGGCTAGGCGAGACCATTTGCTCACCTGGAAGTCGAGGCCCGTGGAGATGAAACGCCCCTCGTTGACGACTTGGTCGCGGTGGTGCCCGTAGGTGAACGTGGCGAAGATATCCTCCGGGTAGAAAGGCACGACGCGGAAGTGGTTGGGGTCGAGGTTGGCCTTCTTGGCGATGGTGGCGTGGATGTCGGCGGCGTTGACGCGCGGGCGGGTGCCCCAATCCGGATGACCGCAGCGTGGTTGGCGAGCGCCTCCGCAGCCAGCTCGATGGCTGGGTTGGAGGCGACGACGAGGAAGCCCTCCGCAGGGCGTAGGGAGGGGTCCCCGAGCCTCGGCGCAGCAGCGGCAGAGGAGCGCGGCATGTCGACTAGCCGCTCCGGGCGGAACGGCGGCGGCGGGAGGGGTGGAGGCGGCGGAAGCTGGGACTCCGGAGGCCTCGGGGCTTGATTTGTCGAGCTTGGCGGGGCGGAGATCTTGTGGGCGAGCTCGAGGTCCCGGCGACGGCGGCGACAGTGCCGCTCAATGTGCCCTTGGAAGCGGCAGTATCGGCAGCGGATGGGGTCCCGGCAGAACCGCGCAATATGGCCAGGGGCAAAGCAGCGGAAACAGTCCCGGTTCCACTGCCTGACTTTCTTCCCCTTCTCTTCTCTCGTGATGAAGGCTGGTAGGTGCGCCCCGGCAGAGTTCGGCCTTGAATGCTGCTGGCCGTCCTTGAATGCGGGCAGCTGTCGCCACCAATGGGGAGGGCGGACAAGCTGCCAACCTGCATCAGGGGCTTGAATGCTCAACCCATTCGCCACGGACCGCGCGGGATGGGCCGCCGCGTCGGAGAGCCTTGAAGACGAAGTCGCCTGCCCGGGCTGCGGCACCCAATCAATGCGGATGACGGGAGCAGGGGCAGCCGCTTGAACCCAGGGGATGTCTTGAATGCTGCAGCAGAGGTCGACGCGCTTGGAGGGCGTCTCGGGACCAAGGACGAAGAGGAGGACGGCGGCCACCTCGCTGGCGAATCCAGATCGGAGATCTGGATCGATCCAAACCGGATTCCCAGGGCAGCCGCAGAGGCGGCAGGCGACGCGAAACCTGGGGGAAGGAGCGGGGGCGAGGACCGGAGGACGAGGAGGAGCTGACCTGGGGCTGGGCGGCGGGGCCGGAGGCGCGCGCGGCCGCGGCGGCGGCGGCGGGGGCCGGAGGGGCGCGTCGCAGGAGCATTGGCTCGGGCATGATGGCAGAGTGTTACCGATTGATTCCTAGCACCTTCTGCTCTGAATTTACAGAAGACACCTTGATCCGAGTAGTGCAGAAATTCCTCGGTCTTGATCCATGGAGACACGATCTACAACCGGCCTTCCTCGATCTCGTGCGAGTTAGAGAAGCAAGTACAGCATTATCCCTTCCTCGTTCCACGTGAATCCTACTTCCGGACAGCATTATTAACCGAGCGAGCAAGTACAGTATCATCGATCCGTGCGAGACAATTTCTTCCTTGGTCTTTCGGTCCTTCCGTGATTCGCTTGAAGTTGCAGGAGCTTGATCACCCGGCACGTGGTAAGATCAAATCCACGTACCGACAAACAGAGTTTGCAGGTGCCCGCGTGCTGCAGATCCAAGCGGCGACAACCGATTAACTTTCCGATCCATGCGAGCAGATCACCCGGGTCTCTACGGCGACTCTGCCAGGTCTCGCCGACAAAACGATGGCGAAGTGAAAACTGCAGGTGAGCGGACGCAATCGACAGAGTATGCAGCGGAATTGGATCGGCGACGACCATCACAGCGGAGATGGGCGAAGCGGAAGCGACGGCTGACCGACGTGAAGATTCCGGCGGCCAACACGTCCGACGCAGGCTCTCATACCAATGTAGAAAAATTAGGGTTGGAGCTATTTCGGCCTACCCTCTATTCCTCTGCCTTATCGGTGGTGCCGCTCACAATGCATATTGAGTCTAGAGGGTGGGACCTTTATATAGACTCCAAATTCCAGATAACTCAATCTGTTTCCAGATAGGACTCGTGACTTGTTAAACCAACCACTATCATTAACAGTCATTAACCGAGCCTATTACTGTTAAGCAATTAGGTCCCAACACGCATGTGTGAGTCATGCGCCGAGTTCAAATATAAAATCAAACTCGCAGGCTTCAACAATCCATAGAGCCAATCCTATAGACAACCTGGTATTCCGCTCTATACTGTTCCCGGGTATAATTCCAGCATATTAATATACACTGTGTTCCAGTATAGCCGTACCGGCTTTCTTAAGTATATTTCCTTAAGTACAATTCAACACCATTAATTCTCTGTTATTTCCGTGATGCTTCCACACTGAAGTTTAATTCCGGACAATGTAGTAATAAATATATAAAATGTTGCAAGACACAATTTCCTACAGTAAACACACAAGTGCCCAGTGGTTCACCGGGCTGGTTACAATGTGCCTGAACGCAGCAAGTTGTTGCATAGCGCTTGCCAGCTGAGAGACAATGGCATGGCCGGCATGTCTTGACGACACTTTCCTCCTTGATACCCACCAGCTTCATGGATTGTATGGGGATGGTTTTTGTGATGTTGGTTCCAGTCGCTCCTGTTTGACATGTACAATACTTACTTTCTTGTGCAATGGTAAATTCAAATTTTCCAAGGTGGCTCAAAATCAGCAAGAAAATATTGGATTTCAGGCCTACATGAGCACATACTATCTGAACGCAACATCGTGTGTGTGTGTATTGGCTAGCAGAATTTGCTCTTCAGCATTGTCGACCAGCCTTCATATGAAGTCATGTTCCATGATGCTTCTAGTTTTCTCATGTGCTTTTAAATAGATTTTCGGCTTTTAATCACATCTTGTATACATTTGGTGGCAAGAAAATGCAGTCTCAAGGATGATTACATGTTTCATTTTGTGTCATCCCCAATCATAGCAAAAGTTTTTATATGGAAAGCATAACGATTTATTGTCATCCACCATCAATCCATCATGTAGGGACATTGATCACTTGCAGCTTCCATCACAGCTGCATGAGATCTTGATCTGAATACAACTGCCAAGTGGTTCCCCGGGCTGGTTACAATGTATCTGAAAGCAGCAGTTTGTTGCAGGGCAATCGCCCTGGCCCCCGGGGCAACAATGGCATGGCCGGCATATCTTGAAGAGGCTTTCATCCTTTATACCCATCAGTTTCAAGGATTGTATGGGGATGGATTCGGTGATGTTGGTTCTCGTCGCTCCTGCTTGACATGGGCGTTATATTTATTTTGTGTAAGGGTAAGTTTACATTATGCAGGATGGTTCAGAATTGACAAATGAAAATATTCGGAAAAAATAACTTCTAGGCTACATAAGAACATATATTATCTAAGTGCAACATTGTGTGATATGCATTGTAAAATTGCTGTGAATTTCGTCCAAGCAAGGACTACCCTACAATTTTGTCTCTTCATATGACTGTAATACTGAGATATAATCATATAAACACATACCTTCAGCTTGGAGCCTGGTGCATAGAAGGAGGACAGTAAGGGTGATGAGCATATGTGCAAGTCTTCCCATGGACTCTACTCGGAGAAGCACCTTTGGGGTTGTTTATGTTGTGAACTCGTACAAACATGGAAGGAAGGATGGCAATTTATATACGAAGGTAGGGTATATCATTCAAGGCATAATTTGAATTATAATTATTTCGAGAGATTCAGTTCTTACTTTTTTTGAAACGAAGATTCAGTTCTTACTTATGTTAGATGTGTATAGGTCCTTTCCTGTATATCCCCATTGTATAAGGGGTTTATTGCACTTTACCACACATGTACATGTATTGGTCTTTGGCCCCCTGAGAATACAGTTGCTCATTTCTCCAACATGGTATCAGAGCGCAGGTTAGGGTCTCGTATGCACGCCGCAACTCCGTGCTTGCTCCACCACCGCCGTTGCTAGTTCTAGCCTGCTTTCTCTTCCCTCTTGCTCGGAATCGAGCGGCTCGGCCGTTCGCCGCCCTGTGATGTCCTTCTTCTTCCTCGTTGCACTTTGCTGCTTGAAATCGGGAGCTTCCCGTGACCGCGCCGCCGCCTCCCTCCGGCCTGCTGCGCTGCCGCCGCCCTCCGGCCTGCCGTGCCGCCGCCGTCCGGCCTGCCGCGCAGCCGCCGCTCCCGGCCTGCTGCGCCGCCGCCGCGCTTTGACGGCCTCCGCCGTCGCCGCCACTTGCCCGCCACCTCCGCCGGCCGGCCGGACTTCCGCCGCCTCGCCGGCCCGTGGCTGCCCCGTCCTCTTGCCGCCCCTGCGTGCCCCGTTGCCGCTTCTGTGCGTGCGGGTCGGGCCTTGCTCGCTCGATCTCGATCTAGATCAGGAGCCTGAGCGTTGACCTCCTCCTCCTTCGAAAAAAAACAGAGAGCCCGTGATGTCTTCTTCGGGCTATGTTGTTGTTCCTCGGTGCTCTGTGATCTTTGATGGCACCAACTACGCCGAGTTTGTGGGCTTTATGCGTATCCACATGTGCGGCCTCCTGCTGTGGGGTGTTCTCTCTGGCGAGGTCTCCTGTCCGCCGTGCCCCGTTGCTCATGTGGCTCCTACTCCACCGGTGCCAACCGTTCTTGCCGCTGATGCTTCTCAGGCTGATCGGGATGCCGCCAAGGATGCTGATAATCTTGCAGTTGAAGCCTATGACCAGCAGGTATCGGATTACTCATAGTCTCTCTCCATTTATCGGGATGCTCTGTCTGTTTACACTCAGTGGTGCAATGATGATGCCCGTGCTGCTGCTGTCCTCACTGCTAGTGTTCTACCCCAGTTTGCTTCTGAGTTTATGGGATTGGGCACTGCTGCTGCGATGTGGACTTATCTTTGTCAGCGCTATCAGCCCTCGGGTGATGCTCTCTACCTATCTGTAGTGCGTCAGGAGCATGATCTTCAGCAGGGAGACTCTACTGTTGATGAGTTCTACACACGGTGCTCTGCCATATGGAGTCAGCTTGACTCTCTGAGGACTGTTGTTTATGGTGCTTGTCGTTGCTGTCAGACAGTGAGATCAGATTTGGAGTTTCAGCGTGTACCTGAGTTCCTGTCTCGCCTCCGTCCCGAGTTTGAGCCTCGGCGTGCTCACTTGCTTGCCCGTGGTCGTGTTCCTATATCAGAGGTGCTTGCAGAGGTTCGAGCTGAGGAGACACACCTCCGTTATGCTGGTTTGCTTGCGACTCCCACTGTGTTAGCTGCCCGGGCTCCTGTGTCATCTGCTCCCCCGCTGCTACCCACTCCTTCAGGGGGTTGGGGCGCCCTCCTTTTACAGGAGCGGGCCGTCGCTCTCACACCTTCTGTGGCTACTGCAAGAAGCCCGGTCACCCAGAGTCTGACTGTCACAAGAAGCAGCGCGACCTGAGTCGCTCCTCTACTGCAGCTCTTGTGCCTTCCTCGACGGAGAAGCTCACTGATCAGGATATTGTGCGGCTCAATCGTATATTGGCTTCCTCGGGCTCCTCCTCTACGGGCACCGTTGCCTCGCTGACTGCTTCCTCGACTACTGCTACTCCGCCACCACCGCCTACACAGTCAGGTACATCTCCGTGGGTTTTGGATTCTGGAGCTTCCTTTCACATGTCTTCTGATTCCTCTGCTTTGTCTTCTATTCGACCTCTTGATTCCCCTGTCAATGTCCTCACTGCCGATGGCACACCTCTTCCTGTTGCTAGTCGTGGCACCCTTTCTACTCCGTCTTTCTCTGTTCCTAGTGTTTCTCATGTTCCCCGTCTTACCATGAACCTTTTTTTCCGCTGCCACTAGTACAGAACGACACATCGGAAACGGGCCAAAAACCCCTTCGGCAACGGAGAAAGGGTCCGTGTCCACGACCCTGTCACTGATGTGAAGGCTCTCATCGGCAACGGACACTAAAAACCGTCACCGATGAGGCTTGATTTTGGCTACGGTTGCCATCCAGTCTCCGTTGCCGATGTATCTGGACATCAGAAACGGAGATTCTGTTTTGCTCGTTTGCATTGAGGTTTTTTCATAAGCCTACAACAGCAATACAGTTGCCAATTGACATTCAAAATATCACAGCAGAAGCACAAAGTTGCTAGCAAAACCGTTCATAACTTATATAACAATTGTCACCATTACATAGCATCAAAAGATGAGTTACACATGCTTCGCTAATCCTATCATTCTCATGCCTCCCTAAACTGCAGCTAAGGCTTGCTCCCTAAACACACATCCACAAAATAGCCGGAGAAACTGAAAAAACAGAAACTACACCAAGCCAAATTGCCAAATTCTTCGTACTGAGGCTTGCTCCATCTTGGACGGTGTCGCCGAAATATAATCCACACTTTACGTGTTAAAGTTTGTTCGGATCAGCTTTGTGCTTCTGGATAAAAATACATGGATTGATAGTTAGAGAAGAGCCAAAATATGATGCTACATGACATAGATATAATTTAATGTGAAAACAGTTCACACCTTTAAGCGCCTATATCCGTGTGCTTGCAGTCCGATCAAACGATTTGGAGGCATAACTTGAAGGTGATGTTTCCTTCAAGAGCCTCACCATTTTTTATACAGTGTCGCCGAAATACTATTACTTCATACACTAGCTACACAAAACAATAACGAGGATTAGCACATTGACAAAAAGTTGTGACTGGATCTATTCATCATCGGTAGTACTACAAAGAGTTGAAATTAATTCACCCTACTAGACTTTAAAATAGTGCAAGATACTAGACAAGTTTTCTATATACTAGACAAGTTTTCTATGCTAGACTAGAAAACTAGACAGAAACAATAAAGTGCAAGATACTAGACGAGTTTTCTATATACTAGACAAGTTCTATATAAAACCAATTGATGAACTAGTTCATGAGCTGAGCGATTTAGACCTCACATTTTCTTCTCCGTGGACGGCGCCTCGAGATCGGCCACCTCCTCCTCCGTGGACGGCGCCTCCAGATCGGCCACCTCCTCCACCGTGGACGGCGCCTCCAGATCGGCCACCTCCTCCACCGTGGACGGCGCCTCCAGATCGGCCACCTCCTCCACCGTGGACGGCGCCTCCAGATCGGCCACCTCCTCCACCGTGGACGCCACCTCCTCCACCGGGGACGTCGCCTCCAGATCGGCCACCTCCTCCACCGTGGACGCCACCTCCTCCACCGGGGACGTCGCCTCCAGATCGGCCACCTCCTCCTCCGTCGACGGCGGCCTCCAGATCGGCCTCCGTTGACGGCGGATCCGCCACAACTGCTGCATCACCACCCGATGAATGATCTGATCCAGCTCCGCGTGGCCCAGAGGACGCGGGGCATCACCGGAGGTGATGAGCCTGACGCGCTCCCGCACCTGCCGCATCACAGCCGCCTCCAGATCTGCCCTATCACGAACAGATGCAGCTAGATCGGTGCGGCCGCTAGAGCCGCGGCTGCGATGGCGAGATCTAGAAGCGCCGGCAGAGGAAGCCATGAGAGAGTGAGGAGAATAAAAAGCTACAATGTGCGGCGGCTAGGGTTGAAAGATGGACAGTGAGGGATTGAGAATGAGACTGATGGGGCTTGCTTCGCCAGTACATTTATGGCAACGGACATTTTATATAACCGTTTCCATTGGATACAAGTTCACAACTACTATGTGCTACTGATTTCCGTAGCTGCATACGAACATAATACATTCTAGTGATTTTCAAAGTGCATACGAACCTAATACATTGTACTGATTTGCATAGCTGCATACGAACCTAATACATTCTACTGATTTTCATTGCTGCATACAAGTTCACACCTAACAGCAGCACACAAACACACAAAATCATTCTAGCAATGCTCACAAGAACATTTAACTGAGCTATTTCTGTTCCTTTATGCCGCTCCTTGCGCACAGCAACAACATGGTCAGATTTAGTCGAAGTGTTTGTTGGGCTCCATGCCAAACCAGCTAGAGCTGCTGCAGTGTGCGGCTTCATCTCCATGTTCGCCTTCTTGACTATCAAGGCTACATTTTCCAGCTCTGCAGCTTCCACTTCGACGCCATTAGCAAGCAGCATCTCAACATAATCTTCAATCCAAAAAAAATAATCACAGCTCCCAGAATACTCTTCGCCCCTCCCCTGCCAAATGGTAAATCGAATCCAGAGGCAAATCAGCATCACACATAGAATAGAATCAATCAAAACTGGTCGAAGCGTCGAACTAACCCTGTGATTTGGACACTTGAAGTAGATCCGGCCTGGGTTCAGATCCGAACGCGACACTCGACGAATCGCGTTCCGACAGCGGCAGCAAACGCACTTCACAAGCGGCAGATCTGACCCGGCCCCGGCGGCGCAGGAGGAGGACGCATTCGATCTCCCCGACGAGCTCATGCTCTTGGCCATGGAGGACACGAGTGCGGAGTAAAAACAAGCTGGAGCGGAGGAACAAGGGCGAATCGACAGTCTTTTATAATATCCAAGATAGTGCTAAAAAAGGAATTTTATATAAGCAACCTCGCCAACGGTTGTATACAAATGTCCGATGCCATTGAAGAACATATCGCAAACGGAGTCGAACGAAACTCCGTTACCAACATATCGGCAACGGTTAATAATTCGCGACCGTTGCCTAAGAAGGCGGGACGCGGGGGCGGGGCGGGTTTTCTCACGCGGAAAGCGCGATTCTCCGTCGCCTAACTCGTGCCGTTTCCATAGAGGGGTATCGGATGTGTCGTTCTGTACTAGTGTGCCCAACTTACTGATTCTGGTTGTCGTGTCATTCTTGATACCGACTCTTGCTTTGTTCAGGATCGTCGCACCAAGGCTCTAGTTGGAGCTGGCCCTCGGAGCCGTGATGCTCAGGGCCTTTGGGAGGTTGACTGGCTTCGTGTTCCTTCCGCTGCCACCACACCCGCCAGTTCACATGCTCTTGCTACCTCCTCTTCTGCATCCTTCCAGCAGTGGCATCATCGACTTGGTCATATCTGTGGCTCTCGCTTGTCATCGTTAGTGCGTCAAGGTGTCTTAGGGTCTGTCTCTGGCGATATTTCTTTACATTGTAATGGATGTAGACTTGGCAAACAGACTCAATTACCTTATCCTACGAATGAGTCAGTCTCTCATCGTCCTTTCGACTTAGTTCATTCTGATGTATGGGGTCCTGCTCCCTTCGATTCAAAGGGGGCCCTCGCTACTATGTTCTATTCATTGATGATTTCTCTCGCTACACTTGGCTCTATTTTATGAAATCTCGCAGCGAGGTTCTCTCTATATACAAGCGATTTGTTGCAATGGTTCACATCCAGTTTTCCACGCCCATTCGTGTTTTTCGTGCTGACTCGGCTGGTGAGTACATCTCCCAGATGTTGCGTGGTTTTCTTGCCGAGCAGGGTACCCTTGCCCAGTTCTCCTGTCCTGGTGCCCACGCTCAGAATGGCGTTGCTGAGCGCAAGCATCGCCACCTCCTTGAGATGGCTCGTGCGATGATGATCGCTGCCTCTCTTCCTCCCCACTTTTGGGTTGAGGCTGTTTCCGCATGCGCCTATCTTATCAAGATCCAACCTTCCGCTGCCTTGCAGGGTGGTATCCCTATGGAGTGTCTCTCCGGTCGTTCTCCTGACTATTCCGCTCTTCGTATGTTTGGGTGTGTGTGCTATGTTCTTCTTGCTCCACGAGAACGCACCAAATTGACTGCTCAGTCGGTCGAGTGTGTTTTTCTTGCATACAGTGATGAGCACAAGGGTTACCGGTGTTGGGATCCTGTTGGTCGTCGGCTGCGTATTTCACGCGATGTGAATTTTGATGAGTCTCGTTCATACTTCCCGCGTCCTAGCTCCTCGACATTTTCAGTTGAGGATATCTCCTTTCTTATCCTTCCCGACACATCTCCCTCTGTGCCTCATGTTCCTCCTCCTTCACCTCCACCCCCAATGAGTCCTCCTGTTCCTGATACACCACCGACGCCACCCTCCTCCCCTCCTCCTTCGTCCCCTACCGCTCCGGTGCGTCCTCCTCTTTCTCCTTTTCCTCTCCACTATACTCGTCGCTCTCGTGCCGTCGATGATCCTTCCGACGAGCCTTCCACTTCCGGCGTGCCTCCTTCCCTGTCTACACTGGTTCATAACCTTCGTGCTCGGCCTTCGTTACGGCCTCCTCACCACTGCTCTCCTTCCCAGTACAGTCTTTCTGCTGTCGCTGAGCCCACTTCCTATCGGGATGCCATGGCTCGGCCTAAATGGCAGCTTGCGATGGCTGAGGAGATTGCTGCGCTTGAGCGCACTGGCACGTGGGATCTAGTTTCCCCTCCTCTCGGAGTTCGTCCCATCACGTGCAAGTGGGTCTACAAGGTTAAGACTCGCTCTGATGGTTCTCTCGAGCGTTACAAAGCTCGTCTTGTGGCTCATGGCTTTCAGCAGGAGCAGGGACGCGATTATGATGAGACATTCGCTCCTGTGGCCCACATGACCACTGTCCGCACCCTTCTCGCTGTGGCTTCTGTTCGCCATTGGTCTGTGTCTCGGCTTGATGTTCAGAACACCTTTCTCAACGGCGAGTTGCGTGAGGAGGTTTATATGCAGCCACCGCCGGGCTACTCTGTTCCTGATGGTATGGTCTGCCGTCTTCGGCGCTCCCTCTATGGCCTTAAACAAGCCCCTCGCGCCTGGTTTGAGCGTTTCGCCTCTGTGCTGACTGTTGCTGGTTTCGTGCCTAGCGACCATGACCCAGCGTTATTTGTCCACACCTCATCTCGTGGTCGGACTCTTCTCCTCCTATATGTTGATGACATGATCATCACGGGCGACGACTCTGAGTACATTGCCTTTGTTAAGGCCCGCCTCCGCGAGCAGTTCCTGATGTCTGATCTTGGTCCACTTCGTTATTTTCTCGGGATTGAGGTTTCTTCGACTTCTGATTGCTTCTTTATTTCCCAAGAAAAATATATTCAGGATCTTCTTGCTCGTGCCGCTCATGGTGATGAGAGCACTGTTGTGACTCCTATGGAGCTCAACATTCAGCTTCGTGCTACTGACGGTGATCCTCTCCCTAATCCCACCCGCTATCGCCACCTCGTTGGGAGCCTTGTCTATCTAGCTGTCACTCGTCCAGACATTACATATCCTGTCCACATTCTGAGTCAGTTCGTTTCAGCTCCCACATCTGTCCACTATAGTCACCTTCTTCGTGTTCTACGATACCTTCGTGGCACCATCTCTCATCATCTTTTCTTTCCTCGCTCCAGCTCTCTCTAGCTCCAGGCCTACTCTGATGCTACGTGGGCTAGTGATCCTTCTGATCGCCGCTCGCTGTCTGCTTATTGTGTTTTTTTGGAGGATCTCTCATTGCCTGGAAGACAAAGAAACAGACCGCGGTTTCTCGCTCCAGTGCAGAGTCTGAGTTGCAAGCGATGGCTATGTTGACGGCCGAGGTGACCTGGTTGCGCTGGTTACTCGAGGATTTTGGTGTTTCCGCTGCTGCACCGACTCCTCTATTGTCCGATAGTACAGGTGCTATCAGCATTGCGCGTGACCCGGTGAAGCATGAGCTCACCAAGCACATCGGTGTGGATGCCTCCTTTGTACGTGTTGCTGTGCAGGATCAGACTATCGCTCTTCACTATGTGTCCACTGAGTTACAGTTGGCGGATTTCTTCACGAAAGCACAGACTCGAGCGCAGCATGGGTTGTTTCTCTCCAAACTCAGTGTTGTTGACCCACCATGAGTTTGAGGGGGGGGGGGGGTGTTAGATGAGTATAGATTCGTTCCTGTATATCCCCATTGTATAAGGAGCTTACTGCACTTTACCGCACATGTACATATATAGGCCTTTGGCCCCCCTGAGAATACAGTTGCTCATTTCGCCAACAACTTATAGCTTCCTATTTCCGGAATGTAATCTCATAAAACAAGCAAGTATTAATTGTCCTTGGTAATGTCGGGTTTGTCTTGGATGTATTGCAGAAACTATCTATCACTGGAATATAATGTCATACGAGAAAATATGGAAGTATTAATTACCCTGTTTTTAATTTTGGGGGCGGTGAAAGAGGCACAACTTGGAGCTGAATTTCTCTAGAAAAAAATTTCGGAGCTAAAATTGGGACGGAATTATAGAGTTATATGCACTGGTGGTCACACAACTCGTCACTTATGTGCACTTAAGTCACACATCTGGATAACTGAATTTTTTGGTCACACAACTCGTCATCTGGTGCACTTAAGTCACTGACCCACCTGTCAGGCCGTTTTCCGTTGAAGTTGATGCTGACTGGACACGTAATTTTGCAAAAACCCCCCTGTATTTTTGTACATTTGCAAAAAACCCCCTGTGGAGGACCATTTTGTAAAATCAGAAGGACCATTTTGTAAAATCAGAAGGACCATTTTGTAAAATTAGGAGGACCATTTTGTAAAATTAGGAGGACCATTTTGTAATATTAATATTACTCCAGGGGGTTTTCTGAAAATTTACCGTCCAAAACGGACTGACAAGTGGGGCCAGTGACCTGCGTGCACGCACTTGTCGAGTTGTGTGACCAAAAAATCCCGTTATTGAGATGTGTGACTTAAGTGCACATGAGTGACGAGTTGTGTGACCCCTCATGCAATTAACTCCGGAATTATACCTTGGTTTACGGTGATTAGTGACCTATAATTAAGGGAGATAATGAATGGACATTGTTTGCATAGGTCCACCGTATCAAATGTGTTTTTGGTCAGAAATATCTCAAGCAACTAGAAGGAATAAGTTAATCAGTCAAGGATCCGTTGCCCCGAAAAAATAACCAATCAATCCCGTTCCCCAGTCCTGTCCGCGCCTACTGAACTGCTGGAGCGATGCACGGACGCACATACTCTAGCGCGTAATCAAGACCAAGAAAGGTAGATTGTTTTTTCTTTTAGAACACGGGAGCTATATGAAGTATGATCGTGTTTGTCCAACGGAACGGCCCAAAAAATAACACGGACGATGGGTGTAATCAGCAATCAAAGAATTCAAAAGGAAATAGGAGTACACCTTAACTTTTGTAATGTGTTGTTTAATGGGTTCCTGATTTTAAATCACGTCATGTAAACTTCTGGAAGCAAGGAAATGAGAATCAACGACAATCAAATGTTTCCTTTCATATTATTATGCCCAATCATGGCAAAAAATAAAATCTGGAAAACTGAAACAATTTATTGTCATCCACCAACAGTCCATCATGTAGGGATATTGATCACCTGCAGCTTTCATCGCAGCCGCATGAGAGTCTGGTAAACACACAAGTGCCCAGTTGTTCACCGGGCTGGTTACAATGTGCCTGAACGCAGCAAGTTGTTGCATAGCGCTTGCCAGCGGAGAGACAATGGCATGGCCGGCATGTCTTGACGACGCTTTCCTCCTTTATACCCACCAGCTTGATGGATTGTATGGGGATGGTTTTTGTGATGTTGGTTCCAATCGCTCCTGCTTGACATGTACAATACTTACTTTCTTGTGCAATGGTAAATTCAAATTTTGCAAAGTGGCTCAAAATCAACATTTTTTTTTGGATTTCAGGCCTACACGAGCACATATTATCTACATGCAACATCGTGTGTGTATATTGGCAAGTTTGCGTGAATTTCGTGCAAACAAAGGTATCGCTTTGATATTTAACACATACCTTCAGCTTGGAGGCTGGTGTTAAGGAGGAGGATAGTGGGTGATGAGCATTGGTGCAAGTCTTCTCATGGACATCTCCTCGGAAAAACACGTCTAGGTTGTTTATGTTGTGAACTCGTAGAAACATGGAACAAAGGGGGATAATTTATACAAGTACGAAGGTAGTGCTTATCGGGAATATAATATCATAATAATTAGTAATCAGTTGTCATTAATAATTTGGGTATGTCTTTGATGTCGTATTGCAAATTTGCTATGTATTAAATCATTACTTAAATATCGTCGAAAATATGCAATTATTGATTATCCAAAAAAAATTGGGCGCCGTGGCAAATGCACAAACTTTGAGCTGAATTTCTCTACTACAAAGAAAAAGAACTTTCAGTGATTCGGGACGGAAATAGATACTGCAGCGGTGATTTGTGGCGTAATTAAAGGATTTTGATTAACAGAGGTACTCACTCTGTTCCGGTATACTGGGCTCACTACGAAGAACAGAAAATTCCGATTTTGAATGGAAAGGCCCGATTATCATTTAAGAGGCTTGATTATCACTCCGTAAATCGATTGTTCCGATGCTTATTTATTGAACTAACTACGGTTAATAATTTCATCAAATAAGATTCTCTCCACATTAACCGTTCTATATGAAAAATATTTGCAAATTGTAAGACCAAACTTCTTTACACATTCGTACAAATAAGATTCAAACAGTAGCAACAGCGATATTTGCATGTGGATATAAGGATATGCCGTACCTT
Source organism: Poa pratensis (assembly GCA_947311845.1). NCBI lineage: Eukaryota > Viridiplantae > Streptophyta > Magnoliopsida > Poales > Poaceae > Poa > Poa pratensis. Next base: position 22,110,828 of record CAMZMU010000096.1, read on the forward strand.
GCAACTAGCATCATCTCTTAACACTTTTGTTCATGTAATAAAATAAACCTTAAGAATAAAACCCATGTATTTTTTGTTGACCGTTGCAATTGCACGGGCATTTAGCTATTTTTTTTAAATCCTAGATCGGTTTTAATTAATCTAACAACATAATACAAACATTATTGATATATTGTTTAGACGCGGTTGAAATGTTAAAATAAACGCTCTAATCTCAGCATGTCCCAATAAATACAAGGTACTAAACAACATCTCATCTTACCCACTCTCAACACATACAAGCCACCAAACAAACAACAAAATTTCAACCCAACATGTATAAGATCAGCTTGTCTCAGTTGAGAAACCCATGTTGGGTGGCCCGAGCTACCAAACATGTCAGATTTCGGGGAATAAGGGCAACTCCAACACGCCGACCCATTTGGTCCGTTTTTTACCGTATGGGTCGGCGCGGACAAAAGCATTTTAGCCAAGGTCTCCTTTTGTGACCGTCCCGTGTCCACGCGGACCCAATTCCAGCCCAAATTTGTGCCAGCTTTGGGTCGAGGCGGACACTGGACGGACACGAAACTGACCGGCGCGCGTCAGGTCAGGTCCCAAGTCAGGTCTCTAACAAGATGGTCCCTTCATGCTCAACGTGACGATTATTTTCCCTAAAAGAACATGACGAATATTTTACCAAGTTTATTTTTGTGGCAAGTTCGTGTTGGAAAGTAACTCTAGCATGCCAAGTGATGATCGTCTAGAATTATTTTGCTAATGTTTTAGTTGAAGAAAGTTATGTATGCACTTTCCTATGTTTATCTATCTTAGTTGCATTTGAGAAAAATATGTTCAAGTTTACATATACGAGAACATATTATTTACTTGCAAGTGTTGGCATATCGTCAGAGCAGCAGAGCTAATGTGTGTAAGTACACCATTTTTGGTAGTTCAACGGGCGGCCGCCTCTCCAACAAAAAAAGGTCAATAAATGGAAACTTCTCTGCCATTTAGACCGGATATTATAGAGGAAAACATGTTTTAAATTTCTAGAAACCAAAGTATTCATTCTCCCTACTTCATTTTATTAGCTCTTCTATATTATATAAAATGAACATCGGTTTGCGATAACAAAATGACACTATTTCTTAGAAATTATATTTTTGGTATGTAACCTTGATTTTATGGTCATGTTGTTGGTATATTGAATCGTTTAAAATAATATATAATATAACATGTATACTAAGAAAAAAAAAGAGCTTCATGCACAATGATAATCGACAAAATGGGGCGCAGTAGCACGCGCCTTTCCCTTCTAGTTTACGTCATTTGTCAAGGTTACGACTAGATCGTTGTCTTTTGGATGATACTAAAAGCTCTACAAGGGTAAAATCTAAGATATGGAGCTTTTTGGGCGACATAAGGACTAATTTGGTTCGACATGTACATAAAAAAGTTAAGGTGGTGATGCAAAATAGAAATTAACTGCTTTTTACATTAGTAGGGGCCAAAAGTCGTCTCCAACAGTAGCACGTGATCAAGTCATAAAGAAAACAGCAGCATGTGATGTATATTTTTGCAAAACAAATTACACCGCGATGTAAAAATTAGCTCTCATGATGTAAATATACATCACGGGGGTCATGCCCTAAAACCTGAATCTAGTGCATCCGCATCCACACGATGTGTCAAACTCTGAATTTCAGTGTACATGCATGTTAACGGAATTTCAGTTCACTGTACATGGCTGTTAACTTTTTTGAAAGATCCAGCAATTGCTGGCTTATCGATTAATAGCAGGTAGAATATGTACAAGCAGCCCTTAGGCAAAAGTATAACCGAAAAGAAGCTAAGAGAAAAAAATCCTCGAAACAAAGGTCACAAAACTACTTCCGAGGCCGCCGCCCCGGCATCCACCATCGAGACCACAGATCCAGCCCACACGACCATCGCGACCCCGACGCCTCCAAGAAGGTAACAACGAGATCGTCGCTGCCGCCGCCCACTCCAGAGGAGTTTGGGTTTTCACCCGGAGAGACTTAACGCACTCGCGTCGGTAGAGGATCGAAGCTCCCAAACGACGCAGTCAAGAAGGAGAACGACGCCCTCGGGCGCCGCCGCCGTCGGCACCTAAGTGCAAGGTTTTCACCCGGAGCTCGACCTCGACCACCAAACCCTAGGGCTTGGGCTATGGAGCAGCAAGGCAAGGGGCGTGGCTCTGTGGACGACCACCAAATCCATCTGCAAGTCGTGGGGGTCGCAGCACCTCATGCAGCGACGAGCACGCCATGCCAGCCACCATTCCGGGGCCGCCGCCCCGGCTTTCTTGCTGTCGAGAGGAGCAGACTAGCCTCCCGCACAACATCAGCCCTAGACCTACGCTAACTTGCAGCACCACGCTGCAACGGAGACCAGGACGAAGAAGGCCTCAAGCAGCCCTCCAACACAGCCAGGAGCACGAGGGCCAAACACCCACGCACCCTGCCAGGAGCACGAGGGCCAAGCACCAACGCACCCTGACCTTCCTGGAGACCAATTGGGATTTGGTCCCCGATACACCGCCGCGCAACCCGCAGCACACCCGCCGGCCAGGGCCTGGATCCGCGGCCAGGCCAAGGCCAGGGAGGCCATGGCAGCAGCCGACCCGGCGCACGCCGGCGCGAGAGCAGCCTGCGACATCAGCGCTGCCCGGCAGCGTGACTCCTCGACGACGACCTACTACACCGCAGCAGGAGCTCCGACCGCACGCCCTCCACGCGCCGCCATCGACCTGGGAGAAGCCCCGGCCATCGCACCGCGCCCTGGCGACCTGGCCCGCCAGCGCCCAGATCCAGGCCCGCACGGGCCCATCGTGACCGCGACGCCGATCCGCCACCCACGAGGCCAGATCGACGCGCACCACCCGCCGACGAAGTAGCCTACATCCCCGGAGCCGCCGCTCCGGCGTGCCCGTGCCGGCGACCCGCCATCGCCGTCCCAGTCGGGCCCGGCGTCCGCCCGCGTCGATGAAAGGGAAAAGAAACACCCCCAGTGCCAGTTGTGTGGCAGCGGGGAGCGCCGCCGCCGCCGCAGCCCGGAGGCCGGCGGCAGCAGCGGCGAGGGAGGCGCGGAGGGGAGGGGTTGTAGGCGGCGCGAGGGGGACGCCCCGGTGCCGCCTGGGTGCGGCACGGGAGCGGGGGGAGAGAGGTGTTTTTCCATGGCTGTTAACTGAATTTCAGTTTAGTGTACATGCATTTGAACTGAATTTTTTATTAGATTTAACTGCGTCCTGTTTATGATCTTAGCTGGTGTTTACGATCCTATTAATTCCATCTCCTTTTACTCTTCCAAGTAGGTAGAATCTAGCGTAATAAGTCATATTATGTTCTGGTGAATCTCTAGTGCAAGACTTAGTTAACTACTAGATGACCCGTTGCGCGACTGCGCAACCGCCGGATGCAACTACCACACTATTTCAACATCATTTGATTTTGAAAGTTTTGGACCTAAATTTATTTCCATTGGAAATTTGAACACTGCACTTGCACTACGCAAGAGCTGAAAGCAAGAATTATTGTCTCCACTTTAATTCGATGGTGTCCTTGATGCTGTGCCAGAGCCAAACAGTCTGGTCGAGTAAAACCCAAAAAGAAAACCTGAAGTATAGCCATCTCTACTGAACCTAGGGAGGAGACAAATTCAATCAGCATCAGGTAAATTCAGGTAACATGGTGTACTAAGTGTCAAATATCAGAGAAATAAGGAGCCGTTATATGCGTATAACCTAATAAGCTGATAAAAGAGCTATGCAACAGAAGGAACAACAATTAAAGCAGGTAGGTAGCAAGGAAAAGCAATTACTAAGAGCAGGATAAAGAATGTGACAAAGAAAGCATTTACTCTACGTTTTGAGATAGAAATCATCTTTTCGTCTGACAAGAACTTTGTGATATAATGTGGCACAATTGGCGGAAGCAAGACACCAAAGTACTTGTATTTACAGATTGAATAATCCACTTGAAATAGATTAAGCTTATGAAAGAGTAAATTGTTTGTGCAGTCTTAAATTGGTTGGCTACTTGATCTTAATGGGCCTCTTATTATACTGGGGCTTGCCCAGCCTGTCTTCAGCCTTATTCTCTCTATCTCTGAAGCTGACCAAATTTACACCAAACTACAATCAAAGATCAGATGCAGAGTTGTATGTTTTAGAGAAAAAGGAAGCAGTGTAGTTTGCTATTTTCATGGGATCGAAGGACTTGCTCAATGGGAGACAATGGTCAACAATATCCACACATGCGAAAACTATTGTCAGGAGGCAGTAACAGAGCTTGCCGAGGTGAAAACCCATCTAATTACATACACAATGTGAAATGCAATAGCGCCATGGCTGTTGCTGGTGTGCAGGAAACTTGTGCATGTGACCAGTAGAACTAAAATTAACTGTTGGAAGTTTATTTCTACCAATTATATGTTATCTGAAAAACTGTAGTACGTGGTATATCCATGTGCAGGATGAAACAGTCGCTGACTTATATTGGTGCTAGCCTACAAATTATGAACGTGTAATGAAAACTATGACCGTGGAAGCTAGGTTAAATAAGAGTTCGTAATTCTCTACTACTGCCCCTAATGCTAGGTTAAATAAGACATGTTAGATTTCTTTATAGAGATTAGTCTGCTGAAAGTAGAAACCGATGCTGCAATTGGTTACATGCCTGTGACTTGTTGCGCATGTTCATGTGACTGACTATTGACAATATGGGAGAACTGTAATTTTTCAAGTGCAACAGACTCCAGACCCGCTTGGAGCTAGTCAGCACATGTGCTATTGACAATTTAAGGGAGCTAAAAATTAGTACTCACCTAATACTATAGTGACGGAAGAAGCAGAGTAAACAGAGGCCGCTGGTCGCTAGGCGGCCACCTTAGTCCACCCACTGCCGTTCCAGGCAACCGCCGCCATCCATTAAGAAAGTAGAGCAACAACCTACCAATAAAAAAGTAGGCGTTCATGATCATCTGCAGTGCCCATAGAATAAAAATAATCCTTTCATGGCTGAACTGGGGAACCCAACTTGACCAGATGGCTTACAGGAAAGAAGATGTGGCGACGCTCATCATGGACATCAGCACCTCATGCAACAGTGCAACAAAGAATGCAATGACCGTTCCTTATAACCCATAGCAGGAGCACCCTCGACTTCAAACTCAGCTCCATGATCATCCCAAATAACCACTTTGATCTCATGGCCACTACATATTTAGAAAAGTTGAAGAAACATAAACTTCAGTCACATAAGGCATTAGTTTCAGTCACATATCAACAAGCATCACGTGAAAAAACAGGGAAACAAAATAATTTGAAAAACAAATGCATATTATGATAATATCTTGGACTTCTTCCTGAGAGTAGCTAGAAATAATTAGCATCAATTGACAGTAGACAGAATGAACAGAGCAGATCTTGAGAAAAATAGGAGAGGGATCAAATATTATGCTCAAGCATATACAGAATTGCTTCTTTGCAGTACCTATCAAGTATCTCAAAGCTCTCATCACCGCTCCTCTCCATCTCTTCAGAAGCGGCAACAGCAGCCTGATGAAAGGCATATCAATCTAAGAAAAATAAACTGTAGAATATTCTTCTAAGAAAGAGACCTGGAGATCATGTGGGAGTGTAGAAGAGAGAGGTGGGAAGGATGAATACCTGCAGTAGGGCACCACAAAAACAAATGCTTGTCGCTGCCGGTGTAAAATCTCCTGTGCACCCAAATTAAACTGTGAAACAAAAATTAAATTAGTGAGTAGGGAAGGAATAAGAAAGAGGGGCTGAACGGGAAAGGTGCAACCAGAAGGCACGGTGTATGAGACGGCGTGTGGTCGTGTGCTATGGCGTGCATTGTAACAAATATTGTTAGGTACCTTTTGCTGCAGAAATATCACTTCATTCAACTAAGGTATGATCCAACTTAGGAACCCTGTCGTAAATACTCCATGAATAAATATAAGACAGTTTTGGGTGCCTTGTGGCAGCAATGATGTACTGGAACTCCTGCGAGACAGGCAAGATAGAAACAAGCAATGGGTAAAACCAAAGGAGCGATCAAATCATTTCTTTCTTTCAATGGTTTTAACACATTGTCCCTCCACCCACTGATTCAAAATAAAAGTCCAGTACCCCGCAACAGCAGTATGAAAAAAGAGCTTTGACCATTTCCCAAAAGCAATTTGCTCTGTCTATGTTGTTGTATATTGATCATTGAAGCAAACAAGAGACAAATTAAAATCCATATCAAGCAACGAATTAACATGAATCGATAAAGCTTGCAGGCTAGTTCAGACTGAAGCTTGCAAGTTCTCAGGCCTGCTGCTAGCATGGTCAATTAGCTCACCACCCTCATGCCTGCAACATCAACAAGAAAAATCAGAAATTAACCCAGTTTTGATTCTATAGAAACAATCAGGACCTGATCTACTTTCTCACCTCAACTAATCCCGTGACAAATATACTAAACAAACAAAACTAATCCGGGACAAATATGACCATATTTAGATTGGGTTCTGCAATCATTCAATTTTAATCTAAAATCAGCTAATAGAGACCCGTAAGATCGAGAACCAGAACTGCACTATAAGCTGGTCCAAAAGCTATCCTAACCCGAGTTTAAGTATGTATTTAAATACTTGACAACTCTGGAAAACCATAGGCATTTGGAAAGACAAACAGACATAATGTTTTGTACCATTTGGTAAACAGATGCTTCACCGGGTCACCAAAAACATAAACTGCAATTACTATGAGCTCCAAGATACCATGATAGTTAACAAACATAATGTAGCAAGAACAAAATAGCACTACTAACAGAAAATGGTAAAATTAAAATTAAACATTCAACTTCCAAAGAACAAAGGTAACTGATCTTAAATGCATAAACCAAAGTGGTTTATTGTGCACCAACACGAAGCTTTTGACCATAGTTATCCTATATCTTTATTGTGCACCAACACGATCAAGATGTCAAGGAAGACCGTCAAGTTTCATTAACAATTATATAGCTAACACAAAATGTGTGATTTGCAGTTCAACCAAAGAAATCAGAATCACAATTTAACTATGCTAATTAGGATTTGGCCGAAAATAGCTTGTGGCCAATATATTCTGATACTATGCTTTCGACATGCCTAGGACTATCCTGACGCTAGTTTTTTGATTTTTGAAACCTCAAAAGCACAAATTCTATAGCAAACTGTCTGTGTGCCGCTGCCCTCTACCTTGGTGTACCTTGGGCAGATGCTGGCATCCATCCACCGCCCTCGCTTGGTTGCTCTATGCCACCATCGTGATCATTTCATCAAGAAGACTGAAAATGGTAAAATTAAAATTAAACATTCAACTTCCAAAGAACAGAGGTAACTGATCTTAAATGCATTAAGAAAATATTACCAGAAAACTGATCTTACTTAAAGTAACTGATCCCATGAACACATAAATGTTTTCTAGGAGGTACGAAATTGGCATTGGTACACGAATATTTGCATGGTCATAATATAAAAGCGAACATGTACCTTGAAGTCATAAATTTTTCCGAGGAGCAGGAGCGCAACAACAACACGGACAACTCAGTATGAACCGCAGCAATTATTCAGACCTGCATAAAGACAAACGAGAACGAATAGCTATAAATATCGAAGGTAAATCCCACACCCAAAAAGCTATTACTTATATTAAATCATATGCAGCAACATAAAATGAAGCTAAAACATGTAGCTTTTGACGATAGACAGACCAAAAGCACCCCATGCTCTAAACAGACCAAAAGCGACAGCTAGGTCACTGCAATAGCCCAAATGGGCAGATTGTAATTTGCAAATTGCAAATTGAGAAGGCGCGTCATATTTGCAAATTGAGAAGGCCAGTAAGCCTAGATATAAAAAGATCACATGAAAATATTTAACTATGTATCATATTTCTGGACTGAAAAACTTTATGAACTAACTATCACAGAGATGGCAAATAAATCTGTCATGAAACAACCAGTTTGTTCTCACTCTCATTATCTCATATATCAATTGCAGATAGAAACTGAAACATTCTCGCTCTCATTATCTCATATATCAATTGCAGATAGAAACTGAAACAGAAAAGGACAATCAGAGGATAGGGGAATAGGCGATAAACCTGCTAACATGAGGGTATTCCCTGAACTCCTGCAGCAAAACCAGAGAGCAAGCTTGACAGCAGTAGCCGAGAGCATGATGGAGTGCAACCATAAGAGTTGCTTCGTTGATCCACATATTTTGAGATATAACTGTTCAGCTGCAACGAGTAAAACCAGAGGCATTATTTAACATCCTAGACAAAAAAGATAAAACAGAATAAGAAATAGCCAATAAAGGTGGCAAACCTTTTGGGGACATGTCAACTGAATCCAGGGAATAGTAATAGTTTCATGAGCCCAAATAAAAACATATACCTAGGGAGCTTCTCTGGCTTCTCACGTGAGATATTCCACTTCATAAATAATTTCGAATCCTGCAACATGACAAAGGAAGAATAAGCCACGTTAATTTCTGCTACCCCATTCTAAATCAAGATAGAATAAGATGGACATATAAAGAAAGACGATGTCAAATGTAGGGAAGGTCACAAGGGACATACAGAGAGGTTCAGTGGCAGAAGCGTCTCCCATGACCAGTCTTCCCCCTCGTACATTTACAATCAGCTGTGGAGCATACCTACAATCTCAAAATCAAAACACAGACTCAGAAAAGATGCACACCTCTGCAGCTAGCTCTGTACAATATTTCTCATGATTTAAGACATATTATTTGAAGGATAGACCTATAAAAGAATTGAGCATTACAATGATCAAGAGGTAGAAAGGTCATAAAATGCTAAAACAATCTAGAAATGTAATCTGCACCACACAGTGAATTTACCTTGCTTTTGTTTTGCAAGTTAGATATTGCAGCAAACCATACCGCAGTGAGGTCAATTCTTATATTCAGAACGTGGCTTCTACATGGCTGCAGTTCTGTAAACCAGAAAACCTACATGAAAAATCGAAAGTGGAATTATATTAAAGCTCCAATAAAAATGAATAACTGCAATTACCAATTAGAAAAGAGCAGCATGACATGATACAACAATTCAAGAATCCAACTACAACCAATTAAAGCTCTAATGCTCTATCCTCTGAACAACTACTAATATGCTTTCCTTCGATCTGAAACATACAACAACATCCACCTTGCCCTACCTAAGACCAATCCTCTTCCCCTTACCAGAAAAACAAAACATAAACAGAGGAGAGCAAGTGTGTAGACATAAACAGAGGAGTTATCTTGCAGTTCATTTTTCACCAAAAATCAAGTATGAAAAAATGCACATGACATGACATGCAGCTATCTTGCAGTACCAGCTGCACGACCATTTGTGCATCTAATAAGAAAAGGTTATGTGCCCCATAACAATTTGATAAGCTTGATCGTTAAATGATGTGAAGAATGATGGGCTGGAAAATATATGGATATGACAAAAAAAAAATGCCACTAAATATAAGTAACACGTAAACACAAAATCATATCCAACTATAAAAGTAAATTGAAGGGCTGATTGCAAAGTGCATAATTTGGAATAAATTCATAGTAGTTCACAGCGTCATAATTACCCGCAGAAATGTATGTTTTTAGATAATAGAAGACCAATAGTTCAAGACAGAACATAAGCTTATATGGAGAAATGCTCGCAAGAACTAATGAACATTGGAAACGATAAGAAAAAGGACTGGTAGAGGAGCATACATGATCAGGGGTAGGAGATATGTCGAAATCATTAACAAGTCGCGCCATGACATATTTCTTTATCAAGGTCAGTGTTCTTGCATCCCATAGCTAGCAACATAACAGATGTCAGAAAAGGCATATAATAACAATGAAGTATGAACATGTTATTAGGACAGAAATCTCGTCACCTTAGTAGATTTATCCAAGAAAATGAGACCAATCTAAGGATTTTGATAGTGAACTAATTGATGTCGCTACTCCTTGTTTGACTTCTTCAACAGTTTTCCAGTCTAACAGCCAAGAGAAAATATAAATGTAAGTGCACGACGTCATAAAAAGTTGTGAAAGTAACATGTCCATATTTCTTGAATAAAACAGCTGGCATGCAGTAAAAAGAGGTGGCAGTAACAACCCACATACAGTATAAAAAAAGATAGCTAGTTTCATGTAAACTTTGAGATAGTATCCTATCAGTTTCTTCATTCTATCTACTGAACAAGCCACAGAAAGCATTGGGCCACATCGACAAGCCACAAAAATTGCAGTATGGGCACTCAAACTAAATCCTTCATATGCTTTAGAGCAATGGTCAAATTCATGTCAAAACTAAATCCTTCATTTGCTTTAGAGTTATGGTCAAACTAAATCCTCCAACACAACAATTTTAGAGTAATGATCAAATTCATGTCAAAGCTGCAAACAAATCACCTACCTCTCCAAATCAACTTCTTGTTAATCTTCCCCCTGCTCACACTGCCAATGATCTGCAATCACAGCTCCTCGATCATCATATAATCATTTGTATTTATGCAGAAAATCATGAACAGACTACCAACAGAAAAAATGCATTTAAATCAATAATCACTCAATTCATATGTAAGAACCTGAGAAGTAAGCAGAAGGGAAACTAATGAGATAGGAGGGGAGGGAAGGGATGAGACGATGGAGGCACTCATCTTTTCTCGTTCGTCTGCCTTCTTCCTCCACTGCTGTTAAAGTTGTACATCTGATCCCTCTCTACCTCCTCATCCTTCCTCTCCCAGTTTCCTCTTCTTCCCCACTTCTGCTCCATCTCTACCTCTTCCTCTTCCTTCAAACTCTCACAGGCAACAACAAATCATGGTCAGCTCGAAGCTGCGCACCATGAAGGCACGACCAAAGATGATGCAAGGGAAGGAGGGCCTCACCTTGAATCAATGGCCAAAGAAAGAGGCCTTGCCGAGCGCCCACAACCTCCGCCGGCCGGGCCACAGACGAGCTGTGCGCCACGGTTGCCGTCGTTCGAGCCGCCGCCGCCCTGCCTGGCTAGGCCACCGCCACCCAGCGCGGCCGCCGCCTCCCAGCCCGCACCGACCGAGGTCCAGCCCAAGGCGTTTTTAGCCGATCCGACGAACCAGCTATCTTGCAGTACCAGCTGCACGACCATTTGTGCATCTAATAAGAAAAGGTTATGTGCCCCATAACAATTTGATAAGCTTGATCGTTAAATGATGTGAAGAATGATGGGCTGGAAAATATATGGATATGACAAAAAAAAATGCCACTAAATATAAGTAACACGTAAACACAAAATCATATCCAACTATAAAAGTAAATTGAAGGGCTGATTGCAAAGTGCATAATTTGGAATAAATTCATAGTAGTTCACAGCGTCATAATTACCCGCAGAAATGTATGTTTTTAGATAATAGAAGACCAATAGTTCAAGACAGAACATAAGCTTATATGGAGAAATGCTCGCAAGAACTAATGAACATTGGAAACGATAAGAAAAAGGACTGGTAGAGGAGCATACATGATCAGGGGTAGGAGATATGTCGAAATCATTAACAAGTCGCGCCATGACATATTTCTTTATCAAGGTCAGTGTTCTTGCATCCCATAGCTAGCAACATAACAGATGTCAGAAAAGGCATATAATAACAATGAAGTATGAACATGTTATTAGGACAGAAATCTCGTCACCTTAGTAGATTTATCCAAGAAAATGAGACCAATCTAAGGATTTTGATAGTGAACTAATTGATGTCGCTACTCCTTGTTTGACTTCTTCAACAGTTTTCCAGTCTAACAGCCAAGAGAAAATATAAATGTAAGTGCACGACGTCATAAAAAGTTGTGAAAGTAACATGTCCATATTTCTTGAATAAAACAGCTGGCATGCAGTAAAAAGAGGTGGCAGTAACAACCCACATACAGTATAAAAAAAGATAGCTAGTTTCATGTAAACTTTGAGATAGTATCCTATCAGTTTCTTCATTCTATCTACTGAACAAGCCACAGAAAGCATTGGGCCACATCGACAAGCCACAAAAATTGCAGTATGGGCACTCAAACTAAATCCTTCATATGCTTTAGAGCAATGGTCAAATTCATGTCAAAACTAAATCCTTCATTTGCTTTAGAGTTATGGTCAAACTAAATCCTCCAACACAACAATTTTAGAGTAATGATCAAATTCATGTCAAAGCTGCAAACAAATCACCTACCTCTCCAAATCAACTTCTTGTTAATCTTCCCCCTGCTCACACTGCCAATGATCTGCAATCACAGCTCCTCGATCATCATATAATCATTTGTATTTATGCAGAAAATCATGAACAGACTACCAACAGAAAAAATGCATTTAAATCAATAATCACTCAATTCATATGTAAGAACCTGAGAAGTAAGCAGAAGGGAAACTAATGAGATAGGAGGGGAGGGAAGGGATGAGACGATGGAGGCACTCATCTTTTCTCGTTCGTCTGCCTTCTTCCTCCACTGCTGTTAAAGTTGTACATCTGATCCCTCTCTACCTCCTCATCCTTCCTCTCCCAGTTTCCTCTTCTTCCCCACTTCTGCTCCATCTCTACCTCTTCCTCTTCCTTCAAACTCTCACAGGCAACAACAAATCATGGTCAGCTCGAAGCTGCGCACCATGAAGGCACGACCAAAGATGATGCAAGGGAAGGAGGGCCTCACCTTGAATCAATGGCCAAAGAAAGAGGCCTTGCCGAGCGCCCACAACCTCCGCCGGCCGGGCCACAGACGAGCTGTGCGCCACGGTTGCCGTCGTTCGAGCCGCCGCCGCCCTGCCTGGCTAGGCCACCGCCACCCAGCGCGGCCGCCGCCTCCCAGCCCGCACCGACCGAGGTCCAGCCCAAGGCGTTTTTAGCCGATCCGACGAACCAGCTATCTTGCAGTACCAGCTGCACGACCATTTGTGCATCTAATAAGAAAAGGTTATGTGCCCCATAACAATTTGATAAGCTTGATCGTTAAATGATGTGAAGAATGATGGGCTGGAAAATATATGGATATGACAAAAAAAAATGCCACTAAATATAAGTAACACGTAAACACAAAATCATATCCAACTATAAAAGTAAATTGAAGGGCTGATTGCAAAGTGCATAATTTGGAATAAATTCATAGTAGTTCACAGCGTCATAATTACCCGCAGAAATGTATGTTTTTAGATAATAGAAGACCAATAGTTCAAGACAGAACATAAGCTTATATGGAGAAATGCTCGCAAGAACTAATGAACATTGGAAACGATAAGAAAAAGGACTGGTAGAGGAGCATACATGATCAGGGGTAGGAGATATGTCGAAATCATTAACAAGTCGCGCCATGACATATTTCTTTATCAAGGTCAGTGTTCTTGCATCCCATAGCTAGCAACATAACAGATGTCAGAAAAGGCATATAATAACAATGAAGTATGAACATGTTATTAGGACAGAAATCTCGTCACCTTAGTAGATTTATCCAAGAAAATGAGACCAATCTAAGGATTTTGACAGTGAACTAATTGATGTCGCTACTCCTTGTTTGACTTCTTCAACAGTTTTCCAGTCTAACAGCCAAGAGAAAATATAAATGTAAGTGCACGACGTCATAAAAAGTTGTGAAAGTAACATGTCCATATTTCTTGAATAAAACAGCTGGCATGCAGTAAAAAGAGGTGGCAGTAACAACCCACATACAGTATAAAAAAAGATAGCTAGTTTCATGTAAACTTTGAGATAGTATCCTATCAGTTTCTTCATTCTATCTACTGAACAAGCCACAGAAAGCATTGGGCCACATCGACAAGCCACAAAAATTGCAGTATGGGCACTCAAACTAAATCCTTCATATGCTTTAGAGCAATGGTCAAATTCATGTCAAAACTAAATCCTTCATTTGCTTTAGAGTTATGGTCAAACTAAATCCTCCAACACAACAATTTTAGAGTAATGATCAAATTCATGTCAAAGCTGCAAACAAATCACCTACCTCTCCAAATCAACTTCTTGTTAATCTTCCCCCTGCTCACACTGCCAATGATCTGCAATCACAGCTCCTCGATCATCATATAATCATTTGTATTTATGCAGAAAATCATGAACAGACTACCAACAGAAAAAATGCATTTAAATCAATAATCACTCAATTCATATGTAAGAACCTGAGAAGTAAGCAGAAGGGAAACTAATGAGATAGGAGGGGAGGGAAGGGATGAGACGATGGAGGCACTCATCTTTTCTCGTTCGTCTGCCTTCTTCCTCCACTGCTGTTAAAGTTGTACATCTGATCCCTCTCTACCTCCTCATCCTTCCTCTCCCAGTTTCCTCTTCTTCCCCACTTCTGCTCCATCTCTACCTCTTCCTCTTCCTTCAAACTCTCACAGGCAACAACAAATCATGGTCAGCTCGAAGCTGCGCACCATGAAGGCACGACCAAAGATGATGCAAGGGAAGGAGGGCCTCACCTTGAATCAATGGCCAAAGAAAGAGGCCTTGCCGAGCGCCCACAACCTCCGCCGGCCGGGCCACAGACGAGCTGTGCGCCACGGTTGCCGTCGTTCGAGCCGCCGCCGCCCTGCCTGGCTAGGCCACCGCCACCCAGCGCGGCCGCCGCCTCCCAGCCCGCACCGACCGAGGTCCAGCCCAAGGCGTTTTTAGCCGATCCGACGAACCAGCTATCTTGCAGTACCAGCTGCACGACCATTTGTGCATCTAATAAGAAAAGGTTATGTGCCCCATAACAATTTGATAAGCTTGATCGTTAAATGATGTGAAGAATGATGGGCTGGAAAATATATGGATATGACAAAAAAAAATGCCACTAAATATAAGTAACACGTAAACACAAAATCATATCCAACTATAAAAGTAAATTGAAGGGCTGATTGCAAAGTGCATAATTTGGAATAAATTCATAGTAGTTCACAGCGTCATAATTACCCGCAGAAATGTATGTTTTTAGATAATAGAAGACCAATAGTTCAAGACAGAACATAAGCTTATATGGAGAAATGCTCGCAAGAACTAATGAACATTGGAAACGATAAGAAAAAGGACTGGTAGAGGAGCATACATGATCAGGGGTAGGAGATATGTCGAAATCATTAACAAGTCGCGCCATGACATATTTCTTTATCAAGGTCAGTGTTCTTGCATCCCATAGCTAGCAACATAACAGATGTCAGAAAAGGCATATAATAACAATGAAGTATGAACATGTTATTAGGACAGAAATCTCGTCACCTTAGTAGATTTATCCAAGAAAATGAGACCAATCTAAGGATTTTGACAGTGAACTAATTGATGTCGCTACTCCTTGTTTGACTTCTTCAACAGTTTTCCAGTCTAACAGCCAAGAGAAAATATAAATGTAAGTGCACGACGTCATAAAAAGTTGTGAAAGTAACATGTCCATATTTCTTGAATAAAACAGCTGGCATGCAGTAAAAAGAGGTGGCAGTAACAACCCACATACAGTATAAAAAAAGATAGCTAGTTTCATGTAAACTTTGAGATAGTATCCTATCAGTTTCTTCATTCTATCTACTGAACAAGCCACAGAAAGCATTGGGCCACATCGACAAGCCACAAAAATTGCAGTATGGGCACTCAAACTAAATCCTTCATATGCTTTAGAGCAATGGTCAAATTCATGTCAAAACTAAATCCTTCATTTGCTTTAGAGTTATGGTCAAACTAAATCCTCCAACACAACAATTTTAGAGTAATGATCAAATTCATGTCAAAGCTGCAAACAAATCACCTACCTCTCCAAATCAACTTCTTGTTAATCTTCCCCCTGCTCACACTGCCAATGATCTGCAATCACAGCTCCTCGATCATCATATAATCATTTGTATTTATGCAGAAAATCATGAACAGACTACCAACAGAAAAAATGCATTTAAATCAATAATCACTCAATTCATATGTAAGAACCTGAGAAGTAAGCAGAAGGGAAACTAATGAGATAGGAGGGGAGGGAAGGGATGAGACGATGGAGGCACTCATCTTTTCTCGTTCGTCTGCCTTCTTCCTCCACTGCTGTTAAAGTTGTACATCTGATCCCTCTCTACCTCCTCATCCTTCCTCTCCCAGTTTCCTCTTCTTCCCCACTTCTGCTCCATCTCTACCTCTTCCTCTTCCTTCAAACTCTCACAGGCAACAACAAATCATGGTCAGCTCGAAGCTGCGCACCATGAAGGCACGACCAAAGATGATGCAAGGGAAGGAGGGCCTCACCTTGAATCAATGGCCAAAGAAAGAGGCCTTGCCGAGCGCCCACAACCTCCGCCGGCCGGGCCACAGACGAGCTGTGCGCCACGGTTGCCGTCGTTCGAGCCGCCGCCGCCCTGCCTGGCTAGGCCACCGCCACCCAGCGCGGCCGCCGCCTCCCAGCCCGCACCGACCGAGGTCCAGCCCAAGTGTGGCCGCCAAGCCCGCACCGACCGAAAGCACACACGCAGGGACCAACAACCATGAATTCCATCGAGAAAGCTGCGGGGACGACCACCGCCCTGCCTGGCCCAGCCGTTTCTCCCTTTCCGGGCGCCGGCGCCCTGCCTGCCCGCTCGGCTGCCGCCGCGGCCCGCCCAGCCGCCTGCCGTCGCCCTGCCTGGCCGCCGCCTCGCCGTGCACGGCCGCCGCGGCCCGGCCGCCCGCATCCTTGCCTCCGTCCCCGTCGGCGGAGGCGCGAGATGGCGAGCCGGGGGAGGAGCGGACGGGAGAGTTGGGGAGAGAAGCGGCGGCGTAGGAGGAGGGAGGAGAGGCGCGAGCGAGCGAACAGTGCGGGATTGGGGGAGGAGAGACGGCACGCGATTGGAGCTAGGGTTTCACCACGGGCATGCGTTTTGTCTCACGCGGACAGGGGCGACGTGCGCGACGTGCGCGACGACGTGCGCGGACGCGAAACGAGCGCGGACGCAAAGTCTCCGCGCGCATATGAACCCGAGCTCTGGCGCGGAGGGGCGCATATGAACCCGAGCTCTGGCGCGGAGGGGCGCATGAATAGGGCAAACAGCGCATCCAACGGTCACCTGTGAAACAGCAAGGCGTTTTTAGCCGATCCGACGAACCAGATTAATTGGGGTGACGTGGATGGGGGCAAACATAGGGCTCAGGCTTCAGCTTTTATAGAAGTAATGCCGGCATGCAGCCGTCTTACTCATCATTGGTTACCGATTCCAGTATCTCCGGCGCCCGCTCGGCGCTGTACAGGAAAGTGACTGCACCAACAAAGTTCAGTTAGCGCACACACCACATTAGAAGAGTAGACTGGAATACATGAGCGGATGGCCGGAGGGCGTTCTATTGATGCTGGGCGAATAGCTCCTATGCGACGTCTTTGTAGTTAATTGGCTGCAAAGCGACATCGTTCGCAATAATAGCTGTGGTGTGACATCTCTCTGCGCAGAAATAGCCCAGGCACGACATGGCCGTTAATTCATTATCCCCACGCAGTAAACCCCGTTTGACCGTTACATGGATTAGTTTATTACGAGTGGGACCTCACACGTGCTCTGTAGCGGTGGTAATAGCTCCTATGCGACATCTGCCTCTGTTCGTGCCCGTTCGTGGAGGAACAATCTCTGCCACGCGCCGGCGTCCCTTGGAGCTCACTCCTGTCCTGTCGTCTCGGCTTCTCCGGGCTGGAGGAAATCATCCTTGCGACGGCGGTAGATGGAGCGGGCGAGTCGAGCGGCGGCGCGAGAAGAGAAGCGGCAATCGGAGTCGAGCAGGCGGGCGGCGACGCAGGGCTTGCGGTCGCAATCGCAGGTAAGGGCGACGAGAGAGGGTGGAGGATGGGGTGGTGCGGGTACACGGTCGCAGAGGAGACCGGCGGCCCGATTCGTGACTCGGGCAGCGGCGAGGGATTCAACCTATCGTCTTTGCAAGCGATACCGGATTTCGGTGGGGCAGGTGTTGAAGCAGGCGTGGCAGCGTCACGACTACGGCGGCAAGGGTTTTCCACTTTGCCGTCATTCGCCGCCGAGGGCGAGACAGAGGTACCCGAGGTTTGCCTCGATGCGCAACATTGCTGCGGGCGACCAGAGCAGCTCGGGCCGGAGCTCATCGAGCAGGATTTCAGAATGCTCAACCCCGAGCCTGGACTTCGAAGTAGCGGTGAGCCTAGAGGATTTCAGTCAAGTTACCGGGCTGGCGGAGGACAGATTGGTGTGCTCAGAAATTCTCTGCGAGATGAAGTTGAGCTAGAGGAATCAGCTACAGAGACAGCTCCAGGGCCATGGCGTTCGGAGAGAATATGGACGCTGGAAGAATGAGCTGCAGACTGTAGTCCGGAAGTCTGGTGAATTTTGTTAGCTGCCTGAAACTCTTTCAGGCAGTGTTTGCCCATCGCTGGGAGCGTGTGGGGGAGTACTTTTGTGAACTGGCCATGTAATCATCATGTCGAACACCTTGGGGGCATGCTCTGGACATGCCGATGTTGGTATTCGCACGTTCTTGTGTTCACCATGTCGAACACTTTTGTGAAACCTTGTCAACTAGGTAAAGGCTTATAAAAGATGTCATCTATAGACAATGATTTACTTCTTTATTTACCAAGTGATAAATAAAGTGCCATTTGTCACTATAAAAGATGTCATCTATTGAAGCATTTTTTGTTTGAATGTATCTAGACCTTGTTTATCAATTGGAGTTGTTAGTATATGACAAAGTAAGAACATGTGCACTGGTTTTTCATTTTTTGATTTTTTTTTATTTTTTATGCTTATTTTAAAATCGGTCAAACCCAAGTTTGACCAACATTTAAACAAGTTTGAACTCATTTGAAAGTGTGCACATGAAATAAGTTTAAGACAAGAACATGAACAAGTTTAATACATGAACATGAAATATATTTTGAATGTTTTTGAATTAGTTATGCTAAACCGCAAGTGCACAAGTTTTTTTTAGTTTTGTTTTTTGAATATGTCAAACACGCATTGGCCACGGTCCAAATGGTGTTTTTTTTCTATTCTCACCGCCTCGCCATGGCCGAACGGCACGGCCCAACCAACTAAGGCCCAAACGCCTCGCCACGGCCCAATACCACGGCCCAATGCCACGCGTTCTTATCCGCCCATTTTTTCCCCACTCACTCGCCGCTCCCACTGTCGCCGCCGCTCCCACTTGCTCGCCGCCGGCGACCAATCCACCTCCAGCTGCAGATCCAGCACCGCGTAGCCACAATATTTAGGAGAGGGGTTCAAACGCGGGCCGCGGTGGCCATTCCGGTGGCGGTAACCGCTCCGACGAGGAGCGGAAGGAGCGAAAGAAGCGGTCGGCGCCGGAGCCGAAGCCGGAGCCTGAGCCGGACGATTTACCGGCGGAGGAGGACGACGAAGAGTTCGTCCTTCCGGACGATTTGCCGCCGATTCCGCCGGGCGGGTGCCGCGTCACGCGCGGCGGCCGCACCGGCACCTGCAGCTTCCGCGTCCTCCTCGACGTCGTGTTGCCAGCATGGAAGAGGGTGGACGACGCCGACGCCGAGCTGGCCGCTGCGGAGGAGGCGTTCAAGGCCGGCGAGGAGGGCGCCGAGCAGCGCTTTCGTGTGGCGGTGGACGCGCGGGAGGTCGCCGTGGCCGTCCTCCGCATCGTAGAGCAGGAGGACCTCGGCGTCGATCCGTAGATTGACGACACCGTCGCCGCACCATCGCCGCCAACCGAAGGGCAATTTTTTTAGTTTTTATATTTTGTTATTATTAGAAGTACTATGTAAAATGGCCGTTTGTGGCCCACCCCCCTAAATATGAATGAAATTTTTTGTGTGAAACTATTTTGCTATTTTGTACCGGTCGGAAAACTCACCAACGACGTCGCTGTCCATTAAAAAACATTCAAAATGTTGTTCAAACTTGTGCACTTGTTTAAAAGATGATGCACAAGAATTTGCACGAAAAATCCTTCACAAATTGAACAACCTCAACTGAGGTTGCATAGAGTTCGAAGGAGAGAGTAGAGTGTTTGGGGTTTTCAAAATGCAAAATATGGGAAACCTCACCCTAGCTTCATTTTGGAGTGACTAAGAATGATCCAAGCTTGGTTTTTCATTTTCATGTTTGAAACTTGTTTAAATCTTGGTCAAACTTAGGTTTGACCGAATTCAAAATAATCATAAAATATTCAAAAAACATCAAAAAAATGAAAAACCAGTGCACATGTTCTTAGTTTGTCATATACTAACAACTCCAATTGATAAACAAGGTCTAGATATATTCAAACAAAATATGCTTGAATGTGGTGTGAAATCTCAAATCTCAAACTATGAACTCTCATGTGTGAAGAGATGTGGTTTTGGATTTGCAACATGAAATTTTCGAAAAACTCACCAAAGCTTCATTTTGGAGTGACTAAGAAGGATCCAGGCTTACTTTTTCATTTTCATGTTTTGAACTTGTTTAAATCTTGGTCAAACTTAGGTTTGACCGAATTCAAAATAATCATAAAATATTCAAAAAACATCAAAAAAAATGAAAAACCAGTGCACATGTTCTTAGTTTGTCATATACTAACAACTCCAATTGATAAACAAGGTCTAGATACATTCAAACAAAATATGCTTGAATGTGGTGTGAAATCTCAAATCTCAAACTATGAACTCTCATGTGTGAAGAGATGTGGTTTTGGATTTGCAACATGAAATTTTCCAAAAACTCACCAAAGCTTCATTTTGGAGTGACTAAGAAGGATCCAGGCTTACTTTTTCATTTTCATGTTTTGAACTTGTTTAAATCTTGGTCAAACTTAGGTTTGACCGAATTCAAAATAATCATAAAATATTCAAAAAACATCAAAAAAATGAAAAACCAGTGCACATGTTCTTAGTTTGTCATATACTAACAACTCCAATTGATAAACAAGGTCTAGATACATTCAAACAAAATATGCTTGAATGTGGTGTGAAATCTCAAATCTCAAACTATGAACTCTCATGTGTGAAGAGATGTGGTTTTGGATTTGCAACATGAAATTTTCCAAAAAAAACTCACCAAAGCTTCATTTTGGAGTGACTTAAGAAGGATCCAGGCTTATTTTTTCATTTTCATGTTTTGAACTTGTTTAAATCTTGGTCAAACTTAGGTTTTGACCAAATTTGAAATGAGCAAAAAAATTCAAAAAATGAAAAAACCAGCCTACATTGTCTTCTTATATACATAATAGATTTGTAGAACAGTTATTTGGCTGATTTAGACAAGGTCGAAAATAGCTTGCTTAGAAATGAGGTCGTTTACCCTACCTTTGGAGCTCCTTTTTAGCACTTTTTTCAGGAAGGCTCGGATTGACGACCAAGTTAGAACAAACAAGTTTATAGTTTGGAAATCATTGCAAATTGTGTTCTATCTATATAGTGTCATTCCCCATGCTCACAATTTGGGGTGTATTTTTGTTAGATGGAGGGTTGTAACTATTACCTCCTAATGGTGGTAGATTTGTCGCAAACATGGGCATAGCCTAGTGGCAAGGGTTGATGCCTCCCTTTGCCCACCCAAGTTCGAGTCCCCATGCTCACAATTTGGGTGTTGCATTTCCTGTTCTAGTCCAGTAGCTCAGTGGGTCGACAATTTTTTTGAATTTTTTTGAAATCTTGATTTTTTGTCTTCTCAAAATTCAAATGAGCTCTAAAGGTAGGGTAAACAGCTCCATTCCTAAGCAAGTGTTTTTTTCACCTTGTCTTAATCAGCCAAAACAAACTCCTAGACTTGTTTTCTATCTATATAGTGTCATTCTGAAGTCTCGCTATTTTTTGAATTAATCTTCATCTAATTTATTTTCTATTGAATAATAATGGTTTATTTGCAAATAAAAAAAAAACTCAAGTTTAAAAATGAAAATGAAAAACTAAACTCAAGTTTAAAAATGAAAATGAATAATAATGGTTTATTTGCAAATCAAAAAAATCTTCATGTTTTTTTTGAATTTTTTATGCTTATTTTAAATTCGGTCAATCCTAAGTTTGACCAACATTATTAAAAATGTACAAAGTGCTTACTAGTGTTATCTACACAAGCATGTAACTTTTAATATAGGCATCCTAAAAATATGAAGTAAAATTCTAGTGAAATTCTAGATCTAGTTATTTTATTTCGAATTAAACTGAAAAAGAACAAAACCTAGGAAAAAAACGCTAACTGTGCCAGATCTAGCACTTTTCTAGGCCCAGTAGCAGGATTCGGCCCGCTAATGTTTGATAACCCCCAAGAGCAAGGATCACTGCAGCACCTCTCAATGTGGAAGTAAGGTATCGATCCGCAGGAGCAAGAAGGAAAAGTTATCTATTCCCTACAACTAAAGTGTCACAAGTTTTAGTTGATTATGCACTAAACAAGTTTAAGGAACAAGGTGGTTGGTTTGATGGATGTAAAAGTGTCCCAATCCTCTTCTTTGCAAGAGGACAAGACAAAGGTAGTAGCAAGTGAAAGCTATCAAAGAGAGAAAGCCCAATCCTCTATGTAGCAAGAGGACAAGCTCAAGTGTGTGTTTCTAGGATGCTTGGAAATAAGGCCTAGGGATCATACTTTCACTAGTGGACACTCCCAACAATTGAATACATAGATATTTCCTCTTCACTTTGCTACTCTGAACTATTCTCCCGTTGGATAGAAATATCAATCTACTGCGTAGGGCTACAAGAGCACACCTTAAAGTCTGAGTGAACAAACACCACAATATCATAGAACACCAAGACCATCGTGTAGGGCTACAAAAACACACCTTAAAGTCTGTCTTCCACATCTAGGGAACCCCAAGGTCACTATGAGTGCCCCAAAATAGTACTAAACAAACACCACAATTTATAGTGACATCCAACACAAAGAATAACTCATGGTAAGTATTTCTGTAACCTTTAGCCTAAGAGTCACACACGGTGCGCGCACTGTCAACTTCACACCATGGGACAAAGGTGACTCCGGAAATCACATTAATAAAACCAATTGAGTAGCACAAACAATGAAGGAGAAACATCCATGAATTCAATTAGATTACAAAGCTCATGATCACATAAAGATCACATCATGAGAGAGAGAGATGAACCACATAGCTACCGGTAGAGCCCTCAGCCCCGATGAAGAACTACTCCCTCCTCATCATGGGAGGCAGAAACGGCGATGAAGATGTTGATGATGAACACGCCGGAGGGGGGCGGAGCCCTCCGGAGGCGATTCCGGCGGCGTTTCCCCCCTCCGATCTTCTCCGGCGGCAGCCTTCTGTCTCTCTGTTTCGTGGTTTCCTATTTCTCCGCCGCCTCCTCTCGCGAAACGCCAGGGGACCTTTTTTATAGGCGTTTTTAGGTCAAGACGAAGTCGGTGGACGAAAGATCGACGGCCACGGAGCTCCGAGGTGGAAACGAGATAGGCCCACGCGGCCATGTACTTTAGGCCGCGTGGGACCCTCCCATTTGCAGCCTGTTGGGCTTCTGGTCTTCAATTAAAGCCCATTGCGTTCGTCTCGAAAATTCTGAACCGTACTCTTTGACCTTGCCCTTTTTGGAGTCCCGAAACTCCCGGAAAGTCTGAAACACTAAAAAAGACGTTTTCTGGAAAAACAGGGTTAATTCCAAATAAATGGGAAAACTATGAAGTATTCCCAAAATAATTATAAAACATTGGTATAACCCTTATATGATGCAAATATGATTGGAATATAAGCAATTAAAGTGCAAGGTTCATGTATGCATTTTACATGCATCAATGTTTTTTCGCTGATTTAATTCACGGGACGCCTTTTAACTTTGGGTTGGGCCACGGCCCACGTACTAATCCCTTTCTCAGGCACGGCCAAGCCCATTTTTTCCCACCGCGTCGCGTTCCCCTCTCCTATTTATCCACACAAATGTGTCGTACCCTAGCTATTCTCACCCACTCCAGATCTGCGCCACTCTCGCCGCCGGCGACCAAAACCATGCAATCCAGCCCCGTCGCCGCAGATCAAGCCCCGCCGTGCGACGATGATGAGGCGCAGAGGTTCCAGCTCGCGCGGCGGCCATTCCGGCGGCGGATCTGACGAGGAGCGAAGCGGAATGGGCGGAAGCGGCCGGCGCCCGCCTCTGACCCCGAACGGCGCGTCGGGTTGCTTCCGACGGCGGTCGGAAGCGCGGCGCCCGCAACTACACCAACTACGGGATCGCGGCGCCGCCTGCGTACGCCCGGCGCACCGTCGACGAGTACGACCGCCAGATGGAGATGGCGGCGGCGGCGCGAGGCAGCCGCTACGAGCCGGGCGGAAGCTCCTCCGGCGCGGGGAGCTCCGCCATTGCACGAGCACCGCTGCCGCCGCCGAAGAGGGAGGAGGAGGAGCAGCAGGGCTTGGCACCGCGCGCCGGGCGCGTCGGCCTTCTTCCGGGAGACTACGTCGACGACGGCGACCTCGACTGGGTCACCGCCGAGCTGATGGAGCGCACCAAGGACGAGCAGCGGCAGCTCGTCGCCCTCCGGCAGATGGAAGAGGAGCTCAACGAGTTCTGCTTCCGCCAAGCTATCGAGGAGTCCCGCGCCGACATGCCGTGGGGCGCCTCCGACTCCGACTGAGCGGCGCCGCCGCCTCGTCGCCGCCGCACCCCTGGGGCTCACTCAAGTGAGCCCAATTTTGGATGGATCGAACTAGGGGTAGGAGCTGCGGTGACGTCCTACTCCGTGCCCTGTAATAGCGTAGATATGAACTAATCCGTGCCCGTGTGGCTTTTGCTCCGACGAGCCCTGCCATTAGAACTACTCCGTGTGTAATAGTATACTTATATGCTATGTTTGTGTGCAGTTTTAATTCTGTCTGTTGTTTGAATTCTTGTCTGAATCGGAGCTTCCTAATATTATCTGTTATGCTTGTCTGAATCGGAGCTCGCCGGCATTGCCGTGCTTCGTCGCCGGAGAAGAAGAAGACAGGCAAGGGAGGATGCGCGCGCAGGGGAGGATGCACGCGCAGGGAGGAGGATATAACGGTCGTCGTTGCTGTGTGGTCCCATCTTATGCAAGCTGACGTGGATAAGTTGTGGGTCCCACCGCCGGCTCCCCATAATCCTAATCCTAACTAACAGACTGCGCTTAAGTGCCAAGTCGCAGCAGAGCAATTTGTGCAAACAGCGATGTCGCAGCAGAGCAATTCCTGCCAACGACGTCGCTACCCATCAATTAACGATGAAAAACGTCGCATATGAGCTATTTGTCCATTGATGCTACCACTGCTGGAGGCTCAGCTGCTACTACTGGTACCTTCCACTGGCGCCTCCTCCATCCGCCTCCAGCAGCGCTTGTCGTCCTGCGCCGTACCATCAACTTGTCCTCTATGTGCAACTTCCTGAGTATGTGCGTGCGTGCATGCATCGCTCCAGCAGTTCAGTAGGCGCGGCAACGACTGGGGAAGGGGATTGATTGCTTCTTTTTTCGGGGGAACGGGTCCTTGACTGATTAACTTATTCCTTCCAGTTGCTGGAGATATTTCTGACCAAAAACACATTTGATAAGGTGGACTATGCAAGCAATGTCCATTCATTATCTCCGTTAATTATAGGCCACTAATCACCGTAAACCAAGGTATAATTCCGTCCCAATTTTAGCTCAGAGTTTTTTTTTCTAGAGAAATTCAGCTCAAAGTTGTGCGTCTTTCACCGCCCCCAAAATAAGAAATAGGATAATTAATACTTCCATATTTCTCGTATGACATTATATTCCAGTGATAGATAGTTTCTGCAATACATCCAAGACAAACCCGATATTACCAAGGACAATTAATACTTGCTTGTTTTATGAGATCACATTCCAGTGGTAGGAGCATGCAGTGGCTGCTCCTCCCGCCCGAGTTCGAGCCCCCTGGGCGTCGATTTTCTGGGTGTCTCTACGCGGTACTGTTCGCAGGAACAGTGCAAGCGTGCTGTTCATGAGGGCGCGCAGGCGCAGTGGCAGGGTTTGGCGCTGGCCTCCCTGGCCCTCCTCAGGCTTTCCTAAAGCTGGGCCTAACAAGCCTATTTTTTTTTTATTTTTTTAAAAAGGCAGCTATAAGTAAGAACTGAATCTCTCGAAATAATTACAATTTAAATTATGCCTTGAGTGATATACCCTACCTTCGTATATAAATTGTCATCCTTCGTTCCATGTTTGTACGAGTTCACAACATAAACAACTTAAAAGGTGTTTCTCCGAGTAGATCTCCATGGGAAGACTTGCACGTATGCTCATCACCCTTACTGTCCTCCTTCTATACACCAGGCTCCAAGCTGAAGGTATGTGCTTATATCAATTAATACAGTCATGTGAAGAGACAAAATTGTAGGGTAGTCTTTGCTTGGACGAAATTCACACGAATTTGCCAATACATATCATACAATGTTGCATTTAGATAATATATGTTCTCATGTAGCCTAGAACTTAACTTTTCTGAGTATTTTCATTTGTCAATTCTGAACCATCCTGCATAATGTGAACTTATCATTGCACAAAATAAATATAATATCCATGTGAAGCAGGAGCGACGGGAACCAACGTCACCGAATCCATCACCATGCAATCCATGAAGCTGATGGGCATAAAGGAGGAAAGCCTCTTCAAGATATGCCGGCCATGCCATTGTTGCCCTGGGGGTCGAGGCGATTGCCCTGCAACAAACTGCTGCTTTCAGATACATTGTAACCAGCCCGGGGAACCACTCGGCAGTTGTACTCAGACCAAGATCTCATGCAGCTGTGATGGAAGCTGCAAGTGATCAATGTCCGTAGATTGATGGTGGATGACAATAAGTCGTTTCTGTTTTCCAAATAAAAACTTTTGCTATGATTGGGGATGATGCAAAATGAAACACGTAATTATCCTTGAGATTGCATTTTCTTGCCACCAAAAGTATACAAGATGTGATTAAAAATTTAAAATCCATTCAAAAGCACATGAGAAAACTAGAAGCATCAAGGAACATGACTTATATGAAGGCTGATCGACAATGCTCAAGAACAAATTCTGCTATGTAAGGGCATCTCTAAGGGGATCCCTCATTCCACCTCTCATTTTGTACAAAATTGTGCAAAGCTTTTCACGACAAAAACCACGAGCCAGCGACACTGTCTAAGCTCATGTTAATTTTTCAAAATTGTCCAGAGGTTCCAAACCAATCTCAGATTTGATAACAACTTGAGAGGCCTCTCGTCTATCCGAAGAGGCGCCACCACCACAAAAGTAAATTTATTTTCATAAATATCTCCCAGCTCCACCCCCGTGAGGCTGTGGCCATGCAGCACTCCATGTCTCTCACCTCCGTCCACCCCACCTTCATTAGATTTAGATCATCTCCAGTCGTGGGCACAATAGGGCTATTAGCGCGTCGGACAAAGAACCGTGCCTACTCACCTCCCATTGATGGCTTACATCCGGTCCCATGGCTAGCCGTTTGGTAGTGCCGGACACACCCGTAGTGGCCGCCACATCGGATACCCGGCAATCTGGTGAGTGTTGTCTTAGACCCAACGGTTGGTCTGCAACAGGTGCAGGTGCTCTTGTTGCTATGGGCTCAGTTGCTCTCGATGGGTATAAAGGATTAAAGTCGCAAGCCCTATATATCGCTCTGTGAGTCGTAACACCGCCTCGCCCACGTACATTTTCCTGCTGGGCTGATACAGAGCATAGCCACGGGGCTACGCTCGCGTTTGTGTCCATCTTTATTTATTTACCCTTCTATTGTTTTCTGTTTTTTTTCCGTTTTTTCTGTTTCACTTCTTCCTTTTTTTCTTTTTATGTTTTTATTTTCTCTTATCTTGAAAATGGTTCATATTTTGGAAAATATTTATTTTATAAAAATGGTTCAGTTTTGAAAATATTAATTTATTGAAAAATGGTTTTGATTTTCAGAAAATCGGAACCATTTTTTTTCGATAAAAAATGGTTCCGCTTTTTATTTTTTTGAAAATGGTTCTGATTTTTTAAATGGTTTGGCTTTAAAAAAAGGTTCCAATTTTTTAAAAATGTTTCCGATTTTTCAAAAACGTTCGGATTAAAAAATGTTTAATTGAGAAATGGTTCCGATTTTTTTAAATGTGTTTTTCTTAAATTGGTTTCACTTTTAGAAAATGGTTCTGATTTTTGAAAAGTATTTTTCCCAATTTTTTAAATGATTGCGATTTTTGAAAATGTTACGTTTTTTTAAATGGTTTTGATTTTGGAAAGTATTTTTCTAATTTGAAAATGGTTCCGATTTTTGAAAATGTTACGTTGTTTTGAAAATGGTTCAGTTTCCTAATGGTTCATTTTTTTAAATGGTTCTGATTTTGAAAATATTCATTTTTAAGAATGGTTGATTTCTAAAAAAATGTTATTCTTTAAAAATCAGGTTTTAAAATTGATAATTTTTTTTAAAGAAGGAACAATAGAAAAGAAATAAACATAAGTTCGAATTATTTCATTTTCTTAGGGAAAAGTTCGAATTTTTTTAGGAGAATTCAAATTATTTCATGGGTGGAAGAATAGAAGCATTTGTTGCGGAATGGGCCTTCGCGCCGCATTGGGCCTTCGCGTAGGACGGACGTACCGGGCGAGTCCTACCATATCGCTCGCTAAGAGCGATAGGTAGGAGAACCCATTAAAGTCTCTTCAAAATATGGCGGTCATGCCATTGTTGCTACGGGCCCAAGTCCTTACCGAGGTGATGCATGGATGCCCATTCACGTGTTGCTAACAAGAAGAACAACTAATGAGTGACTGATTTGCACCGACACATGTTGCTACTTATACCATGGTGATGGAGATAAATCCAAGCGAGTTTCCCATGCTCCCTAATATGTATGATACAATCTACAACGTGGTTTTGGCATCTAGCTTATGACTGTTGTTGTCATATTATCACAGACGATTAGACAATGTTGTTTCACTTGAAATTCTGTGATTAAGTTTGGCATGTATATCAAAGCACTATGATTGACGGCCTCCACCACGGGGCATCTATCCTCCTGGGCAGCACGCTATTTTCCATAATTGTTATCACATTATAGTTAGTTAGAATTATGTGTTTTAGTTATTCAACATTGTTTTATTTGTGGACAATCTTTGGTAAAGCTTGTAGACTAGAGCTGGGCACGAGGGGCATGGAGGTGTGGTGTGCGTATGGCTCATACATCGTCTATTCTTTATTAAGTTATCACAACATAAAGAATAACTAGTTATAATATTGCTAACTAGGTAATTTACCATTTGGCCAACGTGTTTTATGGAACATTCCAAAATTATATATAATCGTAAGATATAACAAGAGAAACAACAAGCAAGCTCCTCACATGTTGATGAAAAAAAGGAGAAAATTAGTGCACCACATGGTTGCTAGTAGTGTCTAAAAGCATTCAAAAGTGTTAAAATGGCAATATGTCAAACCGCTGGCATCTCTTGTAGACTAAGCCAACACCTCTTAAGCATACATTGGAAATGATCAGCATACAATGACTAATTGGAAAAATTGCAGGTCCACTAACTAAGAAGTTACCAATAAAGTAAGGAAATTCAAATATAAAGTGGGGAACTTGAAATTAACGTACGGAATCCACAAAGCAAAGTCCATTCACACATCAAGATAAAAACATCATGTTATGAATGATCGCCTGAGGTCTATTCATATAAGAGCATGAATTTCTTACTATGTACAAAATAAATTTATTTTTGACTTACATAGGTCAACTTTGAACTTTAAACTACATACATGTAGTTAGAATTTGATATTTTGATTCATTTATACCATGTTTTGGCAAAGCTTTGAACTTTAAACTACATACATATAGTTCGAATTTGATATTTTGATTCATTTATACCATGTTTTGGCAAAGCTTTGAATTTTAAACTACATACATGTAGTTAGAATTTTAAACTTAAAACATCATTTTTGACTTACATAGGTCAACTTTGAACTTTAAACTACATACATGTAGTTAGAATTTTGATTCATTTAGACATATCAAGATATTTGGCAAAGCTTATGGACCATGGGTGGCAAAAAGGGAACACAAGTGTGTAGAGGTGACCACCATATGTTCTAGTTTAATCAAAATAGTTTATAGAGTAGTTATACATTTTTCTTTGCGTAATTTATCATTTCTCCATGTGATATATAGAATGTGTTGAAGTTGAAAAATATACAAAACCATAAGATATAATATGTAATGAAAACAAACAGTTTTGATTAAACATGAAAGCAAGTTGTACTTCTTTTAGTCGCTGCTCCGACTTCTCTTCTCCCAAGTGTCAAATCGATTACGCGCCTCAACCCAAGGTTTCATAGTTATCGTGGCAACTACACATCATCCGCAAGTTTCTAAGCGATAATAAAGTTAGTGTGCACAGTATTGCATGTCCCATACGGCGTAGAGTTCTTCCAAACTGTTTCCAGAGACACCATGTGTCATGATAAACCTTAAGGAAGCATAATTTGGGTCAGGGGCCAATGCCCCCTACTTATAAGATGGTAATCAAGTTCGTCGAGCGTTATTTGTCATCGAATCAATAAACGGAACTTCTCAAACCATGCAATAGGGTGTCATGCAGTACTAGTAGAGTGACCTTGTTCTGGGATGAGCGTCCCTTTTTCGACGCACGATAAGCAAGGCGAGAAGTGATAAAATGATCACTGTTATGGCAATAGACACACTTACATCCACACACAAAATTATCTTCTTCCTCCTCTTGTTCTCCTTGTCTCCTGCATGACAGTATACATGTATGTGTAATGAAAGTTCTAGATTACTAAAAGTAATATTGAAGGTTTTCTCGCGTTGCTTCTTACATCTCGATGTGTTCGGCGTGACACAGGGAATCTGTTGCATTGGCGCACTAGCAAAAACCTCACACATATGAAATTGGTAGGTACACCACGTCGTGGAATACCACCCCTGACTAGCCAATGTTGGTAGACCTCAAGTCCTCAAGACAAGAGTAACAGTCTGCAGATGTCAACTTTGCTATGCACTAGGCCATGCCATAGGCTGTGTAGTGGCTGCCATCAGTGTCAATCTCCTCTATTGCAATGGCAAACGTTCGGGAGGTGTTCGTTGCCAAGATTGCAACACCAGCAATAAGAGCATCGATACCCATGTCAAATGGCATGCCCTGCACTGTTACATTTTGGGTCGGATATCAGCCAATCATACACAGTGAGAGGGAATCAACATTATTTGAGAAGTTCCATTTATTGGTTTTAAATGACCAATGACGCTCTACGAACTTGACTGCCATCTTATAGGGGGGGGGGGGGGGGGGGGGGGGGGGGCATTGGCCCCCTTGACCCAAATTAGGCTTCGTTAAGGTTTATCATGACACATGGTGTCTCTGGAAAAATGTATCTATACAATGAAACGACTAATCTCAAGTATGAGATTATCCTAAAAACCAATCCATAGTGGTTAGGATTATGACATACGTGCAGATACCCCTAATTAAAACATTCTTCACTTTCTTAATCTCCATACCTTGTGTGTTTTCTAGTTCATGAGATTCCTTCCTGCAGTCACATTCTGCTCAATTTCTTGGTTCTTTGGAAACTTGGTTGTATAAGAAAACAGAAGAGCCAAACCAAACTGTAGAAGAATTATAAACATACGAAGACTTAGACATAGTGTATGTTTCATTTTTAACCAATGCAATTAGACTCAAAATTTAGAGAATGGTCTCGCGGAGTAGCTATATGATACGTCCAAAACGTATCTACTTTTCCGAACACTTTTGCTGTTGTTTTTCCTCTAACTTGTGTGATTTGGATACAACTAACACGGACTAACGCTGTTTTCAACAGAATTGCCCTGGTGTCTTGTTTTTGTGCAGAAAGTCAAAGTTTCAGGAAAATTCCCGAAAAATTTACAGAAATTCTATTTTCCCAGAAGACCCGCGGAGCCAGAAGATGAAGCGAAGAGGGAGCACGGGGGCCCCACACGCACCCTCGGCGCGGCAGAGGTGGGACCGCGCCGAGGCCTGGTGAGGCGCCTCGCGTGGCCTCTGACGCTCCCCTTTGGACTACTTATTGCCTTCGATAAAAACGTCAGGGGGGGATCGACGCTTTTTCCAGAAAACCTCCAGAGCTCCGCCGCCATCGAAAACCCTAGTTCGGGGATCAGAAACTCCGTTCTGGCACCCTGCCGGGACGGGGAATTGGAGGAGATCATCGCCATCATCATCACCGCCCTCTCCATCGACCATCCATGACTCCCCCATCCATGTGTGAGTAATTCCCCGCTGTAGGCTGAGGGGATGGTAGGGATTGGATGAGATCATTCATGTAATAGTGTGAGATTGTTAGGGCATGGTGCCTAGTATCCATTATTAGTACTTTATGTCATTGTTGCAACTTATTATGCTTAATGCTTGTCACTTAGGGCCCGAGTGCCATGATTCAGATCTGAACATGTTATTGAATCATGAGAATAATTATTGTTTTGGATCATATCTATAAGTTGTATACACACGTCACTGTCCGGAACCCGAGGCCCCAAAGTGACAGAAATTGGGATAACCGGAGGGGATGGTTGCGACGTGAGGATCACATGTGTTCACGGAGTGTTAATGCTTTGCTCCGGTGCTTTATTAAAAGGAGCACCTTAATTACCAGTAGTTTCCCTTGAGGCCCCGCTGCAAACGGGCTGGTAGGACAAAAGATGTTGTGCAAGTTTCTCATTGCGAGCACGTACGACTAAATACGGAACACATGCCTATGATTGATTATTACTTGGATACCTTATTATTATTTACTGCAATTGCCCTATGTATGACTATTTCATGAATTATCTTATCCATGCAACGCCCGTTCATCCATCCCTATGCCTACAGTATTTTAATCCTGCTGTCTACTGCAATTATTACTGCTGTCTTTATTTTACTGCTGCTATTATTTCACTACTGCTACTGTCATAAAACTGTTGCTACTGATAAACTGTGTCGAGCAAGTCTACTTCCAGGTGCAGCTGAACTGACAAATCATCTGTCAAGGCTTATAAATATTCTTTGGCTCCCCTTGTGTCGAATCAATAAATTTGGGTTTTACTTCCCTCGAAGACTGTTGCGATCCCCTATACTTGTGGGTCATCAAGACTATTTTCTGGCGCCGTTGCCGGGGAGCATAGCTCTATTTATAAGCTCACCAGGGAGTCATACTGTCGCTGCAATTCATTCATCATGGGTAAACCTCGTGATGATAAGGTTCGCATATTGCCATCCACTACAAGGAGAGGTACAACTCTGAACACTTCTGCTGCTCTTGATTCACCGTCTGTTATAAGTCAACTTGTCACACCACCACATGCACATGCTTCACGTGCTGCTACTTCTGCTGAATCTGAGAATGTTTCTGATGAATTTGATGATGCTTCTACTGTGCTTGATGAAAGAGGTTCACTAGGTCCTTTTCTAGATGCTACAATTGCTAAATCTAAACAACTTGAAAATACTGAAACACCTAATGAAACTCCTGTTACACCTGCTTATTCACCTGAAACGAGAGAAACTACTAGTGATGATCTTGAGGAAACTTATGTTGAACTTGATGATGACTTTATTGATGAATGCATGAATTGTGATACCTCTAAAGATGTTAATGCTATTAAAAATCTTCTTCAAAGACGTGCTGTCAACTATAAACTTTCTCCTGATGCTAAATTTGCTACATCTCCCATAAATATAAAGATAAAGATTATGATTTCTCTGTGGACTTGTCTTTTATAACTATTGCTGAGAAAGAACCTTTTCGAGGAACTGAAAATGAAAGTGCTGTAGAACATATGAACACTCTTCTACTCTGAGTAGTTTGTTTTCTGATGATATTAAGAAACGCAGTTACTTTGTTACTAAAATTTTCCCTTTCTCATTGAAAGATGAAGCTAAAACTTGGTTTAATGATTTATCTCCTGGATCTATTGAGAGCCCGATGGGTTTAGTCAATGCTTTCTTTCAGAAATATTTTCCTGCTAGTGCTCAACATGCTGCTTTACAGAAAATCTTTAACTTTAAGCAAAATGAGGAGAGAAAATGCCTGAATCTTGGGCAAGGTTTTGTTCTTTACTTAGAGCTCGGCCTGGACATCAACTAGCTAAAAATGAACTTCTTGATATATTTTATAATGGACTAACTGTTGAATCTAGGACATACCTGGATAGTTGTGCTGGTTGTGTTTTCAGGAAAAGAACTCCAGATGAAGCCGAGGAATTATTGGCTAAGATAAGCCAAAATCATGATGATTGGACCCTGCCTGAACCAACTCCGGTACCTACACCGAGGAAAAGAGGAATTTGAATTGAATGATGAAGAAATGAGAGAAGCCAAGAAATCTCTTAAGGAGAAAGGTATTAAATCTGAAGATGTGAAAAATCTTCCACCTATAGAAGAATTGTGTAAGCCAATTCCTCACTCATCTACAGTTGAGGTACACTCTCTCCAACGCTTTGATGATAGAGATATCCCTTATTCTAAACCTCCTGATCAATGCTTAGATGAGTTTGATAATTTCATTGTTAAGCAAAACAATTTCAATATGGAGAATAGAAAATAGCTTCATAAAGAATTCTCATGTCATTAATCATTTGCATGATGTTTTGGAAAGAACTTCTAATGATGTTAAAATACTCATTAAACATTTTCATATGGTTCAAACTCAAATTGAGCAATTGACTAAAGTGCAAAAAGATTTGCTAGTAATGCTTCTAGAGAAAATGATAAACATGCTTTTGGTATAGCAACTAGAGGTGGTGCTTCCACTCAGGATCCTTTATATCCTGAGGGACATCCTAAAAGAATTGAGCAAGATTCTCAACTAGTTAATGAAACTACTACTCCTTCTAAGAAAAAGAAGAAGAAGAAACATAAACATGTTGAGGAATCTCCTGAACCTATTAAAGACAATGAGCATGTTAATAATCCAAATAGTATATCTATCTCTGATGCTGAAACTGAGAGTGGTAATGAACATGCTAATGATAAAGATAAGAATGATGCTTCTGATAAAGAGGAAAGTGAAGAGGAACCTGAAAAGCATTCTAAAAACAAAAAGTACACTAAAGAAGATTTTCTTGCTAAGAAACATGGTAATGAAAGAGAACCTTGGGTGCAAAAACAAATGCCTTTTCCTACTAAGAAACTCAAATCTAAGGAAGAAGAACATTATAACAAATTTTGTGAATGGATGAAACCTTTGTTTTTGCAAATTCCTTTGACTGATGCTATTAAGTTACCTCCCTATTCAAAGTACATGAAAGATATTGTCTCTAACAAGAGAAAGATTCCTAATGAAGAGATTTCTACCATGCTTGCTAATTATTCTTTCAATGGTAAGGTTCCAAAGAAGCTTGGAGATCCAGGTATACCAACTATTCCTTGCTCAATCAAAAATAACTATGTTAGAACTGCCTTATGTGATTTAGGTGCAGGGTGAGTGTTATGCCTTTTTCTCTTTACAAGAGACTTTACTTGGAAAAATTGATACCAACTGATATATCTTTGCAAATGGCTGATAAATCTACTGCTGTTCCTGTTGGTATATGTGAAGATGTTCCTGTTCAAGTGGCTAATAATTGCTTGATATTAACTGATTTTGTTGTGCTTGAAATGCCTGAAGATGATAATATGTCTATTATTCTTGGAGACCTTTTCTTAACACTGCAGGGGCTGTTATTGATTGCAACAAAGGAAAAGTAACTTTCCATGTTAATGACAAAGAGCATACTGTTTATTTTCCCAAGAAGCTGGACAAAGTATTTGGAGTGAATACAATTACCAATTTAAAGTATCAAAGTGGGAAGTATTGATTGCCCTATATATGAACCTCATGAAGAACTTCAATATTATGATTGGATCTATAGCTATACCATTTAAGGTAAATGATTGTTCAATGTGGTTTAATTCTTTTATGTCATATAAAATGTATTTGGTGGCAAGACTTGATCAACCTTGTTAACAAATATGTTTTACATGCATAAAATTGCTAAACAACATTTTCTTTCTCTCCTTGTTTTACCTACTGTTTTGCTACTGTAATTTGCAAAGTTAAGTAATGTTTAGTCTTTACATAAATTCATTTTTCTAGTTTTCATTGTTTAAAACACCCAGAAAATGTCAGAAATAAAAGTTTTCAAAAAATTCTGAAAAATTTACAAGTCCTAGTTTTTAAAATGGAACGTGGGAGTACCAGAGGATGACCAGGGGGACCCACCAGGCCACATGCCACCCGGCGCGGGAGGGCTGGCCGCGCCCTGCCCTGGTGTGGGGCCCACCTGGCCCTCCACTCACTCATCCTCCTCCCACTCCTTTCTCTCTCCCGACCATACACACCACCATTGCTCAAACTCGTGTTCTTGCTGTCTTGCTCGCGATTTTCGATCTATTTGCTCAGCCCATCTTTGCTGCTGAATTTGGATCAATTGCTCTCCGAAAAAGAAGATGGACAAACATACTTATGGAGAAATCTTTGAGAGGCAAACACAACCCTCCTCAAGGGAAACAAGGTCCTCAAGAGCAAGAGCTCCATCTAGGCCATCATACAATGAGGATCTTTTGGCACCAAGATTGGTGATGAGGAAGATGATGGTGTTGCACATCCATCTATTTTTCCATGTTTTGACTTTATGAAAGATGCAGGGATTCATGATGATTTCATGAGATTAATTGACAATGTTGGCTTGATGGAATTCATGAGGGATGAGAGGCCACAATATGCTAGACTCACTAAGATTTTGTTGAGAGTTTTAAATTTAATAACTCTACCTTTAACCAACTGTTGAGTTTAAGATTTATAATCGTGCATGCAACATGGAGTTGAAAAGATTTTGCAGGGTCATAGGTGTTGCTCCATCTAGGACAGCAAGGAAGATCAAGGCACAGCCGCATGAGTTGTTGGATCTTTACCATGAGCTGAGCTATGATGATCACCGTACAGCGCAGCGTGGTAAGATAAGGAACATTCAGTTTCCAGCCATCAGGTACTTCACGCATTATCTTGCCTCAAGTGTGCTTGCTAGAGAGAACACTAGTAATATTTCTAACTACCATCTAGCTTTTCTTGCTACTGCACTTAAAAATGATAAAACCTACAACCTTGGTGCCTTGATTGCTCGCCGCCTTGCCGCCAAAGGTCCCATCTTTGGGGGATTATTGCTGCACGTGTTTTAGCTGACCTTGGTTATTCTGTTGATCCCGCTGATGAATTATTGGTTCCGGAAAGACTTGATCTTGCTGCCATGAAAGTTCATGATTTTGTTACTACTAGTTCATACAATGGATATTTGCTTTATAGAGTTGTTTTCGCTAATGGACCTGAGTATGAGGTCCGGCTTCCACAGCCTAGTTTGTTCAGTATTTTCAGGAGTCCTCTGTCATATTCGAGGGAAGATTTGGACAAGTACCTTGGTGCACCGGATTTCCATTTACAGCACTACCCCGAGCACCGACAGGAGACCTTCGTGGCACCCCCTGAGGATTACACCGCGGTACCTCGAGCTCGTACCCGGACGAGGAACCCTCCTCGTCATACACTGAGGGCGCGCCTAGCTGGCGGCCATGGGGATGATTGGTCTCCTACTTAGGCCAAAAGCCTAAGCTTGGGGGGAGGTATGCCGACCCACCGACAGCTCACTCATTTTATCATATTCATATCATGTCGGTACCTTGTATATCCATGCTTTAGTTTGTTTTCTTTTTCACTTTTGTTTCTTGTATCCGTTTTATTTTCACAAAACACCAAAAGACCAAAAATATTTCCTTTGTTTCTCTTTCTTTTGTATTTGTAGCGCTAGTTTACTTTAGCTTTTCATTTCGGTTCATTATTCAAAAAATCCAAAAAGATTTTGCTTTGTTTGCTTGTTTCTTTCTATGCTTGCTCTAAATCGAAAACCCAAAAATATTTGTTGTTCTTCTTCTGTTTTGTATAGTTATTTCAGAATTCGAAAATTTCCGTGACTCCACTTGGGCTTGGTTATCATTTCACATCATTCAAGCCACACAAGTGAAAAGCAATAATGATGATCTACGACACTCCGGCTGTGGTAAAAGGCTGGTATGAACTCTATTTGTTTTTCATTTTTGTAAATATACCTACTCATGTGAACATGCTTAGCTATCATGGTAGTGGTTATGTTATTTAATGATTACTTAGTAGTTCATGTTTTTTTTATGATCAGTACCAATTTGCTAATATTGAATAACATGTCATATAGATATTTACATGCATTGTTCTATTCGTAAAACGGTATGGCAGGGTGGTATGCTCCTATGAATAATTTACTTGAATCGACTTGGCACATGCTCACACATGTTTATGACTGAAAAATAAAAGTCAACTAAGCCTTGATGATCTATTTTGCCTCAGAGTTTTAGTATCATTTTTATGCCTCCGTTAATTTTATTCTGTCGCAAGTATGATTATGAACGTTATTGCTCTATTGGTTGTCGCTTCCCAGTCTATTGCTAGCCTTCACTTGTACTGAGCGGGAATGCTGCTCGTGCATCCAAAATCCTTAAAACCAAGTTATCCCAAAGATTCCACCAAAAATTCCTATACATGGTATTTCGAACCATTCCAACTAAATTTTCATGTGCTACCTTTAAACTATTCAAAATTGTTACTACTCCTTTTTGTGTCAATGTTTACCAGCTCATGAGGAAGTAGTGGGTTATTCTTTATTCAACTTGTCAAACAGACTTTACCACCAGACTAGCGGCATATACATCCACTTATCTATTAATTTTGCAAAAAGAGCTGGCAACGGGGTGCCCAGTCCCAATTAATTACAACTTTAACCGCTTAATCTCTTCACATTTTGTCAACTGAATATTCAGTGAAACATCTGCATGTGTAAACAAAAGAGAAAGAGGGATGATCTGTCTTGCTGGTAGAAATAACGTCCTTCATGGGAGCCGCTCTTAAAAGTCTGTTTGATAGGGGGAATACTGTTTTCATCCGCTGCCATTCGCTGATAATTAACAAACACCTCTCAAAACATTTTTACTTCTGTTTTAAAACTAAAAAGCTCTGGCACATGTTAATCCCTGCTTCCCTCTGCGAAGGGTCAATCTTTTATTTTTATATTGAGTCATCATCCTTTCTTCGAGCACTTCTTCGAGAGCATAGCTGTCATTCTTAGTGTAATGTGCTTGTCCCAGAATATGATTAATTGAGGTATAACTATGATGCTCTTATCTTTGATATCTTTATATCTAGTCTTCACTTGAACTTCAGAGGTGCCTTGGCATTTATGTTTTGCCCTTCAAATAAAGGCAAGCGAGATACCATTTTGTCATATTTTATTACGAACATTGCAACTCATGTGGATAGATGTATGTTATGTTATTTATTCTTAGTATGTTGGTATCTTTTCATGATTTGCATAACTACTAGGTGTCATTATTTGCATGGTTCCTATTATGAATTGCCTAAGCTTTTGATCATATAGTAAGTATGTATACATCATATGAGCAATATGTGTTCGTAAAAGTTTCTTTTATCGCACTCAGTTGTTAACTGAATTGCTTGAGGACAAGCAATAAGCTAAGCTTGGGGGGGAGTTGATACGTCCAAAACGTATCTACTTTTCCGAACACTTTTGCTGTTGTTTTTCCTCTAACTTGTGTGATTTGGATACAACTAATACGGACTAACGCTGTTTTCAGCAGAATTGACCTGGTGTCTTGTTTTTGTGCAGAAAGACAAAGTTTCGGGAAAATTCCCGAAAAAATACAGAAATTCTATTTTCCCAGAAGACCCACGGAGCCAGAAGATGAAGCGAAGAGGGAGCACGGGAGCCCCACATGCACCCTCGGCACGGTAGAGGTGGGGCCGCGCCGAGGCCTGGTGAGGGCGCCTCGCGTGGCCCCTGACGCTCCCCTTTGGACTACTTATTGCCTTCGACCTAAAAACGTCAAAGGGATCGACGCTTTTTCCAGAAAACCTCCAGAGCTCCGCCGCCATCGAAAACCCTAGTCCGGGGATCAGAAACTCTGTTCTGGCACCCTGCCGGGACGGGGAATTGGAGGAGATCATCGGCATCATCATCATCATCACCGCCGCCTCTCCATCAACCATCCATGACTCCCCCATCCATGTGTGAGTAATTCCCTGCTGTAGGCTGAAGGGGATGGTAGGGATTGGATGAGATCGTTCATGTAATAGATGTAAGATTGTTAGGGCATGGTGCCTAGTATCCATTATTAGTACTTTATGTCATTGTTGCAACTTGTTATGCTTAATGCTTGACACTTAGGGCCCGAGTGCCATGATTTCAGATCTAAACATGTTATTGAATCATGAGAATAATTATTGTTTTGGATCATATCTATAAGTTGTATACACACGTCACTGTCCGGAACCCGAGTCCCCAAAGTGACAGAAATTGGGATAACCGGAGGGGATGGCTGCGACTGAGGATCACATGTGTTCACGGAGTGTTAATGCTTTGCTCCGGTGCTTTATTAAAAGGAGCACCTTGATACATCTCCAACGTATCCATAATTTCTGATGTTCCATGCTTATATTATACCATTTGCTACATGTTTTATATACACTTCATATCACTTTTATGCATTTTCTGGGACTAACCTATTAACAAGATGCCGAAGTGCCAGTTCCCTGTTTTCTGCTGTTTTTGGTTCCAGAAAAGTACTTCTGCGAATATTCTCGGAATTGCACGAAGCAAAAGGCCACGTCCCTATTTTTCCAACACGTACACGAAGTCCGAAGGAGAGACGAAGAGGAGCCAGGAGGCGGCCAAACCACCTGGCGGCGCGGGCCCACCTCCTGCCGCGCCGCCATATGGTGTGGCCCTCTCGGGACTCCACCGACGCCGCCCCTTCGCCTATATATTGCCTCAGACGCGAAAACCCTAAAATAAGAAGTCATATTTCCAGAAGAGTTCCGCAGCGCCGCCGCCATCGACGACAAGTTTCGGGGGACAGAAGTCTCTGTTTCGGCACCCTGCCGGGACGGGGAATTGCCCCCGGAGACATCTCCATCAACTCCATCGCCATCTTCATCGCCGCTGCTGACTCCCATGATGAGGAGGGAGTAGTTCTCCCCCGAGGCTGAGGGCTCTACCGGTAGCTATGTGGTTCATCTCTCTCTCCCATGGTGTGATCTTTATGTGATCATGAGTATTGCTAGTATCGCTGAATTCATATGTAATGTTTATGCTACTCAAGTGATTTTATCTAGTTCCCGGAGTCATTGTGACAACACGGTATCAAGGTGACAGTGTGGGTACTTGTGTGTGACTCTATGAATAATTTAGATATTTATCATGGCTTATTCTTGGGAATTGTGGTGTTTGTTTACTCAGACTTTGAGGAGTGTTTTTGCAGCCCTACACATAGTACTCTTGTGTTATCAAGAAGGAGAATAATCCCGAGTATCATTTACTTGCATTCAGTTGTGCTAACATGTTGAGAGGTACCACTAGTGAAAGTATGATCCCTAGGCCTTGTTTCTAAGCATTGAAACACCGTTTACAACAAGTTCTGCTACATGTTTGCTTGCTGCCATCTTTATTTCAGATTGCAGTTACTACTTATAATCATCCATATTACTTGTATTTCACTATCTCTTCGCCGAACTAGTGCACCTATACATCTGACAAGTGTATTGGGTGTGTTGGGGACACAAGAGACTTCTTGTATCTTAATTGCAGGGTTGCTTGAGAGGGATATCTTTGACCTCTACCTCCCTGAGTTCGATAAACCTTGGGTGATTCACTTAAGGGAAACTTGCTGCTGTTCTACAAACCTCTGCTCTTGGAGGCCCAACACTGTCTACAAGAATAGAAGCGTGCGTAGACATCAAGCTATTTTCTGGCGCCGTTGCCGGGGAGGTAAGGTAAAAGGTATTCACATCCTCTGGCTACTAAGCTATTTTCTAGTGTTGTTGCTAGTGTGTGAGTGCTCGAAGTATTTCCTTTAGATTCTGCAATTTTATCTTTTTGTTTCTTGTTTTTATTTTCACTAGTTAGGCTTAATGGAAAACAACAAAAAAATTAGAGATCTTTATGAACTTTATATTGAATTAGGACATGATGCTTTTGAAGAGAAAATTAAAAAACCTATGGAGGCTTGTTTGCATGATGGTAGCAATGGTATTACTATAAATTCTTTGAACACCATTATTGC
Organism: Poa pratensis; assembly: GCA_947311845.1. NCBI lineage: Eukaryota > Viridiplantae > Streptophyta > Magnoliopsida > Poales > Poaceae > Poa > Poa pratensis. The sequence goes on from CAMZMU010000096.1 coordinate 22,152,928, forward strand.
CAATGCTATGGAAAAGTCTAAGCTTGGGGAAGCTGGTTGTGATGAATATGATATTTTTAGTCCCCCAAGCTTTAAGGAGGAAATTTGCTTTGATAATACTTTGCCTCCAATATATGATGATTATAATCATTGTGATATTTTCAGTCCACCTACTATTGAGGATATAGTTTATGTTGATTATGATATGCCTCCTATATATGATGTTTACAATGATGAATATGATATTCTCAGTCCATCTACTATTGAGGATAAAAATCATTTTGATTATTCTATGCCTCCTATTTATGATGATTACAATGATGGATGTGATACTTTTACTCTCACTATTACTAATGATAATGTTCATGCTTATGTGGAGAGTAATGATACTTTTATGCATGTGGATCATGATAAGAATGCTTATGTGATAGCTATATTGTTGAGTTTATTCATGATGCCGCTGAAAATTATTTTGAGAGAGGAAAGTATGGTTATAGAAATCTTCATGTTACTAAACCTCTCTTTATGATGAAGTTTTGAGCTTTCTCTTGATTTGCTTTTATTTGCTGGGTACTTTAAGACCTACTGGTCCTTATGAGAGAGGGAGACACGCTTCATATATCACAATAATATTAAGTCTCCTCTCTTTATGTTGAAATTTTTGAAGTTGCACTTGTTTTGCCTTCTATGCTAGTCACTTTGTTTATTGATTTATTTTCTTACAAGACTCCTTTGCATAGAAGTGGGTTAGACTTAAATGTGTTTGGTATTTGCTTTTTGATGCTCTCTTATATTCAACTCTTATACATATGAGAGCATATCAAAATCACTATGCCTAGCTAAAAGGCTTTAAAGAAAAGCGCTTATGGGAGACAACCCATTGTTTTTATTTTCTGTTATTTTTTTTTCTTTGAGTCAAGGAGTTTTGTTACTTCTGTAGCAACTCCTTTGTATCTTTATTTTATTGCATTGTTGTGCCAAGTAAAGTTCTATATTGAAAGTTGATGCAAGATTTGGATTTCTGCGCAGTAACAGATTTTTAGCTGTCACGAATTTGAGCTTTTCTCCCTGTAGAAAATTCGAAAAATTCTGAAAAATCACGCATCTTCCTGAGATATGTACGCAACTTTCATTATTTGGGCCAGATCCATCTGAGCAACTTAAGTGCCTCGAAAAAATTCGTCTTACAGACTGTTCTGTTTTTGACAGATTCTGCCTTTTGTTTTGCATTCGCTCTTTTACGATGTTTGTGTGGATTTCTTTGCTCCACAAAGCATTGGTGGCTGTAGCTAATGTCCAGAAGCTTTGGGAATGATTGTTCATTACAGAATATGAGAATTTTTGATTATGCACTAACCCTCTAATGAGAACTGTCTTGAGTTTGGTGTGAAGGAAGTTTTCAAGGATCAAGCGAGAAGGGTGATATTATGTGATCAAGAAGAGTGAAAAGCCTAAGCTTGGGGATGCCCCCGTGGTTCATCCCAACCATATTCAGAGACTCAAGCGTCTAAGCTTGGGGATGCCCAAGGCATCCCCTTCTTCATCAACAACTTATCAGGTCATCTCTAGTGAAACTATATTTTAATTCTTTCACATCTTATGCGCTTTACTTGGAGCGTCTGTGTGCTTTTATTTTTGTTTTTGTTTGAATAAATTCGGATCCTAGCAATCCTTGTGTGGGAGAGAGACACGCTCCGCTTTTTCATGTGAATACTCATGTTCTTCACTTATATTTGTTGAGTATTCTTAACTAGCTACTGCAGTGCTTTTAGCTCCTGTTTTTCATGCATCTCTTCGAGCTGTTAGCACTTGTTTTAAATACTCTCTTGCTGCATTATATTATCATTTGGAGAGTTTATGTTTAAATAAATTGATTGGTGTTTGTTTGGAAGAAAGAAAATGCTACATGTGGTAGTTGGTATTGGAAAAGATATGCATTGCTACTAGTACATGTACTAGTTGATCTGTTTTGTCTTGTTTCGTTTTGACACTTTGCAATTGTTTTGAGCTCTCAAGTAGATCATGTTTAAGCTCTTGCATCATGTAGTTAAAGCCTAGTAGTGGAGAACTACCGTAGAGCTTGTTGAGACTTGGGATGCATATTTGTTCTCTCTAAGGTCTAGATATTTTCTGGTAAAATGTTTGAGCAACAAGGAAGACAGTGTAGAGTCTTATAATACTTGCAATATGTTTTTATTGATTCTTGCTGTACCGGTTTATACTTGTGTTTGCTTCAAACAACCTTGCTAGCCTAAACTCTGTACTGAGAGGGAATGCTTCTCGTGCATCCAAACCTTGAGCCAAAACCCATGCCATTTGTGTCCACCATACCTACCTACTATGTGGTATTTCCTGCCATTCCAAGTAAATACTTCATGTGCTACCTTTAAACTATTCAAAACTTTATTACTCCTTATTTGTGTCAATGTTTTATAGCTCATGAGGAAGTATGTGGTGTTTTATCTTTCAATCTTGTCATTTACTTCTGACAGACTTTCACCAATGGACTAGTGGCATATACATCCGCTTATCCAATAATTTGCAAAAAGAGCTGGCAACGGGGTGCCCAGCCCCAATTAATTACAACTTTCATTAATAATTCTCTTCACATGTTTTGCCCTGATTTATCAGTAAGCAACTTAAATTGCAAATAGACACTCCTCCATGGTATGTGAATGTTGGAAGGCACCCGAGGATTCGGTTAGCCATGGCTTGTGTAAGCAAAAGGTTGGGAGGAGTGTCAACTATAAAGAAACTAAAATACATGTGTAAACAAAAGAGAAGAGGGATGATCTACCTTGCTGGTAGAGATAACGTCCTTCATGGGAGCCGCTCTTGAAAGTCTGGTTGACAAGGGGGTTAGAGTGCCCACTACCATTCGTTGACAACAACAAACACCTCTCAAATACTTATTTTGTGCTCTCTATATGCTTTCGAAAACTTAAAAAGCTCTAGCACATGATTTAATCCCTGCTTCCCTCTGCGAAGGGCCTATCTTTTACTTTATGTTGAGTCAGTTTACCTACTCCTTTCTATCTCAGAAGCAAACACTAGTGTCAACTTTGTGTGCATTGATTCTTACATGTTTACTTATTGCACTTGTTATATTGCTTTATGTTGACAACTATCCATGAGATATACATGTTACAAGTTGAAAGCAATGCTGAAACTTAATCATCCTTTGTGTTGCTTCAATGCCTTTTACTTTGAATCTATTGCTTTATGAGTTACCTCTTATGCAAAACTTTTTGATGCTTGTCTTGAAAGTACTATTCATGAAAAGTTTTTGCTTATATGATTCATTGTTTACTCTTTATCTACTGTTAGCAAACTATAGACCATTGTTTGAGTCACTTCATTCATGACATGAGCCTAGCAATATTATGATCAAGATTGTGTGAAAGCATGTCTCCTCAGAAATTATTTGTTGTTATCGTTTTACCTACTCGAGGACGAGTAGAACTAAGCTTGGGGATGCTTGATACGTCTCCAACGTATCCATAATTTCTGATGTTCCATGCTTATATTATACCAATTGCTACATGTTTTATATACACTTCATATCACTTTTATGCATTTTCTGGGACTAACCTATTAACAAGATGCCAAGTGCCAGTTCCCTGTTTTCTGCTGTTTTTGGTTCCAGAAAAGTACTTCTGCGAATATTCTCGGAATTGCACGAAACAAAAGGCCACGTCCCTATTTTTCCAACACGTACACGAAGTCCGAAGGAGAGACGAAGAGGAGCCAGGAGGCGGCCAAACCACCTGGCGGCGCGGGCCCCCTCCTGCCGCGCCGCCTATGGTGTGGCCCCTCGGGACTCCACCGACGCCGCCCCTTCGCCTATATATTGCCTCAGACGCGAAAACCCTAAAAAAAGTCATATTTCCAGAAGAGTTCCGCAGCGCCGCCGCCATCGACGACAAGTTTCGGGGGACAGAATCTCTGTTCCGGCACGCCGCCGGGACGGGGAATTGCCCCCGGAGTCATCTCCATCGACTCCACCGCCATCTTCATCGCCGCTGCTGACTCCCATGATGAGGAGGGAGTAGTTCTCCCCCGAGGCTGAGGGCTCTACCGGTAGCTATGTGGTTCATCTCTCTCTCCCATGGTGTGATCTTTATGTGATCATGTGTATTGCTAGTATCGCTGAATACATAATAATGTTTATGCTACTCAAGTGATTTTGTCTAGTTTCTGGAGTCATTGTGACAACACGGTATCAAGGTGACAGTGTGGGTACTTGTGTGACTCTATGAATAATTTAGATATTTATCATGGCTTATTCTTGGGAATTGTGGTGTTTGTTTACTCAGACTTTGAGGAGTGCTTTTGCAGCCCTACACATAGTACTCTTGTGTTATCAAGAAGGAGAATAATCCCGAGTATCATTTACTTGCATTCAGTTGTGCTAACATGTTGAGAGGTACCACTAGTGAAAGTATGATCCTAGGCCTTGTTTCTAAGCATTGAAACACCGTTTACAACAAGTTCTGCTACATGTTTGCTTGCTGCCATCTTTATTTCAGATTGCAGTTACTACTTATAATCATCCATATTACTTGTATTTCACTATCTCTTCGCCGAACTAGTGCACCTATACATCTGACAAGTGTATTAGGTGTGTTGGGGACACAAGAGACTTCTTGTATCTTAATTGCAGGGTTGCTTGAGAGGGATATCTTTGACCTCTACCTCCCTGAGTTCGATAAACCTTGGGTGATTCACTTAAGGGAAACTTGCTGCTGTCATACAAACATCTGCTCTTGGAGGCCCAACACTGTCTACAAGAATAGAAGCGTGCGTAGACATCACACCTTAATTACCAGTAGTCTCCCTTGAGTCCCTGCTGCAAACGGGTTGGTAGGACAAAAGATGTTGTGCAAGTTTCTCATTGCGAGCACGTACGACTAAATACGGAACACATGCCTATGATTGATTATTACTTGGATGCTTTATTATTATTTACTTGCAATTGCCCTACGTATGACTATTTCATGAATTATCTTATCCATGCAACGCCCGTTCATCCATCCCTATGCCTACAGTATTTTTAATCCTGCTGTCTACTTCAATTATTACTGCTGCCTTTATTTCGCTGCTGCTATTATCTCACTATTGCTACTATCATAAAACTGTTGCTACTGATAAACTGTGTCGAGCAAGTCTACTTCCAGGTGCAGCTGTACTGACAATTCATCTGTCAAGGCTTATAAATATTCTTTGGCTCCCCTTGTGTCGAATCAATAAATTTGGGTTTTACTTCCCTCGGAGACTGTTGCGATCCCCTATACTTGTGGGTCATCACTATACGTATCATAGGTGGAAACGCAGTGACGGTTTTGAAAAGAAGTATTTCACTACCTGAACCTCCAGCTACTAAATATATTCAATGATCGCCTTCTTAATGCAAGGCCGACGCTTGTGTTTTTCCTCAAGCATGCCAGTTATTTTGTACCTCAGTTCAGACATTTCTTGAGTGAGATCCTCCTCTCCTTTCAATTTTTATTCTTGAAGTTCTACCTAACACATACACCAACACTTAAAATTGCACAAAAAATGAGACAATTTTACTCGTCACAAATTCAGAATCAACAAAAAACAGATATATCCTTGGATTTATCAGAAGCAATTGAAAACTATAGCAACATGTTTGAAATAATCTATTTTCGCACATATTTAGTAGTACAATATCAAAATGTTGAGGTAGATGTGTTTCGAAGCTAATGTGCAAAAAGCACCTGATTTGCTTCGAAGCCGTGACGAAGTAAGCTTCGTACACATGGAGGCCCGCATCATCACCTAGGCAAAGGGTCGAGCAGGTGGCGAGTTGCTCAGGGCGAGGTCGATGGAAACCGCAGCAGCCAAGTGCAATCGAGAGGCCCGCAACAGCACCTGGGCAAAGAGTCGAGCAGGTGGCGATGGAAATTGTGGAAGGCATTGGCTAACATAGGAGAAGATTTTTTCTTTTTGAGAGAGAAGAGGAGAAGAACTCTAATCCAGAGCACATAGTAGAGCGGAGGTACCACCGATCCAGCAATTTTTTCGTTGGAGTTAATACAGTAACAGTCCCTGTACTTGTCCATTTGCTCGATTTAGTCCTCGTACTCAGAATTTGCAGAATTTACCCGTGTACTCGTTAATTGGACTCGATTTAGTCCAAAAACATGTTTGCCGTCTAATTTGAGCTGACGCGGACGACACGTCGGCTGAAATTTTGTACGAATACCCTCCCGCATCCAGAACGTTATTTCCGCTGCTAGCATTTTGCACGTACCCCCCTCACCATCTGATCTATTAGGCAACGCTCCACGGTGTTACAGTTCAGAGAGTTGTGTTCGTGGAGGAAAAAAGGAGGGAGGCGACGGAGGCGGCATGCAGGCGACGAGGCGGCGATCGCTGGACCGGAATGATTGGCAGCTGTTCGTGGAGGGGATACGACGTCGCGGCGACTCCGGCGGCCACGTTGATCGCGGTGGCGATGGCCCCAATCCGCCGCCATGAAGGGGAACCACCACCCTGTTTTGGTACGGCTGACCCTCACCTCGACCAATCCGCTGCTCTTTTTTTGCAATTTTTTTGTCGTGACTGGGTCGTGACTGCTGGATGTGCAAATCATCAGGCAAAGGAGCCAAAACTCCACTGTCAACCAGGACTCTTCATACTCATCGGCTCTCCAGAAATCACACCCACCAGGCTACATTAACAAAAAGAAATTCAGCTAAAAATGGAGAAAGAAAGGAAACCGGGATAAAATTCGATGCAAATCAAATTGAGTTCATTGGAACTTACCTTGTTATTTGGACACTTGTAGAAATCTCTGTCTAGATATCCATGGATGTCGGTCTGTGAGGTCCACTTCTTCACATACCGAACTTTGCATCGATCACACTTGACGATGGGCAGGAACCTCGTGGGAACACGGTAATCCTTCTTCGTCCCTGAGCTCGAACCACGGGAGAAGCCACTCGCCATTCTCGAGCTCAAACAACGGGAGTCAGTCGCGACAGAGGAGATCGGGGCGGAGGACAAGGGATGAACTACGGTTGGGGGGGGGGGGGGGGGTTTCGCATATTTACACTCGCGGGAGGCTAACTGCCGTAACGGAATGAAGCGGAGGGGTACAAGTTTCCAGGCCAGCTGTTGTACTGCAACTGGGACCCGCGTCCACGTGTTGTCCGCGTCAGCTCAAATTAGACGGCAAACATGTTTTTGGACTAAATCGAGTCCAATTAACGAGTACACGGGTAAAATTCTGCAAATTCCGAGTATGAGGACTAAATCGAGTCAGCTGGACAAGTATAGGGACTGTTACTGTATTTAACTCTTTTCGTTGCTTAAGGCAAGCGGCCTAGGAAATGGCCTAACTAACCGTCAGGTGCAGCACTACCAGGTCCACTGGAGCGACGAGCGTGCGCTTTTCCTGCTGGCCTGCTCGAGCATCTATGGAGGCCCGAGTGGCGAGGACTTCATTTGCTTCCGAGGCCGCCATACATCGCGCTTCGTCTTCTCTGTCCCCTCCCGAAATTCCAATTTCCCAAAACCCTAACCCTCGGCGTCAGGCTGCAGGATGGCAGCAATTCACCCCGTCGCTCCAGCAGCACTGCTCATACGATTCACTCCCTGCTACAATGCCCTCCAAATCAGTTATTCGGCACCCCTAGGCAGGTGTGTAAATTTCTCATTGCTTGTTCCATCCGTGAAATACCAAATCTATTGTAACTAGACAAAAATTCGCAAAAACAACTATAACCGGACAAAAGGAATAGGATACAAAGATATTATCCAAAAGATGCCATGGACTGCCAAATGTATTGTAACACACCACAGAGGACGCACTGAACTTAGCATAAATGAAATTGTTGCAGATCCTTGGTTTTGAAAACCAATTGACGAGTTTGATCCAGAGATAAGAGATTTATGTTCCTGTCAGCTGCAATATACATTTACCGTGGTGTATTTTGGCTATAAGTGATTTTTTTCGTCTATCAACGATTTGGAATGGTCTGAACGATGTAACCATACGGGCAGTAACCATAAACAAGGTCTTGCTAACATATGAAAAGGCTAAGATACATAAGATAGAAAACTTAAAGACGGACAAGAAAGATAGTCGTAGGCAAAATATTTTCACAAAATAAAAACTGCATGCATACAAGACAAACTGGTTCGACATACGGCTTAGCCTTTACAAAATAAAGAGGTTTTTTGTGTCAACACACATGACACATTTAACACAAATTTCTGCCCAATCTTATGCAGGGGACTGACAGACATCGGCAATTGAGGAAATGAACCAAGTAACCTGCAAGAGGAATCATCTACTAGCAATTATCTTAATGTGCCACTGTGATTCAGTCACCAGCTATGTTTTGCTGCATGTAAGCTCTATTAAGTATCCTTATTAGTTGCCATGTTTGATAGCTTCTGCTGGAGCCAACAATTAGCATGATGATGTTTCTATGTATCTTTGTTTACAGATTATAATATAAGGTGACAAATTCTTTTGTGCCATTCCTCCATCTGTTATTGAGATGCTTTCTGGCTTAGTTGGCTCTCCGTCGGCTGCTTCTGAGATGATGTACGTTTATCGTTTAGGCTATGTCATCTATCTCCTAGCTCTATGGTGCGTGACTCTCCTCTTTTTACTCATTCCCAATGCAGCCCTTTCTTTCTTTGATCTCTTCGGCGTGCAATCCATATGACTGCTATTACATGTTGTTGGTTCCAACTGTTGTCACACACCTGCTATTTTCTTTTACCTTATATGATAGGAGTACTTTTTTGTGATGGGCTTGATTGAGAAGATCCTTTCGAAAATATTGATGATTTGTGATCTGGTTCGTAATGTTAAACCCCAGATCGGTTGGTGCATACCTAGACAATATTTTAATATGTCAGTGTACTGCGATTCTATTTAAGAGGTAATTTAGAAGTCTCTTATGTCACGACATCCATGGAACTGCGCAAAAGGCCAATTAGTTCCTTATGCTTCAGATGCAATGCGTTAGTTCTTCATGCTTCAGATAGAATTTATCATGGAAGCAAATTAAATAGTTTTTGTATTAGGAAGTCTTTGGATTTTCACAGTGGAAAAGCTACAAAGTCATTGTCCGCTTTCAGCCAACAGTGGAATTAATTTGTAGTGCATTGCCAAAAGCTGCTAAAGCGTTCTCTAATCAGTTTGCTTACTCCATGCATGTTAGAAATTGCTAAGGGGGAATTGGAATGCGACTTACATTTTTCTATTTGTGCATATCCCATCTTTTGCAGATAGAAGGTTGATTCTAGGAGGCCAACTTTACGAATTTTGCAGAAGCGGGTATTTGCAAAATTCGCCGAAGGGGGGAATTTGAGAGGGTAGTTGTTGAAGGTACTAGGGTTTGGTCCTGAACTTCCGCGGAGTGGCGCCAACCACTCCCCAACATGAGTTTTTTTTGGTAATTCTGCTAGGCGTGAAATATATCAGCTGATTATATTGTTTCACTATCTGCCTTAGTTTTTTTCTACATGAAAGAGGCAATTTTCTTTAGTACAATTCTGATAATTAAGTGGGCCTATTTGTCTTGACAGATAGCTAGATGCCAATATCAGACACTCGGAAGCTGCCTAGAACTGCTCCAAACAAGACGGCCAAGAAGGGCCATGAAGGATCAGCTGGAGTACAGTAGGCCATAATAAGTGGATGGTCTCTCACCTCTCAGTGGGGAATGGCTCTTCATTGTATAGTATCCATTGTTTGTGCGTAGAGAACTTCATAATATTCCTTATGGCAGTGTATTGTGTTCACCCCAAAAAAAAAGAGGAATAACGAAATGGTGTCATAATAAATTTATCTTCTTGCGACACAACTTCACCTCTTTTATGCACATTTTTACTTTGAAAGGGAGCATGAGCCCATGACACAGAAATTATGCAGAAAGCAACAAGAACTCTTCTTATGTGGAGAAGTAAATAGCAATACATGGACATGTTTTTTTTATAACATGTAAAGTTTGAAGTGAAATCTAAGCTGGGGATAAAATAACCGGAAGAAACGGGATATGATCTATTTAAAAGAAAAATGTTAGGCGAGATATGCCTGCTATGGTTGATAACCTCCCGAAGTCTTTGCACTTTCAAGAAGATACGTGTGATACCACCCACCGGGTCACCATTGAAACCAGCTAGTACACATAGGGGAGCAGGGTTAGGTTTTCAGGCGTAGAGCGGAGATGGATCGCAGGGTCCCTGCAGCTCCTCCCGCCGTCCGAATTCGCCACACATAGAGGTGGGTGAGGAAAGGACGGGACGGGACACCACTAATACGAAGGAATACGATTCGGGGACCTTTTCGCAAATATCCATGTCCGGCCACCCACACTGTTATTAGCTTAAAAAAAATACCATTCTCCCATCCCCGTCTCTCACCGATTCGACGCCGGTGTTCCGAGGGACGGCATGAGGACGGCTACGGCCGCGGCGGAGGTCCTCTGCGCGCTCCTGCTCACGAACCTCCGGCTGTCGGGGGAGGCGGGGCCGCGACAGGTGACGGCGGCGGGGGTGGCACTGTCGGGGGAGGCGGCAGAGGCGGGGCCGCGACAGGTGACGGCGGCGGGGGTGGCGTCTATGCTGATGGGGGCGTCCATGGCTCTCATGCTCTGCTGCTCGCTTAGCCTCATGCTGGGGTTTTCCCTCACGCCCTGGCTCCTCGGCCTCGCCTTCGTCTTGCTCTTCGTCGGATTCCCCACCAATATCTCCGGGTTTGGGAGGGCCATCCTCTGCTGGCCCGTCTGCGGCTCGCTCACCTTCATACTGGGTTTTCCCTCACGCCCTGTCTCCTCGGCATCGCCTTCGTCTTGCTCTTCGTCGGATGCCCCACCAATCTCTCCGGGATTGGGAGGGTCATCCTCTGCTTGCCCGTCTGCGGCTCGCTCACCTTCATGCTGGGGTTTTCCCTCACGCCCTGGCTCCTCGGCCTCGCCTTCGTCGGATTCCCCACCAATCTCTCCGGAATTGGGAGGGCCATCCTCTGCTGGTTCGCAGGTTTGGGAGGTTGTGCCAAGAATAGTTCACCTGTTCATCACCAAGGTAAGTACATTTTTCTATAAACTTCTTCAAACGTTTGACTTAGGAGGTAGGGCAAAGCTAGAACTTCAATTTATTTAGAATGGAGAGAGTAGTACTGAATAGGTAGTAGATGTAGTTATAGACTTACAGTTACAGTCATGTTTTGAATCATTTCAGGAGGCATTTTGCAAGTTCCTTGGACAACAAGTGTCAATCTTCTGTCTTGTCGAACGGTACGAGAAAGAACTTGCTTTACTGCCAAAATTAATTTACAAAATTATTTTCTTCTAGTTCATTTATGCATATATTATAAGATGCTTTGTTCTTCCCATTGTTTGGTTATGCCTTGTATTTTTTGTTTTTGACAAATCGTTATATCATCTTAGAAGTAATCTCTACTATATAATACCAGTATACTCCCTGAGAAAGTTGGAAACCAACCCCATTCCACTAATACAACGTCGTACGTATTTTTCATTTTCACCCTTCTCCTTCCTATCTCCCCCTCTCACACCACCGCGACTCGCGCGAGGGGCTCCGGTGCTGGACCTTCGTCTTCTTCCCCTTTTGGCCATGGCCGTTGTGGTCAGGGCAGAGATTTGAGGAGGAGCTCTGGCGCTCGGATCTGGTGACCTCCTTATCGTGCTGGCTTTGAGGGCCATGGCCGTCGTGCTCAGGTTTGAGGGTCGAACTGCTCGATTTCTTATCGTGCGCTTGTGCCGCTGCCGCCCCCGCCCTCCCACATCCTCCCTAACATGGATCTCCGGCCTTCGCGGCCTATACCGATCCTGAGCTGGCTCCCCGCCTCCAGCCCCCTCCACCATCCCCCGCCGGCGAGCTGCCGCACCGGAACCCGCCGCAGCCTGCTCCACGTTTATCGGCGACAACGGGACATGGCGGAATGCGTCGCCGCCGCGGGCACTGCTCCGCTTCTCCCGTAGATCATCACGGCGCGTCGACCCAGTGTGCTTCCTACCGTCGCCGGAGAAGCCCACGCGCACGCATCTGGTCGTTCTCCACGCACAGCAAAGCGCTACCAAGCGCTCGGCCATCTGCGCCTCCATCGGCCTTGCCGGCCTCTCGCCTCTGCAACTCCGACGCGAGTTCCGCGAGGATGGCTGCACGCTGGGATCCCTGGGCCATCAGACCGTACCGCGGGGAGGTTGACGCTCGGCTCCACGCCTTTGAGTCCTCGCCACCAGGAGCATGAGGCCGGCAATGTGGATTCCAGCAGCGACGCGGGCTCAGGCCGGCTGGACGGTCAGGTAAGGCGATTGAGCTCCTCTGAATGTTAGCTGCCAGCTGCGGCCGCAGTGAGGTGTGAGGCACGGCATGTTGAGCATGAGCTTCGCGACGCTGAACCCAGCTCTCGCTTGCATCCTCTCTGATAAACTGCTGTTCAAACCGAACGTTTGGTCGAACTGCAGCATCAGCGGTACAATCACTTTCAATCTGAACAGGCCCGGCGAAGTTTGTCAGATAAGCTTTGATGACTCGTAACCTGACATTTGCTTCAGTAGATTCAGCATTTAGGCAGTGCGGAATGCTGCCAGTATCACAGTAGTTTTGGACTTCTCGTGTGGCATTTTGACTTTGCATATCAACGGAATTAATTTGTCAAAACCTGAAACCAATCAGGTGAATGCACAATCATACACACATGGTTCTTAATGTTAGTTCTTTCATATACTACCCGATCTCATGTTAAGCCATACTACCAAGTAGTACTAGCGGTCTCAGTGTACATTTCATATAAGAAAACACTGGACAAAAAAGAAAATATATATGTTTCACAACTAACAAAAGATATTATTTGTCATCCTACCACATGAGAAGGTATCATCATCTTTTTATTTGTTAGCAGATTTCTATGTTTCAAGATTAGATTAGTCAAGTGATGATACTTTTACAGTCTCAAGATATGCATGAAGTAAGTTATTACTTTCGAATAATGAATAAATTTTGAGTGAGGCCGGATAAGACTTAGTCCCGGTATTACTCGAAATTAGGGTTGAAATGAGACTCAAACCTAGGTGGGTGGGTGCAATCTTGTACACCCACCATAGCGCCAAAAGAGTTCTCAAGTAAATATTGTTGTTGTCTACTCTAACTCTCAAGTGGTGTATGATCTGGCATTTTGTTAACCGAAACGGCACGTGTGTTAAGAAAGCTTCATTTCAATTGCAATGGCTTGTCCATGTTAGTGATAACTGGTAAATCTGTAGTTTCCTGATAAGGTTTTCTAGGGGCATATGTGGAATATTTATATCCCGTTGCAACGCACGGGCATTTTGCTAGTAACATTATATTTGTATGTGTAGAAACCCTTTCATAGTTGCGTACCTACTGCCACTACTTGCAAGTTGTAGAACCTGGAGTTTCATTGTTCTTACTTCAGACAATTCCCTTTCCGCTTATCCATCTCACTTACCACCCTGGCCCAGGCCCCAGAGCCGTGGGGGTTGGGGCCTAGCGTCAAGGATTACGAGACAAGTCAATGGGTCGATCTGGGGTAGGGACTCATAGACTACCTGACATCCGTGACTATCATGACTCATGTCGACTAGTCGACACGGCTCCCGCAATAGGTACTATATAATACTCTGAAATTCGCAAGGGCAGGCTGGGGGACTGGGGGAGGAGCCTGGGAACAGCGGCAGACGGTGGAGGAGCAGACCAGCAAGAGCAGTAACCTCCAGTGGAGGAGCATACCACCAGCAGCAGCAGCCGGTGGAGGAGCAGACCAGCAGTCAGGGGAGGAGCCTTGGAGCAGCAGCAGCAGCAGCCGATTGAGGAGAAAATTATGAGCCGGCAGGAATAAGCGGCGCCATGGGCTTGCTGCGGTGGTGGCCAGCAGGCTCGCGACGGTGGCAGCCAAGGGAGAGGATTGGGTTGGGACCCTGTTTGGTTCCACGGAAGAAAACTGGGAACTCGATCTAGACCTCCGAAACTGGGCAGACCAAAATATTGAAAAATTATGACAACTGGGGTCATTTTTGTGGTTGCTCCAGTCAGGAGGCTTGATTAGTCATGGTTAGTCGGTTGACTCACCCATGAGTCGAGTCGAAACATTGAGTCGACCTCGGAGTATAAGGATAATTTTTTCCCACCTCCAAGGGTCGCTAAAGGCATCAACTCACTGTACAAAAGCCTAAGGCCTACTTCTTTTGGAGCTTTTGAGCAGCTTAGGGGTGAAAATAAGCTTAAGCCGAAAAGAACTTGATTTTAAGCCGTTTTACGGGACAGTCAGCTTCACAGGTTCCTTCATAGTAGGGGAAGCCATCCTACCCCAGCTTCTTGAGCTACCGAGAGAGTTTATGCACAAGTCCATACAACAAGCAGAGTAGATGGCGAAGAACCCGTGCTCCCGCGTTGGCTTCCTCCTTGATCGTGTCCAGGAGGGTAGGGACGGAGGGTCGCCCGTTGTCAAACACGACCGCGTTGCGATACTTCCAAATCCACCACGTCGTCAGCATGACAGCCGACGATGTTCCCCTGCAAAGCAGGCGGGGTGTGGACTGAATTGCCATCTTCCACCAGTCCACGAAGCTGTCTCCAGCACCCGGAGGTCTAGCCGTGGCTCGGATCCAGGAAAGCACCTCGTGCCAGATTGTCCTCGAGAATGGACATCCATGAGGAGGTGGTACATCGTCTCCGCATGCAGCTCACGGGGTGGGGCAGCCCTCGCCTTGCTAACCTATCAGTCGACCAACATCTATCTTGGCATGCAAGCAAGATGAAGAACTTCACCCTAGGAGGTGCCCATGACTTCCAGTTCACCCTCCAAGAACTTGACACAACCGCCCCTGGAAGAGGGTAATGTCGCAAGACTTGGAGGGGTATTGGGAGTCCATCGTCCACCGCCACAACATCTTGTCCGGTTCCACCATGAGCTGCACATTGCGGAGCCTCAGCCACACCTGAACGTATTGCCAGAGTGCGAGAGGGCTCAACGCTCCTGCGAGATCATGTATCGAAAGGCGGTTCATGAGTGCCTCCCGCACCGTACGTCTCTTCATCGGCCTCCTCGGGATGAGGCGCTAGTTCCCGAAGGGTCTTCCCATCCAGCCATATGTCCTCCCAGAACCGCGCTGAGCCACCGTCGCTGAACACCTGCCTCTCTGCCCTAGAACTGCATATCAGGCCCGCACCAAGGCCGCGATGGGTCGGTACGCATCCTTCAGAGCCACGGAAGCAAAGGATGATAGCGGTGCACGCAAGATCGGGGATGCCAAGACCTCCGAATTGCAGCGGGTGACAAACCTTCGACCAGTTCACGTGACAGTGCCCACCCTTGCCTCTTTCCGTCCCATCCAAAGAAAGCCTTTCAAGTCCTTCTTGTTGAGACTCAACACCATGAGTTGGTGGAGTGGGATCGCTGCGAGTGTCGACTTGACAAGTGGCAGGCAGCCTGCCTTAGCCATCTAGTCCGAGGAGGTAATGGGGGAGACAACCCCGAGCGTGCCCAAAGAGCGCTAGAGTTTCGACGATGGCGCGCAAGTCCGGCTCATCCGGGTAGCAGAGGATAATCACATCATCCGCATAGAGCGAGACCGATGTGACCAACTGCTGGCATGTCAGCCTCCGGATGATCCCCAGCTCCGAGGCGCTAGCGAACAACCTGTTAAATGTGTTAATCACCAGTTCGAACAACTGAGTGTCTCAGGCCCCGTCAATGCCATACGGGGGGACCTGGCTCACCATTGAGCAGCACCCTAGAACTCGCCGTGGACAGGAGGATCTCGGCCCATTCGCAGAATCTCAGCCTGAAACTATCTAACGAAACACCTCAAAGAGGAAACACCATGAAGCGGAGTCAAAGGCGTGTGCGATGTCTAGTTTGAGCATCACCCTTGGCTCCTTCAGTCTGTGGAGGAGCCTAGCTGTCTGCTGAACAAACATAAAGTTGTCGTGGATGCAGTGCTTCTGAATGAAGGCACAGTGGTTGCGATCCACCAGTGACTCAAGCCTGGGGGCCAACCGTGATGTCAACGTCTTCGCCACAAGTTTGGAAAAGATATGGATCAAGCTGGTCGGCCTATAGTCGCCTAAAGCAGCCGCATCCGGGCGCTTGGGCAGCGGGGTGATCAAGGCCTGGTTAAGACCGTTGGCGGGCCATGGTGCGCTCCAGTGATGCCAACCCAAGGTAGGCATGCTTGAGTCTCATCCAAAGGGCAGGCTCATCCGGGAGAGCTGGTGGATTCCCTTGTGGTGTCAAGACAAAGGACCACCTTCCGCGCTACCGAGAGCTGCAGTTTGACGCACCCCACCTTTTATCCTCCAACTCATGAGCCTGCGGGCCCTGCGCTTCAGTTTGGAGCAGAGGCGCCGGAACGGTCTGGGTCCCCATTGATCTCTTCCCAAGCGGCCCGCACTACCTCCTCGAAACCATCCAGCTTCACCCAAAATCGCTCGAACTGGAACCGCTTCCTACCTGCGGCCTTTGGCACCCTCCAGCGTGCACCAGCTGCCTCGACCTGCGCTGTGTCCCTGCTCACCACCGGCGGCAGAACATATTTTCCCCTCTGGTTTTCTGAACCGAACAATTTGTACACACCATCTGCTGCTTCCTTTGTGAGTGATGTATGGCCAGCACGATCTAGCACTAGCGTTTGGATCTGGCAATTCTGCTGGAGGTCACTATGGCATAACTGAGGCTCCTTTCTTTGGACTAGTGCTCCACTCGAAGATGGTGATGGTACTAAAAATATGTGTAAAACAGTACACAAATAACTCAATATAATATTTGGAAAATTAAAAATACATGTGTAAAACAGTACATAAATAACTGATTGTCAGTTAGTGAGCACACAAACCCATTGTAGGGCATTACAGACTTTTATCAGACAACTCATACAATAAGCTGTGACAGTGAAAGCCGAAAAGAACTGGAAGCCAGAGCGGTTTCTGCACAAGCCGAAGCCAAAAAGAACTGGGCCTAATACCAGCTGATCCAACCCATTAGTGAAGATAAACAGATCTCACTCAGCAAATACCAGTCCAGTCATGGAAACTGAAGGAGTGCTGTATTAGTCGACTCCACACCCCCACCCCCCCCCCCCCCCCCCCCCCCCTCCCGAGTTCAAAAATAATGCATCCCCTCCCCTACGAAGCGTCGCTGAAGGCATCAACTCACTGTGCAACAGCCTAATACCGGCTCTGTGATGTTTGCCCATTCTTGGCAAAAGAAAAAATGATGTAAGTGATACTCCATGAGAGGGGTCCACCATGCTTTGTATGTAATTATCTTTGATCCCTCTAATTCTTTCATGATTCCACCCCTGGCTATGAATGCTGTCTTGAAGTTGCAGTTGGCAGCGGCGGATCTAAGATTTTTCCACAGGTGTTCCACGTCGTCGGAATGTTCACCACCGACAGCGTTGTTACAGGTTAGGCCACATATGCGCTGAGGTGATGCAGACACTGTCCACTGCTGTAGATGCATCTATGAGGGTCTCCAGGATGCAGAAGTTGCTTGCAGGCTCAGCAACGAAGTGTTAATTGCTTACGAGCTTTGTACCTTTCAGCTCTCTGGCTCGGCGATCAGTTGGTCCTATCAGGTAAACGTATCAATGGCACAGCCTGATACGGCCACAGTGCAGAGCAGGACATTTGAGATCGGTATTGATGCTCTGATTTCCGATGTGGTGAGCTTGGCAGCCAACACCTACGAGAGGTTTGCCACCGCAGTCGAGGAGATGGACGCAGATGGCAGCCACTACACGGCATATGGATTGGCACAATGCACACCTAAATCTGGGAATGGTTTTCATTTAACCGGGTCTATTGGTTTGGTTTCGTTACGTGGGCTTATTTGGTTTGGGTTCTAATGGGCTTCTCTGAGAATAGTTCGGGTTTAGTTCGGGTCCTCTCCAAACTGGTCCGGGTGTGGTTAGGTATGGGCCGCTGCCTACTCCATCCCCTACCTCGATCCACCGCCCGTCTCCCCGTCCCGTTCCCGTCCACCTCCTCAGCCTCCTCGTCGGCGGCAAACGGGCAAAGGCGCAGGAATCCAAACAAATACAACCGAGATGGCGCTCAGCCTGGCCGCGATGGCGCTGCCAAAGAGGCTGAAGCACGGCGGCGCGGCGTCGTCCGTCGTCCACACCGTGAACCACGCGTCCGTGGCCACTACCACCACGACGGCGACGCACGAGGCGCTCTCCATCACCCCGCCCTTCTACTACGCGCACGGCGTCATGTGCGTGCCGTCCAGCCGCGAGAACCTCGGCTCGCGCGCGCGTCCGATCCTCCAAGCTGGAGGCCGCCGTGCGGAGGTAGTCGCCCGCGCATCGCTCCTCGCCGTCGCCGCTCTGGTCCGAGCCCCTGTCATCGGCCTCCTGGACGCCACGACGCCTGCTGCAGGAGGTGAACGACGGCACGCGCCAGAGCAGGAGCTGGGTGCTGGCGCCGCCCGTGCCCACAACGAGCTTCAGGAGGCAAAGGCCAGCGCGGCATCGCGTGCAGCTTCATGGCGCGCGTCGCGTTCATGGTGGGGCCGGGCTCGCGCGTCGGCGTCGGAGGTCCCTTCCAGTTCCAGGTCGCCGACAACCCGGCGCACAGCGCACGCTGCCTGTTCGTTGGATGGAACAGTTTTTCTTTTTTCAGTAAAAAGGTTTAAACCCACGGGTATCTACTGGGTTTACATCGGTTTAGGTGGAAAACCTAGTGGTTTTGGTTTTGGTTGGGCTGAAAGTGATGTTGAATAGGTTTAGGTGGGGTTTGGGCTGATAGAAATGTTGAACGGGTCTGGTTGAGGTACGGTTTAGTTTTGAAACTATTCTCAGCTTTATGCACACCGCAGTTGACACCTGTAGACTGCGGTTTTTGTCTCGAGGAGTTGAGGTCCATCCACATCTTGACTCGACGATCAGGTGGGTGGTTTGCTACCAGTTTCACCTGTACAATTTTTTTTGCCAGCGTGCCAATGCAGCACATTCCCACAGTCACGTCAAGCACACCGAGAGGTAAGTTAGCAACATGAGAAAACCTTGATATTTACTTTTAGTAAGCTACAACTTTCATTCCAATAACAGATATACTGCCCGGGCGTCCAGGTTTCAAGTGGCGCGGGCCTCCCGCAGCGCCGCGACGCCGCCCCGCAACTTGAGCCCGCGAAACTGTAGCGGGCCACCCGTGTGAATCATAGTGGGCCGAAGCGGCGAGATCTCGCGGCCTGCCAAAGTGTCGCATGTCTGCATCGTCTCGGAGAGGAACAACGGGTAGCACGGAGATCCTCGCCCCCACGGTCACCGGCGGCCGCGCAGGCATGCCGACCTCCTTCCGATGGCGGCGATTGGGATCCCGGCGGCGATGCTACTGACGTCCTTCTCCAACCGCTTCCCTCGCCGCCACCTCTGGACGCCAATTCTTGATGTGCTCTTTTCTCGTTGCCCGCCCGCTGACTCCCCAAAATCCCCATCTTTCTCTTTCTCTTCCTGCTCTGATCTCCTGCCTTCCAACGGAAAAAGGAATCCAGCTCGTCACCTCCCCGTCCGTCTCCGTCCACACATGCAAGACATCCGTTCTCGCGCCGCCGTCACTGGCGCACGGCTCCAGGATGGGCGCGACGACGGCCTCCGCCGGAAGGCACGATTCGATGGGCGTCACGCATCTGGAGGTGGCCGGAGCAGGACGAAATGCACGCCGCCATCGCCAGCGCACGGCCGGAGCAAGACGACGATGCGTGCCTCCTATCTCGCAGCTGACGACGGCCCCGCGCGACAACGCTCCAGCTCGTCACCTCCGTCCACACAAAAAAAACGAACAAAACTGTCATTGCGGGCGCTGACAGGCTGATGCGGGCCGCCGCTCTCTCCCGCGCTGATTGTAGCGGCGCCTGGCAGTCGGCCCGCTAACTCCCGCTGGCGGGGAGCAGCCCGCCAGCTGAGCGTGGCGGCCAACCGCGACCCGTCCCGCTTGACACCTGACCGGGCGTACAGGTGACAGGAAGAAAACGAAGAGGAGGTTAACCTTGGGTGTAGCGGTAGGGGTGTCTGTTGCTCTAATAGTGATCATTCTATCACTGCTCGCCTTGGTTATCTTGCGTCGGAAGAGGCACTCATCCAAGAAGACCAACAAAAAAATCAAGTAAGTTCTTGGATGCCTAATTCGTTCCAGGCTTAACTGTCTGTTGCTCTAATAGTGATCATTCTGTCACTGCTCGCCTTGGTTATCTTGCGTCGGAAGAGGCGCTCATCCAAGAAGACCAACAAAACATCAAGTAAGTTCTTGGATGCCTAATTCGTTCCAGGCTTAACACTAATGTCTTTGATGTCACAGCTTGCTGTACTGCTTAGCAGTGTCGGAGCTTGGGCCAACTCCCTTGGAGAGCAAATGGGCTGGAAGGCTGAAATTAGAGAGTAACTTGTCAAACTTTGGTGGTGCAAATGGAGTTTGTAGGCAAAATATCCATGGTCTTCCTCTGGTTTCAAACCATGCGCCTCATTCCTGCCCAACAGGAGAACGTCAGGGCCGGTCCTGACTTTCTTAGGGCCACAGCAGCAGACATGGTCATCGAAGCCTGCCTCTCAAGAACAAAAGGAGTGCAATGTAAGGTGCCTTTTATGAGAGGAGCCAGGTATGTATGTATCTGGCTTCTCTCATGCCCACTCCATCAATCCATGTTGTTTAGCCATTCTTGGCAAAAGAACAAATGATGTAAATTATACTCCATGAGAGGAGTCCACCATGTTATGTGATGTAATTATCTTTGGTGCCTATTTCATTCATGTTAATGTTGTTCTCATCGCCGCCTCATTACTGCTTAGTGCATCCGCTTTCAATCCATGTGCCTCATTCCTGCCTGACAACGGAATTGGAGTGTTGAGCTAAGGGCCGGTCCTGACTTTCTTGAGGCCCTCTTTTCACCCTCTTTTCACTCAAAGACAACCCTAGGGACGCCCTGGTTGAGCTGGATGCCAGCTTCCAGGGTGCTGGTGCTGCTTGACGCAGCGCAGTGGCAATTAAGCATGAAAGCACCTACAGTATTCATTGACAAGTACATGGTTAGAAAAAGTTTGAACTTTTCAAGGGGTACCATTCCCTCCCCCCCCCACACACAACCGCCACAAACTTTTCAAGGGGTACCATCAGTAGATCTGCCCAAGTTAATCCTAACTGCTAATTACATATATTTTTTGTTTAATAGTGTTCTTCTAACAATAGTATTTATAACTTTATTATAATAAAATAATAAGCTTCAACTACTAATAACTCTATAGTTGTTTGTGATTTGGCGGACATTTCTTTTCGAGGTAATAAACTTATAAAAACAGCAATCATTTGTATTTCCATTATATATGAAAAATAATTTGCCTAATCAAGTTTTTCCTATCCATGGGAAACTTTTGCAATAGTTGCATTTTATGTGAGCAACTTTCGTAGATATCCAAACATATCTAAGGAAAAATTTCACGCTTCCACAAAAATGTCCTTTTCTTCATATAAAATATTCTCATGCTTCAACGAAATAATGGTCACGAATTTAGACAATAATAATGAGTAAATTTGATTGAAGCATAATAAAACAATCACTCATGATTTTTTTCTGAATTTCCGAGTGTCATAGTTTAGAATAAACATGAAGTTTCGGCTCATACGTTTAGATACAATTATTGTTGAAAATGAATTTTAAAATATTTAAAATACCAACCAAAAGATTCAGATGTACATCCGAAAATTATATGACCACACACAAAATTTCGCAAACTAAATATTTTTTTGTGGTATGTGTAAAAAAAACAAAAATGTTTCGTGAAAAGTCATATTGGAGCACCAGAATTTATCAATTTTACAGAGACCACAAAAAAATCTTCTTAAAAAAACTTTGTTTGCGAACATATAATGTCTGGATGTACACCAAATTTTTTGTTTGATGTTTTTAACATTTTAAAATGCAATTTAGCATAGTGGGTGCATCTACACTAGTAGCGAAATCAAATTTACCTTTAGAACAAATGTTCTCCGAAAGTAACTAGAGAAACAATTTGGAAGAAATAAGAAACATGCCGCTAGGAAAACAACCTAATAATGCTACAATTTCCAGCAAAGGAAAATCGTAGCATAGGAAAATCGTAGGAATGTAGTGTCATGCACACCCAAATTCTATACGATTTTGCATGCATCAAGTTTGTTTGATTCCAGCAAAGGAAATGTAAAATGAGCTTGGAGTAGATGTTAAATTTACTATGGTACAACTGATTCCTTTTTTTCCTATAGGATCCAATCCTACAAATCAAATAATCAAGATAGAAAAATTTCCTATATGATTCAATCCTCCACAAATCATTTGCCATTCCTTTGAATCAAAGGATACCTAAAAGTATTCAAGTGTTATTTGTGCGAACGAGCACACCATAACCGGGGATAACTTTTTTCTACTTTGTTTAGTGGCTAACTTCACATGCTAGCTCTAGCATGCAATCTTTTTTAAGTGCAACCACATGCAACAGGAAATAATGTCCAACAGAAAAAAGAGAGTTAGTGGGCCGACACTTAAACCAACTTGTTAGTAATGACTTAGTTGCAGAGAATAGAAGTACTCGCGGTAACGCCCCTTGGCAGCGGAAAACGGCCTGAAAAAAGTAGCTGATGGGTGGACCCATTGGACAATTTTTTTTTCTATTTTTTCTTCTTCTCCGTTTTCTTTCCTTTTTCTTTTCCATTTTATTTTTAAGGATTTTAAAATTTGTTCAGTTTAAAAATTGTTTAAATTACAAAAGTGTTCATAAGTAAAAATGTTCTGCTTTGAATAATTTTAAAATTTAAGTATTTTCAAAATATGATCATTTTTTGAATCTGAACTAAACAAATTTCAATCTGAACATTTTTAAAACTTGAGAAAATTTCATATTTGAACAGAACAAATTTTAAACTTTATTATATTCAAAATCTGAACATTTTAGTATTTTTTAATATTTTAAAAATTCGAAACTGTTCTCAAAATCTGAACAATTCTCCAAAACAGTTAAATAAATGAAAAAAAAACATAAAAAGAGAAACAAAACTCATTGGGCTGGCCCATTAGTCCGACCTTAAGGCGGGATATAAGAGTTGCCGAAGTACTCGATCCGCCTAAACTTGTTTTTTAATCGTACCCTAGGCGGGATCGCCTATTGATCGACCTGTGCGACGCGTTCGGCACGTCGCACACCCCTGCCTCGCCGTTCTTCTTCCTCCCTCCCGCAGCTCGCGCCTCGCCACAGCTCGTCGTTGCTCCCCCGCCACCACGTGCCGCCGGCCAGGCCGCCTGCCACCGCCACCCGCCACCTCGCCGCAGCTCGTCGTTGCTCCCCCGCCCCAACCTTCCCTCCAGGCCTCGGCGCCCCGCCCTCCTCCAACCGCCGCCCACCGCCGGTCCGCCGCCGCCCCAACCTTCCCTCTAAACCCCCCCCCCCCCCCCCACTCCGGCGAGCTCTCCACCGCGCCGGCACCCCCACCCCCGAAGATAAGTTTTCTTGCTCGCCTCCACCGCCTCCGCCGCGGCCAGCCGCGTCTCCGGCATTCCGGCTCGCTCCAGGCTCGTCGTCGCCGTCGGCCGCCGCGGCCAGCCGCGTCGCCCGCCCGCCGCCGACTCGTCTCCGGCGCCGGCGCCGGCACCTCCCCTCCCCTCCCCTCGCCACGCCGCGCCGCCTTCTCCCTCAGCTCCGGCAGCCATCGTCGCACGGTGTCGACGAACTGGGCCAGGCCCACTCGCGCCTCTCCTTCTCCAGCCGAGGTGTGCGACGCCCCGCTATCGTCGCACGGGTCGACGAATAGGGATTGCCCCCTAGGCCGCGTGTGGGTAGAAATTCACGTGGTGTGTGGTCACCTCACTGGTTCGAGAAAATGGGCCGAATGTGAAAATTGGGCTTTATATTTCTTACCCACGCTGAGGAAACTGGTACGGATTGGAGGCAAGATATAATTAGCAACTGTTTCCCCTAAAAAAAAAAATAGCAACTGTTTTTTTTGTTTGGACTGGAAATTAGAAACAGTTGCAGTAAAGTGGCAGATATTACCATGTTATTATAGCCTTAGAAATCAGTACACTTTTTATTTATAAATTACCAGAAATTACCAGTAGTACCGTTTAATCATAAAGCATACACCTACACTGATACACATACAAACTTGGGTGCTCCTATACACGGGTGTGTTTGGTAGGTTGTATCATCTCATCAAACCTTTCCCAAGTGAGACATGCTCATATGAGCCAGGTTGGGCTGAGATTTTCTTCTCTGTTTGGTGGCCTGTTTGGGTTGAGACAAGTTGTGGTGAGATGCTGTTTGGTAGGTTGTATGCCTTAGGACATGCTCAGATTAGATTCCAGGAAACTAAATTACAAATAGGTCCACAATCTTACACAAAGGACCCTGGACAGAAAGAAAAAAAGCAATCAGGTCCTCACAGCACTCCCATCATCCATAGCCGGAGCTAGGCGGTGCTGGACGCGAGCTTGCCAGAGCTTGGCGGCGCTTGGGCGCGAGAAAGGAGACTTCGGCGGCGGTGGGCGGCTCTAGGTGGTGCGGCGAGGCTCTGGCGACGGTGGGCAGCTCTGGCAGGACGCGACGCGATGAGCACTTGGGCTCGGCGGCGCTGGGCGCAGGGCAGAGCTCGGCGTCGCCGGGCGAGCCGACTGCGTACGCGCAGAAGGCCAAGAGCGGACGGGCAGAACTAAGCGGCGCGAGGGCAGGAAACGGGGCCGGAACTCGCCAGCGCGAGGGAAGGAGACGGGGGCAGCGAGATGGAAGAGGAGACGTGGGGGAAATAAGACGCGGTCTGAGCGGGGCTCGCGGGGCGACGCACGGGTGGGGCCATGCATGGGATTTTTTCGGTATGAGCTCGACCCAGTCGAGTTGAGAAGCTCGATTCCAGCTTCTCAAGCGGGCAGTGCTGAGAGCCTTTTTTGTATCGAGTGGGCAAGGCTGAGTTGCCTAATGCAGGCTACCAAACACGCAAAAATCGGTTGAGGTGAGATTTTCTTAACTGCCTGACCTACCAAACACGCCCTGCTTGTTTGTGGCCGAGGATGCTGCTGCCGCCTGAAGCGAATTGGAGACGGCCGGGCCAAACTAGCTCGGCGCAGTATGACCCATGGGGAATTAAAAAACGAGCCAACGGTAGCTTGCAACGACTGATATCCAGGGTTTAAAAGGATCCGCTCGTGTCGTTATTTACCGGAGTAACTGCGTTTGCTAACAAAGCTGTAGCTAGCAAAAATAAAAAATAAAATAAAAAAAACTGTAGCTAGCAGTACATGCCCATTTTTGTTTTGTTTTTAAAACTAGTTTATTTATTTATGTATATATTTTCCTTTTATGTTTCCATTTTTTTGTTTTAAACTTTGTTTAGAAACATGAACATTTTCTAACCCTGAATTTTTTAACACGGAAATAGAAAACTAGCCAAACCGTAATTATCGTAAAAACAGCGCAGTCACTACGAAAAAGCCTATTGTAGCCCGGGCTACATGTAGGCCAGAATTTTTTTTTTGAAATGATATTTCAAAGTTATAAAAAATTCTAAAAAATATATGCACATATAGGCAATGATATGAACTACAAACCTGGAAAGTTTCAATCCGAAATACACTATATTCTGAGCTACACAAAAAGACAAAAATATAGATGTAGATGTACGAACAGTACATCTCAAAACTTGTCAGATTTTTGTCTTTTTCTGTAGCGTGAAATACAACGTATTTTCGATTAAAACTTTGCATGCTTGAGCTATACATCATTACCTATATGCATATATTTTTTCATATCTTTTTTGAAACTTTGAAGTAAATTTTTGGAATGTTCAAAATAAAGGGCTGCATGTAGCCCGGGAGCCAAACCACCGCTCTCGCAGTCACTACTGCTTGTCTTGTCTTTTTTGAGCTATATATACAGTTTTTTTTAGCCCTCCTGAGCGCTGACACACGACGGAATGGGCCTTCGGGGTGTGCGGCACGATACATTAGCGCCGCATTGGGCGGTGTATAGGATTCACCTACAAATATGCGTGAACGAGCAGTCGGTATTGGGCTATAGGTCCAGGTGATACCGAAGTGAATATACGCACACAGGGAGTCAGGGAGTACCGAGTTTGCCGCAAAAACAGAAAAGAACAATACCGAGCTCCGCCCTCCGAATTCGGCTGAAATCGCTCGCTACCGCAAAACAAGCAGCCCACGAAATAGAAAAGCAAAATTTGGGGAAATGCGGGAGAAAAGGAGATGCGGCGACCGGCGGGGCGCTGCCGCGCTGCGTGACGGCGGCGGGCTTCCTCCGCCACCGACCCGGAGCCGCTATCGCGGGTGCTGCCGCGCCGTAGGCTGCGAGCCGAGGGCCGCCGTCGTTGGTCCGCTGGGGGAGCCCCTTTCGTGGAGAATCTGCTCGGGGAGGACCCGAGCCGCCGCCGCCATCCACGAACCCGACAGACTGCACGGGCGTCGACCAAGGCCTTTGACGGCTGCCTCCCACGCGAGTCGAACGGCGGGTTTGGCGGAGGGTCGGAGACGACGGGCCGCATTCGCCTGATGGCGGAGGAGAAATGTGGGGGAAATCGGGAGAAAAGAAGATGCGGCGACCAGCGGGCCGCCGCCGGGATGCGTGCCGGCGGCGGGCTTCCTCCGTCACCGTGCGGGAAGCCACTCTCGCGGGCCATGCCCCGCCGTACGCTAAAAGCCGGGGGACGCACGGCCGCCGTCATTGGTCCGCTGGAAGAGCCCCTTCCGTAGAGAATTTGCTCCGGGAGCACCCGAGACGGGGCCGGGGACTCTGAGGAGTGAGGACCGCTGCCGTCCACGAACCCGACAGGCTGCAAGGGCGCAGACCAAGACCTTTGACGGCTTCCCTTTGTTGCCTCCTCGGCGTTGTCGGGTGGCCGGACATGGCGATGCTCCCTGCAGGCAGCTGGCCGGCGAGCCTGACCCCGCGAGCACGTTCTGGTGATTACTTGTGTGCTTGTCGTTTCTTTTTGCATACTATCGCTAGACAGTTACGATTAGCAACAATGTGCTTCTGAAAGCTAGGTTGGACAGAACAATTCTGAAAACAAATACCATGAGATGAGGCTTTTTTGTTGCATTTCACCCTGGAAGTTGTAGTCTAGGACACTAGGTTGTGCTAAGACCTGTGATGTGTGTAGTTTGCAATTAGCAGTCGGTGATTTTTTCACTGTATATTTGTGTCAGACTTATTATGGTCAATTTGCAGAATTTGTTTCCATATGTTTTCATAGTATCGCACCTGATATTACCATTTCCAGAATATTTTCATGTCTTTATGTGTGCAAAGTAGAAAAAGAACCATTCCAATGTAGTAAATATGATTCATGGTCAAACTCTTCAAAAACCTCTATGTAATGTACAGTATTTTCAGGCTGATACTAACAGTAATGATGCCTGGCATTTTATTTGGGGCTCCAGCTGGCATTCATCTTCAAAGATCTATCTATAAGCTTGCCTTCTCTGGAGCTTCAGCACATGACCCCTTCAAACGGTTTTGGGCTTCCAAATGTCCCCCTAAAACCAAAACATTCATCTGTTATTACTTCTGATGGATAGAATGAACACTACAGAGTACAGACCTGCCCCAACGGAAAAATATGCACCTTGATGATGGATAATACTGTGCATGTTGTGCTGCCAACCCCTGGAGACCAAATATCATCTCCTGTAGAATTGCCCTTGTAGCGTAGCTTGTTGTCATTTTGTTGGTCTCCATGGAACGCTGCTCAAGTTATTCACACAATCATGAAAACTGTACAACGCCACATATATAGATGTTTCCAACACCACAGCAAACTGTAAAACGCCACATATATAGATCAAATGTGCACTTAAAATTCTGTACATGTAGTTAGAAGTTGGTGTTCTGATTCATTTAGAACATGCTTTCTTGAATTCCTTACTATGTGCAACAGGAAGTATCTTTTCCCATTTTGTTCGACATATTATAGATCATCTTTGCACTTAATTCTGTACATGTATTAATGTATACATTGATCACAACTGGATTTAACTTTTATTTGGTAACTATTTGCAGATAAATCTGCCACGTGCCATGAGGACAGGAGTACTTTTGGCAGCTCTGACTGCCCTGTTCAGTGCCACAGCTGCTGCAAGCCAGAGCCCGGTCTTTGCTTGCTCTGGTGGGGGCAACTACACGTCGTCGAGTAGTTACCATCAGACACTGGAGTTGCTGTCTTCCACCCTGCCTCAGAAGGTGTCGACAGCTGCCGGAATGTTCGCCACAGACAGTGTTTTGACAGGTGAGGTCGCATATGCGCTGGCTCAGTGCCGAGGTGACACAGACCCTGCCCGTTGCAGCAGATGCATCGATGAGGGTCTTCAGGATGCAGAAGTTGCTTGCGGGCTCAGCAAGGAAGTGTTGATTGCTTTTGAGCTCTGCACTCTTCAGCTCTCTGGCACGGAGATCAGTTGGTCATATCAGGTGAACATATCAGTGGTACAGCTTGATAATGTCACCGTGCAGAGCGAGCTTGATCTTGGTATCGGTGCACTGAGTGCTGGTGTGGCAAGCATGGCAGCCCACAGGCCTGACAGGTTTGCCACGGCAGTTGAGGAGATAGACGTGGATGGCAAAAACTACAGGGCTTATGGACTGGCACAGTGCACACTTGAGTTGACACCTGCAGAGTGTTTTTTTTGTCTCGAGGAGTTGAGGACTGTCAGCACTTTGGTTCCACGTTCAGGTGGGTGGTTTGCTACCACTTGGTGCAGCTACCAGTTTCACCTGTACAAGTTTTTTGCCAGCGAGCCGATTCAGCACATTCCCTCAGTCACGTCCAGCACATCGAGAGGTAAGCTAGCAATACGACAAAACTTGATATTACTTTTAATAAGCTACAGTTTCGTTCCACTAACACATATACTGTCCGGACGTACAGGACACAGTAAGAAGAGGAGGAAGATAATCTTGGGTGTGGTTGTAGGACTGTCGGTTGTTGTAATATTGATCATTTTGACGCTGCTCCCCTTGTTTATTGTGGCACCCCGCTCTGGCACATATTTTCAGAGAGGCGGTCGCCCCGTGCGCCAGCCCAAGATATCTGGCCGCACGTTGCGACAATGCAATATAGCGAAAATCATTACACAATCAGGCACATAAGTGCTACAAATGGTTTACAAGGCCATCGAGCCATTACAAAGTATCTTGCCAAGCATGGCTCAGGACAGAGTTTAACTGGCAGCGGAAGACGGCTAAGGCAACGGCTTGGAGCGGCTCCACTCCACAGGTATCTGGCTGGGCTACTGATCCTAGCACGCTCTTGCTCCATCTCCTCGCTAAGGTGGAAGATGAATCCTCGCCAACATCTGGCCACAAACACAAGTCCCGTGAGTACATTTGTATGCACTCAGCAAGAATCGCCACTCACTACAAACAATCCAACAATCATGCAGCAAGATATATATTGGAAATAAACTTCTACAACATGGCAAGGTGTACTCTAGACTCATGACGTAAAAGTAGCATGACATTGACAACCAAACATGTCATAAGCAAGCAATGGGGGTATCACCAGTACAGAGTCCAAGCCAGGTGGGGTTGGATCGTGCACCGACAATCATACAAAGGTCTTACCTGTGACGAGTAAACGGGTGTACCATTTGGTACCAAGTAACATAACAATATTTATCATCCCTGCTAGGCCCACTGGCCTTATCTCTTTTCTCAACTCTCCTAGGCCTTCTGGCCTTATTTTTCCACGTTGGGCATGCACGGTTGATGTTGGCTCAGGCCTAACTCTAGGCTCCCAACGATCACACCGCCACCCCGAAACACGGTAACCATCCACAGCTCAAGTAACATTCTCTGCATCATCTTATTTTTCATTTAGTGAAATCAGGTTGTTCAACTTTCTTTCAAACCGAACTTATGTTTAACCTCCGGACACGACAAAGATAATAGTGTGACCGACACTGAATTGTTGTTCCATAACCTTGGAACGAGGCTAGACATCCAGATTTGACACTCTCGAGAGGTTGCAGATACCACCCATCTAAGTGCACCACACTCAGCCGGTACTTTAGGATATCATCCTTAAGGCGAACTCAGCAAGATACACTCACCCGACCGTTCACGCTACCAAGACACTCCCTGTATAGCTACCGACACAACTCTATGTCTTATGACGAAGTGAATCCGGCACGCCCCCAACAGATGAGCGACGCCTCGCTCCGGAACCTTCACAAAACTAGCCCCGACCACAAAGGTAACCGACTAGTCTTGCCAAAATGGTAGCATCAAAGGAGGCTCAATAGGTTACGTAGGCCAAGGCCCGCCCATATGAGCGACAGTGGCAGTGCTTTCGATGTTCAGATTAGTGGCACTATGGACTGACCCTATCGATGTTGGGAGGGGTGTCTCATTTAATCAAGTTTCATCATAACAAGTCCAAACAACAGAGGATTAGTCCAACACAACAATTCCAATATCACAATAATATACCATCCAACAACAAGACGTTAGCAACATAATATTTCAAGCAATAGTCTGTTTGTATTGTCAATCGGACGACTGTGGCGGTTCCTCCAGCCAGCGCCCTCGCAGTTCAACTACAAAATTTAATAGGGCATGTAGTCTCCAAAATGAACCGAAAAGCACTCATAAGAAAGAAAGCATCCATTCCACTCGAGGGTTATCTCGACGTGGTGTCAGCAATCTTGGCAAAAAGAACCAAATGGAAAGTAAATGTCCCAAGCGTCGCAGTCCAGGTGGGCTTATGCCAACCACGTTTGACGGAGGGAGAAGAAGCAAATAAATCTTTTGGCAAATGCCCCCAACTCGAGGATCATAAGACGACATTCGTCTGCTCCTCACCTCGGCGAAGAAGAAGAAGCAAACAAAGCCACGCAAGTGTGAGGCGCACAGTTGTATTGTTCCCCATTCCTTTGACTGTGATGGTTCCTCCAGCCCATCGCCTCGGGAATGGGGGGTGATGCGCAGATAGGTAATTATAAAGTAATGCGACTATTTATAATGCAACAAGGCATCGCTATCTATGCTCGGAAATAAACATGGCATGAAGCATACACATGAAATCACATCAACAATCATCAACATTGACTAGCAAGCAAAACATAACAAGATAAACTAGCCAGGAGCTCATAGCAAGTGGTTGGCTTGCCTCGGGGTCACGTGGTTGCGCTCTGGTTCGTCGATGAAGTGAAGACGTCGCGGAATCGGGCACCGGTAGCCCTATACCGCGTCGACGGGGTGGTATTACACACAATATGTGCTACCCGGAATATTTACTGGAAAAATGTGAAATCCATACCATTTGACAGATCTCGCAAAGATAGAAATTTAGAAATTTGGATCACTTCAATCGGAGTTGTGGTTTGGGAGAAAATGGCGTGCGAAGTTTAGCTATCTGCTGCACACTTAAAAAAAAAACAGAACGGCGAAAAAAAACTGCACGGCCCGCTCTGGCCGTGCGGCTGGGCTGGTGTGGCTGCCTGGGAAAGAGAAAGAAAAAAAAAGACAGGATCGATTCGATCCAGACGTTGACCTCTTGCTCGTCTTCTTCCTTCGCGCGAGAGAGCGCACGGGCGGCTCGGGCGCGTTGCCGATGCCGGCGATGGGCGGCTGGGATGGCCGGGGCGCAGGCCAGCGGCGGGGATGGGATGGCGGTGGTGAACCTCGGCCAGGGGACATGTTAGGGGTGCGGGGAAGGCTGGCGTTGCTCGGGTGCATGCACGCCGAGCTCGGCAATGGCGGCCGACCACGAACAGCTCGCGACAGCGCTTGGTATTAGGATTTGGGAATGGGCGTCGGATGCGGTGGAGATGGGGAGGCTAGCAGGTGGTTTGTCTCGGGCTGGGAGGCGTTTAATAGCCCAAGCTCGTGCTCGACATCGCCTCGGTGGCCACGGCCGAAACTGGAGGAGACGAGCTCGTCCCTCGAGCGAAATTGCTGGGAGTCCTGGGGGGGAGAGGAGAGTGAGGTGTGAGTTCTAGAGGGGGTCGGGGCGCTCTTATATAGGCCAGAGGGGAGGAGAGGTAGGTCGGGGGCCGTGGCAGCCATTAACTTCCTCGTTGAGGTCATGGCTCACGTCCTCCGGCCACAGGGAGAGGATAAGGAGGGGAGAGGGATAGGGCTGCCGTGCTGGAGGCACAGTGGCGCACGCGGTCTACTGCAGCAGAGGATAAGGCAGGGGCTAGGGTTTGGGTTTGGCTCATGCCGACACCGGCATGTCCAGAGCGCGACATGGTCGGCATCGTCGCGTTCCCGGCGATTCAGGGCACCAAAAAGGAAACGGGTCGCGTCACAAGGTTACACTAACACTACACACAGCATCTAGCAAGCCAAACATCAAATAGGAGCAAAATTCCAAAGTAAAGTTTTGAAAAATTCTAATGCCCTCAAGGTGCTCGATGAAATGAAAATGGGCTTCCACTATCCCAATGGAGCTAGGATTTTTACTGGTGATGTTCTACTGGTATGTGAGCAATGTGGTCCAGTTTCACTCCATTTGGAGAAGGTTTCATGTGTAAATATTTTCAGGTTTCGAAAAGGGCAGAAGGTGTTCGATGGGTGTCCTACAAGAAAAAGTTGATCCCAAATTTCTTGGGGTGGCTTATAATGGGATATGAAACACTTCCTCTGGTGGTCGAGATTTATAGTGGAGTGGAAGTAGGGTTTTGGTTTTAATGGCCCGGGAGTGGCAGATTTGGTAATTTCTTCAATCTGGAAAAGTTGCATAGGTCATGGCGATGTTTATGCATATATGGGATATACATGAGGATAGGTGTCTCTGGGATTTTTGGCAGAATTTTCCAAGCAAGATAAAGGAGAGTTTCTTTGGAGAGGCGAGATATCGGTTTTTGTTTTCAATAGAAAAGGCATTAAGGTTTTATAAAGAAAACCCTAATGAACGGGATCAAAGGTGATCAGAAATATTCAAAGAATATTCCCGGGGTTGGGACAAAGAGAGGTACATGATTTCGACATCAACCACCAGAAGTTCAAATGAGTTTTGATAAAACCCAGAGAAATCCAAGTTAAAAGGTTTTCGAAAAAATTTAGTTCACCCCTTTTTCAGAAAAACCGGTTAGTGAAAATCGGGGTGTTACATTTATCTTGCGTCGAAAGAGGCGCTCATCCCAGAAGAACAAGAAAACAGCAAGTAAGTTTTTTGAACTATGTTTCTCCATCTTGAATCATGTCGCAACTATTTAGTATTTCATCCTGGAACATCAATGTAAAACGGGGGTTAGCATATCCATAAGCCTTGCCAGATGCCACCAGTAAGCTTTTTTTTGTTGACGAAAGTAGCAGCGCTGCAATCATTTCATTAAGAGTAAGACCATGACACGGGTTTAGTTATACACTAGAAGGACAGAACAAGAGGAAGGGGAAACAAAGAAAACTAAGCGGCTCGAATCACATCACGCCACTTGATTGTACTCCCTTGATCCCGGCTTTGCACCATGTTTTGAGTTCCTCCAAAAATCGATGACAAATAGCAAAGAAGTTGTTTTTCAAAAATAAAATAAAATAAAATAGCAAAGAAGTTGAGATACTTGGTGTTGAATACTGTTGTGATGTTGTCTATTTGGAGAAATTTCTGGAATTCACTAGTTCACTTGCTAGCTCAGGTACAGGTATATGCATATAACATGTGGGCCTATGGGCCACACACACATGACCCAGCACATTCACAACCCAACACTCCCCCTCAAGATGGATGATAGATATTTATCATTCCAATCTTGTCACATGCTGAACTACACTCCTTAACTCCTAAACCATTTGTGAGAAATTCTGCTATTTGTCCTCCGGAGTTTACATGGCTTAACTTCAAGGTACTGACCCAACACATACACAACCCAACAAATATCCTGTAACACCCCGTTGCCGTCGGTGTTCACCGAGACGTGAGGAGAAGGATACTGCCGCTTGTGGAGAGCGGCCACCGGAGGAGATCGCCGCTTGTGGAGATCAGGGTACCGGAGAGGACGGGGACGGGAGAGAGGAACGGGAACGACCCGTGTTCTGTTCTGTTTCTTCGCTCTCCTTTCCGCACACACGGCTTCTCCCTTTTGTTGGCACTCACCGGTACTGCTGGCCCAATAAGCACAGGCCCACCTTGCCCCAAGTACCGGATGTGACAATACCGCCCCCAAAAAACATTGTTTGTCCCAAGCAATGGCATGAATGGCGCTTCCATGAACATTTTGATCTCCTGCTTGTACTGAGCATAGCATCCAGAACCGCTGAAAGAGCAATAATGTCTGCACTTGTATGGCATTTGCTCAGCATTACGACTCTATGATGCCAACCACCAGGATCCCATTGCTTGTATGCAAGCTGACTGATCCAACATAGCAACTGACAGAAATTTGGGTACCTACTTGTACTGAGTGCTTGATCCAACAGCTGACTTGGTCGCAGCAATTGATCATAAATCAAGCATTTGCACAGTAGTATAAAATAGCAGCCAAACCCATCTGTTAACAGCCCTCTAAATATTTGTACACACGGGTAGCATGAGCAAGATACCGGCAAACGGGGAACATAATGTTGAGAGTGAGCTGACCAGTAGATCAGTACAGCACGGCCCATACAAACGCCATATGTATTGAATATTCTATCCACAATTAAATGACCATCAGTTCCCAATTGGAGCAGAGCCTCAAATTGAATACTTACTGCTGCAAAAAACAGCACATCAGCTGAACCATAGAGCATTCCATTTGGTTGACCCTGACCCTCTAGTTCCAAATTTCTGCACATCCATGTTCTGAATGAAATCCATGATTCAGTGAGCAAGGTCACACCTGATGCAATGCAGCAGGGAGGCATGATATGCACTAGATTACTGCCTTCATACTGCAAACAATGGCTTGCTTCCTGCCAGCAGCCCAAGAATAACTTCATTAAGATTTGACTGTACTGAACTGAGAATGGCTTGATATTCCTCACGTGGCATTTGTTCAGTGGTGATGCAGCTAGCTGCTCCACTATGACCTGTTCCTGCTCAATGGTAGAAGCAATATGCCTTGCGAAAATTGAGTCAGCCAGCTCTTGAACTGGTGCTTCCTCACCTCGCCGTTCTATGAAACTGTGTGGCCATAGATAATATCCAGGGCTAAAACCACTTCTCCAAGACAGCATCATATTCAAGAAATGATCAGTGGCCAATTGCATTGCGTTGGCATCCTTCTTTGATCTCCTATTAACACATAAATTGCACCGACCGACACATGTTTCAGCATGGGGTCGCAAACCAAATAAGCCCTTCATCACAGCCTCTTGTTTTCCTGGATCCCATTGTTCACACAGCTCTGCATCCTTTTTCATCATATGACGTTGCTCCTTAAATTCAGGAATAATAGCACTTCCACACCACGGTTGTGTGGCGGCCAGCATAAGCTCTCGGAACAATGACATGTCCCCCACATGAGTGAGCGGAGTGTCGGCAAGCTCATCGTCCCGTGCCATGTCCTTGAGAGAAGTGTCCGTGAACACCTCGTCTTGAGAGTCCACATCGAGCTCTGAAAACAGGGACAAGTCTCCAACCTCGAGTTCGACACGACCTTTTATCGAACACCTGGTGGGCGTGGCAGATGCGCCGCCCACACCTGGAGCACCCGCACCCACAACCTGATTCGTCGGAAGGAGCGAGGGTGAAGAAGGCATGGGCGTCTGCTGCTCCAATACTCGAGGCGTGGTTGCGGTGATGGGCGCGAGCGCCGCCGTCCAACAGCCTGCCTGCGTGTTCACTCCAGCCCAGCCGACACCTTGTAGCGTGCAGTTCCCGGCACCGGACGAGCTCGTAGCAGGAGAGTATGTAGCGTCACCTGCTGGGAACACGAGTTTTCCATGGCTGCTGTCGGTGTAGTAGGCAGGACTTTTTGCCGAACAGCTTGTGGGCATTGGCATGGAGAGTTCAGGGGCAGCATGGAGCTCCATCACCAACTCTGCTGCGGCTTCCTCAGGCGTTGCTGGCTGTGGTACTGGCGCGGTCGACGATGTGGTTGAGAGAGACGACGTAGCTGCTGCGCTGCTCTCTTCCATCGGAAGAAATTTTGCGAGTCTTCGCAGCAGGTCGGCTCGGAGCTCATCCAAGCTCGCCATGACCGGCTTCTCCCGTCTGGCTCAAACTGGATCGCCGACGGTCACGTGCTTGTGCAGCGAGGTGTGCTCGAGGCCGCAGGTGGTGGGCAGGGGATTTGGGGATTTTTTTGTGGGAAATTTTTGGTGGGAATTTGGGGCGCGGATCCGAAGATCGGTGGCTCTGATACCACTGTAACACCCCGTTGTCGTCGGTGTTCACCGAGACGTGAGGAGAAGGATACTGCCGCTTGTGGAGAGCGGCCACCGGAGGAGATCGCCGCTTGTGGAGATCAGGGTACCGGAGAGGACGGGGACGGGAGAGAGGAACGGGAACGACCCGTGTTCTGTTCTGTTTCTTCGCTCTCCTTTCCGCACACACGGCTTCTCCCTTTTGTTGGCACTCACCGGTACTGCTGGCCCAATAAGCACAGGCCCACCTTGCCCCAAGTACCGGATGTGACATATCCTGTCATTGCGCTCTCCCCACACCGGCCAACATACCACCATGACCAGCAAAGAGAAATGGCTCCTTGCAGCGTCTACCTTGCTTCTTTCATTGATTCACCATTCCCGAAGATTAGGAGTTTAAGTTGTTGGCAATATATGAAAAGGGGATCTGAACCTGGTGAAGCTGAACGACCAAACGTCAGCAGCGTAGGAGCAGTTTGCAAATAAGTATGTGGCCGTTTCCAAACCCAGGTTGCAGATGGGACAAACAGCATTATGCAGCCAGTTTATCTTTGCCAGATTATCTCCAGAAAGACATTTTCCTTGAATCGCAAGAATTTGATTTGCCATATGAGTTCTTTGAAACAAAATTCAGTTAATCTCATCATTTGACAGTGATACGCCGAATTTGAACTTTGCTTGCCATCTGCGATCCACTTCCACACCGCAGAATCACTGCTATCAGTGAAGATACAGACCAGAGATCAATGCTAGAAATCGATGTATTTCCGGAGCACCATCTCAGAAGGATTAGCCTTGATCACTGGCGGACCCAGAGGGTGGGCCGGGTGGGCCGTGGCCCAGCCAGAAATTTTGAAGATTTCTTTTTACCTACTACTCCAGAAACCATAATTTGGCCTAATACTACACGCGAGTGAGGGACGAGAACCAGCCAGGCGAGCGAGTGAACAGGAGTGCCTCGAATCCTATGATCCTATCCTAACTCAGCCTCCAGCAGTCTAGCTCCAGCGCCGCCCGCACTCGCCGGGCTTCCCCAGCTGCCTCTCCTCGCCGGCTGCTCGGCCGGTCGCCTGTCGCGCAGCTCTCCGCTTGGCTCCGCGACCGCGTGACCAGAGCCGGAACCAGAGCTACAGCACGCCAGCGGCCAACACCTGGTCGAGTCGGAGCAGCCTGCAGCCAACCGGAGCCAGAAATTTCCCAACTACTGTAATTTCTAATTTTGTCTGGATGTCCGCCTGTTATGCCTTGATGCCCGCGTGTTGGATGCAGCCGTCATGTTGTGCCTGAAATGGCTAAATCCCCAACCTATTTCTAATTTTTTGCTTGTGCTGCAGCTAGAAGTGCTACACTACTTGTCTTAATTGTTATTCTGGACTGATATTTCCAAAATATTCTCTAATATTTGCTTGTGTTTGTTGTAATTGTAGAACTGATTATGAAGAGAAATTGTGATAATGTAAGACCTTGTTCATGATTTGAACTATTTGTATTGGAATCATGCACATTTCAAATATATATGATCTACAATGTTTTGAATTCGATTGGTTATTTATACTATTAATTTGACAAATTTTTATACTACATATATAGGCTAGTGTAATTTTTTGTGCCCACCCTCCAGTTTTTTTCTGGGTCCGCCAGTGGCCTTGATCTATGAAATCCACCTCCTGTTGGACAGCCCCTCTGCTACAGATAGTTTTCTACCTCTGCTATGCTTGAAGAGGTGGGGCACGCGGCGAGATGCCCTGCAGCCAATTGTCGTTCCAGAACGAAGTGCTCTTCCCATCCCCGAGCTTGATGATGGTACTGGCCTGGAACAAAGACATCTCATCCTTGGAGATTGGAGGAGGGAGGCACATACGGTAAAGCTTTGTGAAAGCCACCTTAGTGAGAGCCCTGCTGTGGAGCTGCATATTCAAAATGCCCAGGCCCCATACTTTACAAGGAAGCAAATCTGCGACCATGGAACCAAGCATTTCCCTCCACACACTTTGTGTGATCCATCCCATAAAAAGGCTCGCTGAATTCTGTCAATAAGCCTTGTGGATCTTT
Organism: Poa pratensis; assembly: GCA_947311845.1. Lineage (NCBI taxonomy): Eukaryota > Viridiplantae > Streptophyta > Magnoliopsida > Poales > Poaceae > Poa > Poa pratensis. The sequence goes on from CAMZMU010000096.1 coordinate 22,191,252, forward strand.
TTGGGAATCCCAATCACAAGCAACTGAAACACCATACATGGACATGAACACTGTCAACATATGATCGCTATTCTGATTGAAACATATCATATATATTCATTTGATGATTGATTCGTTAGTGACCTATTATCATTCCAGCGGGATAGTCTTAAAACTTTGTTTGAAATAACAGGGATTTATCTTAAATTCGCAGGTGAAGAACCAAGAACTGAGAGTCGTGCCCGTGATGAAGAAGAGGCCCTTGGTCCTCCAACAGAGGATCACACTGCCCGTGTGGTAAGATTTTTGCAGTCTATCTTTCACATTGTTTTTTTCTTAATTACAGCACTAGATAATATAATTGAAGTCTGTATACAATCTTTATAATGGCTCTTATGAAAATGCTGTATTACTTAGTATTGAATCTGTCGATTCCTGAAACCCACCCAAATTTCTTAGTTATCTGTCTGGTGACTTGTGCAGAACAATTTTATGATGCTTCATTTATTGCAGGCTTGTCCTTCTGCTATTGGTTTCTTTAATGAAATCACAGATAGAGCATGTGGCAAGCAGATCGTTCTGTTCTTGGATTATGACGGCACCCTCACACCGATCATAGCTATTCCTCTGGAGGCACGCATGACCAAAGAGGTAAATAAACACACCCATTATTGGCATCCTAGTTGTTCATTACCACACTGATCTGACTTGCTTATCTTTAATATGTAAAATATCAGATGCGGCAAACCGTTGAAGCTGCTGCACGGTGGTTCCGCACGTCAATCGTGACTGGGAGAGAAGTTTCCAAGGTATATCATATTGTCCAGCCTTGTTTTTGAGCATTATGATCATCAATCTGATGTGTGTTTTATTGTTTGTTCAGGCAATGGACTTTGTAAAATTGGATAATCTCAACTATGCCGGAAGCCATGGACTGGACATAAAAATAGTAAGTCATCTATTTGTTTTGCAACTGTGAACTGTACTATATGGCTGCTCGTTCTTATTTTTCTTAATGTCAATTCTTGTAGTTTGGCCAAGAGAAACACTACCAGCCATTTCCAGAGTTGGAACTTATTGTCACCAAGGTATAGCATTTGTTTAATCTTTACAGTTAGCATGTTGCATGCATCCATCAAATCTTTCTATACAGAAGCTGCTAGGAATCCAATATTTTGATTGGTCGGCTATCCACTTGGCTTCAGTTTTAGTCGTTAGATTGGCACTAGGCTTTCCTACCATGTGATTACATAGATGAATTTGGAAGCTTTAATCCTGGACGCTGTGATGGGCTTCTTTGGGCTGAAAGAGAATTGGGTCGTGCTATATGGGAAATTGATGTCCATAGTCCATAGTCATCTAGTATTAATCAATCACATGAATGAATTTGAGTATGTTCCACTATAACGATAAATAACTGAATTTGAGGACATGTCCACTGGTTCAGTAAGTATATTTTTGCTTCAAAATGGAGGTTAAAACCTCGGCCTCTTCATCAAATCGATGCACAAAGCCGTTTTTTTAACAACTATTCACCAAAGCCGTACAAAGTAATACATCAATAAGCCCAAAGCCACCTTCCTAGCAACATTTGTCTCTACTCCTACCAACTTGATGAAGGGGGTGTACATGATCAGGGCAGTGCCCATACCTCACACCAACACACATCATCTAAATCCGGAGGCCTGCACACGCGTCCATCATCACGCGTCTACCGTCTAGACCCCGCTGCGCCGTGCCACCAAGACCCGCTGCTGAGCCACAGAAGAAACCACGCCGCTCCACCTCCTGTCCCTCCCAGCCAGCACATGCTCCAAGACAATGCCCCCAGGAGGGAGAACGGTGCTGAGCGTAGCCATCGTCCGATCCAGTATATGGGCTTTCCCCCGGAGCAGCCGGAGTGAGGTGGCTAGAACTGCAAGGATGATGCCTCGACAAGGTGACGACTCGTATAGACAACTCAGTTTTCACCACCAGTACCGCCTTCTCCTCGAACGCGCAGCTGACTGGATCCAAGCAGTGCCGCACCATGGAGGTGCACGCAGCCGCCGAAACGCCGACAGGGTTCCACACTGGCCCCTCCACGCGTCGCCGACCGGTCATACCAGCCCAACAATGGATCTAGGCGGGACCTAGATCCGCCGCAACTGCCTCCATCCATCACCAGACAACAGCCGCCGCCGGCCACCCCAGCCGCCCCTGGGAGCCGCCGCCGCCAGCCCGAACACCTTCGGCGCCCTGCCCACCGCCATCGCGGCCCACGCCGGTGGTAGTGGCAGAGGGATCCACCGTGTGAGGAGGCTTTGGTGGCGCCTAGTGTTTTCTCCCCTAGCGCCACACCGGGGAGCAGTGCGAGGAATCCTGGGTCCGTTGATTATAAATATATATTGGCCACAAAAACAACACCAACGTCAAAGCCTTTTTCCCAAGCAAGTTTGGTAGACTAGATATGAAACCAAACAGAAACTTATGGAAACCAAAAAGAGAGAGAGAAAATAAAGTAAACAAAGTACTAGTAAACTAAAATTTTGGCACACAGATTGCTTATTTCCATGCGGTCCCGCCGATAGCCAAATCTCCAGGTACATTCCAATCCCTTAATTCCCTTTTACCGCCTCCTCGGATGTCAACTTGTCACCCTTTGCCACTCCTAGTGTTTTCTCTACCCTTCATAATCTATCATTAACTGGTGCTTCTGGAGACCTCGACCAGATATTCCCATACCATCACATATTACTTCGCTCCTAATTCGGTCCTTTCTTGCATGGCCACACATCCACCTTAGCATGCGCATATCCGCAACAGTCATTACTTGGATGTGTTGTCTTTTAGTGGGCCACATTCCCTTTTAGCTTTGTCAGACCTTTTCACATAGGATGCAAGATGCTAGCCGCCACTTCATCCACCCTACCTTGATCCTATGACAAACATCCTTAGTTGATATCACATAGCTTTGTAGCATTGACCTCAAGTATGGGAAGGTGTCCCTCTTCGACACTATTTGTCCTTCTAAACTAACATTTCTCTCTTCGAACGCGATAGTACCTCTATACCCGGTCTTGGTCCAACTAAGTGTAAATCCCTTGGATTCTAGAAGTCTGCCTCCAAAGCTCTAAATTTCTATTTAAGCCGACCTTGGTTTCATCTACTAGCACTACATCATCAGCACAAAGCTTACACCAACGAATGTCTCTTATTATATCCTTTTCGTCACCTCATGCATCACTAAGGCAAAATCTATGGGCTGAAGGCTGACCCTTGATGTTGCCCTATCGTGATTGGAAATGTATCGGTCTCGCTCTCGCCTATGCGAACACCTTTCACAACATTGTTGTACATACCTCTGATGAGGCTAATGTACTTTGATGGGATTTTATGTTTCTCGAAACAGGCTTTCACCCCGCTTTATAAATAATGCGACATGCCAAGCAAGTCCATACAAACCCACACTCCCAAATGTAAGGATAAAAAGATAGTTGGGGCAGCAGCACAAGTAAGACCAATAACAAGAAGAAAGCTAGAAGGGCAAAGGGGGGAGGGGAAATAAGAAGGGAAGAACAAAAGACAAGGCCCTCCGGTGCTCAGCGGCTGGCAGGAGAGGAGATGCGACGTGCGGTCCCTACAAGACTACCGAGCATGTCATCCAGCCGCGCCCTGTCCCGCTGCCTACATAGCGGGTGCCACTGCTGCAAGAAAGCCAGAAATTTATACATTGAGTCAGAAGCACGCCGAAGAAACACCCGCTCAATAAACATTTTATTACGGATCGTCCAAAGAGTCCAAGCCATTCCGGTGAACACCAACCAGAAGAGGCGACGCCTCCAGTCCGGTTCGCCTGGTCTCCAGGAACTCGCCAAGGTCCGAGGCCTGCCAAGCAGGCCCTAGCGCCTCGTGGACAAAGTTCCACAGAAACCTGCCCGCGAGACAGGTGAACAAGATGTGGGTTCCTGTTTCAAGGGTCCCACATAAGGGACATAAGCCATTCACAGGGCCCTGCCGCTTTTGGACCTCCACCCCCGAGGGGAGGCGGTCCCTAAGAAGTTGCCACACAAAGATCTTGATTTTTAGAGGGAGAGGCGCTTTCCACATGGGAGCGGCCCATGCCCTAATTGGACCACTGGAAAGCCTTCGATAGGCCGAATTTACGGAGAAGGTTCCGGAAGGCGCCAAGCGCCATGACACGAGGTCATGGCCCCCTGGCAACGCCTTCGGAAGCGAGCTCCGTAACTCAACCCAAGTTGTAGCCTCGGCCTATCCAAATGGTCGTCGGAACGAGATGTTCCAACTCCCATTACGGACCGCTGAGTCCACCAGCTGGTGCGATCAGAACAAATAGAGAGGGACGGGAACCTATGTTGTAGCGGGCGCTATTACCAATGCAGAAACGGACACCCTTTCTAATCTCATGCTTGATGGATTGGATAGATCGCCAAAATTAGGATCCATACCGGCGGTCACAAGCGAGGAGGGGGCGGCCCTGCAGATATTTAGCTTTACTAAGCTGCAGCCAAATCCCCCTCCTCTCTAAGTATCCGCCACACCCATCGAAGCATGAGCGCGACATACATCTTGCGAGAAGCCAAGATACCTATGCCCCCAACCTCCTTGGGGACGCACACGTCTGCCCATTTAACCATATGGTACTTCGGTCTCCCATTGGTCGCCTGCCAGAAGAAACGCGAGAGTTCCTTGTTAAAAGTGCCATGTAGACCTTCTGGGAGTTCGTAGACTCCCATCATGTACATGGGGAGGCTGGAAGGCAAGAGTCAATTAGGACGGTTTTGCTTCCCTTGGAAGGAAACCGTCCCTGCCATGGTTTTGCCTTGGCCCTAACTCGCCCAAGAAGCGGATCTAGATCCTTAATCAGGATTCTAGAATCACCAAGAGCCATCCCTAGATAAGTAACACGGAAGGCGGCCAACTTGCAATTAAGGTTGTCCGCTATCCGTTGTTGCTCATCCGGGGAAAACCCCATGATCACAACTTCGCTCTTATCGAAGTTAATCTTGAGGCCCGACATGGCCTCAAAGCAAAGAAGGAGTAACTTGAGATTGATAATGTCAAGATCCGAAACCTCCACCATGATCATGGTGTCATCTGCATACTGTAGATGTGTGATCCCGTCTCCTGGAATAAGGTGCCCAACCACACCGGAGATGTGGCCGGCCATCTTGGCTTTATCCAAGACGGCTGCAAGGGCATCAACGGCAAGGTCAAAGAGAAATGGGATATAGGATCCCTCTGTCTCACCCCACATGAAGACCTAAAGTAGGGCCCAATGTCCCCATTAATATGTATCGCCGTATTGCCACTCATGCCAATCTACATAATCCAGCATATGAAACGATTATCGAACCCTCGGCGCTTGAGGACTTGGCGAGGGAACGCCCAGTCCAAACAATCATAAGCCTTATGGAAATCTAGCTTAAGGAAGACACCCTTAAGGCGTCTTGCTTTAACTTCATGGACAATCTCATGAAGTGCTAGAATTCTGTCATGGATAAATCATCCTTTGAGAAAGGCGAACTGATGAGGGCACACACTTTGGCGAGCAGCCTCTGGATGACATTGATCACCGTGATTGGTTTGAACTGGCGTCTACTACTATAGGGATCAAGGTGATAACGCCGAAGCTAAGGAGACATAACTAATGTTCTAGTATAGAACTCCTGGAACATCGGCATAATCACCGCCTCAATACTCTCCAAGATGGTCTGGAAGGAGACTGGAAGTCCATCTGGGCTAGGGCCAAGTTGGCCTTCATCCCCATAATAATCCGTCGGACCTCCTTGGGGTTGAATGGGAGTGTGAGCTCCGCATTCTCGTCATCCGAGACTAAGGCCCCTAAGGGCCAGAAGTCAGGGGCTAACGCTATCCCCGAGCGGGGCCCCTCCGTAAACAACTCGTTATAAAAGGAGTAAATGTGGGCGGACATGTCCTGGGCCTCCTCTAATAGGAGGCCATCCGCCCACAAGCACGGAATAGAGCGTCTACGACAACATCCATCAGCAATGGCGTGGACATATGTAGGTCCTTGGTATATTGTCATGTTCCTTCTCCAAGTCGATGAAAACCATATGTAGGTCCTTCTTTTGCTCCATATATCTGTAGTTGACCTCGCTATATCCAAGTGGACAAAAACCATAAGTTGGGAAATAAGAAATTTTCATCTGTAGTCGACCTCCCAGGCATAAAACCAAATTAGTTTTAAGTGGCATTTGTCACTCTTCTGAAGCTGAGTCTCCCAAAGTTTCATAGTATGGCTCACAAGCTTAATTCCTCTGTAATTAGCACAACTTTGAATAGCTACTTTATTCTTGAAGATAGGTACTAATATAGTTTTACTCCACTCTCCGGTCGTCTTTTGTGATAAAAATGTTGTTGATTAGCTTAGTTAGCCATACTATTGCCACGTCTCCAAGGCATCTCCACACCTCAATGGAGACATCACCTCCTTCCAATCCAAACATCCCCCCTATCCATTCTGCTAGTCAGGACAAAGTCAATCTGGCTAGAGTGTTGGGCACTACTAATTGTCACCAACTGAGATTGCCACGTCCAAAAGAAGCTATTAGCTACAACAAGTCGTAGGCTACCACAAAGTTTAGGATGTCCTTACCTTCCTGGTTTTGTCGCCATACCCAAAACCCCCATGTACTGATGTACCCCTCAAACCATGTGGTAGTTGTACCCACATGGGTTGTCCACAAAAAAAAAAAGTAAATCTTAGGCGCATCTATACCGCAACTAGCTATCTCTAGAGCTTATGTTTCTTCATCCAATATGTTAAGAACACTGTCATGTATTGTTACACTTATAGCATAGGAATTGCTTATATTAGAAAAAATCGTTGGTGATAGAAGACATGCAAGTTCCATATATATGCATCCAAATTAGACAACATTTGATTGGGTCATTAAGCAAACTTGTCCCATCTAACATAAAAACTACCAGCTCTGTATCTATGCATATTGATGCTAGCTTTAAGTTTATAAGATAGCTTGGCATATAGCGTGTGAAATATTTGGAACTACGGCTTTTTTTTAACAGTTCCAAAAAAATAAATACACAACATGTAGCGATGTGCTTTGGCTCGGGTAATCACGTGGAGAATTGTCTAATATTGTATCTTTAATACGAAAATGCTAATGCACGTTTTTGTACAACAGGCTACAGAGTGTCTGGAGCAGGCTGTACAAGGGATCGAAGGTGCTTTTGTTGAAAACAACAAATTCTGCGTTTCGGTGCATTTCAGAAATGTTGACGAGAAGGTACCTCAAGTTTCAGTGTTCTTGCACCCTTGCTATTTCAGAAATTTGCCTGAAATTTGCGTGTCTTTGTTTGTAGGACTGGAAGCTTGTCGAAGACACCGTCAACAACGTCTTGAGTGGCTTTCCTGCTCTGAGACTTGCCCCCGGTAAAATGGTAAGTATATGCACTTGCCCAATCATGACTAGTAAATGTTGCTTGTTGAATTCATCACATGTTCTTTGTATGTAATTCTTTAGGTTTGGGAGTTTCGTTCAAAGGAGAAGTTTACCAAAGGGGATGCGGTGGATCATCTTTTGCAATATCTTCTTCAAACTCGGAGGATGGACAGCTCACGGGTCCTTGCCATCCACATTGGTGATGACAAGACCGACGAAGATGCCTTCAAGGTAAAATTCCTTAGAAAATCATCTAAAGTGCTCTCACATTCTTAGAGTTTCGACAATAATTTCTCTTGCATGTTGCTACAAATCAGATGCTACGTGAGAAAGGTTACGGGTTCGGCATCGTTGTCACAAAGGAGCCCAAGCCCACTGAGGCAGTTTACTCACTAAAATGCCCTGATGAGGTAATACATTGCATCTCGTGCTTATATATTTGTAATATTGTTCGTTGTTAGGGTTACTGATGCTATGACCTGTATTCAGGTGATGGAGTTTCTTCAACAGCTAGTCACATGGAAGGTAGCAGAGGACGGGATTGTTGAAGAGTCCTGAGGAAGACTATGCAGGCTTGTGTACTAACGATCCTGGATCAGCAGCCTGATGTTTCGATACTTGTTGTTTCCATCTATTAGCCGTCCATTGATCAACCCCCTTCGCACCACAATAAAGTGCCACCTCAAAATCTTATGTGTGTTTTTAATTACATTGATTGAATTGCTATTGATCGTACGAGCTCGCTTAACCCCCAAAACCTCCCACAAAACCCCCAAGAAAACAGAAACACGTAAGTGGACACGGCCTAAACCAACGCCGCTCGGATGTTTTGGAAGCTTGTGAAAACACCGATATGTCCCGATTATGCTCCAAAAAGCATATTACAACCGGCTCACATTAACGCGAATGAGGCGGAGGGGATCCAGCGTGCATTGCCAAGCCCCCGGCTTGATCACACCCTAATCAGCACAGCAGCGCAGCCGCTACGGAATCGAGAACAATGTACAAAAACCCCAAGGTCAAAACCACGTACAAGCTGTGTGCCTGTGTCTCTCGGTTAGTTACCATAGGAGATGGGGGCGGCCTCTGCCGCCGGCGTCGACTTGGTGGCGCCCTGTCAGGACTCTACTGCTTTTATCCACTCTTCAGCGTCCGGCAAAGTGAGTTAACCGTCCAGATCAATTCGGACAATGAGCAAAAGCTGTGATTCAATTCTGAACAGGTCCAGATCAATTCTCCCCCTTCTCCGGGATTGTCAGATGGTCACCTTGTGATGGTCTGGCCATGTGACCCCACTTCTTCACCGAGTGTAACCATGTTTTTTTATATGGTAGTCCTGCAGGTGGTAATCAGGGATTAGGAGAGAGGTGAACAAATTATGTCGATTTTTTTTAATATGGTAGTCCTGTAGAAAGTGGTTCGAACTTCATGTCAGATGTACAATGATTATTTCTTATGTATGGTCTCCTGTGTACATTAAACTCATATTATGTGTCGACTGCATATCCTCTATACATTCTAATTAGCCAAGTTTGATGCTTCTCATGGAAAGTGCAGTGTGGCCAAACCTCTGTACGTGTACAAAGAGAAGGTGCACTGTGGCTAATTAATATTACGTGCTTGACCTGGAATAATTTGTACAACTTACTTTGTGCTAAGTAAATAAAGAAGAAGGTTCATGTTCTGGAAGATTTTTTTTTTGTGTACACATTTACATTCTTTATTATTTTCTCTAAGTTTGGGTTATTTGCAGTATATTATATGTTCCAAGTTCTGATTTATACATGATGAAGTTGTTATTATCAATATTTCCACAACTGAAAAGGGAATTCGCAGCCCCCGTTTCTACCCAAGGCCGATGTTCCCTCTACTGGTATTGTCGCTGGTCGACCTGCTAGCACCTCGCCGAACAGTAGACGCTCCGGGAAAAGGGGATCGCACGAGGCGATCTTGGGGGCGACCGAGGGTCCCTTGCGCGCCGCCGGCGACGCCGCCGGTTCCCTCTCTCTCCGTCGGCCGCACCGGCGGCGGGAGGGAGGGGGAACCACGGGTATGTGCGCTAGGCGGGTGCGTGGTAGGGTTAGGGTTGAGGGAGACGCCGCCGAGGCCGTTGCGGTGGTGTCGCGTCGGAATAAATCTCTCCGGGCTCCGTTCGCGGTCAGGCGAGGCTTCTGCCTTCGTCTAGGAGCCAGCGGGGTGGGGGATCCCCGGATCTCATCGAGGTCGCGGGCTATGGTGTCTGGAGGTCCATCGGCACTGGCCGGTTGGGTCCTCAGATGGGCGATGGATGTATGGAGACGAAGACCCTTCTTCCTCCTTGTCGGTATGATTTGCTGCTGCTGTTCTTCTCCTTCCTCTGCGCTGATGCTGGAGGGAGATCCTGCTTTGCCCGGGCGGATGGCCCGGCCGCGGTGTTGGACCGGTCGGTTGACTCGAGTTCTCTTCCATCCGGAAGGGACACTTTTCGCGGTACTCAAAGCCAAAGATGGTGACGGCTGTTGCAGGTGTGTTGGATTGGTGTCCATGCCCTCTCGGCGCTGGTGTCAAGGAAGGAGGAAGCAGCGTGGCGGCAATTGTACCCTGGTCGAAGATGATGACCTGCTTGAGCTTGGTTGCAGATCTTTCTGCTGCAGGGGTCTTCTCTCAAGACTCTGGGATGATGACACAGGGCTCCGGAGATCTTCATGTGTTATGGTTTTCTTAGGGTGTTCTAGGTGTTCACGGTCCTTTGGGATTGTGTTACAGTGTGCTTGTAAGGGTCAACAACTTTGTATTATTTCGTGATATGAATGCAGAAAATCTCAAAAAAAAAAAAGACCTGCTAGCACCTCTGTTTTGCCGCAGATACGCAGTGCACTCCTACACACATACCACTGGTAGGAATTGGTGATTTCCTTGATAGATTAAAGCCTACCAGTCTCAGTTTCTTCCAGATTACAATATACCAGACTAATTTAGTTGTATTTTTTAACTGAATTTAGTTGTATTAATGGCGTACAAGATTACACTATATCAGGGTGTCAAGTTCATGTCTTATGTAATTCATGACATATTGTATTATTTGTAGAAGTCGCTGACATTATAACATATACTAGATTTAGGGGTGCGCCTTGGCGCACGACCCCCCGAGCCCTGTTTTGACGACACGTCATACGCAATGCTAATAATCAACGGGTAAAATGATTATATCCATCTGTAAGACCAAGGACCAAATTAGACAAATAATACACACAAAACAGGTTCGTGCAATTACTATTTGGCATGCAAGCACGAAGACGTCTATCTTGTCCTTCAAAATACGTAACTAATTATATCCACAAGTGCAAGCCGTACTTGGAGAAAGCCATATTTGAGTCTCCACTTGAGATCAAGCCTTCAGAGATAAACGCCTTGTCATCCGCTATGTACATGGAGGCGATGTTCTATGTACATAAGATACATGATGTAGATTTGCACGGGCTGGTATAACCTTTGTTTAATTCTCTTTTCAGATATATTTTTCGAAATGACATCGTTTGCACTTTTCTGATCCGATGTTCATGTTCTTTTGTCAGGATATCCCTCGAGTCGGCCAGATCGAGTGGAGTCGACCGGATTGGGTGGTGCATTAAAACGAGGAGGGGGAAGGAACCACGTACGAACATCACCATCCCAGAGGATCTCGCACTGCATCCGCTGAAAACCTAGAATGGTAAATGGTACCGACTGGATGAGATCGTCGGATTAATGCATCACACGCTGCTCCTCGCCTCCTATTCCTCGGAAGGAACGAACGTTACCACGAAACCTAGGTTTCCCTTTGACGCGCAGTAAGTTGGATTTGAGAATTCGTGGAGACACAGCTCACAACCTGCCGACTTAATATTTAGGTCTTAAGCCGGATTCTTATCCAACGTCTTGACCTCACATCTCTTCTAACAAACGGGACGCTCGCCGACTCAATGATCGCCACTACCCGAGCCAATGATGTTCCCTCGGGCGCCGGCTTAAAAAGGGAACCTGGAGTCGGCTGACTCTATTGGCGCATTAAGAACATACTAGATTTAGGGGTGCGCCTTGGCGCACGACCCCCCGAGCCCTGTTTTGAGGACACGCCATACACCATGGTAATAATTAGCGATTAGAAAGAAAAAATCCACATATAAGACCGAAAACTCAATTAGTTAAACGACAGACACAAAATAACCCCGCGCTGATTAAACAGACCTCTTCCGGGAAGATGCGCCGCTCTTGAGACACGAACCATCAATAATTTCTGCGCCTGATTACCATACCAAGAACGATAAATTCGAAAACTTTCATGTGTTCATACCGTAAAATCTCGATGTGTTCATACGACTCAACCGTGAGCTGTTCACACTCATCTACAACCACTATATATATAAACCACATAACACGCAGAACTACCACATAGTCGATCCACCAGGAAAACACACACAGACACGTCGTATCTCCCTTCCATTCCCTCTCTCCCTTCCATTCCAATGGAACGGACCGAAAACTCCCGGGGCTACCGCTTCGAGGAGCAAGACATGTACTTCAGTGTGACATTCACTCGCCGTGCAGTAAGAGTGGAGAAGTGGATCCGTCGCGTCAAGGAGATGTTCCTGGACAACGCACCGAGAAAGTGTGTTGGCCTAGACTGCGAGTACACCACCACCCCCAAGAAAGTCAAGCAGAAGCATCTACCAGCGGAGCAGCAACGACGTGCCGCTGTCCTTCAACTCTCGGTGGCGTACGAAGTTTCAGTCTTTCAGATAAGCAAGGCCGATGGAATACCTGATCTCCTCAGGGAATTTCTCTGGGATAAGGAAATCGTCTTCTGCGGCGCAGCCATCAACAACGATGTGGCTATGCTGAAATGGTACGGGATTGACATTGGCAACACGCGCGACCTCCAGAGAGCGATCCGGAACCCAAAGGGCAAATTTCCTCCGGGTCTCTATGATCTCGCCATTGTTTATATTGGGGCAAACCTTTCGAAGAAGGATGAAAAGATAGCGGCCATCAGACAAGAAGGCTGGGACGAAGTACCACTAAGCATCGAACAAATAAGGTATGCTGCTCTGGATGCTCGCCTAGGGTTTGAGATTGCTAGGAAGTATTGGAAATTAACTGGGTATAATAGTCATCAAGATCGTCTCAATGTAGTTTGAGCGACCTAGTAACCATGAAAATCTCATATCGGCGGAAGCTTGCCGCAAGATCACATGCACTTCAAATTTCTAGAGGCCGTGTATGTAGTTTCAAAGGGTTGATATGTTCTGGATCCTCCCCAGTTATCCTCCCCAATTTTGTGTGCGTGTTTATGTAGTGATGATCTTCCACATGAATGATAAGAAATGCATCATTGGAAAGTGTCTTTTGCCCAACCGCCAAGTAAACCCATCTGCAAAAAACAATTATGCACCGCATTTCCCAACCAACAATGGTATCGATGACGCGAGCGGTTACCCTAAGCGAACACGTTCCTTCTTTCATAACGACAAGGAACACCTGCTGGCTTAAAACGGAAACGTCATCACGATCTTGTTTCCTTCCCGAATCTTACACAGCGGGAGTGACAGAGATTTTAAGATAAAGGCAGAGAGTACGAAATTTGTACTTGACTCAAAACATTCAAAAGCCGTGATAAAAAATGTGAAAAAACAATTAACAGTACTGTTATAGCAGGCCTACGCGTGTCTCAAATCCATCAGAGTATATACTTTCTAAGGAAGGAACTTCCCTCCAAGGCTTCGCAAGGAAGGAACGCGGTACCAGGTTTCGAAGCTAGTCCGTCAAGGATTGACCAGCCCACGATGGGCCCTACACGGTAATTATTACAACCATAAATCGATAGGATATTCCACCCCTCCACATCACGGGGTCTCGCCGGCTCCATCGAGCCGGCTTTAACAGCGTGTAGTTCCAGCCTTCCAGGTAACGTGTTTACCCCTTGTGTCAGACCTCTGACCGCCCAAAGCGCGCAGTCGGCGAAGTAGGTGACGCCGAAGGGACGCGTCGACAACTATCGGAATAACCCGCCAATCTTAGGGATGTTATCTTTAGTATTTGGTAGGTGTGTGGGAAGACCTCTTCCATACAACCGGCCGGGTCAGCTTAATCGGTCAGACTTAATTAACTGACATCCTTTTATTGCGTGCAAGTCAATTCCTTCAAACATAACATATGCATGTGGACTTTGGAAATATTGTTAGTGCGTGCAAAGACGTGTGTCCCTTTGTTTCGAAACTGTGTGAGAGAACTTCTTCCCTACAACCGGCCGTGCCGGCTTAATCGGTCCGACCTAATTAACTGACATCTTTCTCTATCAGTCTTTACAATGGAAGACTCGCTCTGTTTAATGCTCTGCCCTCTGTACTGGCGCGTGGGAGGTCGTGGTGTCGTGATGACGTCCGTTCCTTCCCGAGGCGTATGCGGCTAGGGTCTGTGTATAGTCCCATCGATTTGACCGGTTGGTCTCACCGACACGGACTTGAGACAGCAGTCTAAAAAAACACGGAGAAGTTGCATTTGACCGGCGATGCGCGGCTACATGGTGTTGTTAAACAATTCAATTATCTTGAACAGCCACCGTAACGATGGGGAAGGCGTGGTTTGGACGAGGACCTGTTTGTATTGTTGTGTGATGCTTTCTGCGTCATCGATATGGTCATCTCCGTTTAATGCACTACCTAACCGTACCAGTTCCCTGTAGTCGGCATACCAAGCGTCCCTGGTCCTCGATCTTAACAACATCCGACCTCGTCTACCTGGTCCTGCTTCAACTGTCCGCCTTCATTGCCAACATAGTCATGGTCGACAATGTCATCAATTACATTGGCAAGCAGCGTTACTGTAGGTTGGTACGCTCAATAATGTCGTCAATAGCTATTCATGTCGGCGTCCTCGAGGTGGCACCAAGTCCCAACGTGCCAACATCTTAAGGACGAAACCTGGAGTCGGCCGTATCGAGTGGAGTCGGCCGCATCGAGTCGGCCATATTGTAACATCCCAAAAATTAATAGAAGTATTATTAATTCAAAAATGAGGGCCAACAAAAACTTTTGTTAAATTATATGTGTTGATTGCATATTGTTGCTTGTGATAATTATTGCTTGTTGCTTGTGTTTGTGTTTGCTCTAATTAAGAAACTGGAGAAAAGAAAATAATTAAAATAAAAAGCAAAGCAAGAAAAATAATGTGACAAGTGTCACACAAAATTCTCCAAGTGAGAAATTCTTTTCCTTCACAACAAAATTCAGTGGAGTGATAAGTAATCACTCTCAATTTTATTCAACAACTTTCCCTCTTCAAAAACTATTTCCAAAAATCTCAAATTAAAATTCAAAACCTTTCTTTATCATTTCAAATTGCAAAATGTGCTATATTGCACTTGTCAAACAAATGTGCAAACAGCACAACAAATCCTTATAAATGTGTAAGAAGCAAATTATGAAAACAAATTGTAAAAATTCAAAGTTTGAGTTGGGTGAGGCCACGGTCGAACACCTGGTGACCAGCCCGTGTTCTTCCCCAAATCAAGGATCAAATCGATCGAATCCGAACGAATTTCGTCAAATCCCTGGCTCCATTCGCTTGCTCTCACTCCACCGCGCCCGTGGAGCCGAAGAAATCGAGGAGGGAGCCAGTGTGCCGCGATCGCCGCCAGGGGACAGCCGCCCGTACGCCGTGCGCCATGGTCGCCACTGTGGCGACGGAGGTGTCGACGCCGTGGCAGCCCATGGCCGTGCCCCCCCCCTCTCTCCCTCACCTCTCTGCTCCCTCTCAGCGCAGCAGAGCGTCCAGCACGAACCCGCACCCGAAGGATCTGCGCCGCGCCCTGCACGTCGAGCGCCGCCCAGAGCACGCCATGGCCGTCCCCCACGCGAGCAAGCTCAGCTAGCCTCCACGCACCCGACCTTGCTCCCCTGCATCCCAGCACCGTAGACACACACCACCGCACCCTACGGCGAGCCCTAGCACCCCCTGGACCTCCCCTGCACCCAGACCACCATGAGCCGAGCTCGGTGGTTAAATAGCCACCCGAGCCCTCTCGTTTTCTCCACGCCACACCACTCCCTCTCCCTTGCTCCACCTTCTCTCGTGCACCGCCAGGAGGGCGGAGACGCTGCTGCGAAGCCGCTGCAGCCCGTGACCACCGTGGAGCTCGGCCGTGCCCGAGGTAGACGACGACCACGGCCACGCTGTGCTGCCCTCTCTTCCTCTCCTCTCTGGCCCTCACTCGCATCACCATTAGCACCTCACTCACCCGCCACATTTTCCCTCTGTTTCGTGCACAGAAGAGACGCAGGGAGCTCGCCGGAGTTGGAGCACGACCGCGGAGGAGCAGTCGTTCGTCGTCGACGCCAGGAACCTCCCCAGCAAGCGCAAGTCCTCCCACGAGCTTCCCCGAGCCTCCGTCGTCGTTCTGCATCATCCCCACCGTCCCCGAGCCACCCTAGGTGAGCTATCCCGTCACCTCGCCGTCGCCGGAGCCTCTGCGCCGCCCAAATTAGGTCGTCGACGTTTGTCGCCGATGTGGGCGAACGTGCACCGTTAGATCTTAGATCTACGGTAGCATACCGCTTCGCGTTAAATAGTCGCTGACCAGCGGGCCCCGCATGTCAGCACTTTAAACATTATCCATCGCGCGAGATTTTCTGTTGAGTCACTGACGGGTGGACCCCACTCGTCAGGTTCTTCAACATTATCCAGAATAGTTAACTTTTCTAATTTAGTTTTCTCTGGAAAATCAGTACTGGCATCAACTTTAAAAATCAATATCGCGAGATTTATAGCTCCAAATAAATCAAATCCAATGTTCTGGAAAGCTTATGAAAATGTTTAACCAACCCAAGTGGATTCATTTCATTTAGATAAATAATAAAAAATATTATTAAAAATGCCACAGAAGGTTTAAAATCTAAACTTGTTTGTTTCTGATACTCTGTTAAGCCAAATAATTCCAAACCAATTTTTTAGCTTGGTACTGTGATCTATTAGCTTCCCTAATTTTGGTAGAATTATTTGTGCAGTGATAATTGTTTAGTTAAAGTTGAAGTTAGAACACCCTTCTGCACTAAAACAATTAAAGATGTTTAATGGTTAACCCAAATGATTTAGGACCAATTTTGTTAGGTCACATTTAGTTTTTAGTTACCCCTAAAAGGATTTAATTTTAGGATCAACAGAACTTAATTGGTAGCTAAAACTTGATTATTAAGTTACTGGATTAAAACAATTATGTAGGGAGTTTGGTAACTCCAATTAATCCAAACTAAATTGTGTTGTCTTCTACACATCAGTAGCTTTCTGTAGAAATTTAGTTTGTATTTTTGTGACCAACAGAACTCAAGTTGTGGAATTAAACATGTTCAACAAGTTTCTGCCATATTTAAGACATAAATAAATAATGTTTAATTCAATTAATTGAAACCAAATTGTATTGTTTGATATGTGCAGTGGCTATTTAGAGCATTTAGATTGTAATGTTGTGATGTTGCTTGAGTAGTTTAGTGATTGTTTGTATTTGTTTGTTTATTAATTAGACGAGAACGCTGTCGGATTTATCGAGGAAGGAGAGTTTGTTGAATCTGAAGATCAAGACCAAGGTCACTTTGCCGAGCAAGGCAAGCTACTCTCTGAGCTTGCACCCCAAATATATGCATCTATTTGATAACATGATTTACTCTTAAGGCAAAGATTTATAAAACCTTTTCAAAAAGTATATGGAAATTATTTTGCCACCCTATGTAGAATATAAGATAGTTATATAAAATTATAGGATGGGAAAAATAAAATGTTTATTCAAAACTCCTTTGAAAATACTTGTGTGATTATGGAATGCCGAGATGTCGGTGTTGAATGGAGAAGTGGAGAATGGAGATGTTTATGAAAAATGCA
The DNA here is from genome assembly GCA_947311845.1 of Poa pratensis. Classification (NCBI taxonomy): domain Eukaryota; kingdom Viridiplantae; phylum Streptophyta; class Magnoliopsida; order Poales; family Poaceae; genus Poa; species Poa pratensis. Next base: position 22,208,546 of record CAMZMU010000096.1, read on the forward strand.
CAGTGTGTCCTTGTACTTACGTCAACCAGCCGATACCCTGTGCGACCACATTTACCCACATATGGGAAAAGGGCTTAGTCATATAATTTGCTCATATTAGTATGGGATGCCTCATCGACGGAGATGACTCCGTTATGCATGAGGGGATGTGTTGATCTACCCCTGACCCGGGTCCTCGCTCAAACTCTATGGAAAGATAAGGAGGAGGATTGAAGGTTCACCATAAATCGCCGGGCAAAACTATGAGTCCTCACACTTAGATTCCGACGGGCTGGGTTAAGTGTTGATGGAAAGTGTCATATGGGCAGGGTCCTATACTAGCATGAGCAAAGGACAGGCTAGGGTCGGTGACTCAACTTCGCATACACCTTGTATGGCGGGACGTGGCTGACACGATGAGTTACCGGATGGATGTGGGAAAAGCGTGCTACCTCTGCAGAGTGTAAAACTATTCGAATAGCCGAGTCCTCGGATATGGACAGTTGGGAGGCCCTACTTTGACCATGTGCAAGTTTTGAAAGACTTTGAGTTTTAAAAAGAAAATGAAGTGGAGAATGTTCCATACACCTATACCAATGGATCGGTATGAGGTTGTTGGAGGAAGTGGACCATGACGGGCTATGGTCGGAAAAAGGAGGAGTTTTGGAGAAACAATAAAATGATTTCTTTAAAAATAGTTATAAAACTCTTCTTACCTTTTTCAATAAAGATATAGAGATGTTTTAAATAAATAAAAGTATGAAAGTAAAATAAAACTAGTGCATACTCATGTTGGGGTAGTTTGCGAGTACAATCAAATGTACTCATATTGGTTTCGTCCCTGGCTATTGTCTTAGCCAGACTTCGAGGAGCACTACGCCGAGGAGGAGTATGGCGACTTCTACGCGAACTAGGGATCTCCATAAGTCAGCTGCCTGTCGGGTCGTCGTCGTTAGGATTGATGTCTACTACGCCGTAGCTTCCGCTGATATTTTGGTTTGGCCCATGAAGGCACCTATGTAAGACTTGGTCTAAATGACCATTTATGTAAGACTTTTAATTCGGTATTGTAATGGATGTAAACTTTGGTATCATTCGGATTATGTGCAACGACAGACTGATCACGGGATCGTTGTGTTAAGCATAATCGGGTATTTCGGACAGCTAGTCCGGGGTCCCCACAGACTGGTATCAGAGCCATCCTGACTTTAAGAGACCTTAGATTAGCATGGTCGCTAGATAGTGTTACAAAAGTTAATTTCTAAAAATAAAGGAGTGAAGTATTTTCGAAAATTTCTTATCTCCAATCCTCTTACTTATACAAAATTTTACTCTCATTAAATATTACATTTTCCTTGTATCCTTAAAATTTTGCACACTTGTCATCCCATTAAGCTTAAAATTTTGCTCACTTGTTGCCTCACTACATTTAAAATTTTGATACACTTGTCATCTCACTAACTTAAAATTTTGCTAAAAATTGTAGATGGCGATCCATTTCACCGAGTTCGTTCAGCTTGAGAGGGACGGCAAGTTGATGTTCGAGAAGGACTTGTTCGAGTTGAGCAAGCTGTTAGGTCGCCCCGCCCAGAGTTTAGGGAGCCCAGGTGGACACTCTCGGCAACGGGAACCTGTGTTGGTTGGTCGAGTCGTCAGTTCGGGGGAACATCAAGTCTCCCGGATCCAGGACGCTGATCTTCACCACTGTGGACGTCCACTGGGACGACGGACTGTGTCGTGCTATGCAGAGGATGCTAGCCCGACTTTGTGAGGAGCACAAGGCGGAGTTAGTGAACTCCCGTTTCCGGTTCTACGGGAGGCGCACGATGATGGACACCCTATCCGATCCCCGCTACACCCGACGTTCGGAGAGTACATCCTGGACATGGAGATTATGCTCTTTCGCACCCAGGAGGATCTGATGTGCGCTAGACTCCGTTCGCTTTGAGCGCATCTCGCTCGCGGAGAGTCGCGAGAGTGAGGCGCAGCTGAAGGAGGAGAAGGTCGCTCTTCTCAAGAAGAGGACCCAGCTGAGGAGGACCATCGCGAAGCTCCGCAAGAAGGTGGCGGAGCAGGACGAGCTGATCGAGGATCTAGAGCACCATACGACGAGATGGAGGAGGGCGAGGATCTCCGCAAGGAGAACAACGCTTTCCTCAGTGACGATGACGACTTCCTGGAGGAGATGGACTATGAGCAGGAGGATGACGAGGAGGAGTTAGTTGACGAGGAGGAGGAGCCACTCGAGGCAGTTCTCGAGGACGAGGAGGAGGACCCGAGGAGCCACCTTACCAGTCCGACGCTGACGCAGCAGAGCCTGAGGTTCCACCTCAGTAGGCGAGTGACTTGAGTACTACCGCAGGATTAGGTTGACCCCCTATCGCTAGTCGAGTCGAAGTAGTGGTTCTTTTGGAAACCATGTGTTATGTATCTTAGATGTAGGGCGATGTTGTAAGCTTGATGTTGTTGTGAACTCCTTGATGTGATGTTTGTGTTATATAAGTATGTTTGTCTTGTTTGATCTGTGTAAAATATTTTCCATATAATCCTTAATTAATCAACCACTTCGCGAAATCGTCTTAGTCGAAACCTTTTTGCCTTGCCTCTTATACCCGGTGTGCTTCAGGATGGGAACTCGTCGCACCACGGAGGAGGACCACCACCACCACCGAACCCAACCCCCGCCCAACTTCTCGCGCTTATCATGGAGGAACGTGAAAATGCCCGGGAGGAGCGCCAAGCTCATCTCGCTGCCCTGCAGCAGATCGCTGCCGCCCATCTCAACCACAACAACAACAATAACAACAACAACAATGGTGGCAATGGCAATGGCGATGGAAACCAGCGATCCACTTTGAGCGATTTCCAGAAGACCAACCCACCCACCTATTCCAAGGGACTTCACCCACTAGAAGCCGATGATTGGCTTCGCACCATCGACAACAATCTGGAAGTTGCTGCTGTAGGAGAAAATGAGAAGGTGCTGTATGCAACCCACTATCTTGCTGGACCTGCACGAGCTTGGTGGGAAACTACCAAGGCTCTCCAGCAAGCTGGTCATGTTATCAACTGGGCTGAGTTCCAGGAGAAGTTCCGCAAGAAGCACATTCCCGGGGACTCATTGAGAGGAAGAAGGATGAATTCCGCAAGCTGAGGCAGGGAAGTAGAGATGTGGTCGGTTATCTGATGAGTTTACCGACTTATCTCGGTATGCTCCTGATGACACCGACACAGAGAAGAAGAAGATGGAGCGTTTCATGAGTGGACTTCATGATGAACTGCAGTGTGCTCTGGTTATCCATGACTTCTATGATCTGGAGTCACTTGTGGACAAAGCCATCCAGCTGGAGACCAAGCGCAAGTCTATGTTTGAAGGTCGTAAGAGGAGGATGAATGCTCAGGAAGGTTCGAGCAGCCAGAAGCCTCGTATCTTTCAGCAAAACCCCAAGCCTGCCTATCGACCACCACAAGCTCCACGCCCCAATTTCCCTAACCGCCCAAACAACTTCAACCGCCCCAATGACAATAACCGTCCCGGAGGAAACTTCAACAACTTCAACCGCAATGCCAATGTTGTCTGCTTTGAATGCGGCAACAAGGGTCACTACTCCAGAGAATGCCCCAATCCCAAGAGGAATGTTCAGCGCCCCAATGCGCCACCGAACAATGGTCAAGGCCGCAATGGAAATGGCAAGAATGCCGCACCCCGCGGAAATGTTGCTGTTGCCAAGGGCCGTCTGCACCACATCAATGCTGAAGAAGCCCAGGATGCGCCAGATGTTGTGCTGGGTACGTTCCTTGTCAACTCAGTACCTGCAACTGTTCTGTTTGATTCTGGTGCTACCCATTCCTTTGTTACCCAAGAATTTGTTGCTAAGGGAGGTTTAGTCGAGAGCCTCTTACCCAAACCCATGGTCATCCAAATCCCAGAATCCACCGTAGAGACCAAGTTGTTTTGCTCCGATGTTTCCCTTGAGATCAAAGGAGAAAAGTTTCCAGTCGACTTAATCGTTCTGGGAACCCAAGGCATAGATGTTATACTTGGTATGAATTGGCTAGCCAAGTACCATGGTCGAATTGACTGTGCCAGAAGAGCTGTATCCATCACCACCGACAAAGAAGTAGAAGTGGAGTATGTGTCTGAAACCAACATTCCCACCAGGCTGCCATGAGGGCATAGCTCGACCGCCCTAGATGAGATCCGTGTTGTTCACCTATTCGGATGTTTTCCCTGAAGAATTGCCTGGTATGCCGCCAGACCGGGATATTGAGTTCATAATTGAACTTATCCCAGGAACACCCCTATATCCCAAAGACCTTATCGGATGAATCCGGAAGAACTGGTTGAGTTGAAGAAGCAGTTGGCTGATATGCTCAGCAAAGGTCTTGTTCGCCCAAGCGCTTCACCTTGGGGATCACCCATCATTTTTGTGGACAAGAGAGACGGTACCACACGCCTGTGTGTGGATTATCGCAAGCTAAATGACGTGACCATTAAAAACAAGTACCCTCTTCCCAAGATCGAGGATCTGTTCGATCAGATGAACGGAGCCCGAGTCTTTTCCAAGATCGATCTTCGGACAGGTTACCATCAGTTGAAAATCGAGAGTCAGACATTCCCAAGACCGCCTTCACCACCCGTTACGGTTTGTTTGAATACACCGTGATGTCCTTTGGTCTGACCAATGCCCCAGCCTATTTCATGAATCTCATGAACAAGATTTTCATGGAGTACCTCGACAAGTTCGTGGTAGTTTTCCTCGATGACATCCTTATTTATTCCAAGACCGAAGAAGAGCATGCTGAACACCTGCGTCTAGTTTTGGAGACCCTCCGAGAGCACCAGCTGTATGCCAAGCTTAGCAAGTGTGAGTTTTGGCTCAGTGAAGTGGCATTTCTCGGACATGTGTGTCTGCCGGAGGAATTTCTGTTGACCCGAGAAGATCCAAGCCATTGTTGACTGGTTAGCCCCAACCAGTGTGACTGAAATCCGAAGCTTTCTCGGACTCGCGGTTATTACCGCAAGTTCGTTGAAGGATTTTCCAGTATAGCCAAACCCATGACCCAACTGTTGAAGAAGGACAAGAAATTTGAATGGACTCAGAAGTGTGAAGATAGTTTCCAAGAATTGAAGAAGAGACTGACCTCAGCCCCAATTTGATTATGCCAGACGTCACCAAGAGTTTCGACGTGTATTGCGATGCATCACGCCTCGGACTTGGTTGCGTTCTGATGCAAGAAGGCAAAGTTGTGTCGTATCTGTCCCGGCAGTTGCGACCGCATGAAGAGAATTATCCAACCCATGACCTGGAGTTAGCTGCTGTTGTTCTTGCTCTTAAGACGTGGCGTCCCTATCTTGCGGGACATCGCTGTGAGATCTATACGGATCATAAGAGCTTGAAGTATATCTTCACCCAGAAGGAGTTGAACCTGCGACAGAGGAGATGGATGGAATTAATCAAGGATTATGATATTGGAATCCATTATCACCCCGGAAAGGCTAATGTAGTTGCCGATGCCCTTAGTCGCAAACCTTGCACCCTGAATGCCTTGATCCAAGCCGAACAGCCAGCCTTGTTCAAAGAGTTCAAAGATTTTGGACTAGAACTTGTTAGCCATGGTTATCTCGCCAATTTAGAGTTAGCCCCAACCCTGATGGATCAAATCAAAGAAGCCCAAAAAGATCATGAAAGCATTGAAGGAATTAAGAAGAAGATTTCTCTCGGCAAAGCACCCGGTTTTACCGAAGATGCTGAAGGAGTGCTGAAATTCAATGGCCGTATCTGTGTGCCCAATGTCGGAACTTAAGGAATTAATCCTGAAGGAAGCCCATGAGACCCCTTATTCAATCCACCCCGGCGGAACCAAAATGTACCAAGACCTTCGAGAAAGATTTTGGTGGCATGGAATGAAGCGAGAGATTGGTTCTTTTGTAGCCAAGTGTGATATCTGTCAGCGAGTCAAGGCTGAACATCAGCGACCCGCTGGATTGCTTCAACCTTTGAAAATTCCCGAGTGGAAGTGGGATGAAATTGGAATGGATTTTATTACCGGACTTCCAAGATCCAACCGAGGCCATGATTCAATCTGGGTCATCGTTGATCGACTGACCAAGGTTGCCCATTTCATTCCCGTCAATACCACTTATCGGGGAAATCAGTTAGCAGACTTGTATATTTCCAGAATAGTAAGCCTGCATGGTGTGCCTAAGAAGATTGTATCTGATAGAGGCACGCAATTCACCTCAAGATTCTGGAAAGCCCTTCATGAAGCCCTCGGAACCAAGTTAGCGTTTAGCACAGCTTATCATCCCCAGACCGATGGCCAAACTGAACGAGTGAACCAGATATTGGAGGACATGCTTCGCGCATGTGTTCTATCCTATGGTTCCAAGTGGGAAGATTGTCTTCCGTTTGCAGAGTTCTCGTATAACAATAGTTACCAGTCTAGTCTGCAAATGGCCCCTTTTGAAGCCCTTTACGGCAAGAAGTGTCGTACACCCCTGAATTGGTCCGATACCGGAGAAGGCAAATTGTTTGGACCAGATACCCTCCGTGAAGCTGAAGAGCAAGTTCAGCTTATTCGTGAACGCCTCAAAACTGCCCAATCCCGTCAGAAGAGTTACGCTGATTCCAAGCGTCGCGACCTCACTTCAACGTCGGAGATTATGTTTATCTCCGAGTGACACCCCTTAAAGGAATGCAGCGTTTCCATGTCAAAGGAAAATTAGCGCCAAGGTATATTGGACCTTCAAGATCATTGCTCGTCGAGGAGAAGTATCCTATCAATTGGAGTTGCCCCAGAGTTAGGAGATTATCATGATGTCTTCCACATTTCCTTGCTCCGGAAGTGTCTCGAAGTTCCTGACCAGCCTGATGTTTTCAAAAACATCGACCACCTCTCCATCGACCTGAACCAAGACCTGACTTATCGTGAGAGACCTGTCAAGATTCTTGATGAGATGTTCGTGTTACCCGGAGGCGCGCGATCAAGTTCTATAAAGTCCAGTGGACTAACCACTCTGAAGAAGAAGCAACTTGAGAACATGAAGACTATCTTAGAAGCGAATTCCCAAACCTCTTTAGTACCTAAGCCTAGCAAATCTCGGGACGAGATTTATTTTAAGGGGGGAAGGATTGTAACATCCCAAAAATTAATAGAAGTATTATTAATTCAAAAATTAGGGCCAACAAAAACTTTTGTTAAATTATATGTGTTGATTGCATATTGTTGGTTGTGATAATTATTGCTTGTTGCTTGTGTTTGTGTTTGCTCTAATTAAGAAACTGGAGAAAAGAAAAAATTAAAATAAAAAGCAAAGCAAGAAAAATAATGTGACAAGTGTCACACAAAATTCTCCAAGTGAGAAATTCTTTTCCTTCACAACAAAATTCAGTGGAGTGATAAGTAATCACTCTCAATTTTATTCAACAACTTTCCCTCTTCAAAAACTATTTCCAAAAATCTCAAATTAAATTCAAAACCTTTCTTTATCATTTCAAATTGCAAAATGTGCTATATTGCACTTGTCAAACAAATGTGCAAACAGCACAACAAATCCTTATAAATGTGTAAGAAGCAAATTATGAAAACAAATTGTAAAAATTCAAAGTTTGAGTTGGGTGAGGCCACGGTCGAACACCTGGTGAGCAACCCGTGTTCTTCCCAAATCAAGGATCAAATCGATCGAATCCGAACGAATTTCGTCAAATCCCTGGCTCCATTCGCTTGCTCTCACTCCACCGCGCCCGTGGAGCCGAAGAAATCGAGGAGGGAGCCAGTGTGCCGCGATCGCCGCCAGGGGACAGCCGCCCGTACGCCGTGCGCCATGGTCGCCACTGTGGCGACGGAGGTGTCGACGCCGTGGCAGCCCATGGTCGTGCCCCCCCTCTCTCCCTCACCTCTCTGCTCCCTCTCAGCGCAGCAGAGCGTCCAGCACGAACCCGCACCCGAAGGATCTGCGCCGCGCCCTGCACGTCGAGCGCCGCCCAGAGCACGCCATGGCCGTCCCCCACGCGAGCAAGCTCAGCTAGCCTCCACGCACCCGACCTTGCTCCCCTGCATCCCAGCACCGTAGACACACACCACCGCACCCTACGGCGAGCCCTAGCACCCCTAGACCTCCCTGCACCCAGACCACCATGAGCCGAGCTCGGTGGTTAAATAGCCACCTGATACGTCCATTTTGCATCACTATTTTATATCATAATTTACTGCTATTCATCGATATATTTCATATTTAGAAGTGTTACTTATGTTATTTTACCTATTTTGCATGTTTGATGAATAATGGAGAATTGGACACCGGAGTCAGGATTCTGCTGGAAAAAGCACCGTCGAGATGCACTATTTCTGAAGATCAATAAATCGAAGGAGACATATGGAAGTCCTATTTTACCAGAAGATGGAGGAGGCCAAAAGGGGAGGCTGAGAGGCCATGGGGGCCCTCCACACTGGCGCGGTGGGCCCCCTGCCGCGCCGCCTGGTGGTTTGGGGCCCTGGCCCACCTCAGCCGTTCCCCCTTCGCGTACTTGACCCCCTCGGAACCCTAACACACGGAGAGGCCATCGAAATATTCCGCCGCCTCCACGAGGCGGAAAACACCAGAGAGCGAAAAGCTCCCCTGCAGGAAGAAATCTGCCGGGGGAAATTCCCTCCCGGAGGGGGAAATCGTCGCCATCATCACCGTCATCGAGCTGGACTTCATCGGGATCATCATCATCATCTCCACCGCCAACACCATCATCACCGCCGCTGCACCCCGTCTCCGCTGTAACATCTAGGGCTGAATCTTGTCTATTTCATAGGGGAAACTCTCCCGGTGTTGATTACTCTTGTTATTGATGCTATTGGGTGAAACCATTGGACTAAGGTTTATGTTCAGATTGTTATTCATCATCATATCACCTCTGATCATGTTCCGTATGATGTCTTGTGAGTAGTTCGTTTAGTTCTTGAGGACATGGGAGAAGTCTTGATGTTAGTAGTGAACTATGTTGAGTAATATTTAATGGTTTGATGCTTAAGTTGTGGTGTTATTCTTCTAGTGGTGTCATGTGAACGTCGACTACATGATACTTCACCTTTATGGGCCTAGGGGAATGCATTGTGTATTCGTTTGCCAATTGTGGGGTTGCCGGAGTGACAGAAACCTGAACACCCGTTGGTATATCGATGCATGAGGGATAGCAGGATCTCAAAGTTTAAGGCTGTGGTTAGTTTATCTTAATTACTTTCTTGTATTTGCGGATGCTTGCAAGGGGTATAATCACAAGTATGTATTAGTCCTAGGAAGGGCGGTGCATTAGCATAGGTTCACCCACACAACACTTATCAAAACAATGAAGATTAATCAACTATATGAAGCGAAAGCACTTGACAATATTCCCGTGTGTCCTCAAGAACGTTTGGTCATTATAAGTACAACAACCGGCTTGTCCTTTGCTGTAGAAAGGATTGGGCCACTCGCTGCAACTATTATTACTGCATTTTATTTACTTGTACTTTATTTATCTGTCATATCAAAAACTCCTAAAAACTTGTCTGTGAGCATTTACAGTGAATCCTTCATCAAAACCGCTTGTCAACACCTTCTGCTCCTCGTTGGGTTCGACACTCTTATTTATCGAAAGTACTACGATACACCCCCTATACTTGTGGGTCATCAAGACTATTTTCTGGCGCCGTTGCCGGGGAGTGTAGCGCTATTGGTAAGTGGAATTGGTAAGGGAAACATTTATTGTACGTGCTGTTTTTATTTTTGCCTGCTGCTATATCTCATTATGGAGGGGTCTTCTCTTGAATTCCTATTTGGGAAAACAACTACCACTGCTAAGGTAGTAGAGGAGGCGCCAGATGAGCAGGTAATACCGTTCAAAATTCCTATGAAAATTGTTGAACGTGTCACAAATAACCGCTATGCAGGAGATGGAACTGTCCATCCTGGAGATCATTTGTTATTTCTGCATGAATTGTGCGAGTTATTTAAGTGTGCAGGTATCTCGATGGGAGAAGTTAAGAAGAAATTATTCTCTCTATCACTGTCTGGTAAAGCTGCACATTGGTATAAACTGCTGAAGAATGGGTATTCTCTTGGATGGGAGGAAATTGTACCTCTCTTTTACTCCAAATTCTATCCTCCAAGTGAGATTCATAAGGATCGGAACCTCATATATAACTTCTGGCCCTATGATGGAGAGAGTATCGCTCAAGCGTGGGGGAGATTGAAGGCATTAATGCTCAAATGTCCCATTCATGAGCTTCCTGGTAATGTTGTTATTGATAACTTTTATGCAAGACTCTCCTTTCAAGATAAAACTCTATTGGATACCACTTGTGCTGGATCGTTCACTCGTAATAAAGAAGAGTTTAAGTGGGACCTTCTTGATCGGATTCAGGAGAACACTGAAGGATGGGAGAATGACAAAGGTAGGGAGTCAGGTATAAACTATGACTTTGAGTGTGTTAAAAATTTTATGGATACTGATGATTATCGCAAAATTAGCACTACTTATGGTCTTGACTCTCAAATTGTTGCAAACTTTTATAAAGCCTTTGCTTCCTATTTCGGTTTGCCGAAGGAGGGTTTTAAAAATTATCATGAACCATATAAAGATGAATCTGTTTCTCATATATCTAAAGGTGTTGAGGTTAATGTTGTTGATCGCATTATTCCAGAACCTTATATTGAAAAAGTTCCTTTTCCTAATAAGATTAAGGAACATACTATCATAACTGGTGTTGTTAGTAAAAGTAATAAGAAAACTACCAAACCTGATGAGCAAATAACTGTTGAACCTGTTGTAGCATTGGTTAAAGATCTTGTCACTGAAAATTTAGAAGATAGACACATTATCTTTTGTGAGGATGCTTCTAATATTGTCTCACATCCTAAAAGTTCTAGGAAGTCTAGTGTTCCTGTGCTTTCTGTTAGGATAGGTGATCATTGCTATTATGGTTTATGTGATATTGGTGCAAGTTCTAGTGCTATTCCTTATGAGCTTTACAGGGAAATTATGCACGAAATTGCTCCTTGTAAACTTGAAGAGATTGATGTGGTTATTCAGCTTGCTAATAGGGAAACTATCTCTCCAATTGGTATCATTAGAGATGTCGAAGTCCTTTGTGGTAAGACTAAATACCCTGCTGATTTTCTTGTACTTGGGTCGGCTGCCAATGATAGTTGTCCTATTATTTTTGGTAGACCTTTTCTGAATACTTGTGGTGCTGTTATAGATTGTAAGAAAGAGAAAATCTTTACTAAATTTGCTGGTGAATCTTATGAATTCAATTTCTCTAAATTTGCTAAAGCACCTTATGAAACTGAATTGCCTAGTGAGGATTTTGAAATTGCTCAACTTGCATCTATTGTTCTTGCTCCTAACAATGCTTTGCAGCAACATATGGAGAATCATGAAAGTGAGAACTTCAGGGAAGAAAGGAATGAGCTTGATGAAGTATTCCTTCGTCAACCTATGCTCAAACACAATTTACCTGTGGAAGATTTGGGTACCACAATGCCACCCAAGGAGGATCCTGTTTTTGATTTGAAACCTCTGCCTGATAATCTTAAATATGCTTATATTGATGATAAGAAAATATATCCTGTTATTATCAGCTCTAAACTTTCAGGTACAGAGGAGGAAAGGTTATTGGGAGTGTTGAGGAAACACCGCGGAGCTATGGGATATACTCTTGATGACCTGAAGGGAATTTCTCCTACTATATGTCAGCACGCCATCAACATGGAACCTGATGCAAAGCCTGTTGTTGAGCATCAGCGTCGTTTAATACCCAAGATGAAAGAAGTGGTAAGAAATGAGGTATTAAAACTTCTTGAAGCTGGTATTATTTATCCTATTGCTGATAGTAGATGGGTAAGTCCTGTGCATTGTGTTCCTAAGAAAGGAGGAATTACCGTTGTTCCTAATGAAAATGATGAACTAATTCCTCAAAGAGTAGTAGTTGGTTATAGGATGTGCATTGATTTTAGAAAGGTTAACAAAGTAACTAAGAAAGATCATTATCCTTTGCCTTTTATTGATCAAATGCTTGAGAGGTTGTCAAGAAAACTCACTTTTGTTTCCTTGATGGGTATTCTGGGTTTTCTCAAATTGCTGTGAGAGCGCAAGATCAAGAGAAAACTACTTTTACTTGTCCTTATGGAACTTATGCTTATAGACGTATGCCTTTTGGTTTATGTAATGCTCCTGCTACTTTTCAAAGATGCATGTCTGCTATTTTTCATGGCTTTTGTGAGGAAATTGTGGAAGTCTTCATGGACGATTTCTCCGTCTATGGAACTTCCTTTGATAATTGTTTGCACAACCTTGACAAAGTTTTGCAGAGATGTGAAGAAACTAGCCTTGTTCTTAATTGGGAGAAATGCCACTTTATGGTTAATGAAGGAATTGTTCTTGGACATAAAATTTCTGAAAGAGGTATTGAAGTTGATCGAGCTAAAGTGGAGGCAATTGAAAAGATGCCTTGTCCCAAAGATGTTAAAGGTATTCGTAGTATTCTTGGTCATGCTGGTTTTTATAGGAGGTTTATTAAAGATTTCTCTAAAATTTCCAAGCCTCTTACTAATCTTCTTCAAAAAGATGTACCATTTGTTTTTGATGATGATTGTAAGGAAGCTTTTGAAACTTTGAAAAAGGCTTTAATCACCGCTCCTGTAGTTGAACCACCTGATTGGAATTTACCTTTTGAAATTATGTGTGATGCTAGTGATTATGCTGTAGGCGCTGTTCTTGGGCAGCGAGTAGATAAAAAGTTAAATGTTATTCATTATGCTAGTAAAACTCTTGATTCTGCTCAAAAGAATTATGCCACTACTGAAAAAGAATTTCTAGCTGTAGTTTTTGCTTGTGACAAATTTCGACCCTACATAGTTGATTCGAAAGTCACTATTCATACTGATCATGCTGCAATTAGATACCTTATGGAAAAGAAAGATGCTAAGCCAAGGCTTATTAGATGGGTACTTCTTTTGCAAGAATTTGATTTGCATATCATAGATAGAAAAGGTGCTGAAAATCCTGTTGCTGATAATTTGTCTAGATTGGAAAGCATTCCTTATGATCCTATTCCTGTTAATGATAGCTTTCCAAATGAACAATTGGCTGCAATAAGTGTAAGTTCGCGAGATAGTCCTTGGTATGCTGATTATGCTAACTTTATTGTTTCCAAGTACTTGCCTCCAACCTTTTCAGCTCAGCAAAGAAGGAAATTCTTTTATGACTTGCGGCATTACTTTTGGGATGACCCACACTTATATAAAGAAGGAGTCGATGGTATTATGCGAAGATGTGTTCCTGAATATGAACAACAGGAAATACTGAGGAAATGCCATGGAAGTGCTTATGGAGGGCATCACGCTGGAGATAGAACTGCGCAGAAAGTTCTACAATCAGGTTTTTATTGGCCTACCCTCTTTAAGGATGCAAGAAAGTTTATTTTATCTTGTGATGAATGTCAAAGGGTTGGTAATATCTCTAGACGCAATGAAATGCCTATGAGTTATTCTCTTGTTATTGAACCATTTGATTGTTGGGGATTCGACTTCATGGGTCCTTTTCCTTCTTCACAAGGTAATACTCATATACTTGTTGCTGTTGATTATGTCACTAAATGGGTAGAAGCTATACCTACTAAAAGTGCTGATGGTGAGACCTCTTTAAAAATGCTTCAAGATGTCATTTTTCCTAGGTTTGGTGTACCTAGATATCTTATGACTGATGGAGGTTCTCATTTTATCCATGGTGGTTTTAGAAAGACTCTTGCTAAATATGGTGTTAATCATAGAATTGCTTCAGCCTATCATCCTCAAACTAGTGGACAAGTAGAATTGTCAAATAGGGAGATTAAATCTATCTTGCAAAAGACTGTTAATAAATCTAGAAAAAATTGGGCTAGTAAGTTAAATGATGCTTTATGGGCTTATAGAACTGCTTATAAGAACCCCATGGGCATGTCTCCTTATAAAATGGTTTATGGTAAAGCTTGTCACTTGCCTTTAGAATTAGAACACAAAGCTTATTGGGCAGTGAGAGAACTTAATAGAGATTTTAAACTTGCCGGTGAGAAAAGGTTGTTGCATTTAAGTTCTTTAGATGAATGGAGAAGTGAGGCTTATGAAAATGCTAGACTCTTTAAAGAAAAAGTTAAGAGATGGCATGATAGGAGAATTCTTAAAAGAGAATTTAATGTTGGTGAGAAAGTTCTATTGTATAGGTCTCGTCTCAGATTTTTTGCAGGAAAGTTACTCTCAAAATGGGAAGGACCATTTGTTATTGTGGAGGTGTATCGTTCAGGTGCAATAAAAATTGCTTCATTGAAAGATAACTCTACACAAGTGGTAAATGGTCAAAGACTCAAGCATTATATTTCTGGAGATTCTATTAATGAAGAGGTTGATACAATTAAAGTGGTGACTCCGGAAACTTTCATTGAAGAACATTTTTCTGGGACTGCAGAATTCGATTCGAATAGGTAACAGTTTCGGTAAGAAAAGTTTCGCGAATAACTTTCTAGAAGATATTTTCGTCGTTTTTATTAAATATGGAAAAATAAGAGACCGAACCGGATGGGAGACGGCACCCGTGGTGCCCAAACCATAGGTCGGCGCGGTGGGCCCCCCAGCCGCGCCGCCTGGTGGTTTGAGCACCCCGGAGCTCGTCTCCGATCAGGTTTCCTCCTGTACCTTCCTTATGTTGTAAAACTTTTTGCTATATATCTGACCCGAACCCCCGAGGTTCGTATATCGCCTTTTCGTCGTGTTTTGTTTCGAGCTTTCGTCTGTCAGATGTCGTCCAGGGTTCATCGTCGGAGGACTACGTGGCACGTCGTAAGCGTGAGCTCGTCAAGACTTAAACCAGGGTACTTTCGTTGGATGGACGGAAGAAGAAAGGGCGAAGGCAAGGCGCAAGGACATGGATGAAAGCGTCATGAAGGAAGTAAAGGGATGCCGTCAACAAAGGGAGAACAGCCTGCAGTCAGGAAGCCCACCTTTGTGGGATCGGTTAACGCTCAACGTGCTTTTTCTCATAACCTGCAGGGAGCAATACCACCTATTCCGGACTACAGCTCTTTTCCGGCAGTGACGGAAGTACTTCGAGTTACAGATGAGTTCTGTGATCAATACCGAGCCCTGCGGAGGGAGGTGGAAATACTCCAGGAAGAGAATATCAGACTCCGCCGAATGCTGGAACGGTTTCTTACTCCAATCCAAGTCATACCGCCATCATCACCGAAGGAGTAATTCATCATAAGTATTGGCATCCCCTTGGTTTGTTCCAAGCTTGGGGGAGTGCCGCGGTATCACATCATTATCTTTACCTTTTACTTTTCATAAAGTCATATCGTGAGTAGGGAAGTTATCTTATATGATGGTTTGCAATGTGGAAGTATCTCTCTTTTAGTTGGTTATCTATGTATCCCTTGGTGTGAGTTGCCGTTATGAAATATTAATGAGAAGTTTTATCATTTACTTCTGCATACTTTATTTTAGCTTGCAATTCTCTTTCATATTGATAACCTTGTTGTTAGTATAGGGATCACTTTTTAGAGCACCAAGTTAATCTTTTTGGTTTTGGCAAACTTAGCATTGGTCAGTAGTAGACAATACTTTGAGACTTAAGTAGAGAGAGGGGAGTGCATGCAAATATATTATTCCATGATCTTTCTTTCTTTGTAGCTCATAAGCTTAGTATTCTTAAGTTAAACTATTTGTGCTTCTAAGGAAGATTGCATGATTATTCTTATCACTTGTATAATTGTTTGTATCCCTCAACTCTTATGCTTGCTACATAACCTTGCTAGCCAAAGACCTGTATCGAGAGGGAATGCTTCTCATACATCCAAACCTTGAGCCAAACCATTGCCATTCGAGTCCACCATAACTTCCTACTATATGGTATTTTGCGCCATTCCAAGTAAATACTTCATGTGCTACCTTTAAATTATTCAAAACTTATTACTCCTAGTTTTGTGTCACTGTTTATTAGCTCATGAGGGTTCTGTAGAGTTTCTCTAGCACTTTTGTCAAACAGACTTTCACCAATGGACTAGTGGCATATACACCGCTTATCCAACAATTTGCAAAAAGAGCTGGCAAATGGGGTGCCCAGTCCCAATTAACTACAACTTTCATTAATAATTCTCTTCACATGTTTTGCCCTGATTTATCAGTAAGCAACTTAATTTGCAAATAGACACTCCTCCATGGTATGTGAATGTTGGAAGGCACCCGAGGATTCGGTTAGCCATGGCTTGTGTAAGCAAAAGGTTGGGAGGAGTGTCAACTATAAAGAAACTAAAATACATGTGTAAACAAAAGAGAAGAGGGATGATCTACCTTGCTGGTAGAGATAACGTCCTTCATGGGAGCCGCTCTTGAAAGTCTGGTTGACAAGGGGTTAGTGTTCACTTTACTACGATTCGTTGACAACGACATACATAGCTCAAACAACTATTTTCATACTCTCTATATGCTTTGCAAAACTTAAAAGCTCTAGCACATGATTTAATCCCTGCTTCCCTCTGCGAAGGGCCTATCTTTTACATTATTGTTGAGTCAGTAAACCCATTCCTCTCTATCTCAAGCAAGCATTTGAGTTGTTGAGATCCAATTAGTTATATGTGTTGATACTTCTAATCATATCTCTCATTTCCTTGTTTCGCACAATAGCTTTTATCCGAATGAATATAACTTTGAAAGTTATCAATGACTGTAAGGAGACTGTTATGATTAAGGCATGTAAGTTCTGCTATATAAGCTCTGATATAAAGACTCTTCTCGAAAGATAAGTATGATCTGTTAATTGTTCTCTGACCAAGAGTTTAAGTTTGCCTTCGCCAATCATGGTTCTCTTTATGCACTTCATCGTGGTTCCCTTTACTTATTTCAAGTTAGATTATATGAAGGGAAGTTGCTGTCTAGAATGACTTGTGTATCAATG
This sequence comes from Poa pratensis, assembly GCA_947311845.1. Taxonomy (NCBI): domain Eukaryota; kingdom Viridiplantae; phylum Streptophyta; class Magnoliopsida; order Poales; family Poaceae; genus Poa; species Poa pratensis. The sequence continues at coordinate 22,225,486 of CAMZMU010000096.1, forward strand.
AATGTGATGCTTCTTGTCCGTATTTTATTTATCGACACTTTGCTCCATAAACTTGTGGTCATGTTTACTGAGCTCAGTTTTCGCTTGGGGACAAGCGAGGTCTAAGCTTGGGGGGGTTGATACGTCCATTTTGCATCACTATTTTATATCATAATTTACTGCTATTCATCGATATATTTCATATTTAGAAGTGTTACTTATGTTATTTTACCTATTTTGCATGTTTGATGAATAATGGAGAATTGGACACCGGAGTCAGGATTCTGCTGGAAAAAGCACCGTCGAGATGCACTATTTCTGAAGATCAATAAATCGAAGGAGACATATGGAAGTCCCTATTTTACCAGAAGATGGAGGAGGCCAAAAGGGGAGGCTGAGACGGCACCTGGGGAGCCCAAACCACAGGCTGGCGCGGTGGGCCCCCCTGCCGCGCCGCCTGGTGGTTTGGAGGCCCAGGGCCATCCCAGCCGTTCCCCCTTCGTGTACTTGACCCCCTCGGAACCCTAACACACGGAGACGGCCATCGAAATATTCCGCCGCCTCCACGAGGCGGAAAACACCAGAGAGCGAAAAGCTCCCCTGCAGGAAGAAATCTGCCGGGGGAAATTCCCTCCCGGAGGGGAAATCGTCGCCATCATCACCGTCATCGAGCTGGACTTCATCGGGATCATCATCATCATCTCCACCGCCAACACCATCATCACCGCCGCTGCACCCCGTCTCCGCTGTAACATCTAGGGCTGAATCTTGTCTATTTCATAGGGGAAACTCTCCCGGTGTTGATTACTCTTGTTATTGATGCTATTGGGTGAAACCATTGGATTAAGGTTTATGTTCAGATTGTTATTCATCATCATATCACCTCTGATCATGTTCCGTATGATGTCTTGTGAGTAGTTCGTTTAGTTCTTGAGGACATGGGAGAAGTCTTGATGTTAGTAGTGAATTATGTTGAGTAATATTTAATGGTTTGATGCTTAAGTTGTGGTGTTATTCTTCTAGTGGTGTCATGTGAACGTCGACTACATGATACTTCACCTTTATGGGCCTAGGGGAATGCATTGTGTATTCGTTTGCCAATTGTGGGGTTGCCGGAGTGACAGAAACCTGAACACCCGTTGGTATATCGATGCATGAGGGATAGCAGGATCTCAAAGTTTAAGGCTGTGGTTAGTTTATCTTAATTACTTTCTTGTATTTGCGGATGCTTGCAAGGGGTATAATCACAAGTATGTATTAGTCCTAGGAAGGGCGGTGCATTAGCATAGGTTCACCCACACAACACTTATCAAAACAATGAAGATTAATCAACTATATGAAGCGAAAGCACTTGACAATATTCCCGTGTGTCCTCAAGAACGTTTGGTCATTATAAGTACAACAACCGGCTTGTCCTTTGCTGTAGAAAGGATTGGGCCACTCGCTGCAACTATTATTACTGCATTCTATTTACTTGTACTTTATTTATCTGCCATATCAAAAACTCCTAAAAACTTGTCTGCGAGCATTTACAGTGAATCCTTCATCAAAACCGCTTGTCAACACCTTCTGCTCCTCGTTGGGTTCGACACTCTTATTTATCGAAAGTACTACGATACACCCCCTATACTTGTGGGTCATCACCACCCGAGCCCTCTCGTTTTCTCCACGCCACACCACTCCCTCTCCCTTGCTTCACCTTCTCTCGTGCACCGCCAGGAGGGCAGAGACGCTGTTGCGAAGCCGCTGCAGCCCGTGACCATCGTGGAGCTCGGCCGTGCCCGAGGTAGACGACGACCACGGCCACGCCGTGCTGCCCTCTCTTCCTCTCCTCTCTGGCCCTCACTCGCATCACCATTAGCACCTCACTCACCCGCCACATTTTCCCTCTGTTTCGTGCACAGAAGAGACGCAGGGAGCTCGCCGGAGTTGGAGCACGACCGCGGAGGAGCAGCCGTTCGTCGTCGACGCCAGGAACCTCCCCAGCAAGCGCAAGTCCTCCCACGAGCTTCCCCGAGCCTCCACCGTCGTTCTGCATCATCCCCACCGTCCCGGAGCCACCCTAGGTGAGCTATCCCGTCACCTCGCCGTCGCCGGAGCCTCTGCGCCGCCCAAATTAGGTCGTCGACGTTTGTCGCCGATGTGGGCGAACGTGCACCGTTAGATCTTAGATCTACGGTATTATACCGCTTCGCGTTAAATAGTCGCTGACCAGCGGCCCCCGCATGTCAGCACTTTAAACATTATCCATCGCGCGAGATTTTCTGTTGAGTCACTGACGGTGGACCCCACTCGTCAGGTTCTTCAACATTATCCAGAATAGTTAACTTTTCTAATTTAGTTTTCTCTGGAAAATCAGTACTGGCATCAACTTTAAAAATCAATATCTCGAGATTTATAGCTCCAAATAAATCAAATCCAACTGTTCTGGAAATCTTATGAAAATGTTTAACCAACCCAAGTGGATTCAATTCATTTAGATAAATAATAAAAAAGTATTGTTAAAAATGCCACAGAAGGTTTAAAATCTAAACTTGTTTGTTTTTGATACTCTGTTAATCCAAATAATTCCAAACCAATTTTTTAGCTTGGTACTGTGATCTATTAGCTTCCCTAATTTTGGTAGAATTATTTGTGCAGTGATAATTGTTTAGTTTAAACTTGAAGTTAGAACACCCTTCTGTACTAAAACAATTAAAGAGGCTTAATGGTTAACACAAATGATTTAGGACCAATTTTGTTAGGTCACATTTAGTTAATATTACTTACCCCTAAAAGGATTTAATTTTAGGATCAACAGAACTTAATTGGTAGCTAAAACTTGATTATTACGTTACTGGATTAAAACAATTATGTAGGGAGTTTGGTAACTACAATTAATCCAAACTAAATTGTGTTGTCTTCTACACTTCAGTATCTTTCTGTAGAAATTTAGTTTGTATTTTTGTGACCAACAGAACTCAAGTTGTGGAATTAAACATGTTCAACAAGTTTCTGCCATATTTAAGACATAAATAAATAATGTTTAATTCAATTAATTTGAAACCAAATTGTATTGTTTGATATGTGCAGTGGCTATTTAGAGCATTTAGGATTGTAATGTTGTGATGATGCTTGAGTAGTTTAATGATTGGTTGTATTTGTTTGTTTATTAATTAGACGAGAACGCTGCCGGATTTATCGAGGAAGGAGAGTTTGTTGAATCTGAAGATCAAGACCAAGGTCACTTTGCCGAGCAAAGCAAGCTACTCTCTGAGCTTGCACCCCAAATATATGCATCTATTTTGATAACATGATTTACTCTTAAGGCAAAGATTTATAAAACCTTTTCAAAAAGTATATGGAAATTATTTTGCCACCCTATGTAGAATTATAAGATAGATTATATAAAATTATAGGATGGGAAAAATAAAAATGGTTTATTCAAAACTCCTTTGAAAATTACTTGTGTGATTATGGAATGCCGAGATGTCGGTGTTGGAATGGAGAAGTGGAGAATGGAAGTGTTTATGAAAAATGCACAGTGTGTCCTTGTACTTACGTCAACCAGCCGATACCCTGTGCGGCCACATTTACCCACATATGGGAAAAGGGCTTAGTCATATAATTTGCTCATATTAGTATGGGATGCCTCATCGACGGAGATGACTCCGTTATGCATGTGGGGATAGTGTGTTGATCTACCCTTGACCCGGGTCCTCGCTCAAACTCTATGGAAAGATAAGGAGGAGGATTGAAGGTTCGACCATAAATCGCCGGGCAAAACTATGAGTCCTCACACTTAGATTCCGACGGGCTGGGTTAAGTGTGGATGGAAGTGTCATATGGGCAGGGTCCTATACTAGCATGAGCAAAGGACAGGCTAGGGTCGGTGACTCAACTTCGCATACACTTTGTATGGCGGGACGTGGCTGACACGATGAGTTACCGGATGGATGTGGGAAAAGCGTGCCACCTCTGCAGAGTGTAAAACTATTCGAATAGCCGAGTCCTCGGATATGGACAGTTGGGAGGCCCTACTTTGACCATGTGCAAGTTTTTGAAAGATTTTGAGTTTTAAAAAGAAAATGAAGTGGAGAACGATCCATACACCTATACCAATGGATCGGTATGAGATTGTTGGAGGAAGTGGACCATGGCGGGCTATAGTCGGAAAAAGGAGGAGTTTTGGAGAAACAAATACAATGGTGATTTCTTTAAAAAATGGTTATAAAACTCTTCTTACCTTTTTCAAGAAAGATATAGAGATGTTTTAAATAAATAAAAGTATGAAAGTAAAATAAAACTAGTGCATACTCATGTTGGGGTAGTTTGCGAGTACAATCAAATGTACTCATATTGGTTTCGTCCCTGTCTATTGTCTTAGCCAGACTTCGAGGAGCACTACGCCGAGGAGTATGGCGACTTCTACGCGAACTAGGGATCTCCATAAGTCAGCTGCCTGTCGGGTTGTCGTCGTTAGAATATGATGTCTACTACGCCGTAGCTTCCACTGATATTTTGGTTTGGCCCATGAAGGCACCTATGTAAGACTTGGTCTAAATGACCATTTATGTAAGACTTTTAATTCGGTATTGTAATGGATGTAAACTTTGGTATCCAATTCGGATTATGTGCAACGACAGACTGATCACGGGATCGTTGTGTTAAGCATAATCGGGTATTTCAGATAGCTAGTCCGGGGTCCCCACACGTATCGAGTGGAGTCAGCCGCATCGGGTGGATTAGTCGGCCGCATCGAGTGGAGTCGGCCGCATCAGGTGGATTAGTCGGCCGCATCGAGTGGAGTCGGTCGCATCGGGTGGATTAGTCAGCCGCATGGTAGGCCATGAAAACCTAGAATGGTAAATGGTGCCGACCGGATGAGATCGTCTAATTAATGCATCACTCGCAGCTCCTCGCCTCCTATTCGTCGGGAGGAATGAAGATTTCACAACCTGCCGACTTAATATCTTAAAACGATGACCAACACATGATGTACCAACCACAGATGTATAGACGTGCATTCAATCTAGTCGGTTCCGACATAACTTTCTGCAAAGGAGATAAATTGATCTGTCACCACCACTGTTTTAAAGAGTGCTCTTGTAGCATTCTTCAATGTAGTCCATGGCGACGAATCTTCCAGCGACACAAAAAACATACATCAGCAAGAACGAATACCTCGCTTCATGATGCGCATTGGATCTCAGTGTCTTCTTGCACGGTGTGACCAAAATAAGATACCTGTCGTGGAATTTGATCAATAACCAGATACGGAAGATGTTCTAGAAACACAAGAAGAAAGCAAGCACGCTACAACACATACAGGTCGGCAACATCGATAGGTACCTACTTCTAAAGCGAATAAAAATAAAGCAGGAAAATCACTATTTTCAAGACAGAAAACCATGACAGGGAAACACGACATATATGAAACAAAACTGTTCAGTCGACAGCATGGAGTCGACAGCGTGGAATCAGTAGAGTGAAGTCGGCAACATGGAGTCGGCAGCGTAGAGCGTTGAGCTATCGAGTCGTCACGCTTAACCTTACGTAAGCCACGGTACGAACCGCACTATGTTACTGACAGGAAGACAGAAGATGGATTAAACCCATCTACCGTCCTCGCAAACTTATCCTCTCCCCTGACTCGAAACCAATTTTAAACCAGTGCTCATCCGGTTTCCCATGACCAACTACAGGCACGAGATCTGGCCAGTATCAACAGTACGCGTGACCGACTACGTCATATATTTAATTACTGCACAAGTCTAATACTACCTCCGTTCCAAAATATAAGGCGTATTTCGTTTCCTTTGACCGAGAATTTGACCAAATATTATGCATCTAACATGTGACTTATGTGATATAAATCATAGTCATAAGTAAAGTACATCTTATTAGGAATACAATGATATCAATTTTGTGTCATATGAATTACATATTAATAGACTAATTGTTGGTCAAAGCCATGGTCAAAGCAAACGAAATACGCCTTATATTTTTGGAACGGAGGTAGTATATATTATCTTCCCTCTTCATTAACCACTGTCGCAAATATCAGGCACGCGTACAAACGAAACGTACCCAACGGCGACGAGGAAACGATCCACGACAGATCCTAAGCCGCGAATCTAAACAAATAAGAGGGAAAATAATGGAGACGGTCAAAAGAGAGAAGGAGAATTAGATGATGTAAGGACTACAGTGTACACAAGACCAATGGCAAGAACCTGCTCGTGGCCCAAAGTACTACAAGATCATAAATAAATCCTCAAGCCGGCCAGCGGGAGGTAAACGTCACGAATCAGCCAGTACCAACAGTATGCCAGAACGACTGCAATGAACAAAAGGTAAAGAAAAAATATAACCAGATGTACAAAATAAACATACCCTTGAGTCAGTTTGCAGCACGAACCCGGATCGGGCCCGCATACTATCTAAATAGGAAAAAATTCGGACGTAACTGATCAGATCAGATCGATCATTAGGCTGATTTGACGAAATGGTTGTTCGTATCGTTAAGAACGGAACCTCGAGTCGGCCGCATCGGTGGATTAGTCGGCATCGGTATTCGGCCAGTACCAACACCGCGTGTGACCCATCGCTACGCCAGATCTCACTCGAATGAGCACCCAGCCCAACATCTTAAGGACAAAACCTGGAGTCGGCCGTATCGAGTGGAGTCGGCCGCATCGAGTGGAGTCGGCCGTATCGAGTGGATTAGTCGGCCGCATCGAGTGGAGTATAAATCAAGCACACAACCAGCAACATAAACAACAACGGCAAGCACGAAACGGTAACGGGAACGGGTGTAAACGTGGGAAAGCATACGCGAGTCCCAAAATCGTAGATCTATGAACAAATCGATACAAATAAAGATAGCAAATAACGAAAGGCACGATCAAAGAAAACCCAAACAAATAGTAACCGATTAGCCAAGAAAATTATTAATTAGCAAAACTCACCGAAACCACACGGAGTAAGCGAGCCTAAAATAAAACGCTTGAATCAAAGACACCCAACCAACCGACAGAACCGACCAAGATAATGACAGGCAGACATAAACCATATGATAAAATAAGATCACGTACAGAAGAAACTCGAAAGAATCAGTAGCAGGAACACAGTACAAACCAACGACTCGAATGTACGAAATGGAGCACGAAAAAACAAAACGAAAACAGGTCCCGTCAACAACAAAACTAATAAAACATGAAAACTAAAATTCACATAATAGTTCGCTGTTACATTTGGCTGTTTTCAGGTCGCCGGCTAGTCGACAACGTGGAGCGTACCACGTGCAGTCGGCAACATGGAGTCGGCCACGTGAGTTCAGTGACATGGAGTCGGTCACGTGGAGTCGGCCACGTGAGGTCGGCAACGTGGAATCGGACACGTCAGGTGGGCGACGACGTGGAGTTGGCCACCTTAGGTCTGCGAAATAAAACAAAAAAATATGCCTTAAACTGGACTGAACACAAACAACAACCGCGTGCATCGAGATAATTAAAGGGTTTATTACTTCTGTGCCCTACTTCGACTAGTTTTGCTCGTTTGTGCCCTACCTGCTTAGTTTTCCTCGTCTGTGCCCTACCTGGCTCTTTCGTGGCCCGAAGACGGCCAAACGCGGCGTTTCCGTCGGGTCAACCTCCTGACAGGTGGGGACGGCTTGGCGAGTCTGACGCCCAGGTTGGGACATCTCGCGGCTGATTAACCATTTAATTTTGTACTTAATTACGAATATTCCGATGAATAATTTGTTGTCTGAATCAACATTTATTTATTCATTGTTTAGTGAGAATTCGTTGATTAGTACTGAAATTAGGAAACTGAAACTGAAATTAACACTGAAATTAAATGATTAGGAAACTGAAACTGAAATTAGGATTCATAATTAGTATTTGCACAGGGAAACTGAAACTTAAACTGAAATTCCTTCATAATTCACAACTGATTACAAAAGATTAACTGATTACAAAAGATTACAACGTCGGCGGCGGCTAATACTACTAATCAGTAGCAGTGCAACTACTGCATGCACTGCTACTACGCCGGCGGCGGGCTAATACTACTACTAATCAGTAGCAGTGCAACTACTGCACTACTACAACGCCGGCGGCGGGCTCCAACTTCCTCCGCCTCGGCTCCTACATCCTCCGCCTCTTCGCTGGCGGTGCGTCGTCGTCGTCGTCGTCGGAGTCGTCCGAGTCGTCGTCGTCGCCCTCCTCCTCCTCGGAGTCGGAGCCGTCGTTCGGCGGCTCCTCCTCCTCCTCATCGTCGTCATCGTCGGAGTCGGGGTCGGAGTCGGAGCCATGGCCGTCCTCGCCTTGGCTGTCGTCGTCGCCCTCGTCGTCGTCGTCGCTGTCGAGGTTCTCTTGCCAGTGCCCGTGGCCCTCGTCCCACCACGGGATGGGGTTGCCCTCGCCGTTCGAGTCGCTCGGAATGGCTTCGTTCTGCCACCAGTGATCCGCCATGGCACCGAGAGGGAGGTTAGGGTTTTTTGGGAGAGAAGAGAGAACTGAGAGATTGGGGTTTTTTGGGATAGTAGAGAGAACTGCTTTGGAACCGCAACGCAATGGGGTTTTTATGTGTGAGGGGGATAGAGATGAATTCAATGCGTAGATCCATAACCTCTTGCGGCACCGAACAGGCGGATCGAACGCCTCGTTTTTGCCCAAACCAGTGTGAAATGACAACACATTTTACAGATTATATTCGCAATGATGACATCCTGTGACCGCACTCGACGTCCAGTCGGAATGACATGCCTGTAGATGTTCAGCACGTCATCTGGTGCCCCTTGACGCGTGTAGTACAAGTGTCGAACAGTTGATGTGCATTCAAGTTCTGCCCAGATTGACTGCAATTGGAAACGTTGTGAGACATCTAGACGTATGGGAAGCATTTTGTGCGAGAACTGACGCGATTAACTTTTTGGTTACGTGCATGTCTGCGTAGGTGCATCCGTCTCAACACACCAAGCGCGTTCTGGACGTGAACTGGCACCCACAATGCGCGCTCTAGACGTGCATATCTGCTTAGATACGTGAATTCTTCGTCTGAATGTATATAGACATTTTTTATAAACTTGAATCGTTAGTATACGACATAAAAAGACTATGTGCGCAGGTTTTCCCTTTTTTGATTTTTTTTTTGAATTTTTTAAGCTCATTTCAAATATTGGTCAAACCTAACTTTGACCAACATTTGAACATGTTTTAACATGAAATTTGAAAAACTAAGCCTGGATCCTTCTTAGCCACTCCAAAATGAAACTTTGGTGAGCTTTTTGAAATTTCCATGTTGCAAATCCAAAACCCCTTCTCTTCACCCTTGAGTTCATACGACATAGTTTGAGATATATCACCTTAGATACGTGAATTTTTCGTCTGAATGTATATAGACCTTGTTTATCAACTTGAATCGTTAGTATACGACATAAGAAGACTATGTGCCCAGGTTTTCCCTTTTTTTGATTTTTTTTGAATTTTTGAAGCTCATTTCAAATATTGGTCAAACCTAACTTTGACCAACATTTGAACAAGTTTTAACATGAAATTTGAAAAACTAAGACTGGATCCTTCTTATTCACTCCAAAATGAAACTTTGGTGAGGTTTTTGAAATTTCCATGTTGCAAATCCAAAACCCCTTCTCTTCACCCTTGAGTTCATACGACATAGTTTGAGATATATCACCTTAGATACGTGAATTATTCGTCTGAATGTATATAGACCTTGTTTATCAATTTGAATCGTTAGTATACGACATAAGAAGACTATGTGCGCATGTTTTCCCTTTTTTTTAGTTTTTTTGAATTTTTGAAGCTCATTTCAAATATTGGTCAAACCTAACTTTGACCAACATTTGAACAAGTTTTAACATGAAATTTGAAAAACTAAGCCTGGATCCTTCTTAGTCACTCCAAAATGAAAATTTGGTGAGCTTTTTGAAATTTCCATGTTGCAAATCCAAAACCCCTTCTCTTCACCCTTGAGTTCATACGACATAGTTTGAGATATATCACCTTAGATACGTGAATTTTTCGTCTGAATGTATATAGACCTTGTTTATCAACTTGAATCGTTAGTATACGACATAAGAAGACTATGTGCGTGGGTTTTCCCTTTTTTGATTTTTTTTGAATTTTTGAAGCTCATTTCAAATATTGGTCAAACCTAACTTTGACCAACATTTGAACAAGTTTTAACATGAAATTTGAAAAACTAAGCCTGGATTCTTCTTAGTCACTCCAAAATGAAACTTTGACACTTTGTCAAACTTTTCAAAACCACGTTGACGACCGCCTCCAAACCCCGTCCCAAACCTCGCCGAACAATGACCGTCGATCTAATCCTACGCTAAACTGCAGCCGTCCGATGGTTCTTCTAGAAGGAATCTGGGCGATCCGCGAGAAGCTCATTCTGCGATCTGATTGGCCGCGCGCGTAGGACTAGGAAACTTGGCATATAGAATGGGGATTTTGGCACACCAAATGGGGATTTTCTCTACTCCTATAAAAACCACAGTTGGTGATGATGGTGTGTCTGCCATCTTTTATCCACGATCGTTCAATTTGAATCTAACGAACAAGAAGCAATCTTGGCAAATTTGCAGATAACCCCTTGTCTTTTTATCTCTCCTGCCACCTCATCCAACCATCTAAATATTATTTGTCAGCGAGGAGAAAGCTCATCCAAGTTCCAACTATCCTCTGTGTATAACTAATGGCTAGCAATTGTAGTTATGTTTTGCTACAATTACACAATTCTCTTGTGTGAAAATTGCACAATTTTGGTTATGTAAATTTTAAGCACTTTGGGGCTGCCTGTACTTAGAGCAAGTACACAATATTTCACTTAGAGCTACTCTATTGGTAATCGTAAAACAACTCTCTAATCGCGGATATTTTTAGAAATGTTCTATGAATTCTGAATTAGAAAGACGGACATGTATTTATTTGATTCTTGAAACTTATATTAAATAATTTTATCTCCCTATTGTCTTGTAATTAATCTTCAAAATACAATTGACTAAGAACGAGTGCATTACAATGTGGTAATTAATTTTGCTTATAAAATAGCTTCCCAAGTGTGTTAAATTTTCTTATAAAATAGCTTGCCAAGTTTGTATTCTCACGCTTCCATTACAATATGTATTATGTCACAACACACAGGCATTTCAGGTATAGTAGGATTTTTTTTTAATGGTGTGTTTATCTCTTTGTATACATGTGAATATTATGTACACTATATTTATAGGTCTTGCAAGAAAAATAATTAGTTGACCGTAGCAACGCACGGGCACTCAACTAGTCACACATAATTGGAAACTTCAAAATGTCAATGCACAAGGCCAAATTTCATAGCTAAGGGGTGAATATTTCCGACTTTCATCTTTGCAATTGCGTAGATTCATGGTAGACTAAGTTGTGAATTTTGGGCACAGAAAAAAACGAAATTTGCAAGAGTTTGACATAATTCATAATTAAAACACATAATATTGATTGGTGCATAGTACAAAATTATAAAATAGATCAACAACTAATATTCCTTGGTACCCTTGGCCTTGCCCGTAAAACAACTAATAACTAAAATGGACTACCACTCGTCCTCGTCATCGGAAACCTCCACCGACTTGGCCTTGCCCTTACCCTTGCCGTCGACCTCCATTGGGGCGTTGCCCTTGCTCTCCGAGCTGTTCAGAGCCTTCTGCAGGTCGTCCGCATACTTCGCGGCTCTCGCCTTCTCCGCGTCTTCTGATTCGACCACAGAAGCGACCAGAGCATCCCTGAGCTGTTGCTGCTCGGCGGAATGCCTGGCCTGCTCCGTGGCTTGATAGTCGGCCCTGGCCCAGGCCATACCCGGGTCCATGACCTCCTCCTCCTCCTCCTCCTCGGACAGATCGATGAAGGGAATGGGATCGGGAGCAATAGCCCTGCCCCTTCCCCTGCCCCTGCGCCTGCTCGGAGGAGACTCCCCGGATCGTCTAATCTCCCAGGATGAATGAATCCTGCTCGACCTTGGGGGAGTGCGCCCACGCCCACGGCCGCTGCTCTCGCTCAACTCAAGAAACCAAGGATAGCGGACGTGGCGGCGGCGGTTCGAGCTAGGAGTGGAGCGGCCACCACCACGAGCCATGGAAAGATGAGGGACTGGGCGAGGGTGTCAAGGAGAGGAAGAGGGGATCACTGGGCGCAATGGGCGCAACGGGCAAGGAAATGGCTCCTTTTCTAGCCGTCTGCGGTCTGGACGGCGTCACGTCCGGACTGGCAGTAATGGCGACCGGGCATTGATTCGGCTCGCCAGACTGCTCAGCTTGCGGCGGGACAGACTAGGCAAGAGAGACGCGAAGACGGCGGAGCAGATGCGCGGCCGGGTCGGCAGCGAAGGCGGCGAGGCAGCTTTTTGCCGGCCAGGGGGGACACGCAATTGAAGGCGCGAGGACGGCGAGCACCAGCATGGACGCGCTCGTACGGCTGCATGCAAGCACTCCTCCTCCGCTGGCCCCACTTGTAAGCTTTAAGTTGGGGACGGGGAGAAGCATGGGTGCGCACGGGTGCATGCACTTCGGTGGGCCCACAAGTCACAGCTTCGTTAACGGTCAAAGGGCTTGACCGGATGAAAACGTCCGTCTTCGCCATCGCGGGCCAAGAAAGAGCCAGGTAGGGCACATACGAGGAAAACTACGCAGGTAGGGCACAAACGAGCAAAACTAGTCGAGGTAGGGCACAGAAGTAATAAACCCATAATTAAATGGAAAACAAATCAGTTCAAATACAACAGAAAAACCATAGCGAAATATCGAACATTAAAACTCACCAAAAGCACAGGGGACACGCGGCAAAACAAACGCGCCAGTCCAAGCAAGGGAACAAACCAAGACGACGACCTGCACACAACATACAAAATAACGTAAAACACTTTTAAGAGAAACTCGAACAAACAATCGAAACGACAAAAACAAAGTATCAAGCAACGACATGTAATTAGAACAGGAAACATGAACAAACAACGGAAAAACAAAAACGTAGGCAAAAAAACAAATGAACACCCAAAAATCACACAATAACAGTAAGGAATCAGTAAGCGCACAACAACGTAAACCAAATCAAAGGCAGAAAATTTACCCAAAAGAGGTCGAACGTAAACTCAACAGATACGACGGTGAATCAACTCGTCGATAGGCACCAGAGACGAGGAAAAAGAACAGAACGATGAACGGAGAGGCCGACGAACTAAAATACCCAGACCGGAGCTAACCAGGCGACGGAGAAAGAACATCGAGGAAGAAGAAAAGGGGGAAAATGAGAGCTGCAGTACCCATCCGATCCAGAATGCAACGTATATACCCCCTGCCCCCAGCACAGTGAACGCGGCAACCCAAATAGGTCGGTTTCGGCTAATCGAACCAATGGCGAGAAGCTAGCTAGGTCACAGCGAAGGTGGCGCGAAGGTTCCTCTGGCGACCGAATAGTGCAACGTACCCGACGCAAGTGCGAAATACCGAGCGTGCCCCGACATACTGTAGAAAATACGCAGCACCCGCACACGCACGGGAGAGATCGGCGAAATACCTATTTCGGTAAATGAACAAAATCAGTCAATGGGAGGCACGCATAGCGAATCTGGCCACCCCGCCACACCGATTAAACGCGCAGCGTGAGGCCGACGGGTGGGCCAAGTGGCTCCAGGTGGCGTCGGGGGAGGGCGTCAGCGAGAGTGGGTGCACGAAGATTGGTACGCATAGCGAATTTGCGAATCCCTGTTCATACCGACTGGATTAGCCGGCCAGGATCGGAGGGTGCGGAGGTGGGGAGCGGAAAGGATCGGACGGCCAGAAAGCTCAAATCGCTGTGGTGCGCTCAATAGGTCTCACCGTTTATATCTTTAGTTTGTGCAATTGACCACGAGACATATTTCTCTCTAGGCATGAGGGAAGTAGCAGTGATTGGTGCCAACAAGCAAGTTGTGTTTCTCCGTATCTTTTGATGTTTGTATTAATCGCTTATGCTATATGTTTTTTCAATGTTTGGATTACAAACACCGGAGTCAAAAAATCAGGAAGAACAAAGTGGAAAAGGATGAAAAAACAACACTAGGTTTAGGGGTACGGCTTGGCGCACGATCCCCAGAGCCCTATATTGACAACACCTTCTACGCAATGCTAATAATTAACGGATAGACATTATAATATCCACATGTAAATGTGCTGACATTAACGCTCGAGGACACATATCTCTCATGTAGAATGGAAGAAACCTAACTATAAGCATCACTAACAATCTATGTCAACTAACAAACGGATAGAATTAATGTAAATTAACACACAGACTCATCCCGGCCTTCCAAATGAGCGGTCAGCGATTCAAAGAGCAGCATCGCAATGGGCTTCCACTCGCGCGAAGGGGATTCACCGGTCCGGTAAGATCTTATGTATGAAGATGCATGAAATAATGTTAAAAAAGGGGAATGAACTGAACTGGAATAACAAAGGTAGAATCGAAATAAAAGAAGAAGAAGAAGAAGAAGAAAAAGAAGAAAGATATAACAGAACAGAGGTTGAACTAAATACTTGTCGTTGAAGCAGCTCATTCCATGGCTTTCCTCTTCTTTGCGACAGCAAAGAGCTCGTTTCGGGGTAATATGGATGAGCGGAGGGAGTAGAGAAAAAAATATAAACATACACGTTCTACAATGGTTACATTGGCACGTATGCGCGTTCTAAATCTGGTCCATGGCAGTGCACATATCATACTAATTAAACTGAAAAATACAAACAAAACAAATATCAAGGACAAACCCCAAGCACGCTCACACATCAGCAAACTAACGTAAACCGCTGGCCCTACTGAACGGAGCTTCACTGCATCCTGGTCTATGAGGTAAATCTTATCTAGGAGGAGGTTGACATTATTCATCAAGTCAATCTTGCGCGCCCGCTCCGTGACCAGGTCTCCCATGACATAGATTTTCCTAAGAACTAACTAGTGGAGAACTGCCGTAAAGGTTGGAGTTGTAGAGATTTCATGGTTGGTAGTTTCAAAGTATAGATATTCTCTTTTCAAAGGCATGTTTTGGTTAACAAGGAACACGGTGTGGCACTTTTATGGTTATTCCGAATGTATATAATGTAATCATTCTTGTGCCGGTTGGTGTTACGTGTTTGCTAAAAGACTTTACTAGCTTAAAACTCTGTAATAAGCGGGAATGCTGCTTGTGCATCCAAGACCTTGAGCCAAATATTCATGCCATTTGTGTCCACTATACCTACCAATACATGGTATTTTTCTGCCATTCCAAGTAATTTTTTTGTGTGTGACCTTTAAACTTTCAAAATTGTTATTATTCATTTTTGTGTCTTTGCTTCCAGATCATGAGTAAGTGGTAGGTGGTCTAGCCTTGACTTGCATGCTTCATCTGCTTGTCTATAATTTTGCAAAAAAAAAGTTGGCAACAGGGTGTCCAGCACCATAAAGATAATTTACAACATTCACCAAAAACTCTCGTCACACTTTGTTCCTGAATACTCAGTCAAACATTTGCTTATGTAAACCAAGAAGAAAAGAGAATGATCTGCTTCTTGCGGAAATAACGTTCCTCAATGGGAACCACTCTTATAAAAGTTTGTTTCTCAAGTCTAATAATGCATTACCTATTACCATTTGTTGACCATAGCATGGAACCTCTCTTTATGTCTATATGTTTTCAAAAACTAAAAAGTTGTAGCACACGATTAATACCTGCTTCCCTGTGCGAAGGGCCTTTCTTTTACTTTTAGGTTGAGTCTGTTTTCCTTCCCAACCTTTCTCTCAAAAAGCAAACATGTAGTATCAACTTTTGTACAAGTCTAGTTACATTTTATGTTTATGTCTAAACATGATGCTTTGTATTGAACTTATCCATGAGATAAATATGTTGAAAGTTGAGGCTTGGTGAGCTAACGGTCATGTCAATCTTTTTAGTTTCATGTCTCCAAATTACTATTCATTAAAGGTTTTTACTTAGACGACGTTGTTTGGTTAATCATTGTTTACTTTGTATCAACTATAGACCATTGTTTTGAATCACTTCATTCAGTTCATATGCTTTACACTACTATTTGATCAAGATTGTGTTGGTAGCATGTCACTTCAAAAATTATTTTTGTTATCATTTACCTACTCGAGGATGAGCAGGAATTAAGCTTGGGGATGCTGATACATCTCAAACGTATCTATAATTTTAGATTGTTCCATGCTTGTTTTATATTCATACCACATGTTTTATTTACATTTATATATCATTTTAGTGCATTTTCTGGGACTGACTTATTAACAAGATGCCCAGTGCCAGTTCATGTTTTCTGCTGTCTTTTTGTTTCAGAAATTCTCTTAAATAAATATTCTCCGAAAGACCTGGAAATTTACGAGGATTATTTTTGTGAAGGAACAAAGGCACCGTCCAAATATCAGCCAGAGGGGGGACCCACATCCCCCATACGCCACCGAGGTGCGGGACAAGGGTGGGCGGCGCCCCGTGCCGTCTGGGCCCACCAGGAGGCCTCATGTGCCGCCTCTTCGCCTACAAATTCTACGTCCCTCCGAAACGCTAAACACCCGATCAATTTCCGCGAAAGATATCTGAGGTTGCCGCCGTCACGAGAGGGTTCTGAAGCTCTTCCCGACACTCTGCCGGAGGGGAGATCATCACCGGAGGGCTTCTACATCACCATATGCCAGTCTCCGGAGTGATGCGTGAGTAGTTCATCCTTGGACTACGGGTTCGTAGTAGTCGCTAGATGCCTAGATGGTTGTCTCTCCTATTTATGCCTACATGTTTAGATCTTGTGAGCTACCTAACATGATCAAGATCATCTTTATGTAATGCTACATGTTGTGTTTGCTGGGATCCAATGAATTGTTGAATTATGATCATCTTTGTTGATTTATCTATGCTATGTTTTATTTATGATCTTGCATGCTCTCCGGTACTAGTAGTTGCTTTGGCCAAGTAGTTACTTTTATCTTCAAGAGGGAGTATTTATTCTAAACAGTAGGTTCATGCCTCCATAAGTCTGGGCTCGAGTTGACAGGAACGGCTAAGACATTGGTGTGTTGTTGCTACTAGTGGTAAAACATCGGTGTTTATTACTACGTGTTGTATCATTGCTTACATTATGCATCTTGCTTATTGCAGTTATTTGTTGCTTGCAACTTAATACTTGCAGGTGATATGTTTGATAGCTATCCCGGGGTTGATTATTAGTCATAGACGCGGTTGGATAACGTTCTATGTATTTTGACGAAATGCCAATTAAATACTACAATGAACTATATTATGTCATAATGGCATTGTCATGCGTCCATCATTTGTCAATTGTCTAAATGTAATTTGTTTACCCAACATGCCTTTTATCTTACTGAGAGACATCACTATTGAACTGTGGACCCCGGTCTTTTTTTAATAATATTGTTTACAACCGTTTCCATAGCTTTCTTGCATCATTTGCTCGATGTTCATTTTTGCTCTCATAATATTTTCCACATCATACTTTTAATAACTTTGATTCAGTAAGCCAGGGAGATCCACAATCCTCCTGTTTCGCTGGGGCAAAGTAGTTTGATTGTTTTGTGTTCCACATCATTACTAAGCTGTTGCGCCGGAGTGGAGTGACACCTAATTGAAGCCTTCTCGAAGTCAGACTGGATTGATAACATTGTTTCGCAATCAATGGAAAATTGTTGTTGCACTACATCACACCTTTCTTTTGGGTTCTTAACGACCGTGTGATCCACGTCATCACATACTTCCATGGAACTGTGCGACAACGAACCTGTGCACTTACAAGTTTCACTTATTTATGCAATTACTTGCTGATAGCCATCAAGCAAACTTGAAGTTATATATATTCCTATCATTTAGTAACATATCTTGCTTAGCATAAACTGTTGGTGCACATACGTGAAGCTAGCTTAATTAGTAGCTTGTTTAGGTTTTGTGCTTGATAAATTAAACACTATTTGTATTTCACATTTATTTAAGTCTAAACCGTAATACTTTCAATCACCTATTCACCCCCTCCCCCTCCCCACTTTCGACGACATCTATGTCCTTTCAAATATGTCAAAAGATAAGGATACAAATTTATTTTCTTCAAAAAATGAAATTCTAGTTATTCTATGAATAGCACCTTTAACTATTTTATCGCAAGAAATGTCGTTTCTATTTCTATATGCCCATTAGACTTGGTTTTATGGCATTGTGTGCCATTTTTTCATACACTGCTTCTTGTTCTTTATCCCTGCCATCAATGTCAATGGGGGCAAACTCACAAAATAGCAGAATTTACATCACGTTTTGCTGAACATTCTGGAAGGGGCGATTTTGTCATTGCTTACTCGATGCGTACAAATACTAGTCAGCTACACGTGCTTTGCACGTTAAAAACAGTCATTATAAGGACTCCCTAATTTCGACGCAAATAGCATTACAGAGCATCAAGTGTTGAAAATGTGTTGTGCAGAAATGTAAATTGATTCCATTCTCATATGTGCTTGTACCGGTGCAATATGCATGTCTTATTTCTGTAATTTCCCTGCGATCTGGGTTTATTAGATTTCTATGCCCCCCCCCCCCCCCATGTCACCCATATGCCCGTGGATGTGGTGCAAGCGAGCTACTCGTCACACGCAGCTGAACACGCACATGCATTGGCAATGGGTACGGTATGGGGTGGGTAGGGTAATATCATACCCATATCCGTGTACAAAATGAATACAAAACTCTACTCATACCCGTACCCACAAGTATGAAACTTTACCCATACCCATACCCGACCGATGGATACCCATACCGGTTGGGTACCCAACGGTAGATAAAAAAAGTACACATGTTATACACAATTTAACATTCATCGCTAACACATTCATAAAATAAAAACATTTATCTTAATTCAATAACAAATATTTGAGTACATGACAATTATCTCAACTCAAATTGACAATTTTATCATAGATTTACAAGCTCACGAGAATAAATGTCGGACCTCCATGTTAAGGTATATAAACGGACAGGTTATGGATATACCCACGGGTATGAGGTTATACCCGTAACCTACCCGCGACTTACTACCCATGGCTATAAAATTGCCATCTTATGCATAAGACGACTCGTTTTTTTAACTGGACTCTTTGCGCTCTGACCACGTGTGAAGCGGTCGATATAGAAAGCATAGGCTCAGCCTACGGAGGTACACGGGCCATAAGTTTCTCGCCGATTGAGCAGCAGTCATCGCTGGCGGAGGTAATGTGGACCGGGGGCCAGCTGGAGCAAACTCATTGATGTTTCCAGAATGACGTAGGGAAAGGTGGGTGATACTTGCTAAACCCAGTGTGCCGCCCGTTGGTGTCGAATCAACGGTCGAAGTTGTAATATTATGATTGCACTCAAACTTTCAAAATTGGCACACGATGTAGGAGTAAAGATATATCCTCCTTGCAAGTTGTGCATTGTAAGCCATCGGGTACTCCGTATTTTTCTTGCAAATCGAAAATTTTCACTACCCAAGTTTTCTTCGTCGGCGCTAGAGAAACTCGTCCTCTCTCTCGCTCCCATTTTGCTTGATCGCTCGGGTTGTTAGCTTTTATGTTGTGTGAGATCACTTGGTTTAATCTCACACGCGAAGCACAATAAGCCCAAACTATAAAATACGACGGCTGTTGAGAGTAGTGGGCCAACCCGCCCCAGGATCGAGAGTGGGCCCCAAATACCCACATCAACCGCTCAAAGTTTCCTTCCCCGCACCGGACCTTTTTGCAACTCGATCCCCCCGTGCTCTCCTCGCCAAACAACCACCATCGCCGCCCCCAGCTCCTCTTGCTGCTCTGCTCCCAGGGAGGCGGGGACCCGACCAATGGAGTTCTCCCGCCGCGGCCCAGCCACCGAAGGCGCCGCAGGCAGCCACCGCTGCCCCGACCCTCCGCCCCACGGTATGTGCCGCTCGAGACACCCTCCCGCCTCCGCGGCTTTAGAGACGAACTGAACATAGATGGATTTCATCCCCATCTCCCGTCTTTGGCTGCGATTGTATGCGAAAACAGTAAGAATCTTGTACCTGTTGTTTCAAGAGGTCCCAAGGTTTTGGATTTGGATGCAGGTTCTTCCCTCTTTTTTTCTGTTATTATTGTTGAGGTTAAGGTTCTTTCCCAAATTACGGAAGGGTCCGTGACAAACGATGGTACTGGGACTGTTCTACCTAATCAGCGCCTTATAGGATTGGTAGGATCGCTCAAAAAATATATAGAAGTGCTTGGGTACAGAAGATTAAAGATTCTGCCCAACTTGTTTGTCCTCTCGTCAAAAAAATAAAAACATGTTCATCTTTGATTGACTGGCTTAGGTCCATCCTACTTCATCCGATTGTGGTTGCTCTAATACGAGGAAAGGCTCGGAGAGCCCGGCTTTTTATTGAAAGCCACACAGACTGGTTCCAGCCAGTACAACACACATAGTTTTAGCACGGAAAGGGAAAAAACTGAAAGTAAACACCACCACGGAAATCCGGGACAACCCCCAATCAACTCACGCAGGAGCCAAAACCAACACAACATCGATTGTGGTTGCTCTAATCAGACATAGAATGAATTGTTCAACAAAACAAGAACAAACATGTAGAATTCTGGTCCTTATCTGTTCAATTGCACAATGCTGGTGGCGCAGGAGACGCGATGCTGGTGATGAGGGACGCGCTGTTGTGGCAGCTCCAGAAAGACCGACTTCGCCAGGAGATCATCGTGGCTGAGCTGACCAAGATAGAGTGTGCCATGGCCCTGCACGCTGCATCCAGCATCCGGACCATGCCGATGCCCTGGGATAGCATGCCCCAATGCAAAGAACCCGTCTTCAATTGGGAACCAAAACACCATGGCGACTTAGGCGAGGGACATGATGGAAAGCAGCCAAAGAACGATGGAAGGCAGAGTGCAGAATCCAGATTTTGGAAGCCTGTTGTGGAAGATTACGCTGGCGAATGCTCGAACACCAGTGAATGCAAGTGTAATGTGGGTAAAGAGAATACAACATTCGATGTGCTGGAATTGCGAGATTCTGATGAGGTTAGCAGCTTGTCCATTATGCTCTGCTTTCACATGTTATCTATTTTGCCTCTGCATGACTACATTTGTTTCTACTTCAGACCGAGGTGAACAACTATTAGCTGCTTTCATCGGTCCATTTTTGCTATGTAATGGCACATTGTGATAGAAAACATCTTATATTATTGTTTATAGAGTGAATTCTACTTTTTACCCTGTAATCATAATTCACAATATCTGAACCCTTTTAAGATTTGCATTAATTACTATTATTATTAAACAGTAGTAGCTTGCATGCCTTATTTTCATCATCACTTATTAGTTAGAAATGGTCTGATCAAACTCTAATAGAAGTTACTTCAAAAAAGGGAAATTTATAGAACTTGGTAGTTAGTGCTAGCAAGCTTACTCTAATTCTTATGATGAGTCTACTTGCTAATGGTCTGTTCAAATTGCATATAAATCAGAGATTTTCAAATACTAATGGTGTTGTCCGTAGCTCACCTCCTCTCTCCTCTTGTCTATGGCGGCTGGGAGAAGGGGACGAAGTGTTGCATAAGCTTCTCCTCTCCTGTCCCGTGTCTCTTCTAGGTCAGCCCCTTAATGGGCCTGGGCCACACTTCAACACTCCCCCTCTAGATGGGTGATAAATATCTATCATCCCCATCTTGTCACATGCCAAGTTACAATCCTTTGTTCCTAATCCCTTGGTCAAGCAATCTGCAACCTGCTGCCCAGAGCTGACATGAGTAAGGCTGATGATCCCAGCATCAATTTTCTCCTTAATGAAGAAGCGATCAATTTCCACATGTTTTGTTCTATCATGTTGAACTGGGTTATTTGCAATACTTATAGCTGACTGATTGTCACACCACACTCTCAAGGGTCCCTTCCTCAGAAGTTTCAACTCGCTCAGAAGGTGTTTCACCCAGAGCATCTCACTCAGCCCTTGAGATAAAGCTCTATACTCAGCTTCTGCTGTTGATCTAGACACAACTGTTTGTTTATTGCTTCTCCATGACACCAAGTTTCCTCCCACAAAGACACAGTAGCCTGACGTTGATCTTCTATCATCTTGACAACCGGCCCAATCAGAATCACTATAACCATCCACCTCAAGATGTCCGCTCTTTGCGAACCATAACCCCTTTCCTGGAGTTCCCTTCAAGTACCTCAGGATTCCGTGGACTATATCAAGATGCCCACTCCTTGGTTCATGCATGTATCTGCTCACCACACCCACGGCATAGGAAATGTCAGGCCTGGTGTGACACAAGTATAATAACCTTCCAACCAATTTTTGATACTCTTCCTTGTTCACTAGTTCACCTGATTGAGCAGTCACTTTATGATTTGGTTCAATTGGGGTGTGGGTTGCACGACATCCCATCATGCCCATGTCACTCAAGAGATCCAAGGTGTATTTCCGTTGGCATAGAGAGATTCCCTTCTCTGTCCGGGCCACTTCTATGCCAAGGAAGTATTTTAGGTTGCCCAAATCCTTCACTTCAAACTCCTTGCTCAGACACCCCTTCAGTCTCTTTATTTCCTCCTGATCATCTCCAGTGATGATAATGTCATCCACATAAACTGCAAGAATAGTGATCTTGCTATCTGAGTGTCTGTAGAACACCGTGTGGTCACCATTACATTGACCATACCCCATACCGCAAACAGCACGCTTGAACCTATCAAACCATGCTCTCGGCGATTGTTTCAGCCCATACAAGGATTTCTTCAACCTGCATACCCTCCCCGTTGTCTCTGAGGTACCAAATCCTGGTGGTATCTCCATGTACACTTCTTCCTGTAGGTCACCGTGCAAGAAAGCATTCTTGACATCTAATTGGTGAAGTTTCCACCCAAAGTTAGCAGCACAAGAAACCAATATTCTTACTGTGTTCATCTTTGCCACTGGAGCAAACGTCTCATCATAGTCAATTCCATAAGTTTGACTATACCCTCTAGCGACCAATCTTGCCTTATACCGTTCCACCTTCCCTTCTGGATTCTGCTTCACTGTATAGATCCACTTACAACTCACTGCTTTCTTTCCGACCGGCAATGTGGTTAGTACCCACGTTTTGTTTTTCTTCAGTGCTTCCAACTCCTCTATCATCGCTGCACGCCACTTTGGATCTTGCTTTGCAGCCTTGTAGTCATTTGGGATTGACACAGCTTGTAGAGAGGCAACAAATGCTTTGTAGGAGGGAGACAAGGCCTCATAAGACACAAAATTGCCAATGTCATGGTCATCAAACACGGTTCGCAGGGCCTTCCTTGCCGCTGCACGTGTCCCCTTTCGCAATGCAATCGGTAGCTCCAGTTCCGATGTGGCAGAAGGGCTTGCATCACTGCCTTGCTGCAGCTCCAGTTCCGATGTGTCAGAAGGACTTGCATCACTGCTTTGCTGATCCCCCTGAACATGTGGCTGCTCCCCCTGCACTTGTGGCTGTCGTCGAGAATAAACTAAGGGATTCTGCAACCAACGATCTCGAACAGGAACCTGAAGAGAACCAATCTGAATTGTACCCACTACTGGCTGTACCTGAACCTGAACCTGCACATCATCATCATCAATGTTAGTGCGCACAGAATCACGCTGAGCATGGGACACAGCCTTCTCCCCCTCATGACCATCTTTCACAGAGTGTAGATGGTCAAGCTCGGCAAACAACAGACTAAGATCAGTTGGTTCACCATAGAATGGCTCAGACTCCCTGAAGGTGACATCCATACTTACAAACATGCGTTTCACAGAGGGACTCCAACACTTATACCCCTTTTGACTTGAGGAATATCCCATGAACACACATTTCACTGCCCGTGGGTCCAGCTTCCCAATGGATGGTCTATGATCCCGAACAAAACAGGTACTGCCAAATAACTTTGGAGGGACAAGAAACTTATTTTCGCCAAACAACAACTCACATGGGGATTTCATACCTAGTATCCTTGAAGAAGTCCGGTTGATCAAGTATGTGGCTGTCATGACTGCTTCACTCCACAAAAACTTGGGGACATTCATCGTGTACATGAGAGAGCGAGCTACTTCCAAGACATGGCGATTCTTTCGCTCGGCAACACCGTTTTGGGGAGGGGTATCTGGACAAGATGTTTGATGAAGAATACCTTGGTCAGACAAGAAGGCCCCAAAGGTGGAGTTCACATACTCCGTGCCATTGTCCGACCTGATCACCTGTACCTGAACGTGAAACTGATTCTTCACATATGCATGGAAGTTCTGAAAACAGCCAAACACCTCATCCTTGTGACGCATCAAGTAAATCCAAGTCATACGAGAATAACAATCAATAAAGGTAACAAAGTACTTCATTCCATTCACTGACACCACTGGGCAGGTCCATACATCAGAATGGATGAGCATAAAAGGAGATATGCTCCTAAGCCCCTTACTTACATATGAGGTTCTGGTGTGTTTAGCATATTCGCAAGCATCACAAAACAACTTTCCCTTGCCTATGCCCCAGGTTTCAAGTGGCGCGGGCCTCCCGCAGCGCCGCGACGCCGCCCCGCAACTTGAGCCCGCGAAACTGTAGCGGGCCACCCGTGTGAATCATAGTGGGCCGAAGCGGCGAGATCTCGCGGCCTGCCAAAGTGTCGCATGTCTGCATCGTCTCGGAGAGGAACAACGGGTAGCACGGAGATCCTCGCCCCCACGGTCACCGGCGGCCGCGCAGGCATGCCGACCTCCTTCCGATGGCGGCGATTAGGATCCCGGCGGCGATGCTACTGACGTCCTTCTCCAACCGCTTCCCTCGCCGCCACCTCTGGACGCCAATTCTTGATGTGCTCTTTTCTCGTTGCCCACCCGCTGACTCCCCAAAATCCCCATCTTTCTCTTTCTCTTCCTGCTCTGATCTCCTGCCTTCCAACGGAAAAAGGAATCCAGCTCGTCACCTCCCCGTCCGTCTCCGTCCACACATGCAAGACATCCGTTCTCGCGCCGCCGTCACTGGCGCACGGCTCCAGGATGGGCGCGACGACGGCCTCCGCCGGAAGGCACGATTCGATGGGCGTCACGCATCTGGAGGTGGCCGGAGCAGGACGAAATGCACGCCGCCATCGCCAGCGCACGGCCGGAGCAAGACGACGATGCGTGCCTCCTATCTCGCGGCTGACGACGGCCCCGCGCGACAACGCTCCAGCTCGTCACCTCCCGTCCACACAAAAAAAACGAACAAAACTGTCATTGCGGGCGCTGACGGGCTGATGCGGGCCGCCGCTCTCTCCCGCGCTGATTGTAGCGGCGCCTGGCAGTCGGCCCGCTAACTCCCGCTGGCGGGGAGCAGCCCGCCAGCTGAGCGTGGCGGCCAACCGCGACCCGTCCCGCTTGACACCTGACCTATGCCACACATAACATCCGGAAATATCCTACTCATCTTGTCAAAAGAGACATGTCCCATCCTACAGTGATGGATCATTGCCTGCTTCTCCTTGTCCTCCATGGTTGCAGCACACACCACGTCTGGCTGCACCCCCTGGTCCACATACCAGAGTCCTCTACGCCTGATGCCAGTCCCAACCATCTGCCTCGTCTGCCGCTCCTGAATTAAGCAACCAAACTTGTCAAGAGTCACACTACAGTCTATTTCATCAATTAGAGCACTCAAAGAAACCAAATTAACAGGAAACGCTGGCACATGCAAAACAAAGGATAGCGAGACGCTCGAAGTGCACTTTACTGTGCCAATACCAACAATAGGCTGTTTTGTACCATCGGCAGTCTGAATTGTGCCCTTGTGAGTAGGAGGATGCTTAGTGTAAGATTCAAACACACAGAGTTTACCCGCAACGTGCTTAGATGCACCAGAGTCAAGAACCCATTCGACATCATTGTCATTAGTAGCAAGAGATGCCTGTTCAGGATTACCTTCATCAGTGGAGGCCCAGTGAGCAAAGTCTCCATAGGCAGCAGCATCTACTCCTTCGCCCTTGGATTGCACATTTTCCCCTTCAACTACCATGTGTGCCCTCTGACCCCCGGAGCTTCCTGAGTATCCACCTCTGCCACGAGTAGTCTGCCCCCTGAAGTTTCCCGAGTATCCACCCCTACCTCGGAAGAAAGTCCTACCACTTCCCCCTCTGTTATATCCTCTGCCCCTGCCACGAATTGGGCAGTCAAACTTCACGTGACCTGTCTCCCCACAAATGAAACAGTCCCTAGTCTCTCTCCACTCCCTGCGCTCAGTAATGGCAAACGTCGGAGTCGGCACATCCTTTTTGTCAGCTTGTTCAAGAGATAGCCGCACCTCCTCTTGTGCCATTGCTGCAATAGCATCATCAATGGTAGGCAGAGAAGTGTGGTGCAGTAGGGATGCCTTCCTGCCATCAAAGGACTGGTTTAGCCCATTTAGAAGTTTCAACACGCGCCTACGCGCCATCCACTTGTGTCCTGACTCGATGCAGGCTGCATCATAGAGTTCGAGAGGATCACAATTATCCTGATCTGCCCACAAAGCTTGCAGAGCTGCCACGTATGCCATCACTGACATGTCACCTTGGCGTAGATGCTGAATCTTCGCATCAATCTGAGCAATAAGCATGACATTGCCCTTGCCGGAGTACTGAGTGGACAGAGTCTTCCATATCTCAGCAGCTGTGGGTAATCCCTCCACAGAGCGACCAATGGAAGGCGCCACCGAGTTCAACAACCACCCAATAAGCAAGGAGCTGAGAGACTTCCACTTCTTTCCCTCTGCACTAGTCTTGTCTCCTGGATCTGTAACAGTCCCCACCAAGTGCCCATCAAGGTCTTTCTGCTCCACAGCTAGCATTGCCCTCCGAGACCAACTCAGATAGTTGGTAACCCCCTCTAGTTTGATGTCAGTAGGAGATAGGTCAATTTTCTGAACAACTTCCTGTCGAGAGACCACAGCCCCAGAGTTCGAGCCATCCTCCTTAGAGGTAAGGAACTTAGTGAGCTGCTCCACGGCCAAAGCTAGTGTCTTCTCGTCAGCCATCTTCGCCGATCAATGTTTCGGCCGGACAGTCTGGCGGGTGTCCGGCTGCTCTCGGTATCCACCCCTACCTTTTCGAGTGACAAGAGAACAGCACAGAGAACAGCAGCCTTCACACCAGCAGCAACTCCTCCACAGCAGCACGCACAGCTCACAGCCGCAGAAGATCCTTTGAGTGGATTGAGCCAAGAAGGACGGCCAGGATGACACTTCACTTTCATCCAACAGCTCACAGCCACAGCAGCACGCACAGCAGCCTGCCCTTCTCGATCTCCTTCTGGCTCCTTCCATAGCCGCACGCACAGCAGCTGCAGCCCAAGCTCCAGCTCCTTCTCTCCTCCGGCAGCAGCAGCCCCAGCCGCCACCAGCTACCTCCCGCGCACAGCGGCAACACACTCCTCCGGCAGCAGCAGTCCAGCTCCTTCTCTCCTCTCCTCCGGCAGCAGCAGCCCCAGCCGCCACCAGCTACCTCCCGTGCACAGCGGCAACACAGCAGCACCCGCCTCCAGCTGCCTTCCTTCCCCCCAGCGCAGAACCGACGCCGAGCTCTGATACCATGTTGTCCGTAGCTCACCTCCTCTCTCCTCTTGTCTATGGCGGCTGGGAGAAGGGGACGAAGTGTTGCATAAGCTTCTCCTCTCCTGTCCCGTGTCTCTTCTAGGTCAGCCCCTTAATGGGCCTGGGCCACACTTCAACAAATGGTATATCAAACTGCATATCTAACAGACTGTTCTTTCAAATAAATCATCCCAGGCAGTGAAGTGGGAACTGACAGGAATAACCATACCAGTTAAAAAGCCGAAGCGACCCATGAAATGGAGTTGCGACGTGTGCCAGGAGCAAGTAAGCATCAAAAAGGTCATAAGGCAGCATTGTGCTGGGAAGAAGCATCGTTCAAATATAGCAATATTGGAATCTAGAATTAAGGCCATTGGTGGTCAGAAGGTAAAAACAGCAGCAGAACCTTCTCTGGGTACAAATCAGATAAAAACATCCTTCATAAAATGGAATTGCAGCACCTGCCAGGACAGCGGTACATGCCAATCGGACTTGGAGGAGCACCTGAATGGCACGAGACACCTACAGAACATCGCAGCCTCATGCAAAGGAGGAAGCAACCATGATACAGTGACGAACATTGCGCCGCAAGAAGAAAAAATGGACGAGCACAATGTACCGCAGCATGCAGAGAATCCACCTTCAGTATGGGGTTGCAACAGTTGCCAAGTTATCTATAGTCTCGAATCAGATGTAGAGATTCATGTGAAGGGTAAACGAAACTTAAAGAAGATTCAAGCCCTACTCGAAAGAAGAAAGAAGAAAGAAATGAATATTGAGTCGCAGAAAGCAAACTTGAACCAGGAAAGTGTGCTGCAACATGTGGATAATACAGACTGCGAATTAGACATGGAGTGCCACCTCAGAGCCGAGAGACACCAACCGAATGTTTTGGCCCTTTGCAGAAACATCAACCAAGAGGAAAACAATCCATCAAAACTTGCCAAGGACCAAACACCATCCTCCGGATGGGATTGTGCTATGTGCCAGGCTAAATGTATTTCTGAAGCTCATTTTAAGAATCACTGCACAAGCAGAAAGCATCAACAGAAGATGATGGTGATGCGCGCTGAAGGCGATATCGTGAAAACGGCCAGTTTGGACACTGCAGACGAACTACTTTCCGATGGCTTGAACAGAAAAAATGAACTACATTCTGATGGCACAGCACACCAGCAGAACACCGAAGCCTCATGCAAAGAAGGGAGCAAGAGTGATATGGCGAAGAACATCGAACCACATGAAGCAAATTTGCACGAGAGAAGCGTGTCCCAGCATGCAGCGAAGCCACCTTTAGTAGGTTGCAGCATTTGCCAAGTTATTTGTGGCCGTGAATCCGATCTGGAGATCCACCTGAATGGTAAAAGGCACATAAATAAGATCCAAGCCCTACTCGAAGAAAGCGAGAACAGGGCAATAGATTCTGAGTCGCAGAAAGCAAATTTGAACCTGGATAGTGTGCCGCAACCTGCAGAGAATACGAATTGTGGATTAGACTTGGAGAGCCACCTCAGAGATGGGAGACTCCAACTCATGAATGATCAGGGCCTTCGCGAAAAAATTAACCAAGATAAAAACAACCCACCAGAAATCGCCAGTGACCTAATACCATCATCCGAATGGGATTGCGCTATGTGCAAGGCCAAAATTTACTCTAAAGCACAATTTGAGCATCACTGCACAAGCAGAAAGCATAAGCAGAAGATAAATGCGACACTCGGTGAATGCGATATTGCAAAAGTGAGCACTCTCCACAGCGAAGTCCCATACAAAGAAGGCAGTAACAATGATATGGTGAAGAACATTGGGGCACAGGAAGCCAAATCGCACAAGGGCAATGTACCAGGGAATGCAGAGAAGCCACCTTTAGTAGGTTGCAGCATTTGCCAAGTACTGTGTGGCCGTGAATCAGATCTGGAGATCCACCTGAAGGGTAAAAGGCACTTAAAGAAGATCCAAGCCCTACTCGAAGAAAGCGAGAACAGGGCAATAGATTCTGAGTCGCAGAAAGCAAATTTGAACCTGGATAGTGTGCCGCAACCTGCAGAGAATACGAATTGTGGATTAGACTTGGAGAGCGACGTTGGAGAGGAGAGACTACATCTCATGAATGATCGGGCCCTTCACGAAAATATCAACCAAGATAAAAACAATCCACCAGAACTTGCCAAGGACCAAGTACCATCCTCAGGATGGGATTGCGCCATGTGCCAGGCCAAATGTAACTCCAGAGTTCAATTTGAGAATCACTGCTTAGGCAGAAAGCATCAACGGAAGAACCAGGTAATACTTGGCAAAGACGATAACGCTAAAACAGGTTGTCTGTAGACTCTGGATGAACTACCTTCGGACGGCTCGAACAGCAATAATGAACTACTCCCTCCGTTCTAAATTAAATGACTTCTATTTGTCCAAATGTGGATGTATCTATACTTGTAACATGTCTAGATACATCCACATGTGGACAAATGAAAATCATTTAATTTGGAACGGAGGGAGTACCTTCGGATGTCTCGAACAGCAAGAATGAACTACCTACGGATGGCTCGAACAACAATAATGAACTGCCTTGAGAGAACATGGAGGAGCAACGGGCAATGAACTTTTGCGAGGTCTGTGATTTGCAATGCAGCAAGGGTAGAATGCTGGAGTCACCGCATGGCTAGGAGCACCGAGCAAAGCTCAATGCAAAGAGATGACATGTGTTCATGTAAGAAATAGCATGTGTTGTTTATGTAGATGTATGATTGTTAGGGGATGTTGCAACGCATGATGTCTGTACATTTGAATCATGTGACGGCAATGTGAGAACTTTTATCATTCGTTTCAGGACAAACTGCGACTGTTTTTTCTTCTTTCATTTTCCATGATACAACATGTTTATCGGACAATCAGCAGTTTTGTAGGCCTATTGAGATGAAAGATGGTCCAAGGCCTTCCCGTAGGCAAATAGGATTTGCTCATTAAGATGCCTACAATGAACGATGCACTTGGGAGTTTTAACACCTGAATAATCACAGAAATATGACAATGTCTAATATCATCTCTTTCAGTTGGAAAGGTTACTGTGTAGAAGGACAATATGATACACAAACTAGACAAATAATTTGAACTAGTGAAACAAAGCATTGTTTCTAAATCATTCATAACACACCTCATAAGAAAAGCACAGGCAAAGACGGGTAACCCAAAATCTAGGGTGAATGTTTCATAGCATTGTAATAGGACCGAACTTGTCTGTAAGGGTGTCAAACTATCTTGGGCTATGCCTATCCTTATCAACTGTCCCTTTACAAAGCACTGCAGAATATTTG
Organism: Poa pratensis; assembly: GCA_947311845.1. Taxonomy (NCBI): domain Eukaryota; kingdom Viridiplantae; phylum Streptophyta; class Magnoliopsida; order Poales; family Poaceae; genus Poa; species Poa pratensis. The sequence continues at coordinate 22,256,374 of CAMZMU010000096.1, forward strand.
ACAAACTAAGCGGGGTGCAGTCCACTCATCCGAAAAGGATGCCATCACATAGCCATGTCTACGGCGGGACTACACCTTTAAGGCCACTCGGTCTTGCCATGCGGTTGCCCTCTTATCATCACTGGCTGGAGAGTTTTCTGTATCCCTATAAACTGTTAAATTGGCATTGGAGTTCATTATATCTCCATCTACACCAGCCGGATCATGGTTCTCAGGTTCTGAACGGTCCTGGTACCCCTGCCAACCAGCTCTCCTCTCATTCTGCAGGTAAAGAGGAACCCAAATTGTCAGAAAACATCATTCTGCAGGTAAATTGTCAAAAAATGTACAGTTATCAGAAATTCACACTACCACTACAGTCGGACTTCATGGCATCTGAATACATACCATTGCAGAATCTTGATTTAAGTCCAAATCTGTGTCCTTGCTCGTAGACGGCCCTTCATTCATTCCCAGAGTCGATGGAATCTGCCGAGCATTTTTCTTCTTTAGACTGTGATGTTTTCGCTGTGAATCATCCTTCACAAACGAACTGTACTTCTTCCGCAAGAATCTGGCATAAAACGCAGTTTCAGTATTAGCGATAAAGGGAATAAAAAACGGTTTTGCTAATTCTCAATCGATTGAGAATTAGCTTAGTTCTCAATCGCATGACATCATCAGTTGCAAGTGGACTTGCAACTGATTCGGACCATTTGATTTGCTTCGTGATTCGTGCATCAGTTGCAAGTGAACATGCAACTGGAATTTGATGACGTCATGTGAATGAGAACTAAGTTAATTCTCATTCGCCTGAGTTGCAAGTCCACTTGCAACTGCTCCGTCCCGTTTGATTTGCTTCGTGATTCGTGCTAATCATGAGTTGCAACCTGACTTGCAACTGAAATTGATGACGTCATGTGAATGAGAACTAAGATAATTCTCATTCGATTAGCGCTAGAGAGACCCAATAAAAAAGGGCCAACTCTAAGCAGCACCACACCAGATGAGCGTCAGGAACTAATCGTAATCATGGAAGGAACTGTCGTACTTGACTTCGGCGAGCAGTCCAAGCTTTCGCCGGTTCATGCTCTCTAGTCTCCTCTTCTTCGCTTCAGTTTCCTGCATCAGTCACGGTACCAGTATCAGCTCCGAATCCAATCAAAGTATATGCAGTACGCACGGCATTAGTTGTCCATAGTAGAACTAGAACTAATTACTGGCACCCCATTGTTACCAGCATGGGCATTAGCTCCGAGTCCAATCGAGAACATATATACAGTATCGATAGCATTAGTCCATGCTAGAACTAAACTAATTCTCCAACTGAAGTACTTGTAGAACATCAATCGGTCAGTCAGACAGACAAAACGACACTACACACCACCGAAGATCAAAGAGCGGCGTGATGCCATGTTAATACATTGCAGTACTCTGTGCGATAACTTCGCAGTAGGAGAGATCGCAAAGTTTGACGTCATCGGCCAACAACAACAGAAGAGAGAGGTAGGAGCAGTAGTTGGTTCGCTGACCTGGAGCAGATCGTGGTAGTCCATCCAGAGCGACTGGAACCGGTCCCTCCCCCTGCCGCCATCGGCCTCCGACGGGGCCCTCTTGGTCTTGGCCCTCTTCCTGGGCAGGCGCACCTCCCCGGCGTCGTCCATGGCGCAGGCGAGGCCGAGAACCCAGCAAGGCCCGGCGGCGGGAGGCGGGGAATCCAGGAGGGCGGCGGCGGGTTGGGAGGGGGAAAAGTAGATCCGGGCGGAGAGGGGAGGAGAACCGGTACCGAGACCGAGAGCGCGTGGCCACGGGGACGGGAGGGAGGTGGGGATTGATGGGGGGCGAGGGGACGCCTCTCCACGTCCATCGTCATCTATCCGGTTCGGTGCCGATGGCCTCTCGCGTGCGTGCGTGGGCGCGTGAACGTTACCGAGAGAGACAGCAATCCGAGCGAGGAGAGGAGGAGGGCTGGAGTTTGGGACTTTCCATCCACAGCTTGGTTTTCCTCCATGAAACTCTAGTTTCCGCTACTACCTTCGCGTATTCTGGGCCCGGGCATTGGTTGGGAGCGCTGTTTGTCGCCCTCGCCGGTGTCCATGGATTTTCTTACTTTAGCGAGCTCAACTGCTTTTCCTTAGCGGAAATTCACTTTGCCTCCCTAACTCATATGATCCCGTTTCAATAAAAAATCGATTAAAATAGATATTGAATTTTTTTGATAATGATCATATACAAATTTCTACATATGTGTCAAATTTCGTGGTGAAAATGATAGTGTTAGTGCTCTGTGGAAAAAGAAACAAATCAGTGCTCAAAATAAGAGTTAGTGCTCAAAATAAGAGTTAAAAATATATTTTTAAAGCACTCATTTTGGTTTTTCGCATAGGGAACCACACATGTCATTTCATCGTGAAACTTGGCGCATATGTAAAACATTTGTATATATTCATCACCAATTTGTTTCAAAAAATTCATATGTTTTACTATTTTTTTTACTTTGTTATTTGGCCCGGAGCATATGAGCTGGCCGGAGACAAAATACCACTCTCTTATTTTAGTCAAGACTCACCCGGTTATTTGACTAGATTAGTTTGCACCGCTAAATCTAAAAATCTACGTATTTTATTCCTCACCACATGTGCTCTTTTTTAAAATCTTTACTAATTAATTTTCACATCTGACATTGGTTAAAGATGAAAGGACAACGATGTCGCCTAGAGTGGGTGGTGAATAGGCGATTTAAAACTTTTCCGGTTTAAGCTTGATAAATGCGGAATAAAACTATGTGTTTTAATTTAACAAGCATACAACCTAAATATACTAGGCTCACCTATGTGCACCAACTTATGCTAAGTAAGACAATCAACAAGGTGATAGCAAGATAAAGGACTTCAAGCACGAAGGCTATCACAATGTAAATTGCATAAGTAAATAGCTCGGGTATAGAAATAACCGAGGCACGCGGGGACGATGATGTATTCCCGAGTTCCTCCTTTTTATGGGAGTATGTCTCGTTGGAGGGGTGTGAGTTTCAAACTCAAGACGTCACAAATGGCCTCACCCTATTCTCCGATGAACCTTGCCCAAAATCTCGATTCACCTTGCACTATCGAAATCCTTCAAGGCGGAATCCAGAGCCTTTACAACAATTTTGAGACACAACCCACAAAAAGATTGGGAGCTCCCAAGTGACCACAAAAGGTCACAAAAACACCGTCCAGGGTCCAACGACCCAAGAGTAACAAGCTCACAAACTTTCACTTCCACGAATCCTCGTGGAGAGAGCACACCGATGCAAAAAAATGCAATGGCAAGAACACAAGAAGTGCTCAAGTCCTTCACTCTCAAATTCCAACAAAGCAACAAATGCTTATGGGGGAATAAGAGAGGAAGAACAAAGGAGGAGAAACACCAAGAACTCCAAGATCAAGATCTACTAGGTTCCCCTCACTTAGAGGAGAGACGAATTGGTGAAAATGTAGATCTAGATCTCCTCTCACTTTTCCCTCAAAGATATGCAAGAATCATGGCAGGAATTGAGAGAGGGGCAAGCTTTCCAAGATCAACAATGGTGGGAGAGAGAGAGAAGAGGAGAGATGAATTGGTGAAAATGTAGATCTAGATCTCCTCTCACTTTTCCCTCAAAGATATGCAAGAATCATGGCAGGAATTGAGAGAGGGGCAAGCTTTCCAAGGTCAACAATGGTGGGAGAGAGAGAGAGAAAAAACGAGCTTGACCAAGCTTGACCAAGCTTGAAGATGGGGGAGGGGCATTTATATCCCCTCCCACGAAAATAGCCGACCGCACTTAGACCGGAATATCCGGTCCCTGACCCAAATATCCGGCCCAAATATCTGGCCGAGTACAAAGGCTCGCGCCGTGAAGTTCTTAACTGATTTTATGAAAAAACTGGGGAGGACCGGATATTCCGGTCCGAACTAGATTCCGGTTCAGAACAAAACCGGAATATCCGGTTTGCTGAAAACTGATAGAAACAGCAAAACGAAAACTGCAATATCTTTTTCATCCGGACTCCGATTTCGATGATCTTGGGCTCATTGGAATTGCAACGAAGAGCTTTACAAGATCATGCAGAGAAACATCATAGTCCATCATGTGAGGAGGAGACCACAAGAGGAGAGTTTGACCTCTCTATAAAAGACAAACCGGTAAAACCTCCAACATCAAAAACACAACAAGATATTCATATGAAATCCGTTTTTTATGAACTAGAGCTTGATATGGAGATGAACACAAGCTCTAAATTCTCACATGGATAAAAGCCAAATAAGAACCAAGAAAGATAATATGTCAAGAATGCAAAGGTTTGAGCTCTCCACAAAGATGCGATCAAGTTACTCACTCGAACCCTCTTGATAGTACGGTATCTATCCTATAACTCGGTCTCCAAACTAACAACATGAGACTAGTAAAATAGAAACCCTATCAAGATCATACCTTTGCCTTGCGCATTCCACTTGAGTTAGATGATGACGATCTTGACTCTCTCAAGTTGGAACACCTTTCTTGATCATGCTTGCTAGCACATGCTTGATGAAGACTTCTCCAAATACTCCCACATACTCCATTATGGGAGAGCCTCGCTTAGCTCCGTCTTCATGTATCCATTGCAAGGTTCAATCAAATGATATCTTCCGAGATGGATCAGATTGAACTGGCACTTCATAATCTTCTCTTAATATATATATGATGGCTTGGAGATAAACATGAATGTTCCCTTAATCTTCTTTTCCAAGCCACACTTTACCATGTAAGCTTCTAGAGTCCAACACATGAACTCCAATCTTTTCGCATGGACAAGATCTACAAGAATATTTCAATGCAAACATTAGTCCATAAGGATTGTCATTAATTACCAAAACCACGCATGGGGCAACATGCACTTTCAATCTCCCCCATTTTGGTAATTGATGACAATCCCTTTTATGAGGGTTTATACAATGAATTTAAGACACCATGCAACACAAAATGCAAGGATGCAAGAGAACAAAGCCATGTTCCCTTAAACCCTCTAAATTTCTCCCCATTGGCATCGATTGCCGAAATGGGAGGAAAAATGTAGAAGGCCAATATAGAAAGAGCTCCCCCATTGAAAGGACAAGGATGTCGCCTAGAGGGGGGTGAATAGGCGATTAAAAATTTTCCGGTTTAGGCTTGATAATTGCGGAATAAAACTATGTGTTTAAATTAACAAGCCAACAACCTAAATAAACTAGGCTCACCTATGTGCACCAACAACTTATGCTAAGCAAGACAAGCAACAAGATGATAGCAATATAGAATACTTCAAGCACGAAGACTATCACAATGTAAAGTGCATAAGTAAAAAGCTCGGGTATAGAAATAACCGAGGCACGCGGAGACGAGGATGTATTCCCGAGTTCCTCCTTGTTAAGGGAGTACGTCTCGTTGGAGAGGTGTGAACCAACACAATGGTTCAACAACCACAAAGGTTTCACCTTCTTCTACGATGAACCGCACCACAAAGGTTTGGTTCACCTTCCACTATCGGAATCCTTCGAGGCGGAAATCCGGAGCCTTTCAACAACGATCCGGGGCACAACCCACAACGGGATTGGGGGCTCCCGAACAGCTACAAGTGACCACACAAGGGTCTCAACCACCACACGGGCGTCTAGGGTCCAAAGACCCAAGAGTAACAAGTTCACAAGCTTTCAACTTCCACGAATCCTCGTGGAGAGCACAAACCGATGCAACGAAGCAATGGTAAGAGCACAAGGCTCAAATCCTTCACTCTCAAATCCCACCACAAGCAACAAATGCTTATGGGGGGAGAAGAGAGGAAAAACAAAGGAGGAGAAACACCAAGAACTCCAAGATCAAGATCTACTAGGTTCCCCTCACTTAGAGGGGGAATGGATTGGTGGAAATGTAGATCTAGATCTCCTCTCTCAAATCCCTCAAAGATATGCAAGAATCATGGGAGGAATTGGGAGAGGGGCAAGCTTTCCAAGGTCAACAATGGAGGAGAGAGAGGGGAAAAACGTGCTTGGAAGAGCTAGTTGGCTGAAGGTAGGTGGAGGGTATTTATACCCTCCCAGAAAAAGAGCCGTTGCAGCCAACTTAGTCCGGAGTTTCCGGTCTGGGAGGCCGGAGACTCCGGACGCAGAAAGTCAGGAAAAAGCCGATGCAGAAAAACTCATACCGGAGACTCCGGACCATGAGGGCCGGAGACTCCGGCCGGGCAGAGACTCCGAGGATACTCCGGACCAACTCCGGACGCTATACCGCAAGCGCCGTCCGCGGGGCACTTTGCTCCAAAACCAGGGAGGCCGGAGACTCTGGCCCTGAGCACCCCTGAGGCCGGAGACTCCGGACAGGAAAAGCAACACAGAACAGCAAATCCTGAAATACAATAACTTTTGCAAGGAAGCTCCAAACGAGATGAAACCAACGAGGTTGGAAAGGTAACGACAAGAGCTTTCCTATCCTATATTAAGGGTCACAAATATGGAGGAGATATCACACATGGGAGGTGTGGATCTTATCTCGAGGAGGACCGGTAATATTTCCAACACCGAGAACGCAACAAGTTTTCCATCCGGACTCCGTTTTCAATGATCTTGGGCTTGCTCCGAAGATAATCACAAGCACAACAAGATCATGCATATACACATCATAGTCCATCATGTGAGGAGGATAACACAAGAGGAGAGTTTGACCTCTCTATAAGAGACGAACCGGTAAAACCTCCAACATCAAAAACACCACTAGATATCCAAATGAAATCCGTTTTTGATGAACTAGAGCTTGGTATGGAGATGAACACAAGCTCTAAATTCTCACATGGATAAAAGCCAAATAAGAACCAAGAAAGATGATATGCCAAATATGCAAAGGTTTGAGCTCTCCATAAAGATGCGATCAAGTTACTCATTTGAGAGCCCCTCTTGATAGTACGTCGTCTATCCTATAACCCGGTCTCCAAACTAACAACATGAGACCGGTAAAATAGAAACCCTATCAAGATCATACCTTTGCCTTGCGCATTCCACTTGAGCTAGATGATGACGATCTTGATCTCTTCAAGTGGACCACCTTTCTTGATTGTGCTTGCTAGCACATGCTTGATGAAGACTTCTCCAAATACTCCCCCATACACCATTATGGGAGAGCCTCGCTTAGCTCCGACTTCATGAAGATGATGTCTTGAATCCTTCAAGACATACTTGCAATATGCTCAACTCTACACATGACCATTCTTCATATAAACCCTTGGATGAAACCTTGGTCATCATGTAATCTTCTCGAGTCCAACACATGAACTCCAATCTTTTCCTATGGACAAGATCTACAAGTATATCTCAATGCAAACATTAGTCCATAAGGATTGTCATTAATTACCAAAACCACGCATGGGCAACACATGCACTTTCACCATAGTGTGTGCATTTCTCATAATATGAGTGAAATCGAATGCACATATCCAATCCAATTATGAATAGTTGGGGGGGAGATCAAACTATATTGAGGATTCAAAGATTGCAAAAGGAAATCAAATTGAAAGATACTTCGAAAAGAGAAGTAACCAATCAAAGGATCCGAAAAGTGTTCTAAAAATCAAGAGGGAACTCCCCAAGGTACGTGCACAAAGTAGGATTTGCATTTCAATATAGTGTGCACAACATGGAATCATCACTCCCTCCTAGATAATTTTGAACACAAATAAGTGCAAGAGAGCATAAATAGGAGAAGAAGCAATACAACTTGCAACAAACAAAATGTTGAGCAACAATAGCAAGAAGCGACAAAGTAGAGAAACTTGCTCAACCGAAAAGAGATGGGTGTGATATAGAAAGACATTTTAGGAGACTAATACAAGGATGAGCGTAAGCATCAACATAGTCTTTCAATATATGTGGCATATAGTGTTCCCATACACACAAACGAAAGACGATATAGCAAATAGGTCCAGAAGCTTATTAAGATGCAAAAGCATACCAAATAAAAACAACGCTTGTTCCTTTTAGAAACGACCAAAGAATCAAAAACAATAAAAGGTGGTCACTAAAGAATTGGAATACCAATTAAGGATGTAACTATTCTCATGTGTATAACTTTCTAAGTAGACACCAATCATGAAGATATAAGTCCACAAAGAAACATGCACACACAAAATAGGTACAAAGTTAGAGAACATGATATCCAAGAGGAAGTCATAAATACACCAATAAGATCTTTGCTCAAAAGCATAGCACAAAGCTCAATTTTATCTTAAAGGGATATAGATGAACTTCCACCACACACTGATCATAGCATCAAAAATATCCACAAGAGATAAGGTGATAAATGGGATGCTCCGAGAAAGATAACAAGTATCGCAAAAGGCAAATGATTTAAAAAAACATCAATATTGAATACGACGCGGATTTTCTACCCGGGGTGGTAGCTACGCACGCTCTTGGAGCCGTCAGATGTGGTAACAAGATTCGTGCTGCCATTTGCTGCATTCACGTCCGATTGCCTTTTCCCGTTTGACACAGCAAAAGAAATTTGTTTTCGTTGCCGCAAGGAAGAAAGGACGAGAAAGGGACACCCGTGCCCGGCTCTACAGCTCCACCAACATTGTTATTCCCGGAAAACACCACGGGTCAAAGTGCGCCGGTGCCTTGCAGTAAAGCAAACTAATTCAGTGAGAGAGAGGACTGGATCTGCCTGAAAATTACAACAACTGAATCTGGATTGGGAACAAATTGAATCTGGATCGGGATCCCGTGCTAGCTAAAAGAATTGGCAACTGCTGCGAGGACTTGTGCATTCGACAAGGCCTGAAGCAAAAAAATCGCTAGAATCTGGCAACTCTTTCTAATCCTGGAGGTGATACGTCTCAAACGTATCTATAATTTTTTATGTTCCATGCTGTTATTATATCAATCGCTACATGTTTTGTTTACACTTCATAGCATTTTTATGCATTTTCTGGGACTAACCTATTAACAAGATGCCAGAGTGCCAGTTCATGTTTTCTGCTGTTTTTCTCTTTCAGAAAAGCTAGTCGCAAAATATTCTCAGAATTGGACGAAACAAAAGGGACGCTCATATTTTCACCGACACGATCAGAAGCCAGAATGGGAGACGGAGACGAGCCACGAGGCCGCCTCACCACCCTAGGGCGTGGCCAAGGGTGGGCCCGCGCCGGGCCCTGGCGAGGCCGCCTCGCGAAGCTTCCGACGCCGCCCTTTCGCCTATATATTCCCGATGTTCCGCGTACCCTAAAAACACCGATCATATTTCACGAAAAGTTCCGCTGCCGCCGTCGTTGCCAACCCTAGATCGGGAGGGTTCTGAAGCTCTTCCCAGCACCCTGCCGGAGGGGAGATCATCACCGGAGGGCTCTACATCGCCATGCCTGCCTCCGGAGTGATGCGTGAGTAGTTCATCCTTGGACTACGGGTCCATAGCAGTAGCTAGATGGTTGTCTCTCCACCTTGTACCTCCATGTTTAGATCTTGTGAGCTGCCTAACATGATCAAGATCATCTTATTGTAATGCTACATGTTGTGTTTGCTGGGATCCGATGAATATTGATACTATGAGCAAGTTGTTTATCAATCTATATGTTTATGTTGTTTATGATCTTGCATGCTCTCCGTTGCTAGTAGATGCTTTGGCCAAGAAGATGCTTGTAACTCCAAGAGGGAGTATTTATGCTAGATAGTGGGTTCATGCCTCCAGAAATCTGGGTTCGAGTTGACAGAAACGACTAAGGTTGTGGATGTACTGTTGCCACTAGGATAAAACAATGATGCATTGTCTACGTGTCATTTGCATTGTTTACATTACACACTTTACTTCATGCAATAATCTGTTGTTTGCAACTTAATACTGGAAGTGATGCGGATGCTGACCTGAAGGTGGATTATTTAGGCATAGATGAGTTGGATAGCAAGTCTATATACTTTGTTGTGATGCCCAATTAAATCTCATAATGAACATCTTTTCATATATTGCATTGTCATGCACTCTCTATTTGTCAATTGCCCAGCTGTAATTTGTTCACCCAGCATGTTAGTTATCTTTTATGGAGAGACACCACTAGTGAACTGTGGACCCCGGTCCATTTTCCCTCATACTGATAAAACCACCTACTGCAATCATCTGTTCCTTGTTACTTTCTGCAATCACAACTGTTTTCCACACTGTGCATTTAATCCTTTGTTTTCAGCAAGCCAGAGAGATTGACAACCTCTCTGTTTCGTTGGGGCAAAGTAGTTTGGTTGGGTTGTGTGCAGGTTCCACGTTGGTGATCGAGTAACGGCGCCCATCAACAACCTTCTGAAGAACCTCCGTGTCCTCCTGGTTCTATAAACCTTGGTCATATTTCAAGGGAAAACTGCTGCTGCACTACATCATACCTTCCTCTTGGGGTCTCCAACGAACGTGTGAACTACACGCCATCAAGCACTTTTCTGGCGCCGTTGCCGGGGATACTGGAATCTCCAGATAGGGGAGTCTCACACTTCCAACCTCTTTACTTTGTTTTTGTCTTGCTTGTTTTATTTTATTTATCTTGTTTGCTGTTAAAAATCAAAAACACAAAAAAATTAAATTCCTGCATCTTAGTTATTTCGAGTTGTAGTTTTTCTTGTCCTGTTTTAATTTTTGCTAAAATGAGTAATCCTGAAAATACCAAGTTGTGTGACTTTACTAGCACAAACAACAATGATTTCATATGTACACCCATTGCTCCTCCTGCTTCTACAACAGAGTTCTATGAAATTAAACCTGCACTGTTAAATCTGGTTATGAAAGAGCAATTTTCTGGTGTTAGTATTGATGATGCTGCTGCTCACCTTAATAATTTTGTTGAGCTTTGTGATATGTAAAAGTATAAGGAAGTAGAAGGTGATATTATTAAACTGAAATTGTTTCCTTTCTCCTTGAGAGGAAGAGCTAAAGAATGGTTGCTATCTTTGCCTAGGAATAGTATTGATTCCTAGACTAAGTGTAAAGATGCTTTCATTGGAAAATATTATCCTCCTGCTAAAATCATATATTTGAGAAGTGGCATTATGAACTTTAAGCAATTTGATAATGAACATGTTGCCCAAGCTTGGGAAAGAATGAAATCATTGGTTAAAATTATCCCACTCATGGACTGGCTACTCGGATGATCATCCAAACCTTTTATGCAGGATTAAATTTTTCTTCAAGGAACCTGATACGTCTCAAACGTATCTATAATTTCTGATGTTCCATGTTGATATTATACCAATTGTTACATGTTTTATATACACTTCATAGCATTTTTATGCATTTTCTGGGACTAACCTATTAACAAGATGCCACAGTGTCAGTTCCTGTTTTCTGCTGTTTTTGTATTCCAGAAAAGCTAGTCTGGAAATATTCTCGGAATTGGACGAAACTTGGACAGAACCTCCTATTTTTCCAACACGTACACGGAGTCCAAAGGAGAGACGGAGGGGAGCCACGAGGCAGCCACACCATGGGGCCGCGCGGCCCCCCCTGCCGCGCCGTGGGGTGGTGTGGGGCCCACGTGCGTCTCCAGCCGCCGCCCTTTCGCCTATTTATTCCTCCGACGCGAAAACCCTAAATACCCGAGCCATTATCCACGAAAAGTTCCAGAGACGCGCCGCCGCCAACCCTAGCTCGGGAGGGTTCAGAAGCTCTTCCCGGCACTCTGCCGGAGAGGGGAATCATCACCGGAGGGCTCTACATCACCATGCCTGCCTCCGGAGTGATGCGTGAGTAGTTCATCCTTGGACTACGGGTCCATGGCAGTAGCTAGATGGTTGTCTCTCCACTTTATGCTATCATGTTTAGATCTTGTGAGCTGCCTATCATGATCAAGATCATCTTATTGTAATGCTACATGTTGTGTTTGCTGGGATCCGATGAATATTGAATACTATGTCAAGTTGATTATCAATCTATCTTATATGTTATTTATGATCTTGCATGCTTTCCGTTACTAGTAGATGCTTTGGCCAAGTAGATGCTTGTAACTCCAAGAGTGAGTATTTATGCTAGATAGTGGGTTCATGCCTCCGGTAATCTGGGAGAGTGACAATAACTTCTAAGATTGTGGATGTGCTGTTGCCACTAGGGATAAAATAACCGATGCTTAGCTTAAGGGTGCGTCGTTAGGTCTAATGCATTTGTTTACATTACGCACATTACTTAATGCAATTATCCGTTGCTTGCAACTTAATACCAACGGGGAACTCGGATGACAACCTGGCGGTGGATTATTAGTCATAGACGCTGTTGGATAACGGTCTATGTATTTTGTCGTAATGCCCACATGAATATCATAGTAATCATCATGTCATATATATGCATTGTCATGCGCTCAATATTTTGTCAATTGCCCAGCTGTAATTTGTTCACCCAGCATGTTAGTTATCTTTTATGGAGAGACACCACTAGTGAACTGTGGACCCCGGTCCATTCTTTTACACTGATAATACAACCAACTGCAAACATTGTTCCTTTTCATTCTCTGCAATTTACTACTGTTTTCCACACCATACGTTTAATCCTTTGTTTTCAGCAAGCCGGTGAGATTGACAACCTCACTGTTTCGTTGGGGCAAAGTAGTTTGATTGTGTTGTGTGCAGGTTCCACGTCAGCGCGCCACTGACAACCTTCAGAAGTGATTTCTTGCTCCTACTGGTCGATTAAACCTTGGTTTCATACTGAGGGAAACTGCTGCTACACTGCTTCATACCTTCCTCTTGGGGTCTCCCAACGAACGTGTGATCCACGTCACAATCAAGCTTTTTCTGGCGCCGTTGCCGGGGAGTGGAAGTATTTCTGAGAGCTCCTCTAACTCCTTGCAACACACTTTTTCTGGCGCCGTTGCCGGGGAGCAAGAGGATTTCTGCAAGGGGAGTTTCACGCTTCCAATCTCTTTACTTTGTTATTGTCTTGCTTAGTTTATTTTTATTTAGTCTTGTTTGCTTTATTTATCAAAAACACAAAAAATTAGTTACTTTTATTTTCAAGTTGTTATCTTTCTGTTTTGTTTTAATTTTGCTAAAATGAGTACCCCTGAGAACACTAAGTTGTGTGATTTCACTAGCACGAACAACAATGATTTCATTAGTACACCTATTGCTCCACCTGCTTCTAACGCAGAATTCTATGAAATTAAACCTGCACTTTTAAATCTTGTTATGAAAGAGCAATTCTCTGGTGTTAGTACTGATGATGCTGCTGCTCACCTTAATAATTTTGTTGAACTTTGTGAGATGCAAAAGTATAAGGATGTAGATGGTGATATTATTAAACTGAAACTTTTTCCTTTCTCTTTGAGAGGACGTGCTAAAGAATGGTTGCTATCTTTGACTAGAAATAGTATTGATTCATGGACTAAATGCAAAGATGCTTTCATAGGAAAATATTATCCTCCTGCTAAGATTATATCTTTGAGAAGTAGCATTATGAATTTCAAACAATTTGATAATGAGCATGTTGCTCAAGCTTGGGAGAGAATGAAATCATTGGTAAAGAATTGTCCCACCCATGGACTGACTGCTTGGATGATCATCCAAACCTTTTATGCAGGACTAAATTTTTCTTCAAGAAACCTATTGGATTCGGCCTCTGGAGGTACCTTTATGTCCATCACTTTGGGTGCTGCAACAAAGCTTCTTGATGATATGATGATAAATTATTCTGAATGGCACACCGAAAGAGCTCCACAAGGTAAGAAGGTAAATTCTGTTGAAGAAATCTCTTCCTTGAGTGATAAGATTGATACTATTATGTCTATGCTTACAAATGGAAAAATGCATGTTGATCCAAATAATGTTCCTTTAGCTTCTTTGGTTGCTCAAGAAGAGCATGTTGATGTGAACTTCATTAAAAAAATAACTTCAACAACAATGCTTATAGGAATAATTTTGGTAATAACAATTATAAGCCCTATCCTTTAATAGTGGCAATGGTTATGCTAATTCTTATGGTAGATCTGGAATGCCTAGTGAGGAAAGGATGTTAGAAGTTGAAAAGGCTACTAAGAACTTTATGCAAACGCAATATGAGCAAAACCAATTGTTTACTAAAACTATGAATGAACAATCTGCTATGTTGAAGAATATAGGACATCAACTTGAGAACTTAAATAGGGAAATTTCTGGTTTGCAGATTAAGATTTCTAATGCTGAAACTTGCATTTCATCCATGTCTGAAGCACAAGCTTCTTTGATTAATAGAATGGCAGCTAAACCTGAAACTATTGATAACAATACCTTTGCTACTGCCAATGCTTCAAGTTAAAATTGATAATAATGTGAGGATGTTAGCTGATTTACATGCTAGGTGGGCAAGAGAGGATGAAATTGCTAAAAAGAATAGTATTGCTAGAGTTTATACTATTACTACTACTGAAAATGCTATAAACTCAAGTGTTAACAAACCTCCTACTATCAATGGTAAAGTAATTGGTGTTGGCAATGTCTCTACTTCTGTTGCAAAACGTTTAAAATTGCCTGAAAACACTGAAACTGTTCCTGATAAAAGTGCTGAAATTTTTCGAGATGGGAGACAATGGTCCATTACTTTTGATAATAATGACTTTGATTTTGATGGTTGCAATATTTCTGAAGTAATTAAGTTCTTGCAAAAGCTAGCTAGAAGTCCTAATGCTAGTGCTATAAACATGGCTTTTACTAAACATATTACTAATGCTCTCATGCAAGTTAGGGAAGAGAAATTAAAACATGAAGCTTCTATCCCTAGGAAGTTAGAAGATGGTTGGGAGCCCATCATTAAAATGAAGGTGAATGATTTTGATTGCAATGCTTTATGTGATCTTGGTGCTAGTATTTCTGTTATGCCTAAGAAACTCTATGATATGCTTGATTTAGCACCTTTGGAACACTGTTATTTGGATGTTCACCTTGCTGATAATACTATAAAGAAACCTTTGGGGAGAGTTGATGATGTTTTTATAATGGTTAACAATAACCTTGTCCCCGTTGATTTTGTTGTTTTGGATATTGAATGCAATGCTTCTTGTCCTATTGTTTTGGGAAGACCTTTTCTTAGAACTGTTGGTGCTATTATTGATATGAGAGAGGGGAATATTAAATATCAATTCCCACTCAAGAAAGGTATGGAACACTTCCCTAGAAAGAAGATGAAGTTACCTTTTGATTCTATTGTTAGAGCAAATTATTCTGTTGATGCTTCATCACTTGGAAACACTTGATTCTTACTTTCTGCGCCTAGCTGAAAGGCGTTAAAGAAAAGCGCTTATGGGAGACAACCCATTATTTTATTTCTGCAATTTTTCTTTTTTTTGAGTCAAGGAGTTGTTTACTTCTGTAACAATTCCTTTGTATCTTTATTTTATCGCATTGTTGTGCCAAGTATTGCCTCTAATAGGAAGATGATGCTAGATTTGGATTTCTGCGCAGGAACAGATTTCTGCTGTTCACCGTTTTAATTCTGTAAAATCACAGAAAAATTATTTAAATCTGCAAATTTTTGTGCGTGATCCTCAGATATGTACGCATCTTTCGTTAGTTTAAAGTTTTTCGATCTGAGCAACGTAAGTGCCTCGAAAAAATTCGTCTTTGCGGACTGTTCTGTTTAGACAGATTCTGTCTTTTATTTTTCGCATTCTCTCTTTTACTAGTGTTGAGTGGAATTCTTTTTTAGGGTGAAGAGCTTCACATAACATCAGTGGCAGTAGCTAATGTTAAAAGTAACGGTCATGTTTGTGTCCTTATAGAACATGTGAGTTTTTGATTGTGCACTAACCCTCTAATGAGAATTACTTGAGTTTGGTGTGGCGGAAGTTTTCAAGGGTCAAGAGAGAAGGATGATATAATGTGATCAAGAAGAGTGAAGAGCTTAAGCTTGGGGATGCTCCCATGGATCACCCCAGCATATTTCAAGAAGACTCAAGCGTCTAAGCTTGGGGATGCCCAAGGCATCCCCTTCTTCATCAGCAACTTATCAGGTCATCTCTAGTGAAACTATATTTTAATTCTTTCACATCATATGTGCTTTACTTGGAGCGTCTGTGTGCTTTTATTTTCAGTATTTTATTTTTCTTATGGTCAACTTGATTGGACCCCAGCATTCTTGATTGGGAGAGAGACACGCTCCGCTTTTTCATATGAATACTCCTATTCTTCACTTATACTTGTTGAGTATTCTTATCTAGCTATTGCTATGCTTTTAGCTCCTGTTTTGCATGCATCTCTTATTCAGAGCTGTTAGTTCTTTTAAAGAAAGTACTCTCTTGCTTCACTTATAATTGTTTGGAGAGTTTATGTTGAAATAAATTGATTGGTGTTTGGTTGGAACAGAAAATGTTGCATGTGGTAGATGGTATAATGGAAAAAGCTTACATATTCTTGTAGATCACTGTATTGGATAATTTGATACTTGTCAATTGTTTTGAGTTATCAAGTAGTTCATGTTTAAGCTTTTGTATCATGTAGTTAAAACCTATTAATGAAGAACTACCGTAAAGCTCGTTGAAATTTGGTTTGCATGATTGGTATCTCTAAGGTCTAGATATTTTCTAGTAAAAGGGTTTGGTTAACAAGGAAGACAGTGTAGAGTCTTATAATGCTTGCAATATGTTTTCATATAAGTCTTGCTGTGTCGGTTGATATCCTGTGTTTGCTTCAAATAACCTTGCTAGCCTAAACTCTGTACTGAGAGGGAATGCTTCTCGTGCATCCAAAACCTTGAGCCAAAATCCATGCCATCTGTGTCCACCATAACTACCTATATGTGGTATTTCCTTGCCATTCCAAGTAAATTTTTCATGTGCTACCTTTAAACTATTCAAAATTATTACTCCTATTTTGTGTCAATGTTTACCAAGCTCATGAGGACGGGGTGGATGTCTTTATGTCAACTGTCAAACAGACTTTACCACCGGACTAGCGGCATATACATCCGCTTATCCATTAATTTTGCAAAAAGAGCTGGCAAATGGGGTGCCCAGTCCCAATTAATTACAACTTTAACCGCTTAATTCTCTTCACATTTTTGCCCTGATTTATCAGTCAAGCAATGACAAACAGTGAAATATCTGCATGTGTAAACAAAAGAGAAAGAGGGATGATCTGCCTTGCTGGTAGAAATAACGTCCTTCATGGGAGCCGCTCTTAAAAGTCTGGTTGGCAGGGGTCATATTGTACTTTCCATTTTCTGATTCGTTGACAATTAACAAACACCTCTCAAAACTTATTTTTACTCTCTATATGATTTCAAAAACTTAAAAAGCTCTAGCACATGATTTAATCCCTGCTTCCCTCTGCGAAGGGCCTTTCTTTTACTTTTATGTTGAGTCAGTTTTCCTACTTCTTTCTATCTTAGAAGCAAACACTAGTGTCAACTTTGGTGCAACAATTTTTATATGCTTGTATATTGCACTTATTATATTGCTTTGTGTTGACAAATATCCATGAGATATATATGTTGAAAGTTGAAAGCAATTGCTGAAGCTTAAATCTTCCTTTGTGTTGGTTAAATACCTTTTACTTAGAATCTATTGCTTTATGAGTTAACTCTTATGCAAAACTCTTTGATGCTTGTCTCGAAAGTACTATTCATGAAAAGTTTTTGCTTATATGATTCAGTTGTTTGCTCATTATCTACTTGCTAGCAAACTATAGACCATTGACCTGGATCACTTCATTCATAACATGTGCTTTACAATACTATTTGATCAAGATTATGATTGTAGCATGTCACCTCAGAAATTATTTTGTTTTTATCGTTTTACCTACTCGAGGACGAGTAGAACTAAGCTTGGGGATGCTTGATACGTCTCAAACGTATCTATAATTTCTGATGTTCCATGTTGATATTATACCAATTGTTACATGTTTTATATACACTTCATAGCATTTTTATGCATTTTCTGGGACTAACCTATTAACAAGATGCCACAGTGCCAGTTCCTGTTTTCTGCTGTTTTTGTATTCCAGAAAAGCTAGTCTGGAAATATTCTCGGAATTGGACGAAACTTGGACAGAACCTCCTATTTTTCCAACACGTACACGGAGTCCAAGGAGAGACGGAGGGGAGCCACGAGGCAGCCACACCATGGGGCCGCGCGGGGTGGTGTGGGGCCCACGTGCGTCTCCAGGCCGCCCTTTCGCCTATTTATTCTCCCGACGCGAAAACCCTAAATACCCGAGCCATTATCCACGAAAAGTTCCAGAGACGCCGCCGCCGTCAACCCTAGCTCGGGAGGGTTCAGAAGCTCTTCCCGGCACCCTGCCGGAGAGGGGAATCATCACCGGAGGGCTCTACATCACCATGCCTGCCTCCGGAGTGATGCGTGAGTAGTTCATCCTTGGACTACGGGTCCATGGCAGTAGCTAGATGGTTGTCTCTCCACTTTATGCTATCATGTTTAGATCTTGTGAGCTGCCTATCATGATCAAGATCATCTTATTGTAATGCTACATGTTGTGTTTGCTGGGATCCGATGAATATTGAATACTATGTCAAGTTGATTATCAATCTATCTTATATGTTATTTATGATCTTGCATGCTTTCCGTTACTAGTAGATGCTTTGGCCAAGTAGATGCTTGTAACTCCAAGAGTGAGTATTTATGCTAGATAGTGGGTTCATGCCTCCGGTAATCTGGGAGAGTGACAATAACTTCTAAGATTGTGGATGTGCTGTTGCCACTAGGGATAAAATAACCGATGCTTAGCTTAAGGGTGCGCCGTTAGGTCTAATGCATTTGTTTACATTACGCACATTACTTAATGCAATTATCCGTTGCTTGCAACTTAATACCAACGGGGAACTCGGATGACAACCTGGCGGTGGATTATTAGTCATAGACGCTGTTGGATAACGGTCTATGTATTTTGTCGTAATGCCCACATGAATATCATAGTAATCATCATGTCATATATATGCATTGTCATGCGCTCAATATTTTGTCAATTGCCCAGCTGTAATTTGTTCACCCAGCATGTTAGTTATCTTTTATGGAGAGACACCACTAGTGAACTGTGGACCCCGGTCCATTCTTTTACACTGATAATACAACCAACTGCAAACATTGTTCCTTTTCATTCTCTGCAATTTACTACTGTTTTCCACACCATACGTTTAATCCTTTGTTTTCAGCAAGCCGGTGAGATTGACAACCTCACTGTTTCGTTGGGGCAAAGTAGTTTGATTGTGTTGTGTGCAGGTTCCACGTCAGCGCGCCACTGACAACCTTCAGAAGTGATTTCTTGCTCCTACTGGTCGATTAAACCTTGGTTTCATACTGAGGGAAACTGCTGCTACACTGCTTCATACCTTCCTCTTGGGGTCTCCCAACGAACGTGTGATCCACGTCATCAATCAGAACCTTTTGGATTTGGCTGCTGGAGGGACCTTCATGTCCATCACCTTGGATGCTGCTGCAAAACTTCTTGATGATATGATGATAAATTACTCTGAATGGCACACTGAAAGGGCTCCAACAGGTAAGAAGGTAAACTCTGTTGAATAAATCTCCTCCTTGAGTGATAAGGTTGATGCCATTATGTCTATGCTTTCGAATGGTCATGCTCCTGTTGATCCAAATAATATTCCCTTAGCTTCATTGGTTGCTCATGAAGAGAATGTTGATGTGAACTTCATTAAAAATAATAACTTCAACAACAATGCCTATCGGAATAATTTTGGTAATAACAATTATAGGCCATATCCTTCTAATGGTAGCAACTCTTATGGTAATTCTCATGGCAATTCCTACAACAACAATAGAAGTGTGTCCTGTGATCTTGAAGTTATGCTTAAGGATTTTATTAGCACACAAACTACTTTTAATAAAACTGTTGTGGAAAAGTTAGGGAAACTTGATATTCTTGCTGCTAAGGTTGATAGTCTTGCTTATGATGTTGATTTTCTGAAAATAAAAGTTATGCCTCATGATGTTAAAGAAAGCAAAACTCTCAATGCTATACAAGTTAGAATTGATAACAACATTAGGATGCTAGCTGAGTTACATGAAAGATGGGAAAGAGAGGAAAAAGAAGCTGAAATTGCTAAACAAAGTAGTGTTGTTAAAGTTTACACTATTTTTACTACTAAAACTGATGAACCCTCAAGTGCTAGTAAGCTCCTACTGTTAATGGTAAGATTATTGGTGTTGGAAATGTCTCCACTTCTGCTGCAAAAATCTTTAAACTGCCTGATAGCACTAACATTGGTTCTGATAAAAGTGCTGAAATTTTTAAGAGTGTAGGGGATAATGGTCCCATTACCTTTGATGATAATGATTTTGATTTTGATGGTTGTAACATAACTGAAGTCATTATGTTCTTGTAAAAGCTAACTAAGAGTCCTAAGGCTAGTGAAATAAATATGGCTTTTACTAAACACATCATCAATGCTCTCATGCATGCTAGGGAAGAGAAATTAAAACGTGAAGCTTCTATCCTAGGAAGTTAGATGATGGTTGGGAGCCCATCATTAAAATGAAAATGAATGATTTTGAATGCAATGCTTTGTTTGATCTTGGTGCTAGTATTTCTGTTATGCCTAAAAAGCTTTATGATATCCTTGATCTTGCACCTTTGGAAAAATGTTATTTGGATGTTCACTTTGCTGATTCTTCTATGAAGAAACCTTTGGGGAGAGTTGATAATGTTTTAATTATGGTTAACAATAACCTTGTTCCTGTTGATTTTGTGGTTTTGGATATTGAATGCAATCCTTCTTGTCCTATTGTTTTGGGAAGACCTTTTCTTAGAACTGTTGGTGCTGTTATTGATATGAAAGAGGGGAATATAAAATTTCAATTCCCACTCAAGAAAGGTATGGAACACTTCCCTAGGAAGAGGATGAAACACCCTTTTGATACTATTGTTAGGACAAATTATGGTGTTGATGTTTCTGGTCTTGACAATACTTGATGCATGTTTCATGCCTAGCTAAAAGGCATTAAAGAGAAGCGCTTATGGGAGGCAACCCATTGTTTTTACTTTCTGTTATTTTTGTTTTTTTAGTCAAGGAGCTTGTTTACTTCTGTAGCAACTCATTTGTATCTTTTATTTGCTTTTTGTTGTGCCAAGAAAAGTCTCTTATGACAAGATGGTACTTATTTTTGGATTACTGCACAGGAACAGATTTCTGGACGTCACCGTTTAATTCGGTAGAAAATTAGAAATATCGTATTGATCTGAATTTTTTGTGCGTGTTCCTGAGATATGTACGCAACTTTCGTACGACTAGAGTTTTTCGATTTACGCGACGTAAGTGTCCCGAAAAAATCATCTTTACGGACTGTTCTGGTTTTGACAGATTCTGTCTTTGTTTTCCATTCTCTCTTTTACAAGTGTTGAGTGAGTTTATTTTATGGTGGAAGAGCTTCACTTAAGCCTAGTATCAGTAGCTAATGTTTGAAAATATTTTCTTATGACTTGTGTCCCTACAGAACTATGTGAGATTATTTGTTTTGATGCACTAACCTGCTAATGAGAAAAAAGTTGAGTTTTGATGTGAAGAAAGTTTTCAAGTGTTAAGAGAGGAGGGTGATATTACAAGATCAAGAAGAGTGAAGAGCTTAAGCTTGGGGAAGCTCCCATGGATCTCCCCAGCATATTTCAAGAAGACTCAAGCATCTAAGTTTGGGGATGCCCAAGGCATCCCCTTCTTCATCAACAAACTATCAGGTCATCTCTAGTGAGACTATATTTTTATTCCTTTACATTATATGTACTTTTCTTGGAGCGTCAGTGTGCTTTTGTTTTCAGTTTGTTTTTGTTTTGTTTGCTGCTCTATACTTGTTGGATCCTAGCACTCTTGTTTGGGAGAGAGACACGCTCCGCTTTTTATTAGAATACTCTTGTGCTTCACTTATACTTGTTGAGTATTCTTGTCTAGCTACTGCTAAAACTTCTAGCTCTTTGTTTTCATGTATCTCTTGTTCAGAGCTATTAGTTTCTTTTGACGAAAGTACTCTCTTACTTCACTTATATTTGTTTGGAGAGTTGTTTAAATAAGTTGATTGATGTTTGGTTGGAACAGAAAATGCTATGCATGTGGTAGTGGTATAAAAATGCTTACATAAGTCTTGTAGATCACTGTCTTGAGTAATTTGATACTTGTCAATTGTTTTGAGTTACCAAGTAAGTAAATGTTTAAACTTGTGCATCGTGTAAGTAATGGCTATTAGTGAAGAACTACTGTAAAGCTTGTTGATATTTGATCTTTGTATCATTGGTAGTTCTAAAAGTCTAGATATTTTCTAGTGAAAGGTTTTGGTTAACAAGGAAGACAATGTGGAGTTATCTTTTGATTGGTGTTTGGTTGGAACAGAAAATGCTATGCCCAATTAAATCTCATAATGAACATCTTGTCATATATTGCATTGTCATGCACTCTCTATTTGTCAATTGCCCAGCTGTAATTTGTTCACCCAGCATGTTAGTTATCTTTTATGGAGAGACACCACTAGTGAACTGTGGACCCCGGTCCATTTTCCCTCATACTGATAAAACCACCTACTGCAATCATCTGTTCCTTGTTACTTTCTGCAATCACTACTGTTTTCCACACTGTGCATTTAATCCTTTGTTTTCAGCAAGCCAGAGAGATTGACAATCTCTCTGTTTCGTTGGGGCAAAGTAGTTTGGTTGTGTTGTGTGCAGGTTCCACGTTGGTGATCGAGTAACGGCGCCCATCAACAACCTTCTGAAGAACCTCCGTGTCCTCCTAGTTCGATAAACCTTGGTCATATTTCAAGGGAAAACTGCTGCTGCACTACATCATACCTTCCTCTTGGGGTCTCCCAAAGAACATGTGAACTACACGCCATCAGGAGGCAACCTCGAGGTTAATTAATACCTAGAGTAAAATAGTTGCGGTTCCAGCGGAGATCTGACTGTAGCAACAAGAAATCAAAATCCAAATGTAAATCCACCAAAAATAATAATCAGGATAATACCAAGAGCAATAATCTAGGTATAACCAAAAATAAGCACCACGTGGAGGAACTTGATTTCCTTGTACAACAACAGAAACGAAAGCTAGAATATCTTGAAGGAATAAACAAAAACGCACAGATAAAAACCAAAATAAAGAGCAAAGATCCAGATTTGAAATATGTGCAGCAACGATCTGGCTGAAGCGAGACCGGATTAGACCTCTACATTGCGTAGCTTGCCGCCCGTCTTCCTCTGCTCTGCATCGCGCACCGGCTGCTGGGAATTTTCCACAACGTCTACCTAGGTCATCCTTCGCTATCTTCCTCCCAGCGGCCGACGGTGACGGGAAGACCACCGCGAGCTTCCTCCGAGCGGCCGACAGTGACGGGGGGAGAGAGCACTGCACCAGGTCCACTTTATCCTGCTGGCGTTGCCGCTCGCCTGGCCCGTGTCCAGCTGGCCCAGTTGTGGCCCTTCCCTTCACCAGCACCGAGTCGATTTCCGGGGGTGTGTGGTGGGCGACCGGGGGCGGGGCCCGCGCTTCGGCAACCAGGCCACGAGGTCCCCAGGATCCCTTCCGTCGCCGGCCGGACCGTGGATCCCCACCGCGCCAGCTCGGTCTGCAGCAGCTCGGCGCCAGGGCCAGCCCCTAGGCCAAGGTGGTTTTCCATGCTCTAGCGCGGCCAAGATGCCGGGGCGCGCTCGCGGTGCTGGTCACGGCGAGCCGAGCTCCGATGGGCAGGCTACAGTCTTCTTCGCGCCAGCTTGGCGCAGGGGTAGGGCGCCACCGACGCACCTCTTCCTCAGCGCCGTTGTGGAGTGCGGCGAGGTGGGGCCGACCTCGTCTCGGGCGTTCGCCCATTCACCTGTAGCCGCCCGGCGCCCGTAAGCTGATGCGGAAGGCCGCGCAGGTCCAAATCGAGGGCGGACGGGGGCCGGATTTGACGCGCGTCGCATCTTCAAGGACATGGCATCGGCTAGCTCAGCTCCGCCATGGTGGAGGATCTTGGGCGAGCTCACCGGCGGTCGTGGCGCAAAGGAAAATCGGGGTGTGATGTCGTGGCGCAAAGAAAATCGGGGTTTTATCCAGTGGAAAGTGGGTTGGTTCATGGGAACAGAAAAATGCTGTGATGGCTACGGTTCTTTTTTTTTTTTGAATCTGGTGGAGAAAAGTTGACGGACGGCGTTAAGTCAATCCGCGGTGGAAAATGCTCTATAGGATGATTGAACGGTTAGATTGGGGTGCACAGCTATCACCCTAGGCATCCCACTATTTCCCATATTGCATATGTGAGACATAGAGTAGAAAGTGCTAGATTAACATATTTGGGATTGGTGAATCATGAAAATGATTATATATATTCCCCTTGATATGTAATCATCCCGGCTTGCCCACATTTGCAATAAAGTTGTTTTGCAAGAACCAAATGAATTGCAACAAAAGAGATTCATGCCATGAAACAACCTACACAAGGTTGAAAGCTAGAAATGTATGCATGAGGTAGATACTTGTTACCGAGGTAGCATTGGGTGATGTAGAAGATAAGTGTTCATGATCATCCAAGCTTGGCTCCAATAAGCACATGATGACAACACCTTCCTTGTAGATGAGACAAGCTTCCAATGCAACTCCAAATGTACCTAAAACAAATTCAAGTACACCATGGTCCCCAAACTCATTGGGTCCAAAGTAGTTAGAGCAACTACAATACATTGGATCAACAAATATGTGCATATTGATATGAAATTGAATTTCATGCACATCTTAGCCATTTAGGGTTTGATGGAGTTTATCCTATATATTGGATCAACAAAAGTAAGCATGCCAAAGATATACATATAATAAATATGCATGCACAAGACTTTCAAGAACCAAATGAGATACAATTTGGACACAACACCAATTAAACCAAGAAGGCACACCAAGTGTGACAAGAAAACGAATTACCCATATTATATCAAAGACCCAAATCAACACATGATTGAAGGTACCAATTTGAAAACATACCAAATGAAAATAGGATCAAAGAATAAATCAAACCCTCTACACTTTTCATGATGGCACAAAGTACCAAGAAAAAATGTTTGTCTTCCAAAGCGACACGTCATCGAGATAAAAAGCTAATTTGAAGACAACTAATGTTGAAAAGCATATAGGATAGCTTCCCCAAGATGTGTGCATTATTTATGATCTTGCATTTTAATACAAATGCACAGAAATGAGATCATCACTCTCCATATATATTATTCAAACAATAGTCATGTTCAAGAAAGAGCAATAAGATCCAAAACCAATTTAAAGAATGGTGTTCTACTCAATGTAGGATAGCTTCCCAAGAATAATGCATTATCTAGAAGTATGACTTTTAATGTAAATGCACAAGAATGGGATCATTGCTTTTCCTACCTCAAGAAAGCATAAGACAAAATTTGAGTAGAGCAAAGAGGATCCAAAAGATACAAGGAAGACAACGGGAGTTAACTCAAAACAAAACCTTGGCATTAAAATAAGGCAAGTCAACTTCAAAAGCCAAAATGAAGACGGTATACAAATTTCACCACAATTATGAGTATCACTTGTCATGGACAAGGAGTAAATGGAAATATTTCTCGGTGGTGTATAGGAATGATATTCAAGACCAACTTCACAACAAATAAGCATATGGAAAATGATAGGAATTAAAAGCCATGCTTAGATAGATAGATATTCTTGATAGCTTCAATATTCACGCGATCATGCAAAGCAACTACAAAGAGTAGCTTGAAGCAATTGGTTTCCAAAAAAGATATATGAGAACATATTTGGGAAAGCCATACCAAGAACTTCCATCACAAACAAGATCCAAAAGAGTGAGAGACTAAAAGCAAATAAGAAAATATGGACCTTGTTTGAGCAACATTCCACATAGGAATAAGACTATTAACTACATCAATTCTACGTGGAAAAACCTCACATGTTCACATTTTCTATGCTTGTAATATGCACAAAGCTTATTACTCCCCCATAATGTGATAATCCATTTCTTTTAAACAAGAGGCAAACAAACCAACTAGAGATAATTAATGGACATCATAGAATTTGAATTTCTCATGAGCATAACGTACCACATAGAGAATAGATAATATAGATATATCATCAGTAAGTGGTATTCCTGTTGTACACACATTTTTAGGATTGTGAAGCGCACGAAACATATCACTCTCCCAAAATGGAATAGTCCATTAATCTCTCAAAGAGAGCCAACAAGATAAGATAACAAATAAAAGCAATAAGGCTCAAAACAAGTAAATGGTGTGCAAACCAACATACACATACTTGATTTCTCAAGATAAGTAAGTAGAGAGCACAACACATACAAACACTAGCAAGGGTGCAAGCAACTTTCAATGTATATATGATATAAGCACAAGTTACCGCGAGGAGAAACATTGGATAAGAGATAGAACAATATAACCCAAATGACTTGGCTTGAGAGAATATAATTGATGAAGATCCCTTAATTCTTCATGATGTAGCCAAGTCTCCAATGCCCTCCAATAACACCTATTTATCAAGTTTGAGCTTGTTGGTCCCCAACCAAGTTGGGTCCTAAGAGGTTAGTCACAATAGGCTTGACAACCTAAATGGTTCTTTTCTTGACACCACTTTGAGTACAACATATTTGGCAAACACATTGCCAACCTTATCCTTCCGAAGAGAATAAACATCTTCAATTATAATAGGGTTGGATGAGGTACCATTAGTGCATGAAGAAGCAAAGTGGCCCTTCTCACGGCATATGTAGCAACATTGGCTTCCTCCCTTTTTCTTAGTTGGAATCTTGACTTGAGGAGGGGTAGCTTGATTCTTCTTGGGAAGTGGCCGTTCTTCAACTTTAGGAACTTGAGTTTGAGCTTGAGGCCTCTTCCCTTGTTGCTTCTCACTAAGAGACTTCTTCTTCAAAGGGCAAGATCTAACATGGTGCCCTTCAACATTGCACTTGAAGCAAACAATCTTGGCCAAATCTTTAACTTGTTCTTGCCATTTTTCTTATTGTTATACTTGGACTTGTTCTTGATATTGGAGTTGAATCCAAGTCCACTCTTGTCATTGGGGCGTCTTTGTGCACTCAACATATTGTCAAGTGTAGACTTCCCATCATGACGCTTTTCCAAATCTTTCTTCAAAGAAGTGACTTGTGCCTTGAGCTCTTTTAATTCCTCTACATGGTTAGTATCAACACAAATACTAGAGGAAGTAGATGTTTCGTTGTTAGAGCAACAAGGCACGGAAAGTAATTCATCACAAGATTTAGCAAA
The DNA here is from genome assembly GCA_947311845.1 of Poa pratensis. NCBI lineage: Eukaryota > Viridiplantae > Streptophyta > Magnoliopsida > Poales > Poaceae > Poa > Poa pratensis. The sequence goes on from CAMZMU010000096.1 coordinate 22,283,578, forward strand.
AGTATGAGATAAAGAATTACTACGACTAGCACAAGGCAATAAAACATTTTTAGTAGAAGTTGTGCCTTTGTCCGCATGAGGCTCACAAGATGTTACCTTTGTAGTGATAGCCTCACGAGCTAACTTTAGCATAGCATGGGATGCTCGAAGATCCTCATTAGAGCTAGAGAGATTTTCATGACTTTCTTCTAACTTCTCATACTTGCTAGTTAACAAACCAAGTTGAGCCCTTAGCTCAGCATTCTCCTTCAAAATAGATGCTTCACATGAAGTGGAGTTAGTAGCACAAGCATCATTAACTTTAGAAATGGAAGAAGACAACTTGGCAAGCTCATCATTCAACCTAGCATTTTCCTCAATAATATTAGCATGATTACAAGACAAAGTAGAAGAGCTAGGCACAATAATTTTAGATAGTTGATTTTGGAGTTGATCATGAGACTTGGTAAGGAGAGAGTGTTCACTTTCCAAAGCCTTATGAGCTTTGTCAAGTCTCTCTATGTCCTCAATTAGTCTAGCATTGCCAACACCAAATTCAACTTTTTCCTTTTTAAGCACTTTACATTTAGCAACAGCATGATCTCTTTCTTTAATGATTTTAGCAATAATTAGATCATTTGTTTCATCAAAAGATTCAAGTTTCTCCTCAAGAGACACTCGAAACTCATGTTCTTCCTCAAGAGCATTTTCTAAGGATGTTTTTTCCATAGCATCCTCTCTTTCAATCCTTCCCTTTTCTTCAATGATATCCTTGCACTTAATAGCAAAAGTCAAAATATCACATAAGTAAGAGCAAGCTTTACTACCTTTAGGAGAGCACCAAATACCATCTCACTCTTCTCCTTTAAGGAGTCAATATCATTCTCTTTTAATCCATAATAATCCTCATCGTCACAAGGTGTAGAGGGTTCCAAAGGCGAAGATACCTTTGAATCCCTATCCATAAGGCAAAAGTGAGAAATGGTCGATGATGATGAAGAATTACTTGAAGGACCATTGAGATCCATGTCTTGTTCCAACAAATGTTGGGTTTCCTCTACATTGTTAGTCATACAAGTACTAGAGGATATGGAAGCATTATTTTCATGACAACAAGACATAGAGAGCATATCATCATGAGATTTAGTTAAGAAACTATTACATGATATGCGAGGACTATCAACACTAGCATGTAAGACATTTGTAGTGCTAGAAGAGTTTAAGTCCAAAGATAGAACATTGAAATGAGATAGAGATGAAGTATAGTCAATAGTAGATTCACCATCAACAATGCAATTTCTATCACCACTCACCATTTTATTACCTTGTGACAAATCACATGTTGGTGAAGTGGAAGAAGTTGTGAACTCATCACGGTCGGAGGTGGAGGGATAACAATCATCCTCAATAATGTTGGATACTTCATATTTATCTTGAAGCTTGGTCCCCAACTCATGAACATTCTGAAAAGGCATGATTGAAGCAAGAACTACATCGCTCAAAACACATATAAGACCATTAGATACTCGAGTATCGAGATAAGAGTTTTCCTCATCCTCTATAGATAATTCTTGGGGATCCATAGGAGAAGAAAAACCCATATCTACAATACTCTTTATATAATTTGGACCCATGGCCCTAAAAAAATTAAGCATGCGAATTTTCCAAACATCATAATTTGTGCCATCGAATTTAAAAGTAGGATTGTGCACTAATTCTCTAAACAACATCTTTACTCTCTAGGCGGTAAAGCCCAATAAAGAGAGCCCACACTCTGATACCAATTGAAAGACAAGGATGTCGCCTAGAGGGGGGTGAATAGGTGATTAAAACTTTTGTGGTTTAGCCTTGATAAATGCGGAATAAAACTAGGTGTTTTAATTAACAAGCATACAACCTAAATATACTAGGCTCACCTATGTGCACCAACTTATGCTAAGCAGGACAAGCAACAAGGTGATAGCAAGATAAAGGACTTCAAGCACGAAGGCTTCACAATGTAAATTGCATAAGTAAAGAGCTCGGGTATAGAATAACCGAGGCACACGGAGACGATGATGTATTCCCGAGTTCCTCCTTTTTAGGGGAGTACGTCTCGTTGGAGGGGTGTGAGTTTCAAACTCAAGACGTCACAAATGGCCTCACCCTATTCTCCGATGAACTTGCCCAAAAGCTCGGTTCACCTTCCACTATCGGAATCCTTCAAGGCGGAATCCGAGCCTTTACAACAATCTTGAGGCACAACCCACAAAAGGATTGGGAGCTCCCAAGTGACCACAAAAGGTACCGAGGCACGCGGAGACGATGATGTATTCCCGAGTTCCTCTTTTTGAGGGGAGTACGTCTCATTGGAGGGGTGTGAGTTTCAAACTCAAACTCCACAAATGGCCTCACCCTATTCTCCGATGAACCTCGCACAAAAGCTCGATTCACCTTCCACTATCAGAATCCTTCAAGGCGGAATCCGGAGCCCTTACAACAAACTTGAGGCACAACCCACAAAAGGATTGGGAGTTCCCAAGCACCACAAACCGTCTAGGATCCAACGACCCAAGAGTAACAAGCTCACAAACTTTCACTTCCACGAATCCTCGTGGAGAGAGCAAACCGATGCAACAAAATGCAATGGCAAGAACACAAGAAGTGCTCAAGTCCTTCACTCTCAAATTCCAACAATGCAACAAATGCTTATGGGGGAATAAGAGAGGAAGAACAAAGGAGAAGAAACACCAAGAACTTCAAGAACAAGATCTACTAGGTTCCCCTCACTTAGAGGAGAGATGGATTGGTGGAAATGTAGATCTAGATCTCCTCTCACTTTTCCCTCAAAGATATGCAAGAATCATGGGAGTAATTGAGAGAGGGGCAAGCTTTCCAAGGTCAACAATGGTGGGAGAGAGAGAGGAAAAAACGAGCTTGACCAAGCTTGAAGAAGGGGAGTGGTATTATATCCCCTCCCACGAAAATAGCCGTTGCAGTCACACTTAGACCGGAATATCCGTCCCTGACCCAAATATCCGGCCGAGTAAAGAGGCTCGCACCGTGAAGTCCTTAGCTGATTTTACGAAAAAACTGGGAGGACAGGATATTCCGGTCCGAACTAGACCCGGAAAATCCGGTCTACCCGGTTATTCGGTGCAGAACAAAACTGGAATATCTGGTTTAATGAAAACTGACAGAAACAACAAAAGGAAAACTGCAATATCTTTTTCATCCGGACTCCGATTTCGATGATCTTGGGCTCGTTGGAATCGCAACGAAGAGCTTTACAAGATCATGCAGAGAAACATCATAGTACATCATGTGAGGAGGAGACCACAAGAGGAGAGTTTGACCTCTCTATAAAGATAAACCGGTAAAACCTCCAACATCAAAAACACAACAAGATATTCATATGAAATCCGTTTTTGATGAACTAGAGCTTGATATGGAGATGAACGCAAGCTGTAAATTCTCACATGGATAAAAACCAAATAAGAACCAAGAAAGATAATATGCCAAGAATGCAAAGGTTTGACCTCTCCACAAAGATGCGATCAAGTTACTCACTCGAAAGCCCCTCTTGATAGTACGGTATCTATCTTATAACTCGGTCTCCGAACTAACAACATGAGACTAGTAAAATAGAAACCCTATCAAGATCATACCTTTGCCTTGGGCATTCCACTTGAGTTAGATGATGACGATCTTGACTCTCTCAAGTTGGAACACCTTTCTTGATCATGCTTGCTAGCACATGCTTGATGAAGACTTCTCCAAATACTCCCCCATACTCCATTATGGGAGAGCCTCGCTTAGCTCCGTCTTCATGTATCCATTGCAAGGTTCAATCAAATGATATCTTCCGAGATGGATCATATTGAACTTGCACTTCATAATCTTCTCTTAATATATATATGATGGCTTGGAGATAAACATGAATGTTCCCTTAATCTTCTTTTCTAAGCCACAGTTTACCATGTAAGCTTCTAGAGTCCAGCACATGAACTCCAATCTTTTCCTATGGACAAGATCTACAAGAATATCTCAATGCAAACATTAGTCCATAAGCATTGTCATTAATTATCAAAACCACGCATGGGGCAACATGCACTTTCAAAAGAGACGTATCGTTGGTTTCACACACATCACACATGGAAGCATAGTTAAAGAACAGTTAGAAACATTCGAAAATTATGGGAGATTATGGAAAATGTAAACAAAAAATTGAAATTTCTTGAGAAATCGTAATGTCAAAATTGCTGCAAAATTCTAGTCCCTCTATTTCCCACACAGGCTGTATTAGGTTTTACTAAAAACGATCCTTTGACTTGGAATAAATTTGTTAATATGTATGGTCTATATGGCAGTCAAATTGTATCACTAGATTAGTTTTCAAGGGCATTTATTAATACTAATGGTTTTCTATAAAAAAACAATGTACTCTCTCTCTCTCTCTTACGGTTTATTGGTCTTGCACGTATCGTAGATATTTTTACAATTTAATATGAATTGTATAACATCAAATTGATACCATTGGAAAACAGAACATTTGAACTTTCTAAAAATATTTTTTTTGTAATATATCCCGTATAAAGTTGACCAAATTGCCAGTCTAGACATACCCATTGGACCTTGGAAAGGACGTAATAGTAGTGGAATAGTTCTTGATCAAAATATTATCTTAATGGCCCTACATAAATGCATAGATAGAGTACAACCATGCTAGTTCTGAATAGTAGCAAGGTTTAGATAGAAAAAAATGGATGTCCCAAAAATAGGGAATTAAAAGGATAGTGTATAAAGTTTTGACCATTCATTAATTTTTTCCATATTTACTCTCATATCACAGAACTTTTTGGTTTCCTACAATAATTTTTTAAACAATCCTATTTTTTCCTTTTTATTGAAAAAGTAATATTTTTAATACTCTTACGTTTTCTTATTTTGTCAAAAAATAACATTTTTATGATAAAAGGTTTTGTCATTCGATTGGCGTTCTCTATTTTATGGTCAAAATTAATGCACGCAAAACAAGGAGCCCATGTAAATGGAGACATAGGGATTTTAATTGTTGACAATGGAGATCTAGTCAAACACATTTAGCACACCAAACCATGTCCATGACCTCTCTGGTTGAAAGCTGATCTTTATAGAAGAAATGGAGGATTGAATCCTTGCACTTTTTTCTATTGTTGGTTTGCTTTATTTCCATTGGAACCACCTAGCAAAAAATAGATTGCTCTACATTTCCACCTATGATGGGAGTTTGGCAAACTCTACCAATGGAACAATCCCTATAAGGTTCTACTGTTATTAGCAGAAGCCCAAAAGGTTCACTTTTCACATAATAGAGGCATGGTTTGCTTACACACACAAAAATACTTGGACACAACGACCGAAATAATGTTTTAAGTTTTGAATGTGCGCCCTTCATAAGTTTGTTACGGTGATATCCATAATAGTTTCTGCTCTTTGAGGCGTGTCTTTCTAGATGTTGTCGTTTTCTTTCTTTAGATGTTGTGGTTGTTTTTGTTTCTCGTATGCGTTTAGTGTCGAAACAAATAAATAATTTGGTCTGTCTTATGCCTTGTGAGGTTTGTTCATTCGTTTGGTGCGTTGCACCCAATTGTGGAAGCCATTTTGGCTATGTGCTCATGTTTCTTTTGTATAGGCAACAACCTATTAACTCTTCAAGGTGGATGACATCACATATAGAATCTATGCTGCCACATACCTCTTGTGTGATCCATCCTCTAGGTATGTTACAACATCTCAAATTAATTATGGTAAGCAAAAAAGTACACAATGTTGAATCTAGCTTATAACAAGACACCACACACACCAAGGCACACCCGAATGAACAATTATGTTGAACAAGAAAACCCAATGAAACCAAGACTAAAACACATATCGGCCTACAACAAACCACAATGGGTGGCAGCAACACCACCCAAAAACACAAATGCCTGAGAGGAGAAATACAATATACCAATATAAGAATAACGTCACGATATTACCTGTGACCGTAGCATACCATTTGTCCCCTCTCCGATGAGATATGAAGTTCACGCTATAGCTCAAGTCGGCGTCGCCCCTAGCCGAGAAAAAACAACATCGCATTACATCATACTCGGACTCTGTTGAACATAAGTACTACCACCACCATACGACCATGTGCAAGAGCGGATAATGCATGGAGGAAATCGCAACTACGTCTTCAAGAGGGCCACAGTGCACACGTGCGTCGACACTCGACAACACGGGCCTCCCTAATCCATGCTTTTGCCCAAACAAAGCTTTATTCCTCTAGATATGAGAAATGATGACCAACACACGCTACTTTCCGACCATCACGTAGCCCATGCGTCCATGGCCGTTGGTCCCCCAAGTTGTAGCCCCTCCCCGCTAGACCGTTCTGACTTCCCTGCTAGGGATAAAACCGTGGACCAGCCTCGCGCCCTCACCCACTACCCATTGGTTGATGAGCCACAAACACACAATTGGCGAACCTAGGTGTCGCGCCAAGGTCCACCCTAGGCCTCGGGCCACCCAACCATCTTTCAACGCCAATCCACGCTAGGATGGACATATCCGTCAAACAATGCGCCGAGCTAGTGATTTAGAACTTGTCACCTACATACGTCGAGCCAGAGGGGTCATCCAAGATTATCACTAGTTTTGACTTTTTTATAAAAACACATGTGAATATGTAGGATTTGCTAACACGTGGACGTGTCACTGGCACGGAACTACTCAGTATTCAGTACTCACCTCCAAGTCACCCACGGGAGGAAGTTTTTTTTTTCAGCGTGCACTAAATTTTGACTTATGTTTCATATTTTGAAATTTTGAAGTAAATATAATCTTCCAAAGCACAATAAATTCATATTTGTTGATCTCACAAACTGACTTCTCTTTGGTTCTATAATTCGGCCTCCTAATTGTCGCATGTGCTCGCAACACAATACAGTGCATTTGTAAATTTCAAATTGTATTTCACTCTTCCAGGACACTTGGTTACTCTTGTTGTGGCGTGCTACCTCGACACCCAGTATTCCAGCAAGGGCTGCCGTGCCGACTATCGAGGCAGCGAAGCATATATGTATCAGGTTTGTCTTTACGTAATTCTCCCGAACGTATATGGTGCAGATGACTGATAGAAGAGCGGCCTGAACAGTGAACACTCAAGTGGTGAGGATGGACGGGAGCGTGGCCGACTTCCTCCCCTTCACCAGCGCCCTGGTGTCGGGAAAGCAGCCGTCGGGCGGCAGGTCGGTGACCTCCCCGAACTCCGACACGTTAATCGGGAACGGCAGCAGGTGCCCCCGCAGGTCCTCCACCGTGTCCCGCGTGTACGCGTCCCACAGCGCCTCCGCCGCGCGCCGCACCGCGTGCACGCACTCCACGCTCTCGGGCTCCACGAGCACGTCCTCGCCGACGTTGTCCATGCTTAGGTGCTCGTGCCACAGCGACATCCGGAACGCGTGCACGAGGCCCCGGGCGCGCCCGCCGCCCGGCCCGTTCAGGTGCGCCGGCTGGTAGCTCCCCTGCGCGATCTCGCTGTCCCGGTTGCCGGCCAGCGACCGCTCGTTCAGGTTCGCCGAGCCCACGATGACATACTCGTCGTCCACTGCACAACAGTGAGCATATGTATCAGCGACCCAGAACCAGAGACAGTGAGACGTAGATTGCTGGCGCAAGGCATGGACAAATTAATCAAGGTCGCGTACCGATCATGAGCTTGGCGTGCACGTAGATGGGGAACCGGCGGCTCGCCTGCGCGCGCCAGTAATCCGTGCCCTCCTCCGGCTTCACCGGCGGCACGTACTCTCCGGGGCGCGGCGCCTCCCGGTTCCCGAGGCAGAAGAAGTTGAGGTAGTCGCAGGGGTGCGCCTGGCCGCAGAGCCCGGCGTCGTCGATCGCCTCCATGACGATGCCGTACATCATTTCCACGGTCAGCCGGTTCCACCGCACGATGGCCTGGATGGAGTCGCTCGCCGGTTCTCCCTCGGGCCACATCGGCGTCACGATGTACACGGCGAACCGCTCGCCTCGCCGGATCTTGGCGGCGACCTTGAGCGCGATCTCGACGGGCACCAGGTTCAGGCAGCCTGAGTCCCGGTCCTCCGCCCACGACGCGCACCCGCCGAGGAAGTACTGGTTTTGGATGTAGATGAACCGCCGCGCGCGGCGGATGGCCTCCACGTAGCCGATCTGTATGCTCTGGTCGATCGTGAGGTCCTTGCCGCTCGTCAGCCCCATCGCGGCGGCCTCGGCCGGGTCGGTGGGAAACCCGACCACCGACGCGTCGTCGAAAGACCTTAACACTTGCACGTTCCACGTGTCGGTATCGCCGTCGTCGTCGTTGAAGCTGCAGGGATCCGGGAACGTTGCTGGGCTCAGATCGAGCAGGCAGCCGCGCATCTTCCCCGGTGCCTGCTTCTTCCACCGGTGCTCGAAGTTAGCGAGCACGTCCCATGCCGCGGGTCCCTCGATCCTGCAGTGCACGTCGTGCCACGGCTCCCTCGGCCCGCCATGGCGCAGCGAGGCGTGCTTGAAGTTGTTCTGCATGAAGTCTTGGGAGTATGTCGTGTCGAGGTCCTGGAACAGCGTGTGCTTCTCGTCGTCGTACCTGCTCGAACACCTCTCGCGTTGTCAGATATTAAAGATTCAGAAACCATTTCCATAACAGAAAGTTGAACATATCTACAGACCTGCCGTCGCAGAGATCAATGCCGCCGATGAAGCTGACGATGTGGCGACCGTCGGCGGTGCCCGGCGTGGCAACGTCGAGGGTGACGCTCTTCTGGTGGTGCGTGAACTCGGTGCTTATCTCGATACTCTGCACCAGGGTGAGCGCGGCGTCGGCGTCGCGCGGGCAGAGGAAGCACCGCACGTTGGTGCCATGGAAGAATTCCCGGGTCTCCTCGTCGTGCGTCTTCATGACCCCGGCGTTGCCGAGGAACGAGACGGACGTCTTGTCCTGCCACGGCATCACCAGCACGGTCACCCCTTCGTCGGCCTTGCGCTTCAGGAGCTCGCCCAGCGTGACGCCCTCCGCGCCGGGGACCATCCGGCTGGCGTCGCGCACCAGCGTGATCGCCGTGTTCACCGACCAGCCGGCGACGTAGACGAAGTGCCGCGCGTCGCGGATGGCCACGTACAGGTCCTCCCACAGACGTGCCGGCCGGTATGGCCGCCCGCCATCGAGGCGGACCGACGGGTCGAACGCGTCGGACAGGTGCGAGTTCTGGTACAGAGTGACGTTGCAGTTGGTTCGCTCCGGGAAGAACGCCGGCTTGACCCCCGCGAAGTCCGGCAGCCGTATCCCGGCGTCCCAGCACGGGTCGCGCTCGACGTCCAGGAACCGGACTACCGGAGCCGGACGCGGAGCTTCGGCGTGTGCGTCTCGTGGTGATGGTCGCCGCCGCGGAGGTTGAGCCAGAGCTCGAGCGGATTCCCCGCCGCGACGCTGACCGTGGGCACGGACGCGCGGCCGAGGACGCTGGCGCCAATGAGGTGCTGGCTCTTGACGGCGAAGGTGATCGCGGCGGCGGGGTAGGCGCAGTGGAGACGGAACGACTGGTTCCAGGTCGGGTTGGTGGAGTGGAACTCCACCTCGCGGGTGCGCGCCACCCGCGCTACGCCGACGTCGATGTCCACATAGATCTTGCTGTGCTGGAGGCCGTGCACGCCAAGAGACTGCTCCAGCTTCTCCGTTGCCTGCTCGTCACCAGACACCTGGCACTGTTAGTTCGTAGAATGAGCCAAAAAATCAGAGATTTTACAATGTGTTGTCACTAGATTTTACTCCCTCCGTTTTTTAATATAAGATGTTTTAGCTTTTGTCCACATGCACATGCACACAAATGTATGTGGACACATTTTTGTGTGTATGTTCACTCATTTTAGTGTGGATATAGACAACATGTGTACCACCTAAAACATCTTATATTAAAAAACGGAGGGAGTATTACATTGCATCTAACTGAAATTCCTTGTTACTGAACCTATGTGCACAAGAAAGTTCATCGGCATTTCGAAACATACAGAGACTTGGCACTTTTGCAGTTAATTTGCAGTGTTTTTAGATTCAGTTTTATAGAAACAAACGTACTTAACAAATCTCATCGGCATTTCGATTTCCTGTTTCTTTTTATTACCACATAAACAGCCAGTTAAGCAAAGATCGGTGAACATCTACGTTTGCTGTCACGAGAATTTGTTAATCAATTCAAGAAACGGTGCAACACGATGGTAGCAGCTTGTAGTGGCGGTAGGTGATCTCAAATTTCAAACCAGAAGAGTATCCTTGACGGCCAATCCATCAGCTCGCAAGCAACCATGAGCGAGAAAGCAATGACTAGGCGGCGCCACTAGTTCGAGAGGTCAGAAGCTTATGCTCGTGGCGGAACGGTAGGTCGAACCACAGTTTGAATGGACGATGCGTGTGAAGAAAAGAAAAAATTACTGAACATCGGAGGAGCAAGCAGGCATTTGCACGCAAGCGCGTATCATGTAAAACGATAATTTACCTTGATGATGCGGCCATGGATGGCGTTGTGGAGGTGGTCGGCCTCGAACACCGTCGCCTCGAGCACGCCGTGGAGGTACACGGCGTCGGCCATGGCGGCGTGCCCGTCCTCAGAGCCCATGCCCGGCGTGGCGTCCATGCTGCGTGTCTTCCCGCGCTCGGCCGATCGTTTTTTATAGAGGAGTCCGTCCTCACCACACTCACTGGCTTGCCAAAGCCTCAAGGCTCGAGGAGAGGGAAGAAAACCGATCGTTTCACGTCCTTTCCACCACATTCGCCTATGTTTGCGTTCTTCTGGGGGAGAGAGCAGAGCCAGCACGAAAGACTTCACACTTTGTTTCGGTTATCCATGTGATTACCATCCAAATTCGCCTAATCTCTAACGATACATAGACCGTGGAGCGTGGAGGACAGGGCATTCCCCTAAATTGCTAAGCATCGCCGCTGGTCCTGAAAGGCCATGCTGAAATGTTCAAAGTTCGAGTGGTTCCTAAGTCGTATCGTATTCCCCCCCAAAAGAATCATAGATTTTTTTTTTGTGATGTAAGGCTGGTTCATGCGCTAGCCCGTTTTATCCGTTTGGAGTTTCACGACCTCCACCTATCCAGCCTCTTAAGTGTTGCGATCAGTTAGCGGCAACAGGTTTCCACCTCGTGAGATATATACTCTGAAGTCTAAAGATCAGGGGTAACTTAGTGTGTTTCCTAGTGATGCTCGAAACTCGTCTTCCTGTCTCCTTGGCGAGACTTTGTATTCGTGTTATGCAACGGAGATGGGGATGACACGAGTCGGAGAATGACGCTGTAATTTAATTCTTATATGAACTCAACTTAATTAGTTGGAAGTCAGGACTTACCTCGCTTTATACAGTAATGAGATGTTGTAACATACTTAGAGGATGGAGCTAACAATAAGTTATCCTAGATTCTCTGTTATATCATCGACCTTGAAGGGACAAGAGTTTGCTGCATATACAAAAGGAACACAAGCATATATCACAAACGGTTTCCACATTTGGGTAAACACACAAAACGAATGAACAACTTCAAAAGCCATAAGACCGCCGAATAGCTTCTCCGCTTCGACGTCGAGCACATAAGTGACGATAACATCGACAACCTCAAGTGAAAAGATAATACCATCCACAACAACAATTCTCAAAGAGCAAAACCTGTGATGATAAAAAAAATAACAAACTTTTGAAAGGTGCACATTCGGTACCCTAGCTATAGAAGGTTCTTCTGTTATTGGACAAAACTCTAGAAACATATTTGTTCACACATGATATAGCACCGGCATAGGAGTGCCAAAACTTACTGGTCGAGCCTCATAATCCAAATTAGGCTAGCTCATGTATATTATGTTTTGATCCCTTCTCCACCTCTTAAAACTCGAAGTGTTATCATGAGTTATTGTCAATAGGTTTCCACCCCGTTAGATGCTCTGGATCTAGGGTATCTTTGTTACTTTTCTGGCAACCCGCTGATGCGGGTAGGGTCCCGATGTTCACAGATTGAGGGCGGATGAACGATGAACGCGAGGAACACGAGGAAGAACACACAAACACAAAAGGGGAAAAGCAAGTAAAGATAACTAGCAAGACATAATTCGGCAGAATTCAACCGGTAACAAATCCCCGTGGGCAGCCCCCGATTCTCCTTCTCCAAACACACCTTACTCTTAGGATTGTTTCTCTCAACGGTCAATCCAACCGTCCCAATAGAGTCACCCGAAGATGAACGATTGGCAAGTAATCGCAATTATAAGAAGAGGCCTTGGAATCCACTAGAGGGATCTTCTCCACAAGGGGAGGTCTTGGTTCATCTCCACAAGGGGAGGCCTTGATTCATCTCCATAGGAGGAAGGAGACCATCTTGAGGCGAAGGAGCACAGCTCTACTCTAATCTCAAAACATAGTCTGACCCTAGAATGGAAGAGGGGGAGTCCTATTTATAGCCGAAGTACAAAGGGAGAGCAGGACACGAGTGGCCGGCCTGGGACCGGGCTGGGGGCCGGCTGTCTCGGCTGGCAGGCCGGCCTGGGAGCCGGCCTGGCCGGGCTGGAGGCCGGCGGCCTCTGGAGGTAGGCCGGCCTGGGAGCCGGCCAGGCCGGGCTGTAGGCCGGCCTGGCAGTTTTCGCCGCCTTCCTCTTGACGCATATCTTGGCCATCTTCTTGGGTCTTCTCTTGGTCATCTTCTCCATTATCTTGGACCTTCTCTTGCTCATCTTCTCCACTCCATTGTAGGTCGTCATCAAAGTGGTTCCTGAGTATGCACAAGGTACCGGCATGAAGTAGCAAACCATTCAAAGGAGTATCGAAATCACACATAGAGAGGAGCGAGGTCACCTTTTCATGAAGTGCTTTGACTCTTGATCTTGTCATGGGACCATTAGGTGCTGTTGGAGTGGTGTGCCTAGGTTGCACTACATCATCTCCCCCCTTGGGAAAGAGTCGTCCTCGACTCTTCGCTCTCATCATCACTTGGGTTCCCATGGTAAGGCGAGATGTCGGCGACGTTGAAGGTGTCATGTAAGCCGTACTTGGACTTGGGTATGTCGATCTTGTATGCATTGTCGTTGATGCGCTTGAGAACCTTGAAAGGGCCATCTCCTCTTGGTGCTATCTTAGACTTTCTTTCGTCGGGGAAGCGGTCCTTGCGTAGATGTAGCCAAACAAGGTCTCCTTCAAATATCATGGGGCGCTTGTTCTTGTTCATCTTGGTGGCATGGTCTTCATTGTGCTGCTCTAGCGTGGCCCTTGTGTCTTCATGTAGTTTCTTCATGTAAGCGGCGCGCTTGTCGAAATCCATGTTGACTTGCTCTCGGAGTGGAAGTGGTAGCATGTCGAGTGCGGTGTAGGGGTTGGAGCCATAGACGACCTCGAAGGGTGTTCGCTTTGTTGCGCGGTGTAGTGCTCGATTGTAGGCGAACTCGGCGTGTGGGATGCACTCGTCCCAATTCTTCAAGTTGGGCTTGATCAACACACGAAGGAGTGTGGATAGGCTTCGGTTCACCACATCGGTTTGACCATCGGTTTGAGGGTGGTATGCGGTGGAGAATAGTTGCTTGATTCCCATCTTGGCCATCAAAGTCTTCCAAAAGTTGCTCACGAACTTGACGTCACGATCCGACACAATGGTCTTGGGCACTCTATGAAGACGGACGATTTCCCTAAAAAACAAAGTAGCAATATGTGAAGCATCGTCGGTCTTGTTGCATGGTATAAAGTGTGCCATTTTAGAGAATCGATCAATGACGACAAAGATGGAATCCTTGTTTGTTTTAGTGCGTGAAAGTCCTAAGACAAAATCCATAGCAATGTCGGACCATGGGTGATGTGGAATTGGCAAAGGTGTGTATAAGCCATGAGAGTTTAGAGTAGACTTAGCTTTGAGACATGTTGAACATCGTCGCACCAAGCGGTCCACATCCCGTACATCCTTGGCCAATAGTAGTTTGTGGAGAGCATTGCAAAGGTCTTGTCACGTCCAAAGTGTCCCATTAAGACGCCTCCATGCGATTCCTTCAAAAGGACCAAACGAAGCGAAGACTCGGGTATACATAGTTTGTTAGCCTTGAACAAAAATCCTTTGTGCAAATAGAAATCATCAATTCCTTTATGTTCCGTGCACATGGCAAAAATTGGACTAAAGAAAGTGTCCGTGGCATAAAGATTCTTGATCTCATCCAAATCCAAAACATTGATTTCAAGATGCGTAAGTAGGTTGGTCTTGCGGGATAGAGCATCCACGACAACATTCTCTTTGCCCTTTTTGTACTTGATGACATAGGGAAAGTGTTTTCAAAAACTTCAATGACTCATGGTCGGAATGGATGACAAACTCCTTAGGACGAAGGTAGTGTTGCCAAACATCTAAAGCTCGAATCAAATCAAACAATTCCTTGTCATAGATGGGGTAATTCAAACGTGCTCCATCAAGTTTTTTGCTATGGTAAGCAATTGGTCTACCATTTTGCATAAGCACGGCTCCAATGCCTAACCCACTAGCATCACAATGAATTTCAAATGTTTTGGAAAAATCCGGTAACAACCTTTAGAGCTCATTGAAGGCAAAATCTGCTCATGGCCCCAAACGAACGGAACATTTTTCTTTGTAAGTTCATGTAGAGGGCAAGCAATGGTGGAAAAGTTCTCAATGAAACGGCGATAGAATCCGGCAAATCCAAGAAAACGTCGCAACTCGGCAAGAGACATAGGAAATGGCCAATTGCGAATTGCGTTGATTTTTGCTTCATCAACTTCAACTCCCTCGGAAGACACAACAAAGCCCAAGAAAACAAGCTTGTTGGTTGCAAAGGTGCATTTTTAAAGATTGGCATAAAGCCGTTCATTGCGAAGAGCCAACAAAACTTGAGCAACATGTGAAGTATGCTCATCCAAAGATTTGCTATAAATCAAGATGTCATCAAAGTATACCACAACAAATTTGCCAATGAAAGGTCGCAAAACATGGTTCATAAGACGCATAAATGTGGAAGGTGCATTGGAAAGACCAAATAGCATGACTAACCATTCATAAAGACCAAGTTTAGTTTTGAAAGCGGTCTTCCATTCGTCACCTTCACTCATTCGTATTTGGTGGTATCCACTCTTAAGATCGATTTTGGAAAAGACGCAAGCACCACTAAGCTCATCCAACATGTCATCGAGGCGAGGGATAGGATGGCGATACCGTATGGTTATGGAGTTGATGGGGCGACAATCCATGCAAAGGCGAAGAGTGTTGTCGTGCTTGGGTACCAAGATGACGGGCACGGCACACGGACTCAAGCTCTCGCGGATGTGTCCCATGGCAAGGAGGTCTTGTATTTGCCGTTCAATTTCCTTGGTTTCTTTGGGGTTGGTGCGGTATGGAGCGCGGTTTGGAAGAGGAGCGCCGGGGATGAGGTCAATGCGGTGCTCGATGCCGCGAATAGGAGGTAGTCCCGGTGGCACTTCTTGGGGAAACACGTCTTCAAATTCCTGTAAAAGAGACATCAAAGGAGGAGGAAGGTTTGTGAAGTTGTTAGCCAAAGAAACCTCTCCCTTGCATATGAGGACATAGTGGAGGGTGGATGGTTGTCTCTCAATTCTCTCATCTCTCTTTTGGTGGCAATCAAGGACATGTTTTGTGGGACTCTCTTCGAAGTTTCACTCTCATTTGACTTGTGGCTCTCACTCACTTTATGGTGGGTCTCTCGCTCACCACTCTTTTCACTAGACGCTTTCTCTCTCGCCGCCCTCTCTTGAGCGGTTGGATGGCGCCTATGGTCATTTGGGTGGTTGAAGTCATGTTGTGACATTGCTATTGACTTGGCATTGTCGGCAATCACTTGGCTTGGTGTCATTGGACGAAGGACGAAGTTCTTGTTGTTGCTCTTGAAGCCATAGTAATTTGTCCTTCCATCATGCATTGCACCCTTGTCAAATTGCCATGGACGTCCAAGAAGTAAGTGGCACACGGACATAGGCACAACATCACAATCAACGGTATCTTCATAAGCTCCAATCTTGAAGGACACTTGCACCATGTGTTGAATCTTGACGGCTCTGGTATCACTCAGCCATTGTACATGGTATGGATGTGGGTGCTTCTTGAACTTCAAGTTGAGCTTGTCACAAAGTTCCTTGCTTGCTAAGTTGTGGCAACTTCCACCATCGATGATGACCTTGATAGACTTTCCATTGATTCCCACTCTTGTTTGAAACAAGTTGCGTCTTTGGTCTTCTTCTACTTGGACATTGGCGGTCAAAGCTCTTGCCACAACCAATGAGGGGTTGTTATCACCATCGCAATAGATGTCATTGGAATCTTCTTCAACATTTTGCGTTGCGGTGGCTTTGTTCAAGGCATTGTACTCATCTTCACTCATAGATTCATACTCTCCCATGTCATTGATGATCATGACCTTCTTGTTGGTGCACTCAAAGGATTTGTGCCCTTGTCCTCCGCACTTGTAGCATTGCAAGAGTCTTGTTCCGGACGACGATCCTTGAGGTGCATTGCTAGATGAAGGTGCTTTCTTGAAGGGTTGAGGTGCTTGAGTGGTGGATGTACAAGCTCTTGTCGTGCCCTTCGTGCTAGCTTGAGGAGGAGCTTGAGTTGGTGTGTTCGTTGATGAGGAGGGCTTGTTGGCGAAAAATGCCTTTGTCTTGAGGTATTTGAGCTCTTCAAGCACGTGACGCTCGGCCTTTGTAGCTTGATGTACTAGCTCAACCAAAGAGGCATATGGTTGGAACTCCACGATCTTCTTGATTGAATAGTTGAGGCCATTCATGAAGCGAGCCATGGATTGCTCTTCGTACTCGTTGACATTGACTCTCATCATCGAGATTTCCATCTCCTTATAGTACTCATCAACCGACTTCAACCCTTGCTTCACCTCTTGCAATTTCTTGTACAAGTCTCGAGTGTAGTGGCTTGGCACGAAGCGCTTGTACATTGTTTCTTTCATTTCAACCCAAGTGTCGATTGGTTGTTGGTGGTTAGCGATGCGTGCATCTTGGAGTTGTTCCCACCACAAGAGAGCATACTCTTCAAACTCCATCGAGGCTAAGGCAACCTTCTTGTTGTCGGAGAAGCATTGTACGCGGAAGATCTTGTCAACCTTGAGTACCCATGAGAAGTAGGCTTCCGGATCACTTGTGCTGAAGAACTTGGGTATATCAAAGCGAACGTTGTCCAAGTTATCATAGTAGTCGCGATAGGCACCACGTGGGAATGCACGTCCACGTCTCCTTCGATTGAGCCCATCACCATTGTGTTGGTTTGACTCGCTATCACTTGACTCGGAACGGTGGTGTTGTTGACGATCATGTGGAAGTTCTTGACGAGGACGAGTATCATGGCGAGGATGGTGCTCTTGTTGAGGAATGGGTTGTTTGTTATTGTTCGCATTGTCATGATTTTGATGGCGTGGCCTTGGAGGATGACGGTGAGGACGTCCTTGTTCATCAAAGTCATTCGCACCCGGTACGCCATTGCCATTAGCCAATGGGTCATGATGATCACGTTGTTGCGGTGGTGGTGATGGTATGCGTTCACGACGTTCATCATTTTGGTGAGGTTGTTCTTGATGCGCATTGGCATTGTTCGCGTGAGGCGCATGTGGTTGTTCCACGTTATGACGAGGTCGTTCATGAGCGTCGCGCCTTGGGTTATGTTGATGTTCTTGTTGCGGATCTTCTTGGCGAGGGCCATGACGTCCATGACGTGCTTGTGTCGACCTTGAGGTGCTTCTTGTATGACTAGAGCGTGATGAAGAAGAAGATCGACGATTCGCAAGGTTGTTGAGGGCTTCGGTCACCCGCTCCAAAGATTATTGTTGCGCTTGCATGCGGTCGTTGAAGTTGGCTTCTTGAGCTTGGAGGCGGCGCTCATAGCGGCCTAAGCCATCACGAATGAGGTGTCGAAGACCAACAAACTCGGTGTGGGTGACATAGCCATGATCACCTCGAAGTCCACCGTGGATTTCATCGTCCGATCTTGAGCTTCCGTTTTTACTTCCCCTAAACATGATCTTAAGAACATGTGAAATGTGTGGAAATGGAGTAACCAAGAGAAACTATATCCGAAGAATAGAATGGCTTGAAGAAAGAGAATCTGGTTCTCACACCCAACACACATACTTATGAGGATAGAAAGGTATGAAGTGGCAAACGAAACAAGCAAAACCGGCGAAAAGTATATTGTTCAAGGTAGAGAAAATCCACAATGATCAAATTACCAAAGAAACACCAACCACAAATGATGAAGAAACACACACAAAAGCGAATGATGGGGTTGGGCGACCAAAGGGCGAGCACTCGAAGATAGACAACCTAACGAAGACTACGTGCTCAAATGTCACGCCAACACGAGAAGGACGCTAGCTCAATTGCCTTTTGGTGGGCAACGGATTTGCACAAGTGTTAAACACTCACACTCACTTTGGCGGTTTCAGCTTTGTCGCAACCTACAAGAGATGATACTTGGCACTACTCATGTCTTTTCTTTTCTCTTTTTTTTTTTGATTTTTGACGATGAGTCCTTCTACTTTTGCTAGTGCCAAGATCTTTAACGATACACACTGATACGTCCAAAACGTATCTACTTTCTCGAACACTTTTGCTGTTGTTTTACCTCTAATTTGTGTGTTTTGAATGCAACTAACACGGACTAACGCTGTTTTCAGCAGAATTGCCCTGGTGTCTTATTTTTGTGCAGAAAGTCAAGTTTCGGGAAAATTCCCGAAAAAATCCTGGAGTTCCTATTTTTCCAGAAGACACACGGAGCCAGAAGACGAGACGGAGGCGGGCCACGAGGGCCCCACACCATGGGCCCGCGCGGCAGGGCTGGGCCGCGCCGGGGGGTGGTGTGGCCGCCTCGGGCACCACCTCGCGTCCCCCTTTCGACTACTTATCCCCTTGACCTAAAAACCCGAGGGGATCGACGCTTTTTCCAGAAACACTCCAGAGCTCCGCCGCCACCGAAAACCCTATTTCGGGGATCAGAAACTCCGTTCTGGCACCCTGCCGGGACGGGGAATTGGAGGAGATCATCGCCATCATCATCACCGACGCCTCTCCATCAACCATCCATGATTCCCCCATCCATGTGTGAGTAATCCCCGCTGTAGGCTGAAGGGGATGGTAGGGATTGGATGAGATCATTCATGTAATAGATATCAGATTGTTAGGGCATGGTGCCTAGTATCCGTTGTTAGTACTTTATGTCATTGTTGCAACTTGTTATGCTTAATGCTTGACACTAGGGCCCGAGTGCCATGATTTCAGATCTGAACATGTTATTGAATCATGAGGATAATTATTGTTTTAGATCATATCTGCAAGTTGTTTACACATATAATTGTCCGGAACCCGAGGCCCCAAAGTGACAACAATTGGGATAACGGAGGGGATGGCTGTAATGTGAGGATCACATGTGTTCACGGAGTGTTAATGCTTTGCTCCGGTGCTTTATTAAAAGGAGCACCTTAATTACCAGTAGTTTCCCTTGAGGCCCCGCTGCAAACGGGCTGGTAGGACAGAAGATGTTGTGCAAGTTTCTCATTGCGAGCACGTACGACTAAATACGGAACACATGCCTATGATTGATTATTACCTGGATACTTTATTATTATCTATCTGCAAATGCCCTACGCTTGACTATTATATGAATTATCTTATCCATGCAACGCCCGTTCATCCATCCCTATGCCTACAGTATTTTAATCCTGCTGTCTACTACAATTATTACTGCTGCTTTTATTTTACTGCTGCTATTATTTCACTACTGCTACTGCTATAAAACTGTTGCTACTGATAAACTGTGTCGAGCAAGTCTATTTCCAGGTGCAGCTGAACTGACAATTCATCTGTTAAGGCTTATAAATATTCTTTGGCTCCCCTTGTGTCGAATCAATAAATTTGGGTTTTACTTCCCTCGAAGACTGTTGCGATCCCCTATACTTGTGGGTCATCAAGACTATTTTCTGGCGCCGTTGCCGGGGAGCATAGCTCTATTTATAAGCTCACCTGAGAGTGATATTGTTCGCTGCAATTATTCATCATGGGTAAACCTCGTGATGAGAGGTTCGCATATTGCCATCCACTACAAGGAGAGGTACAACTCTGAACACTTCTGCTGCTCTTGATTCACCGTCTGTTATAAGTCAACTTGTCACACCACCACATACACATGCTTCACGTGCTGCTACTTCTGCTGAATCTGAAAATACTTCTGAAATTTTGATGATGCTTCTACTGTGCTTGATGAGAGTGGTTCATTAGGTCCTTTTCTAGATGCTACAATTGCTAAGTCAAAACAAACTGAAAATGCTGAAACACCTAATGAAAGTCCCATTACACCTGTTAGTTCACCTGAATTAAGAGATCATACTAGTGATGATTTCGAGGAACTTATGTTGAACTTGATGATGAATTTATTGAAGAATGCAATGCTTCTAAAGATGCTAGTGCTATTAAAAATCTTCTTGCAAGACGTGCTGTTAATTACAAACTGTCTCCTGATGCTAAGTTTGCTACATCTCCCATTGATATAAAAGATAAAGATTATGATTTCTCTATGGACTTGTCACATATATCTATTGTTGAGAAAGAACCTTTTCGAGGAACTGAAAATGAAAGTGCTGTAGAACATATGAACACTCTTTCTACTTTAAGTAGTGTGTTTTCTGATGACATTAAGAAACGCAGTTACTTCGTTACTAAAATATTTCCTTTCTCATTAAAAGATGAAGCTAAAACTTGGTTTAATAGTTTATCTCCTGGATCCATTAAAAGTCCTATGGATTTGGTTAATGCTTTCTTCCAGAAATATTTTCCTGCTAGTGCTCAACATGCTGCTTTACAGAGAATCTTTAATTTCAAACAATTGGAAGCCGAGAAATTGCCTAAATCTTGGGCAAGGTTTTGTTCTTTACTCAGAGCTCGGCCTGGACATCAATTAGCTAAAAATGAACTTCTTGATATATTCTATAATGGACTAACTGTTGAATCTAGGACATACCTAGATAGTTGTGCTGGTTGTGTTTTCAGGAAAAGAACTCCAGATGAAGCTGAGGAATTAATGGATAAAATAAGCCAAAATCATGATGATTGGACTATACCTGAGCCGACCCCGATACCCACACCAAAGAAGAGAGGAATTCTTGAACTAAGTGATGAAGAAATGAGAGAAGCCAAGAAATCTCTTAAAGAGAAGGGTATTAAATCTGAAGATGTGAAGAATCTACCACCAATAGAAGAATTATGTAAGCCAATTCCTCACCCATCAGTAGTTGAGGTACACTCTCTCCAACATTTTGATGATAGGGATATTCCTTATTCTAAAACTCCTGATCAATGCTTAGATGAATTTGATAATTATATTGTTAAGCAGGATAACTTTAATATGAGAGTGCAGAATCATCTGATGGAAAATTCTAGAGCTATGAGTAAATTGCATGATATTGTGGAAAGAACTTCTAATGATGTTAAAATGCTTATTAAACATTTCCATATGGTTCAAACTCAAATAGATCAACTCACTAAGGTACAAAAAGATCTGCTAGTTAATGCTTCTAGAGAAAATGAAAAACATGCTTATGGAGTAGGAACTAGAGGTGGTGCTTCTACTCAGGATCCCTTGTATCCTGAAGGACATCCTAAAAGAATTGAGCAAGATTCTCAACTAGCTAATGAAACTAGTACCCTTCTAAGAAAAAGAAGAAGAAGAAACATAAACATGTTGAAGAATCTCCTGAATCAATTAAAGAAAATGAGCATGTTAATGATCCAAATAGTATATCTATCTCTGATGCTGAAACTGAAAGTGGTAATGAACATAACAATGATAAGGATAAAAATGATGCTTCTGATAAAGAGGAGAGTGAAGATGAACCTGAAAAGCATACTAAGAATAAAAAGTATACTAAAGAAGATTTCATTGCTAAAAGCATGGTAATGAGAGAGAACCTTGGGTGCAAAAGCAAATGCCTTTTCCTAATAAGAAACATAAATCAAAGGAAGAGGAACACTATAATAAATTTTGTGAATGGATGAAACCCTTGTTTTTGCAAATTCCTTTGACTGATGCTATTAAATTGCCTCCTTATTCAAAATATATGAAAGATATTGTCTCTAACAAAAGGAAAATTCCTAATGAGGAAATTTCTACTATGCTTGCTAATTACTCTTTCAATGGTAAGGTTCCAAAGAAACTTGGAGATCCAGGTATACCAACTATCCCATGCTCTATTAAGAATAATTATGTTAGAACTGCTCTATGTGATTTAGGAGCAGGAGTTAGTGTTATGCCTTTTCTCTTTATAAGAGACTCTATTTAGAAAAATTGATACCAACTGATATATCTTTGCAAATGGCTGATAAATCTACTGCTGTTCCTGTTGGCATATGTGAGGATGTTCCTGTTCAAGTGGCTAATAATTGTTTAATATTAACTGACTTTGTTGTGTTGGAAATGCCTGAAGATGATAATATGTCTATTATTCTTGGGAGACCTTTTCTTAACACTGCAGGGGCTGTTATTGATTGCAACAAAGGAAAAGTAACCTTCAATGTTAATGACAAAGAGCATACTGTTTATTTTCCCAAAAAGCCGGACAAGATATATGGAGTAAATACAATAGCCAATCTTAGAACTATCAAAGTGGGAAGTATTGATTGCCCTATTTATGAACCTCAAGAAGGATTTCAAAGTATTATGATTGGATCTATTGCTATACAATTTAAGGTAACATGATTGTCTCATGTGGTTTAATTCTTTTATGTCATATAAAATTTATTTGGTGACAAGACTTGATCAACCTTGTTAACAAATATGTTTTAAATGCATAGAAGCACTAAACAACATTTTATTTCTCAACCTTGTTTTACCTACTGTTGTGTTACTGAACTTGCAAAGTTTTAGTTGAAATTGGTCTTTATAAAATTCTATTTCTGCTCTAAGTTTATTATTTAAATACCAGAAAATGTGCAAAATGAAAGTTTTCAAAAATTTCTGAAAATTATACCATAAATCTTAGTTTTTAAAGAGGAATGTGGGAGTGCCTGGCTGACCAGGGGGACCCACCATGCCACCACACCACCCCACCGCGCGGCAGGGGTGTGGGCCGCGCCGTGGCATGGTGTGGGTCCCACCTGGCCCTCCACTCACCCATCTTCCTCTCATTTCTTTCTCTCTCCCGACCAAACACCACCATTGTTCAAACCCGTGTTCTTGCTGCTCTTGCTCGAGTTTTTCGATCTCCTTGCTCAGCCCATCTTTGTTGCTGAGATTTGGACCATTTGCTCTCCGGTATGTGACTCCTCCGTTTATCCAAGTAGAATTTTGTTTAGTTGTGTATTTCTTGAGTATTTTGTACTGTAGGTGACATGTTAAGTGTGTTTGCATGCTTGTTCTATGCTTAGATTAATTAGTTTTGATGCATGTGTAGCCCTCTTGCAAGTTCTATAGTAGTTTCTTTGATTTAGTTGCTCCAAAATCATTTTTATGAGGTTTTGTTAAAAATTTCAGAAAAGGAAGATGCATAATCACACTTATGGAGAGATTTTTGAGAGGGAAGCACCAAGAGCAACAAGGCCTTCAAGGTCTGCTGCTCGATGTAGGCCATCCTACAATGAGGACCTTATGACACCGAGGATTGGTGATGAGGGGGATGATGGTGTTGCACATGCATCTATCTTCCCTTGTACTGACTTTTTGAGAGATGCAGGGATCCTTGATGATTTCTTATTCCTTGTTAACAAAGTTGGTTTGATGGAGTTTATGCAGGATGAGAGTGAGCAATATGCAAGGCTCACCAAGATTTTTGTTGAGAGCTTTACCTTCAATAACACTCATTTCAGTCCCTCTGTTGCATTTAAAATTTATGATAACCTTACACCATGGATCTGAAAAGATTTTGCAGAGTCGTAGGTATTGCTCCATCTGGGACAGCAAGAAGAATTCAGGGGCAACCTCCCGAGCTACTGGAACTTTACCGGGAGGTGACTTATGATGATGACCGTACAGCGCAGCGTGGCAAGATAAGGAACATTCAACTCCCAGCCATTAGATATTTTACTTATTATCTTGCCACGAGTGTTCTTGCTAGAGAAAACACTAGTAACATTTCAAACTACCATTTAGCTTTTCTGGCTGCTGCACTTAAGGATAATAAAACTTATAACCTCGGTGCTTTGATTGCTCGTCGCCTTGCTGCAAAAGGACCAATTTTGGAGGAATTATTGCTGCACGTGTTTTAGCTTATCTAGGCCTTCCTGTTGATCCCACTGATGAGTTGTTACCCCTCAAAGGCTTGACCTTGCTGCTATGAAGCTTCATCATTTTATTACACCTAACTCTCATGCAGGTTGTCTAGTTTATAAAGTTTTGTTTACTGACGGGTCCGAAAAGGAAGTTCCTTTGCCGCAGCCTAGTTTGTTCAGTATTTTCAGGAAGCCTTGTCACTTCAAAGGAGGAATTGGACGAGCATCTAGGTGCGCTCAACTTCCACTCGCAGCACTACCCCGAACACCAACAGGACACGTACATGGCGCCCCCTGAGGATTATACCGTGTATTATACCGGTGCATCCTGGAGCTCACACCAGGACGAGGGATCTTCTTCGTCATACACTGGAGGCGCCCCTGCGTGGCCCACATGGGATGATTGATCTCCACTTAGGCCAAAAGCCTAAGCTTGGGGGGAGGTACACCGACATCTCACTCACTTTATATCATATTCGGTCGGTACTTTGTATATCCATGTTTCGTTTCTTTCTTTTTCGTTGTTGTTTCTTGTTTTGATTTTATTTTCCAAAACCCAAAAAGACCAAAAATATTTCTGTTATTTCTCTTTGTTTACCTCTTGTGTACTTTTAGTACTGGTTTGCTTTATCTTTTAGCTTCGGTTTAGTATTCAAAAATCCAAAAAGATTTTGCTTTATTTGTTTGTTCCTTTCTTTGTTCGTTTCAAATCGAAAACCCAAAAATATTTGTTGTTCTTCTTCGGTTTTGTATAGTTGTTGCAGAGTTCAACAGTCTTCCGTGACTCCATTGGAGCTTGGTTATCATTTCATATCATTCAAGCCACACAAGTGAAAAGCAATAATGACGATTTATGACAACTCGAGTTGTGGTGAGAGGCTGGTATGAACTCTATTTGTTTTCATTTTTGTACATATACTCGCTCATGTGGACATGCTTAGCTGATTCGTATGAGGGGCAATGTTATTTAATGGATGCTTAGTAGTTCATGTTTTCATATGATCAGTTCCAATTCACTAATAGTATATAACATGTCATATAGATATTTGCTTGCATTGTTCTATTCATAAAAGGGTATGACATGGTGGTATCCTCCTCTGAATGATTCACTTGAATTGACTTGGCACATGCTCACGCATGCTCATGACTGAAAAACAAAAAGTCAATTAAGCCTTGATGATTTATTTTGCCTCAGAGTTCTAGTATCACTTTTATGCCTCCGTTAATTTTATTCTGTCGCAAGCATGATTATGACGGTTATGCTCTCTTGATTGTCGCTTCCCAGTCTATTGCTAGCCTTCACTTGTACTGAGCGGGAATGCTGCTCGTGCTTCCAAATCCTTAAAAACCAAGTTATCCAAAGAGTCCACCAAAAATTCCTATGCATGGTATTTCGAACCATTCCAAGTAAATTTTCATGTGCTACCTTTAAAACCTTCAAAATACTTCTCATTTTGTGACACTGTTTTTAGCTCATGAGGACGGGGTGGATGTCTTTATGTCACTTGTCAAACAGACTTTACCACCGGACTAGCGGCATATACATCCGCTTATCCATTAATTTTGCAAAAAGAGCTGGCAAATGGGGTGCCCAGTCCCAATTAATTACAACTTTAACCGCTTAATTCTCTTCACATTTTTGCCCTGATTTATCAGACAAGCAATGATACCAGTGAAATATCTGCATGTGTAAACAAAAGAGAAAAGAGGGATGATCTGCCTTGCTGGTAGAAATAACGTCCTTCATGGGAGCCGCTCTTAAAAGTCTGGTTGGCAGGGGTCATATTGTACTTTCCATTTTCTGATTCGTTGACAGGAACAACCACCTCCCAAAACAATTTTTACCTCTGTTTTATAAATAAAAAGCTCTAGCACATGTTAATCCCTGCTTCCCTCTGCGAAGGGCCAATCTTTTATTTTTATGTTGAGTCACCATCCTTTCTTTGAGCACCTTCTCGAGAGCATAACTGTCATTCTTAGTGTAATGTGCTTGTCCCAGAATACGGTTAACTGTGGTATAACTTTGATGCTCTTATCTTTGATATTTTTACTTCTAGTCTTCACTTGAACTTCAGAGGTGCCTTGGCATTTATGTTTTGCTCTACAAATAAAGGCAAGCGAGATACCACTTTATCATATCTTATTATGAACATTGCAATCCTGCAGATAGATTTATTTCATGTTATTTATTCTTAGTGTGTTGGTATCTTTTCATAGTTCACATAGCTACTAGGTGGCATTATCTACATTCCTTATTATGAATTGCCTAAGTACTTGATCATATAGTGAGAATATTTACATCATATGAAGCAAATGTGTTCGTAAAAGTTTCTTTTATCGCACTCAGTTGTTAACTGAATTGCTTGAGGACAAGCAATAAGCTAAGCTTGGGGGGAGTTGATACGTCCAAAACGTATCTACTTTCCCGAACACTTTTGCTGTTGTTTTACCTCTAATTTGTGTGTTTTGAATGCAACTAACACGGACTAACGCTGTTTTCAGCAGAATTGCCCTGGTGTCTTATTTTTGTGCAGAAAGTCAAGTTTCGGGAAAATTCCCGAAAAATATCCTGAGTTCCTATTTTTCCAGAAGACACACGGAGCCAGAAGACGAGACGGAGGCGGGCCACGAGGGCCCCACACCATGGGCCCGCGCGGCCAGGGCTGGCCGCGCCGGGGGGTGGTGTGGCCGCCTCGGCACCACCTCGCGTCCCCCTTTCGACTACTTATCCCCTTGACCTAAAAACCCGAGGGGATCGACGCTTTTTCCAGAAACACTCCAGAGCTCCGCCGCCACCGAAAACCCTATTTCGGGGATCAGAAACTCCGTTCTGGCACCCTGCCGGGACGGGGAATTGGAGGAGATCATCGCCATCATCATCACCGACGCCTCTCCATCAACCATCCATGATTCCCCCATCCATGTGTGAGTAATCCCCGCTGTAGGCTGAAGGGGATGGTAGGGATTGGATGAGATCATTCATGTAATAGATATCAGATTGTTAGGGCATGGTGCCTAGTATCCGTTGTTAGTACTTTATGTCATTGTTGCAACTTGTTATGCTTAATGCTTGACACTAGGGCCCGAGTGCCATGATTTCAGATCTGAACATGTTATTGAATCATGAGGATAATTATTGTTTTAGATCATATCTGCAAGTTGTTTACACATATAATTGTCCGGAACCCGAGGCCCCAAAGTGACAACAATTGGGATAACGGAGGGGATGGCTGTAATGTGAGGATCACATGTGTTCACGGAGTGTTAATGCTTTGCTCCGGTGCTTTATTAAAAGGAGCACCTTAATTACCAGTAGTTTCCCTTGAGGCCCCGCTGCAAACGGGCTGGTAGGACAGAAGATGTTGTGCAAGTTTCTCATTGCGAGCACGTACGACTAAATACGGAACACATGCCTATGATTGATTATTACCTGGATACTTTATTATTATCTATCTGCAAATGCCCTACGCTTGACTATTATATGAATTATCTTATCCATGCAACGCCCGTTCATCCATCCCTATGCCTACAGTATTTTAATCCTGCTGTCTACTACAATTATTACTGCTGCTTTTATTTTACTGCTGCTATTATTTCACTACTGCTACTGCTATAAAACTGTTGCTACTGATAAACTGTGTCGAGCAAGTCTATTTCCAGGTGCAGCTGAACTGACAATTCATCTGTTAAGGCTTATAAATATTCTTTGGCTCCCCTTGTGTCGAATCAATAAATTTGGGTTTTACTTCCCTCGAAGACTGTTGCGATCCCCTATACTTGTGGGTCATCACACACTCGCCAATACTTAAAGACGATCACTCAAACAAGTGCAATGCCTCGCAATATCAAAGAGCTAGTCCGATAGGTTAAGGTACGCGAAAGGAAGAAGGGCTCACAACGGATTACTATGACGGGGAAATGTCGAGTCCTTGGTGTCGTCGTCGCGTGGCGTTGATGACGCGTTGCTGCGGAAGCATGTCGATGTTGTAGACGTTGATCACACCGGAAAAGGACTCAAAGAACAAAGGAGAAATGCCAAAACGAATCGAGGAAAAGGAAGAAAAATAGATTTTGCAGGGTAGCCGGCCTGGCCGTCACCCCCTTGGTGGCGCGCCGTATCTTGATCTAGATACAGTGATAAGTGAGCAAGGATCGGGTCGTCGCATCCTTAGTGGCGCGCTACATCGACGCCCAGGTGTAGTGAAAAATGAGCAAGGGTCTTCGCA
Organism: Poa pratensis; assembly: GCA_947311845.1. Lineage (NCBI taxonomy): Eukaryota > Viridiplantae > Streptophyta > Magnoliopsida > Poales > Poaceae > Poa > Poa pratensis. The sequence continues at coordinate 22,312,052 of CAMZMU010000096.1, forward strand.
TTTGACTCGACGAGTGCGGAGGGTAAGGAAGTTAGCCGAGCCTAGGAGGATCCACTTAGGTAGCTGGAACGTAGGGTCCCTGACGGGCAAGTTACGGGAGTTAGTTGATACGGCGATAAGGAGGCGTGTTGATGTCCTATGTGTCCAAGAGACCAAATGGAAGGGACAGAAGGCGAAGGAGGTGGAGGATACCGGCTTTAAGTTGTGGTACACGGGGACAACCTCAAACAAAAATGGGGTAGGCATCTTGATCAACAAGAGCCTCAAGGATGGAGTAGTGGACGTCAAGAGGCAGGGAGACCGGATTATCCTAGTCAAGCTGGTTGTTGGGGACTTAGTTCTCAATGTTATCAGCGTGTATGCCCCGCAAGTAGGCCACAACGAGAGCACCAAGAGAGAGTTCTGAGAAGGTCTCGAGGACTTGGTTAGGAGAGTACCTACTGGTGAGAAGCTCTTCATAGGAGGAGACCTCAATGGCCATGTGGGTACATCTAACACAGGTTTTGAAGGGGTGCATGGGGGCTTTGGCTATGGCACCAGGAACCAAGAAGGGGAGGATGTCTTAAGCTTCGCCCTAGCCTACGACATGGTCGTAGCTAACACCCTCTTTAGAAAGAGAGAATCCCACCTAGTGACTTTCAGTAGTGGCCAACACTCTAGCTAGATTGATTTTGTCCTCTCTCGAAGAGAAGATAGACGCGCTTGCCTTGATTGTAAGGCGATACCTGGAGAGAGTGTTGTCCATCAACATAAGCTGGTGGTGGCTGACTTCCGTTTTCGGATTCGTGTCCAGCGGGATAAGCGCCCAAAAGTTGCTAGAACAAAGTGGTGGAAGTTAAAGGGAGAGGCAGCTCAAGCTTTTAAGGAGAGGGTTTTTAAGGAGGGCCCTTGGGAGGAAGGAGGCGATGCAAACAGTATGTGGATGAGGATGGCGACTTGCATTCGGAAGATTGCATCAGAGGAGTTTGGGGTGACCAGGGGAAGTAAAAGGGATGCTAAGGATACCTGGTGGTGGAACGTTGAGGTCCAGAAGGCTATTAAGGAGAAGAAGGAATGTTTCAGACGCCTATACCTGGACAGGAGCGCATCCAACATGGAGATATACAAGGGGCAAAGAAGGCCGCAAAACGAGCGGTGAGCGAGGCAAGGGGTCGGGCGTATGAGGACCTCTACCAGCGTCTAAACACGAAGGAAGGCGAAAGATACATCTATAAGATGGCGAAGACGAGAGAAAGGAAGACGAGGGATGTCAACCAAGTCAAATGCATAAAGGACGGAGCGGATCAACTCCTCGTGAAGGACGAAGAGATCAAGCGTAGATGGCGAGAGTACTTCGACGACCTGTTCAATGGAGAGAATGAGAGCTCTACCATTGAGCTAGACGATTCCTCCGATGATACCAGCCGACGCTTTGTGCGGCGTATCCAGGAGGCTGAGGTTAGGGAGACTTTGAAGAGGATGAAAGGAGGCAAGGCAATGGGCCCTGATGGTATCCCCATTGAGGTGTGGAGAGGCCTTGGAGACATAGCGATAGTATGGCTAATTAAACTTTTCAACTTCATTTTTCGGTCAAACAAGATGACCGAAGAATGGAGGCGGAGTACATTAGTGCCAATCTTCAAGAACAAGGGGGATGTTCAAAGTTGAACTAATTACCGTGGAATCAAGTTGATGAGCCATACAATGAAGCTATGGGAGAGAGTCATTGAGCACCGTTTAAGAAGATTGACAAGCGTGACCAAAAATCAATTTGGTTTCATGCCTGGGAGGTCTACCATGGAAGCCATCTTCTTGGTACGACAACTTATGGAGAGATACAGGGAGAAGAAGAAGGATCTTCATATGGTGTTCATTGACTTGGAGAAGGCGTATGATAAGATACCACGGAATATCATGTGGTGGGCCTTGGAGAAACACAAAGTCCCAACAAAGTACATTACCCTCATTAACGATATGTATGATAATGTTGTGACAAGTGTTCGAACAAGTGATGGCGACACCGATGACTTTCCAATTAAAATAGGACTGCACCAGGGGTCAGCTTTGAGCCCTTATCTCTTTACTTTGGTGATGGATGAGGTCACAGGGGATATACAAGGAGATATCCCATGGTGTATGCTCTTTGCGGATGATGTGGTGCTAATTGACGATAGTCGGGCGAGGGTTAATAGAAAGTTAGAGCTGTGGAGGTGGACTCTAGAATCGAAAGGTTTTAGCCTTAGTAGAACCAAAACTGAGTACATGAGGTGCAGTTTCAGTACTACTAGGCACGAGGAGGAAGAGGTTAGGCTTGATGGACAGGTGGTACCTGAGAAAGACACCTTCTGATATTTGGGGTCTATGCTCCAGAAGGATGGTGATATCGATAAAGATGTGAGTCATCGAATCAAAGCTGGTGGGATGAAGTGGCGCCAAGCTTCTGGCGTCCTTTGTGATAGGAAAGTGCCACAAAAGCTAAAAGGCAAGTTCTATAGGACGGCGATTCGACCTGCGATGTTGTATGGCGCAGAATGTTGGCCGACCAAGAGACGACATATCCAACAGTTAGGTGTAGCGGAGATGCGCATGTTGAGATGGATATGTGGCCACACAAGAAAGGACCGGGTTAGGAATGATGATATACGTGAGAGAGTTGGGGTAGCACCAATTGAAGAGAAGGTTGTCCAACACCGTCTAAGATGGTTTGGTCATATAGAACGTAGGCCTCCGGAAGCGCCATTGCATACCGGACGGATAAAGCGGGATGAGGATGTTAAGAGGGGTCATGGTAGGCCAAACTTGACATGGGAGGAGTATGTTGAGAGAAATCTGAAGGATTGGAATATCACCAAAGAACTAGCCATGGATAGGGCTGCGTGGAAGTTAGCTATCCATGTGCCAGAACCATGACCTGGTTTCGAGATCTTATGGGTTTCAACTCTAGCCTACCCCAACTTGCTTGGGAAAAAAAGGCTTTGTTGTTGTTGTTGTTGTTGTTGTTGTTGTAGGGTAGCCGGCCTGGGCCGGGCTGTGGGCCGGCTGCTTCGGCAGGTAGGCCGGCCTGCAGGCCGGGCTGTCTGCTGCCCGAAATTCCGCGATTTTTGGCGGAAAAGGCGACGATAAATCCTCGATTTCGTGGGGAAATTGGCAAAATTAAGGCTTAGGAACGCAAACAAAGGTGGAGGGGGTCCTAAAGCAACAGATCCGTGGACCAAAACTACAAAAAACGCAACAAATCGACAGATCGGCTCGAATCCATAAAAGGCTATTTTTGGTGAAAATTTTCGAATTTCTCAAAATCAAAGAAAAATTTGGTGGATTTGGGGGTGGAAGCACAAATCAATCCGTGTCAACCCAAGCTCTGATACCATATGATGCGGGTAGGGTCCCGATGTTCACGGATTGAGGGCGGATGAACGATGAACGCGAGGAACACGAGGAAGAACACACAAACACAAAAGGGGAAAAGCAAGTAAAGACAACTAGCAAGACATAATTCGGCAGAATTCAACCGGTAACAAATCCCCGTGGGCAGCCCCGATTCTCCTTCTCCAAACATACCTTACTCTTAGGATTGTTTCTCTCAACGGTCAATCCAACCGTTGAAAGTGCATGTGTTGCCCCATGCGTGGTTTTGGTAATTAATGACAATCCTTATGGACTAATGTTTGCATTGAGATATACTTGTAGATCTTGTCCATAGGAAATGATTGGAGTTCATGTGTTGGACTCTAGAAGATTTCATGATGACCAAGATTCCATCCAAGGGTTTATATGAAGAATGGTCATGTGAAGAGTTGAGCTTATTGCAAGCATGGCTTGGAAAAGAAGATTGAGTGAACTTCATGTTTATCTCCAAGCCATCATCTATATCAAGAGAAGAATATGAAGCGCAAGTGGATACATGAAGACGGAGCTTAGCGAGGCTCTCCCATAATGGAGTATGGGGGAGCATTTGGAGAAGTCTTCATCAAGCATGTGCTAGCAAGCGCAATCAAGAAAGGTGGTCCACTTGAAGAGATCAAGATCGTCATCATCTAGCTCAAGTGGAATGCGCAAGGCAAAGATATGATCTTGATAGAGTTTCTATTTTACCGGTCTCGTGGTGTTAGTGGGAGACGGGTTATAGGATAGACGGCGTACTATCAAGAGGGGCTCTCAAGTGAGTAACTTGATCGCATCTTTGTGGAGAGCTCAAACCTTTGAATACCTGGCATATCATCTTTCTTGGTTCTTATTTGGCTTTTATCCATGTGAGAATTTAGAGCTTGTGTTCATCTCCATACCAAGCTCTAGTTCATCAAAAACGGATTTCGTTGGAATATCTTGTGGTGTTTTTGATGTTGGAAGTTTTGCCGGTTCGTCTCTTGTAGAGAGGTCAAACTCTCCTCTTGTGTTATCCTTCTCACATGATGGACTATGATGTGTATATGCATGATCTTGTTGTGCTTGTGATTATCTTCGGAGCAAGCCCAAGATCATTGAAAACGGAGTCCGGATGGAAAACTTGTTGCGTTCTCGGTGTTGGAAATATTACCGGTCCTCCTCGAGATAAGGTCCACACCTCCCATGTGTGATATCTCCTCTTTATTTGTAGGAAAGCTCTTGTCGCTACCTTTCCAACCTCGTTGGTTTCATCTCGTTTGGAGCTTCCTTGCAAAAGTTATTGCATTTCAGGTTTTTGTGGAGAAAAGGAGCTTTTTCCTGTCCCAGCCGGTAGTACCGCTATAGGCCCGGTACTACCGCTATTCGCAGTTTTTCGGTACTAGCATCGCTCTGTTTTTAGCGGTACTGGCCCGGTAGTGGGCCGGTACTACCGGGTGGCGCGGTACTACCGCATGGTTCCGTCCGGTACTACCGCTGCGGGCGGTGAGCGAGGCCAGTTGACCATCGTCGACGACGTTTGACTCTGCGCCGGTCGGTAGTACCGGCTGAGGCCCGGTACTACCGCTGCGGGCCTGTTTCGCCTGTAACGGCCAGTTTTTTGAGGGGACCTATTTAAGGGGCTTTCTTCCCCAACGGTTCTCTAGCTTTTTCGAGCACGTTTTTTCCCTCTCTCACCTCCATTGTTGACCTTTGGAAAAGCTTGCCTTCCTCTCAATCCCTCCCATGATTCTTGCATATCTTTGAGGGAAAGTGAGAGGAGATCTAGATCTACATTTCCACAAATCCATATCTCCTCTAAGTGAGGGGAAACTAGTAGATCTTGATCTTGGAGTTCTTGGTGTTTCTCCTCCATTGTTCTTCCTCTCTTATTCCCCATAAGCATTTGTTGCTTTGTTGGAATTTGAGAGTGAATGATTTGAGCACTTCTTGTGTTCTTGCCATTGCATTGTGTTGCATCGGTTTGTTCTCTCCACGAGGATTCGTGGAAGTTGAAAGCTTGTGAACTTGTTATTCTTGGGTCTTTGGACCCTAGACGCCCGTGTGGTGGTTGAGACCCTTGGTGGTCACTTGTAGCTGTTCGGGAGCCCCCAATCCCGTTGTGGGTTGTGCCCCGGATCGTTGTTGAAAGGCTCCGGATTTCCGCCTCGAAGGATTCCGATAGTGGAAGGTGAACCAAACCTTTGTGGTGCGGTTCATCGGAGAAGAAGGTGAAACCTTTGTGGTTGTTGAACCATTGTGTTGGTTCACACCTCTCCAACGAGACGTACTCCCCTAAAAAGGAGGAACTCGGGAATACATCCTCGTCTCCGCGTGCCTCGGTTATTTCTATACCCGAGCTCTTTACTTATGCACTTTACATTGTGATAGCCTTCATGCTTGAAGTATTCTATATTGCTATCACCTTGTTGCTTGTCTTGCTTAGCATAAGTTGTTGGTGCACATAGGTGAGCCTAGTTTATTTAGGTTGTTGGCTTGTTAATTTAAACACCTAGTTTTATTCCGCAATTATCAAGGCTAAACCGGAAAAGTTTTAATCGCCTATTCACCCCCCTCTAGGCGACATCTTTGTCCTTTCAACCGTCCCAATAGAGTCACCCAAAGATGAATGATTGGCAAGTAATCGCAACTACAAGAAGAGGCCTTGGAATCCACTAGAGGGATCTTCTCCACAAGGGAGGTCTTGGTTCATCTCCACAAGGGGAGGCCTTGATTCATCTCCATAGGAGGAAGGAGACCATCTTGAGGTGAAGGAGCACAACTCTACTCTAATCTCAAAACATAGTCTGACCCTAGAATGGAAGAGGGGGAGTCCTATTTATAGCCGAAGTACAAAGGGAGGCAGGACACGAGTGGCCGGGCTGGGAGCCGGCCTGGGCCGGGCTAGGGGCCGGCTGTCTCGGGCCGGCCTGGCAGTTTTCGCCGCCTTCTTCTTCTTCCCTTGACACATATCTTGGCCATCTTCTTGGGTCTTCTCTTGGTCATCTTCTCCATTATCTTGGACCTTCTCTTGCTCATCTTCTCCACTCCATTGTAGGTCGTCATCAAAGTGGTTCCTGAGTATGCACAAGGTACCGGCATGAAGTAGCAAACCATTCAAAGGAGTATCGAAATCACACATAGAGAGGAGCAAGGTCACCTTTTCATGAAGTGCTTTGACTCTTGATCTTGTCATGGGACCATTAGGTGTTGTTGGAGTGTGTGCCTAGGTTGCACTACATCACCGCCATTTCTGCCTTAGAGTGACTTTGTATTTTATATTATATAGTGGAAATGGTGATGACCTCGTTCAGATAATGACAATGTAATTCTTTTAACTAACTAAAAATTAGTTAGTTGGAAGTCAGGACTTAGCAGGATTGTTAAAGTACTGAGATGCTGCAACATACCTAGAAGATTGAGCACACAATACGTATGTGGCATCCTAGATTCTTTATGTGATGTCATCCACCTTGAAGGGTTAAGAGTTTTCTCTGCCTATACAAAAGAAACACGATCGCACAACCCAAACGGCTTCCACATTTGGGTGCAACGCGCCAAACAAGTGAACTAACCTTAGAAACCATAATACACACACAACAACAATTTCTTCATTTCCGGACTCATACGACAACATCCACGACATCAAAGGAAAAAAGACGACAACATCCACAATGACATGTCTCAAAGAGCGGAAAATATTATGGATGCCACCACAACAACCTTATGAAAGAAAGGTGCATATTGGACATAAGACACTATTTCGTTTGGTATGTTCACATATTTTTTGTATGGTGTAAGCAAAACACGCATGCCACTATTATGTAAAAAACAAAACTTTTGGTCTTACGATCATAACAGAAAAAACTTCTAGGGATTCTATTGGTAGAGTTCACCCAAACGCCCATATCATAAGTGAAAATGTAGAGCAATATATTACTTGCCAGGTTGTTCTCATTGAAATAAGTCAAAATAACCATAAAAATAATTTGGAAGGATTTCAATCCTCTGTTTCTTCTATAAAAAATTCAAATAGGCCATATGAAGTGGGCAGAGCTAGAGCGGAATCTCTACCGCAATAGTTCTACCCTATGGCCTCATGAGGGGTTGAGATAAGACTCTGGGGAGGTTTCAGAGGTGCACAAAAGCGCTTGAGTCAAAGGGGGATTGGTCGAAGGGACGACAAAGCCTATATTTGTCACGAATTTGCCTCCCCCTTGGCTCCCATCTATGTGGGGGGGGGGGGGGGGGGGGGGGCTCATGCATCTACATACCCAATATGCCATCGAGGAAGATGACCAAGGGATGGCGCCCGCTTGGCCAGCCGACCGTCGCCACTCCGCCTTGGCCGCCGCCTTCACCGCCATCTCCATCGCCATCTTCTATCTATCTAGAATGGTCCACTCTGCCCCAAACTTCTGTAACCCCCTATGCGAACATGTCGTTTGATGTTATCATTTTTTTGCCAATGAATTATTGCATTTGTCCTATTTTGAAGTAGTTTTTTGTCCTATGCTTAATTGATGATATTATGTTACTGTCTTGTGGTGCCCATCATATGATAAGTATTTGAGAAAGCTATACATTGGAAACGGGAGTGTCAGAATACATTTTCCTGCCTACAGTGATTGAAGGCATATGGGAACCAAGAAGGGGTGATTTACCTAAGGCTATGGTTGGGTTTTACCTTAATATTTTAGTATCTACGGATGCTTCCTCTAGATTCCAATCATAAGAATCACAAGTAGTTGAACGCATCAAGCTGTGGCCTCACCCACGTATAAAACTGCAATGATGAAAAGTGATATTATAATGTGACTAAATGCTTATGGACAATTCCGCCACACCTATCACCACTATTGTACCCCATATTATGTTAACTTACTGTTATTTTACATTACAACAACTAACTTTTATTCTCATACTATTTATTATCTTTCAAACCTATCATTGTATACCCGAAAGTAGTTATAATTTTAATTCGTAGATAAAACAAACGTTCAATGTGCGTAGAGTTGTATCGGTGGTTGATAAAAATTGAGCGAATATTAATCCTACCTTTAGCTTCTCATTGGGTCAACACTCTTACTTATCGAAAAGGCTACAATAGATTCCCTACCCTTGTGGTTTATCATGGAACTTAAAGAAAGCCATGTTCTAACTTATGTGTTGAGCCATCGAGGATCAAATTCTTGAGAGTTTGATTACAATAGGACCAAACTTATGGATGTAAAGTCAATTTAATGATCGACTCATGAGTTGAGCCATGGTTGATCACGGCTCAGAGCATGCAATCAAGTGAAAAAATTATTATGTATCTCAAGAGTTTGTGATAGAGCATGAAGAAAATCAAATTATGACAAAGCTGAAGGTCAAGGTGTGATCCGAAGGATGGTCATGAGAAAGTTGATCCTATGGCTAGCATGGCTTGAAGAAATGAAATTTATAATTTTGCGTTGCATATTTACATACGTAAAATCTTTAAATATTTTTTAATCCCATGAACAATTATTGAACCGTGAAATTTCTTTTGTTTTGAAACCGCGAACTTTTTTTGAGCATCTCATGAATACTTTTTGAACTCCGCAAACATTTTTTAAACCCATGCACATTATTTTGAACCCGTGAACCAATTATTTGAAACCTTGAACATTTTTCAAACGTCTCGCGAACATTTGGTTGAAATCCATGAAGTACTTTCTTTAACCCGTGAACATTTTTTTGTACCCTATAACACTAAAAAAATATAGAAATCTTTTTTCAAAATATATGAAGATTTATTCAAATTTAAAGCAACTTGAAAATTGTTAAAAAGAATAGGAAAATAAAAACGATAAATAAAACAGAAAATAAAAAAGAAGATAGAAGAAAGAGAAATGAGAAAACAAAAACAAAAAATAGAAGGAAAAAGTACAGCGTACCTTACTGGGCTTAGCCCATGCTCGTATTCCTTCACCAGGCAAATAGGAATTGCTGGTCCAGCCGCTAAAAAAAAATCCGCTAAAAAAGCAATGGTTCCCTTCCCGGCGAGCGGGAAGGTGAAATTAACTGCGGACACCCACGAAATTGAACTCCCCATTTCGCTTCCCCTCGCCTCTCAGCCAAACCCCCCAAATCAAGCCCCACCGCCGCCCCGGGCCGGCGGACTCCTCCGATCCGCCGCGGCCGCCGGCGATGGACCGGATCCACGTCACCGTACGCGCGCGGCCGCTCTCGGCAGAGGATGCGCAGAGCAGCCCGTGGCGGATCTCTGGCAACGCCGTCGCGCTCGCCCAGCCCTCCACCCGCTTCGAGTTCGGTGAGGAATCCGCCCCTCCACCCTCGCTTCGAGGCCGCGGCCTTACTGAGAGGTTGCTCTCTATTTCGCTCTCGCAGACGAAATTTTCGGCGAGGAGTGCCACACCGCCGACGTCTACGGGGCCCGCACCAAGCACATCGTCGACTCTGCCGTGCAAGGGTTCAATGGTAAACATTTCCACAGCACAATTTCGGATTCTGATTAGTACTAGAATTTCTTAAGTTGGAAATTGCTTCTAGCTCTGAGCTGTTTTGCGGGTTGTACTGCTGGGCGCTTTCGCGTCTTACCTAGTGGTGTTGATACTTCACAATGTGTACACCTTTCAGAGTTTCAGTAGTAATCGATATAGGACGTGCAATGCACATTGCACAAAATCTAACCACACGAGCTCTAGTTCCATAAAACTCCATAACATTCTTGCCTCTGCCTTGTAAAATTCATTATCTGTTTATTAGGTTTTGTGAGCTATCTGCGAATTTGTTTTTTTTCTGAATCACTTATGCAGCACATGTGCATTAATAAAGTGTTTGCTCCCTTTCCTTGTATGACAGGCACTGTCTTCGCATATGGGCAAACGAACAGTGGAAAAACCTATACAATGAGAGGATCTGCTGATGAACCTGGAATAATACCGCGTGCGGTTCACGATTTATTTCGAAGCATACAAGAGGTGATTCCTGTGTTCCATTACTCAGTAGACAATCTTTATTCTGATTACTTTGTAGTTTGTACTGTGCTTAGCTTACAACAAATAGATAGTTTTTTGCATTTAGCCATTAGAGTAGCATTTATTATTGTGCAATTGCCATTTCTTACTATATGCAACTTGCACAATTGCGCGGAAAACGTTGAATTATCTTTAGTTTATTGAACCCACACATACACATCTTGTTGTGCTATCTGTAGAAATACCATATTATGACTGGTGCAAAATTAAAGTTCAGATGGTCAATGGTAGTTTGTAAATGTAGTGACTGGTCATCTATACAAGATATCAGTATGCAAATTATAAGTTCAGATTGCTAGCCAGTTGGTGGTTTGAGCGCAGTACATCTATAAATTAATGTGGATGGTGTTTAGGTGCAGTTAGAAAAAATTGTCAATTGTGATGAACTCGGCGAACCATCACCAATATCTCGAGACACTTGAAGTTAGAAAGTCCATGTCTCGCACCAAGTCTGCTGCATGAGATTCTTTTCGGAAGGTGAAAAAAGTGGAGAACACATGTAGGGACAAACACATTGGATGGGGACTCCACGGTGCATGCTATCTTTTTTTGCAGGCGGACTATTTAACCTATTTGAGAGTCCTTTTTATTAGAGTTGAGGTCGCATGCAGATTAATTATTAGTTATCAAGATCTGCAGTTGTGAGATGTATGGATCTGGCCTGCTGTCAGTTATGACATGTTACGTACTTGATAATTTTCTTACGTTGACAAATTTTTATAAGAAGTTCAGATGTAACTGTTTTTATAGGCTAATGAGATTTTCTTGATGTTTTTGCAAAGGCTGTTTAAAATACACTAAACCACCGTGCTTAATAAGAGATCTCCTTCATACTTTATGCACTATTTATGGGGCTTTGCTTATAGTTTTCAGTGCCTATTGTGCATAATTTTTTCTGACTTAATTTTTACAATTTTTAGCATATGGACAGAGAATTTCTTGTTCGCATGTCATATATGGAGATTTACAATGAAGAGATAAATGACCTTCTTGTTCCAGAACATCGAAAATTGCAGATTCATGAGAATTTCGAGGTAAATATTTCATTATTGGTATCAAATAACTAGCACTACTTTAAAATAGCATGTATCTTTTTTTGGATTGTCTGCTGATATTTTTATTTGTAGAGAGGCATATATGTGGCTGGTTTGAGAGAGGAAATTGTAACCTATCCTGAACAAGTCTTGGAATTTGTGTCGTTCGGAGAATGTAAGTGTACTTACTATTAATCTCATTTAATTTCTAACCCCTCCTTTTATAATTATTAGCGAAATTGCAGCACACCGTCATATTGGGGAGACAAATATGAATGTCTATAGCAGCCGTTCTCATACCATATTTCGCATGGTATGTCTAGATTTCATTTTACTCGCCTACAAGTAATATCAAAATATATCTCTTATGCCACAAGTTACTCAGGTTATCGAGAGTCGAGAAAAGGCTGATGAAACTGAGGCAGGAGATTCTTGTGATGCTGTTCGAGTATCTGTCCTGGTATACACAATTCGCAGTCTTAATTAGTATTAAATTTAGTCCAAATTACTTCTTGTTTTAGCTTCACACACAGAACACATGCTTACATATTGGTTCAGTTTTTGCATATCTTTTCTATTACTGTATACACATGACTCTTCTCTTCAACACACCTATCGATAAGGAATCAACAGGTGCATTTGATTTTGGCTAAAACATGTAATCTAACTGAAAATGCTGCTTTGAAACAAAACAACAACAAACCACAAACCAAAACTAACTTGCTAAAACATCATCTATCTTGGACTGAGGGTGGTACTTTTTCGATTGATGGCCATTGAGCTTTGCTTTGTTACTTTGCAATTAATATGTTTTTCCACATTTTAGAATCTGGTAGACTTAGCTGGTTCAGAACGTGCTGCAAAGACTGGTGCAGAGGGTGTGAGACTCAAGGAGGGTTCCCACATTAACAAAAGTCTAATGACTCTCGGTACGGTAATCAAGAAATTAAGTGAAGGTGTAAAGGGTCAGGGGTAAGTTACAAACTTCTTAACTAGTGACTCAACCTGATTTGATTTCCCCTTTTGGGTTAGTAATGGATTTCATAATCAGGGGGCATGTTCCTTACCGGGATAGCAAGTTGACAAGGATACTGCAACCTGCTCTCGGTGGAAATGCTAACACCGCTATCATTTGTAATATAACACTTGCACAGGTATGCTATATTTAAACATCTCTATCTCCTATTGATTGGTTCCTATATTGCTTCACATTTGAGGTAGAATACAGAATTACAGATACTGCTCGTTTTCTCTTTCTCACTCGGTGCATTCTTGGACAGAACTACAAAATGTTCAGCATTTCTTGTGCATGATCATTGTATTTTCAATTATTTTTATTGCTTGCTGGTTAATTGTATGGTGATGGAAACGACGTTATGATTATCATGACAATATGACATCCTCTGGTCATGAAAATGGACTCCCTTGCAAATTTAGGTATTGCGTCGTAGGTCATTCACTAGTTACAACTATTACCTTCGCATGTACTCGTGTGGCTTGCTTGGTGAGCATAAAATTTGCAGATAATACCTTAATTACAATAAGATTTGTGGGCGTTCACAAATGTAAGTGTAAAACACCATATCTTAACATAATGGTAGCTTTGGGATTATGAGTTGCAGCTTGTAGACTAGTATATTATAACCCTTTTACGCAAGGGAAACTTGATTTTCACAATGCTTACATCGAAGAGAATTCACACATATAATTCCCATTGTTTTAAGTGGAGAAAACTAGGTGATGGACTAGGTCATCGAGGCATAATCTTTAAAGACATCGGTACTCTTCTGTAAGTTAGAAATGGAAAACTATGTTTATGTGTTGTATTGTTTTGGTGGTAGTGCAGTGGATAGAACTCTGTCGGTTTTAGAAGATGAAAGATGTTAGTAGATCTTTTACTAGCCATTTTGACTTAATGCTTATCGAAATACTTCGTGCTGCTCAAATGATCTGCTCCTAAAGTGATGTGAATATTCTAAAAGTATGCTTAGAAAATACTATAGTAGAAGTTGGATATTAAAAACAAAGTAAAAGAAAAGGTACAATTAGTTATTCTTAACATCTCTTCTTATTTGCTTCATCCTTTGTCGTATGTTCTTGCAAAATATTTCTTTATTCGTATTATAGATCCATGCAGATGAGACGAAAAGCAGCTTACAGTTTGCCAGTAGGGCATTACGTGTTACAAATTGTGCAGAAGTGAATGAGGTAATGGCATTTTTCTTTAAAATCATTGAAGTTACCATTTCTGCTTAAGGGGTTAGAGTACATACATTTTACTCTATATGTGTGTATTTATGCAAGTACAGATTTTGACGGATGCCGCTCTTTTAAAACGCCAAAGAAAAGAAATAGAGGAACTTAGAGCAAAACTTAAGGTATGCATTAAAGAAATTATGTTAAGTCAATGCATCTTGAACCTGATAAAACTTGTTCTTGTGGCCACAGAACTCTCAAAGTGAGCACTGGGATGAAGACGTTTTGAATTTGAGGAACACACTGCTTCAGGTCTCTTTTCTGTTTGATAAGCACGCCTTATCTCTATTATTGGTTATAGGGATAGTGTATAGATAATCTGGTTACCGTTTTCAGAGTGAACTAGAAAAGGAGAGAATTGCTTTAGAATTGGAGGAGGAAAGGAAGGCTAAAGAGCAACGCGAGAAGAGGTTGTTGCAGCAGGCAAAGAAAATTGAAAATCTTAGTTCGTTGGTTTTAAATTCAGACAGAGATGACAGGATTGGTGTTTCTAGTAAGGTTAGTGTACATTTCGTTCATCTAATCTGTACTATTAATAAAATGCTTATGAATCTCATGGTTGTCTCAGTTGATGCTTTCTATCAATTACGGCCCATTACATTCATTTCTGCTGATAACTTGTTACACAATCCTTAGAAAAATAGCCACGACAAGTTATCTCCTTCTGACTGCAGAACAACAATATATACCTACTTCTGATTATTCATATATGTTTCTTAAACAGAACAAAAGAAGGCAAACGTGGTGTGCTCGACCCCTGTCTAGGCAATTTGACGTTGAGGTATAATATATTGTAACATCTTAAATTCAGCAGAAAATCTAAAGCTACACTATTCTTTTTGGGTTGCCATAGCAATAGCATCATGGGCTTATTGCTATATCATCTACGAAATGCTAAAAAAACTGCATCAAATATTCAACTGGATGCGCTTCTTTTGGATACTTTGCCTTTAGTGGTCTCGTCTTCTTTAGGTCATAGGATAGATTACGGATGTGATATTCCATTTTTTGGTGCTTTATATGGATACATGGCATACTTCTATAAATGGTCATGTGATATATTTCTTTTCATGTCGAGTCAACTACTAGACTTTGTCAAAAAAATAAGACAACATATATTGTTAGGACATCGTTGAGCATCTCTACAAATATCCAGGTTCCAGAACCTGTGGAACAAGGCTCTGCAAGAAGCTGCGGCGAGCGTAACATGGGGATGCCCCCGTGTTTTGAAGAGCTAATGCAAGATAGCTATGACAGCAACAGCGAGCCTTCTGCTCATGGTTGTTCATCCAGTGATTTATTGAATGAAGATGTTTCTCTGCCTGATTCACATGCTTTGTTTAATGTTACCAGCAGAAGAAAGCCAAATACAATGGTGATTGATTCTCACTTTTTTATAATGCAACCTATCAACATTGAAGCTTGATTAAGAAAGCATCTCCACATTTTTTATTGCACATATTTTCTGAATTGTTGAAATACATCTGGACAGAAGAAATTAGATCAAGAACAACTTAGCGGATTAGTACCTCAATCACCCCAAGACCCTAATGGGTGGAAAGATGCCATGCTATGTCAGGAAATCACCAAGCCTAATGGCTTATCTGCTCGAGAGTCTGAGGCAATTCTTGTCATTAAACAACTTCAAGACCAGGTGCTAGTCTTTTTTCTATAATTGTCGTATTTTAAAATGTATTTCCAATAATTATTTCCTGCAAATCCCAATTCGCAAGTAGGTCAACTTGCTGGAGTCAGAGAAGAGTTTGATTCAAAACAACTTGGACGATGTTCTCGAGTTGGCAACTCAGCAGAAGGCTTCTTTCAGCGAACAGTATGAAGAGGTAAATTATCTTATACTCCTATTATTACTATAGTTAAAATTCAAACATATCTGACATGTTACGTCCCTTTGGTGCACGATAGCTTTGTTGTCTTGTCAGACTTGTTCTATTTATCAGTATCTTTACTACTAAATCCTGAGTTAATATGCAGTTTGATACTACTTTGGCCTGTAAACTATTGCCCGTAGCTCAGTTTGCTCCCTTGATAACGAAACTGGCCAAATAGACCCCTATAAACAAATTTGTCTAATGTTAGTCCTTTTCCACAGCTGCCGTCAAATGTTGACTCAGTTTGGAGACAACTTTCGGACTCAACACACCAGATATGATGAGAATACATTCATCTACGTTTTATTAACCTCTCTCTCTCTCTCTCTCTCTGGCAAGAAACCTCTTATACAAGAGGGAAAATACACGGCTAATACATGAAAAGTATAAACAACTCTAGCAGTTGGATGCTGCAACAGCAGGACTTTAGAGTTTAAATCCTATTCTGTCTTGTGTGGACTATTCAGATTCCGTCAAAATTGACTGTTACTACAAGCCTTTTACAGCAAACCAAGATTTGGTTCGGTCATTGCGTTTTCGTGTGATGCTAAGGCCTAAGGACAGAGTTGTTACAGTCTTACAGATATTTATCAACATGTCTCCACTGCACTAACTAATTTAAAAACAACCGCCACTGGAGGAAGTCCTCAGGGCGGCGAGGGGCATGTTGAGAGTGACGCGATGGACAGCAAATGACCCTCCTCGATGATCACCACCTGCTTGTCGGTCGTGGTGAGCATGGCAGGAAGGATGCCGAAGAGGAACTTGGAGTAGGGATCTTGCTGAGCATGATGGCAAAGATACCAAGGAAGAACTTCGGGAAGGGCTTCCTGCTGCTGACGAGGTTGCGCACTTGTGCTGGAGGTGAGCAAGCAGGAAGGGCTTGGCTGGGAGGTTGCCTACGATGGCGAGCTCGAGCAATAACATGGTGAATATGACAAGTCTGGCATAGTCAGTTGCACCCGCCCTGAATCTGCACTCCCAGTGGACGGTCCAGATTCATGAACACGAGATAGTTAACGAACCAAGCTGTATATTAACTTATTAAGCATTATGTTGTTATTTTCTTGATATTGGCATACTATTGGCGATAATCAAAATTACCAATGAGATCGTCCAAAAAAGAGAAAGCAACAAACTTTTTACTAAGCCATTTGTACATGTTTTCTGTAGGCAAAGAGCATCTGAAACTTCCATATTTGGATTTAAATTCGAGTGCACAAATACAAATAGTAAAGATGCTCTACTATCTGTTTAGCTAAAAAACCACGTAGGATCTGTGTTATTTGAATAATCATGGTTGATAAACTTTTTCTTAAACATTATCTGTTCTTCAAACAGTAAGTCAATAGCCAGAAAGATGTTTATTACAGTCATTGGTATCCTTACTTCATTTGCTCCGCCTGCCTTGCATTAGCTTTATTATGTTTCCATGCTGCTTGCATCATATGAGAGCTATGTAGAATGGATTTGAATATTTTTCCCTGTAGTTATCTATTGATTATTATAATATAAGCGTTCTTGGCCTGGTTTCAGCTTCAGCAGAATGCTCTGGCGGCACAAGAGCAAGCAAAAACTGCTGACGAGAAGCTGTCAGCTCTGGCTACTAGTGAAAAATCGAAACAAGTACTTTCTTATCTTCATCCACTTGCAGTTCTTTTTTTCCTAGTATAGTGCATAATTAGGATGTTTAATCACTTCTCTAAGCTTCTTGTACCATTTTGATGCTGTAATCTGATTTATTCAAATGATTGTGTATTTGAATGAAACGTTTGATGTAACTCCAGGAACTAGCATACAAATTTCTCAGCAATGTGTCAATGGAGACTCAAGGGATAGCTGCGCAGATGGATCTAACGACCCACTCACTAGACAGTGCTATTTCTTTCATCGAAGAACTCTTTCAGAATCTCTCCGTGATTGCTGAAAACGTAACTGTATGATTCTTGATCATGATAGTAACTCCATACTCCATTGATTAAATTATGCCATTTGGTTACACGGGCTGTCTGATTTAAAATTCAGTTGACTGCCAGTGAGCATTTTACTGAATTATTGATATCACTTCATCAATATAAAATGCTTTGGCAATGCAGATGTTGAATGTGATCATATATTCTGTATATGTTGTTTACCTTATGTTGGTTATGTAAAAAAAATATTTTAGATGAATGGCTGCCATCAACTTTGTCGGTCATGAACCAATTGCTTTACTTGAACTATTGTCATATTTGAAAATTGTATGCAGATGGTCTGGTGAAAGTCTGGCACCTATGGAATCCTTGTTATGTCAATTATCAATTTGCATATAGATCTATCTATGCAGACTTAGCTCCATAATTAGTGTTTGGCTGAATATTTTTTCTTATAAGCTATTATATTTCTAAATGGTCTGACATTGTTCTTTCTGTAGGATTTAAAGCGGTCTGCTCATGGACATATAACACAATCCAGTTATGTGATTAGGGATCATGAGAAAATGTCAAAAAAATTGATGGAGAAAATCAGCAGACTTGAATCGGAGAAGGTAGATATATCAACTTATCCCATAGGAACTTGAATTCTAAGCAGCTCTCATTCGTAACATACTCTGAATCGAGTGCAGAAGCTGTTAAACGAACAATTCCTAGATCAACGGGATGAACTTCAGAGGATGAAGTCTAGTCTAGAAAGCTGTGAGAAATCCAGGGATGTATGTGCTTATTTATGCTATTGTCAAATGTCAATTATCAAGTTTATAACTTGTTATGTCTGCTCTAATGTTGTTACATTCTCAGGATTGTATTCTTCAAAATGAAATGGAGAAGGATAACATTCTCTCAGAGTTTCTAACTCTCCAAAAGGAAGTCTCAGCCCGTTCATCGTCTTCTTTGATGAAAGAAAATGAGTCTATCCGAAAGGAACTTGACAGGGCGAAAACAAAGTTACGAGAGACTGAAAACAAGTTGAAGAACTATGTTCAAGAAAAAATAAAACTTGAGGTTACTCAGTAATTTATTCCGGTCGGTACTCAAATTCAGTGGTGCATCTTCGCCAAATTCCTTAACAAGTATCAATCCATATTCTTTCTCCAGGGTGAAAAGGCAGAGGCGCACAAAGAAATAAAGAAGTTGCAAAGCCAGAGGACTCATCTTGAACGTGATTTGCGGAAACATGATTCAG
Organism: Poa pratensis; assembly: GCA_947311845.1. Classification (NCBI taxonomy): domain Eukaryota; kingdom Viridiplantae; phylum Streptophyta; class Magnoliopsida; order Poales; family Poaceae; genus Poa; species Poa pratensis. The sequence continues at coordinate 22,330,760 of CAMZMU010000096.1, forward strand.
TCTCTGTTGATAAAAGACATGAACTGAATGTGAAGCCAGAAGAACTTGCTGGATTTTTTGATCAAGCTGCGCAGATGCAGGTTGCAGTCCTACCAATTTGTATTACTTGGTTTGTGCAAACACATTATTCTTGAGCACCCGGATACATGTTGGGGGTACTGGTATGATATTGTTATAGCAAAAGTATTCATAAATCACTACAGCTCCAGGAACAAACCTATACTGCCAACTACACCTCATATCATAATGTGGCTCTAGTCTCTAGATTTTAAGTTCTAGAAAGCGACAGGCTAGTAGCTTGGTAAACCATCGTGGATATAACATCACTTGCCCCAAGCTACTGGCTAGTAAAACCTAGTTATTATTTTTGGATTCTAATAGTTTATTGCTCTCATACCTTGTAGTTATGTCACAAGTTCGTTTTTATTAATAAGCCCTTTCTCTTTTCGTTGTATCGATAAGGTTAATCATTTCAATGTTGAAGCTGACTTAGTCAGAAAATGATTAGGACCTTAATTTCTGCACATGTGCTGCATATGTATTATTATGACATGAATGTTTGGCATGCAGTCTGTTCTTCATTTACTGGAGCTTATGTCTATATATAACTGTGCATCTTATTTCTTCATATTCAGGAGGAGTACCAAAGGCTTGAGATTCATGCTTCTGATATGGAGGCTGAAATTGCTTCTTTGCAAGAAACTTTAATTACTTCTAATGTACAAAAGGAGGAAGCTCTATCTAAAGTAGAGCTTATGGTGTTGGAACAGGAAGATATTGAAAATAGGCTTACTTCCGCAGAATCAAAAATCAATTCCTTGAGCGACGAGATTGCTGTCTTGGTATACTTAAAATGGCCTTGCAAATATTTTTGGCCAGATCCCCCATCTCCCACATCTTTTGTCTAACCTCAACTTTTTCCACCATGAAATTTCTGTTGTCTGTGATACAGAACAAAAAGCTAGATGCATCTGAGTCTTCTCGTAGAGAACTGGAGGCTTCTCTCAGTTCTCTTTCAGCGGAAAAGGAAGATTTGGGAATGGTAATTAGCTTCATGGTTTTATCCAAAGCATTGCCGTTTGTGTATTTTGTTTCATTTTTTATGCTCCCTAATGCAGGAACTTACTGATGTTCTTCTGAAAATGGAGTCTGAAAGATCGTTGTGGGTAACCAAGGAGAAAACTTATCTAGAAGCTAAGCAGCAATTAGATATATGCAATGATGAGAAAAGCAAATTATCAGAAGATTTGATGGAGGTACCTTCAATGGAGTTTCTTTTGTTTCAGTTCCTATTGTACAGGTTGCATGGCATACCTGCCAGATCTAATTCATTACCAGTCCACAAGTGCGTCAATCAGCTTGCAGATGTTGTGTGGATATCTTCTCCCTGTTTTAATGTGAACAATTCCACACTTTCTTGTCTTGAAACACATTATGAAAACTGACGCTATACTGTATGATTCAAGTTAGGAAAAAGTTTTTTTTCTTGAGAAAACACAAAATTACATTCTCCATATAGGAGGGACAGTTATATTACAACAAAAGGAGACTGGATGGCAACAGCTGATAAAGCAGTAGAAGTTGTTAGAAACTTCATAGTTCATAGCATGAAGATAAAGGCATGAATTAATATGCTTTGCCGTTTGAATTTGACAGTGTAAACTAACTTTTCAAGTTCCTTTTGTTTATTCGACCCATATTGTACTGTACTTGCTACTTGTAAAAGGATATTACTACATTTTTTTGTTCTATTTTGGCATTATTTTGTTAGAAATCCATTGGCCTATCTTGGTTTACAGGAGCGAGTACTGGGTACCGCATGATGCCTAATTTAATTTCCCGATATACTTATTTATTTATTTATTTATTTCGAGTTCTTGCTAGCTCCATGTTATTTTCATAAAAAAAATCAAAGAATTATCTGTTCAGAGTTTTCATTATTAATATATTGCAATGCACTACTAGGTGAGCCAAGAACTGGTGCAATGTAGAGAATTGTTGGAAACTTTGGAATGCAAAATGATCCATTCTGTGGAGCAAAACCTAAATGAGAAGAGTTGCTGGTCAGTTTTCTCTTAGAACCTCCTTTCAATGCAACAGTGCCGTCTCTCTATTGTGCTTCTGTTTTCTATGGACTTGGTATGTAATAGTCTATCGCAGTATATTTAAAATGTAGCTTGATACTACCTCTTTCAGAATATAAGACGTTTTTGTTTGCTATTTTAGCTCACTAAAACATCTTATATTTAGGAATGGAGGTAGTAATAATCAAAAAAGCTTATGTCTTACCGAGTACATGATTGAGAAGCTCCTTTGAATCTTTAGAGAATGAGTGATGGAAGCAGTTTTTGAACGCAGGCTAACTCCAGTTATAATAAAAATAAAAATGTTTACGGAGTACATGATTGACAAGTTCCAAGCAATAAGAAAAGAGCACTGTGCTGTTTGCATAGACTCATGTACTGAACTTACTCGCTACATTATCTGACGCAGCAGGGAAAATTGTGAAGAATCCGAACTTGTGGAGAAAGGAAGAAACATTGATAATGCCGTAGATAAAAATGTAAGTCCTGTCCATTTTTTAGATCATCAGGTTTAGAATATAGATTCATATTTGTCAGGACCAACTGTGTACACAGATAAGTAACCATCGCTCGAACAGCTATATTGTTTCACTTTTGAAGATCTTTTCTTTTCCTAGTGAGAAACAATTGGCTAGAGTTCCTTGCGATGACTTAGTTGTTCATGGTAAGAGTGCTAATCATTAGGCTTTATCATCAGTACAATTTTCAGTTGATTTTCTAGGGAGTAAAACTCCAGGAGATATAATTTCCAGCTTTTGTGTTGTCTCCGAGAACAGGAACTATACAAGCAACTATGCTTATTTCAGAAGAACGCGATAGCTTACTTTCTAAGACGGAACAGATGAGTTTAGCCATCAGTGAATTGGAAGTTTTAAAGGAGGTTTCTAATAATAAGGCAAGTCAATTAATTATCTCGATTTTTTTGTTACAAGCTACAAGTTATCTCAGTAAATTTAAGTTGTTTTTTACGTGCCTTGTATGCAGCTAATACAGGCCAAAGCCAATATGGATGAGTTGAGCTGCCAGATATCTACCATGGAAGTCAAGATGAAACATGTAAGCATTGCCGAAGGCATCACTCTGCTGTTGATTAAGGCAGAGTATTTCTGCAGTTTGCACTTCCTGCATCTTTACTTAGTGTGATGCCATTAAAACCCGGAAGCAACTCAAATTCTTGATTCTAGCTGCCCACTTCAAAAAGTTGTCATTTTACTAAAATTTTGTACTCGGAATTTGCTTTGATTGTGCATTCAGAGACTGTAACTGGACAGTGATGTAGGTGACATACAGCTTCATAAATGCTCTCTTTTACAGGATGCTACGGCTTATAACAAAGAGAGGACGAAGCTTCGCATGCAAATTCGGTGGCTGCAGCCGGAACTTGACGCAAACCGCGGAAGGCTTAAAGAAGCAGTGGAAGAAAGGGTGCTGATGGATAAGAAGTATCAGGAAGCAACTGCAAACTGAAAAAGGAGCTCAAAGAAACTTGCCTTAAATATCTGAAGCTGAGAGAGGAGCTTAAAAACCCCCAAGGCACATCAAACTCACGCAGTAACCTTTCGTCTTCGCAGCTAACGTAGTAAAACTGTTTCATGTGTTGAGAGCAGCGAACATTGTCTCGATGCCGGTCTGACTCTACCAGGCTTGTGCCTGCGAATCTGCCTCATTATCGTGCATATAATCACATTACCTGCCCTGGACCGCTGGTAACTTGTGCTGTTGACTTCTAGCATTCCATTCTGAAGCTGTAAATATAGTTGCTGTGTGGCCTAATGATTTTGCTTGGACATGGATGGGTATGGTCACGAGTCGTAGTAGAGGACAGCTGCTACAGACCAGGCTTCACCCAGTGCTGTAGACCCCTAATTAAGCTATCCAGATCATGAACCCAAACTTTCAAAGATCGTACATTTTTATTTATGGGTCTTGGCTGCCCTGGACTAGTGAGGACCCTGGCCCTCCTATCCTATGGTATGGTTGCGTGTTGCTCTGCCAAGCAGGTTAGCAACAGCAAGTATTCTTACTACGTTAATCGATCTGATCCTCAACATAAGCATCTGAACGACATAGTTTATTTATATATCCTGGTTGTTTTTGGAAAGGATGGATATATGTGATACTGAGCCATGCAAATCTTGTTTTTGGTAAGGAACCTTTTCCGTGTCATCTCGTCCCAGTCCCAGGGCTCTGTGCCTACTGCTCGTATCTTCCACGGTCTCGTCACGGGACATGGTGGACAAGCTGCCGGCCGGTCGTCGACGGGAGCTAGCGCGGACGATGATGCGACGGACGGACGGACATGATCCGTGCAATCAATCACGCAGGCCGGATCCGCTCCCCAGATCCTCGGCCGTAGGTTTCCTTTCCAGACGAAGAAATCATGCTTTGCTACCGCCGCGCAACGCAATCATGGGCCGACGAGCACGTCTACTGCCTAGTAGAAATCGTGTACGCCGTGATGGCTAATGACAGGGACACTGATGAAGGCATATATAGCGATGATGAAATCTGCAGGGTTCCATGTACATTTTCCATGGGGAGGGAGGGGGTGAATTCGGCTGGGTGCGCGCATCATTGCTCATGATATATACCCTGCAGCTGCAACTGCAATGGCCTCGAGCTCGATTTTTACCTAGTTCCCAGAGGCCCAGGGTGGAACGAAGCTGGTGGAACCGATCATGGGGAATGGAGGAAATGACGGAAAACCACCACAATTGGGGCTGAGATGTCAAGTTGCACCGAAAATTGGGGCTACTGACAGAAAACACCGAACTTTGGGGCAGTAGTGTGACAACTTGCACTGATTTTCCAGATTAGTTGTCTTAACAGCATTTCTGACCGTGCGGTCCCACTGTCAGGCTTACGTGGCGAAAAAAAGAAAAGAGAAAAAAAGAAAAAAGGTCAACGCTAGCTCGTCGTGGCTACCGCGTGCAAATTCGCCGCCTCGTTGGCACGGGCCCTGCTGCTCCGGCCGTCCACGGCCACTGCGCCGCCAAGCTCCGCGTCCCCTGCCCCTCCTCCGCCCCGCGCAGGCGAGTGGTGCCGGACCTGAATAAGAGCCGCCGCACTGGCCGGACCCGGAGAAGTAGAGGATGGCGTGCCACGCCAGTGAGCAGCTGGACATCTTCCCCTTCAAGATCGGGCGCACCGCGGCCGGGGCGCCAACTACGGCAGCGCCGCCGTCTCGCGCTTGGTGGCGGACAGCCGCCGTCGGCGCGCCCCTGCTCATGGCCCCCTCCCTACTGCCGCTGCTGCCGCGCCCCCTGCTCGTGCCCCCCTCCCCTTCCAATAACGAGCAGCGCCGCCGCCACGCTCCATTGCTCGCGGCCGAGCACCGCCGCCTCGCCCTTCGCTGCTCGCCCGGGAGCCCCTCGAGCGGCTGTGGTGCTCCGCCGCCGTTCTCAATCTCGTCCCCGATTGCACCCTCCTTCATGGTGCCGAACCCGCCGTCGCCGAGCTTGCGCGCGGCGTCGAACCCGGCGGTGGCGGCGCGGAGCTGCTCGTAGGTGAAGGCCGGGCGGTCGTGGTGCAGGCCGTGGCGGCGGAGGAACGCAGCGGCGCGGGAGGACTGGGCGAGCGACAGGACGCCGTCCTCCTGGACGCCGGGGCGCGGGCGCGGAAGCGGCGGACGGCGATGGCGACGAAGAGGTAGAGCAGGAGCACGATGAGGAGCGACGCGGCGGAGACGAGCGCGGTTGTGAGCACGGTGTTCCCGCCGCCGCCGCTGCCGCTCTTGGAATGAAGCGGGTGGGGATGCGGGTGAGGGGGAGGAGGGGCGAGCCCGGACGCGGCCGGCGGGAGGAGCGCGGCGGCGGCCAGGAGGAGGAGGAGCGGGAGGTGGAGACGCCGGAGCGTTGGCCTCCCCTTCCCTTCCAATGACGAGCAGCGCCGCCGCCATGGTCCATTGCTCGCGGCCGAGCGCCGCCGCCTCGCCCTCCTGCTGGCGGCCATGTCGTCGGGCAGAGCTTGGAGGGGCAGCGGGGCAGAGGGCGAGCAGAGCTCGCCGAGGCCGCCCGTGGCCGCCGCCGGCTCAGCAGGGAAAGGAGAGGGAGTGGGCGTGGCGTGCTCTCCTCACGCCTGACTCTTTTCTCTTTTTTTTTTTTTTTTGGGCCTGAAGTGGGCCACGTAGGCCTGACAGTGAGCCAACTCGGTCAAAACTAATGTTAAGACCACTAATCTGGAAAATCAGTGCTCCTTGTCACACTACTGCCCCAAAGTTCGGTGTTTTCTGTCAGTAGCCCCAATTTTCGGTGCAACTTGACATCTCAGCCCCAATTGTGGTGGTTTTCCGTCATTTCCTCTGAGGAATGCAGGAGGATGATCGATCGAGTACCTCCCATCGAAGACTTTAGCTCGGCAATCATTTGCCCGACCAGGGATGATTTGATCCGGCTCGTCTTGTTACCCTTGTCCTCTTCCGATGCAAACGCCAACAGCAGCTAGCTATAGGTTACCTAGGCAGCTAGACGTACTTTTGGCTGGGGCACGTAGTACGGGGCGTCCAGCCAAGAGCATGGCGACGAGAGGAGCAGGACTGTACATCGCACGAGTACTGTGCTACTCCGGCCGGTCAGGGCGGCGGCTCCCACAGACGTACTGTTGCGTGCGGATATATGTGTTGTGTCCCGATGGAGATACAGTGGCCCGGACGCTCACCCCCCAGGCCCCCACCCACCGGACAAGCACGGTCGTCGGCGACGTGGATGGTGGCCGGCCGGAGTCGTCCCGGACGTGTGGGGGAAGCGATCGCGACGGAGCACTGTGCGCGCGTACGGCGAACCCGTGCGCCATGCTCCGGCCAGAACGGAATGTCTGGGGGCCCGCCAACAATCACACGGTGGGCTCTTTGGCACATCGATCAGTGGATCGCTGAACCTCAACCTCATCTTCCTCCCTGAATGAGAATGACGTACGTGCATGCGTTTTGCTGTCCCGCATGCGCAGACGCAGTCACGGAACGGATTATGTTCGCCGGCCGTTCCCTGGCTAGACGGCGAGCTGAGGTCCCCGGCTCCGGCCCAAACGTGCTGTGCCGATCTCGATCGAGCCGGTCCAAGGAGGGAGTGACCACAGAATCGATCGCTTCTGCTTGTCTCGATCGGGGTCTAAAGTCCAAACAGAGGTTTTGTCTGTTCATGTTACGATCGACTTTAGGTTATCCGCTCGGATGGGAATGAAGGCCGGTCGCTCTCGGTGATCGATCGGGCTCGTGGGCTCGGTGATCCGAAGCTGCCCGCCCTTGACGGAGCTCGGCGTGCACCCACCATCACATGGACCCCGGGACACTGGGTGCCAAAACAACACCTTCAAGAAGGAGTGCGACGCCACGCGCCGCTGCTGCTCAGACCGATTGGTCCTAGGGATTTCCCTCGGCACACAGTAGGGGATGGAGTAGGAGAAGAACCCCGACACCCTTCAGAAAGGAATGGTGACGCCCATGGGCGCCACTGCGTCGGTGCTGGTCTAGCCGACAGGGATTTCCCCCGGGACCCTACTCAGCTTCCCTGCAATCTCCGAGCCAGGCAAATGGGGACATGATACCTGTGCCGAGACTGCCACCGCCAGGGAGGAGGGCGCGAAGGTCGACAAACGATGAGCAGAAGGGGCCATGCACTGCCGGACTTGCAGCCGCGCGCCGAGCCGCGGCCCGCAAGCCCTGATCGGACCCAGAGGGACCCGCATGGCCAACCCTAGATCTTGGCCCGCTCGGGCCCAGATCTGGCCCTCTCTAGCTCGGGCGCCGCCGCCCACGCCTCACCGCCGCATCCCCAGCCGCACCGCCCCGTCGTCCTCTCGGCACCAGCGCCAGCCGCACGCCGGAGTCACCGTCACCGCGTCGAGCGCCACCGCATCCAGCGGCTGCTCGCCGAACGCCTCCACGGCGAGCTCCCCCCAGCACCTTTGTTGGTGGCGAGGGTGCCCGCCACCACCACGGCGACGGCCCGCGCAGCGCCGGCGAAGGTAGGAGGACCTGGCGGCAGCGCTTTTTGGGGTTCCCCCGAGTCGCCCCGTACGAAGCGACGCGGGGGTCGGGAGGGAGGTGGAATCATCTATGAGAAGATTCGAATAATAATTACTCTGTATGTATGATCCCACATCAGAAAATTATAAAAAAAATCTTATTTGCGTGCTAGCTCCACAAAATCTCGTTATGGGTACATGTGACTCGCACGAACACCTATGCCCTGCACCAAAAGGGAGACCAGAGAAAAACTTTTCATCCGAAACTCGGAAAAAGGAAAAATAACAGTATCAATCCAACTGGATGAAGACAGGCCCTGTGGAATGTGATGGATCTCAGCGCGATCGCAGCTGCGCACGCAGTACAGGAGGAGCGACCGACCGAGACCATTAATGGCCTGGCTTCTACGTGAAGGCAGGAAGGCCCTTCGAGGCCCGTTCAGCTCAGGCAGCTGGGGTACGGGACAAGAAAACAATTCCTCCCGTTCAGCTCTCCGAGGTAGCACCAGCAGCAGTGGAGAACAGAAAAGCCGAGCGCAGCGGGCTAATCCGAGGCACGACGGCATCATCCTCCCCACTGATGATCCATCTCGTGTTGCCCAACCGCTTCCACTTGTCTTCTTCTTCTTCTTCTTCGAGTCACCGGCGATTCCACCGTGCTTGTCTCCTTAACCCAGATTCTATTTGAGTAACTCGTGCGGATGTGTTTTGTTTTCTCTCTCGGACGTCGTGGTGAGTTGCGCAGGGAGATCGATCGATCGGCCACAGCAAGTAGTAGGGCATGAGAGCAGAGCAGCAAGCACCGGCATAGAAAAGGATGTCCAAGTTGCGCTGACAAGGGTTGACTTGGCAATATCGGCATGAGGTGTCCAGTCAGCTAGCTAGAAGTCCGGTTTGGGGCAGAAGTGGGGGCGGCAGGCACATGACATGGAAGTGTGCAAGGGACCAAGGGTGTGCTTGTGTCCTCAACTTGTCCCTTTGAGGCTGGACAACTCACAACATTTTCAACCGCACTAGGTAAATTTTGGCACCCTATGTGTACAGGGTCACGTCCAGACATATCCGCGGACGAGGTCCGGTAAATGTCCGGGTTTGCAGCCACTCCCCAAATCGCACCCTTCAAATATATACAACCCATTCAACGTAGATCTCGTCAACAACATATGCAACACAATTTTATAAGACAACATATAGAAGTTTTATACATGTCTGCAAAGTTTCGTGCTAAAATGACATTCATAATGCTCTGTGAAAAAAAAAACAGTAGCTACAATGAGATTTCAAAATATATTTTTTAGATTACTGATTTTGTTTTTTTGTTTGCATAGAGCACTACGAATGTCATTTCAGCACGGAACTTGGCACATATGTATAAAACTTGTATATGCTCAGCACTAATTGTTTTCAGAATTTTAAAAATGTTTTACTATTTTTCCCATTTGTTTATTCAGCTAAGAGCAGGTGAGCTCGGGAGCGAAACACATCCCTATTACAAGTTCTCACACGTGAAAAAAAAAGCAAATTAGCGCACCATGGTTCTCGGGAGCACCTGCTCCCCTTTCACGAAAATATATTCATTCGTCCAAAATATTCTCACATATAGGTGAACCATCATTTTATCCCGGTTCCATGTTTCTTGACAATCCATACATTCGTGTGAGTCATGAAAAATAAAAACCCAACCGTTTTGTTCACAATAAAAAATGTTATTCAATCTCCTTTTTTTTCTTCATGCAGTGTAGTAAAATTCAGCAACTTTTCACCGATTTTTGGTATTTTAAATCTTCTGTTTTGAGAAAAAGATAGCATGTAAGCTTGGGTGCTGAAAGTCCTCAATCGATTGCGATCAAATGGCATCGGTTAGTTAGTTCAACCCTTAACTTTAGAATCAGAGAAAAACGTGAGAAGGGGCTCGGTGGGTTTGAAAACCTTGATCGTGGTCGGTGAGCCCAAAGTCGTGCTTGCTTACTCTAATGGCAACATGCATGCCGCACTACAATTTTCTCTAGTGCGTGCCTCGTAGAGACGCGATTCGCGGGTAGAAAAACAACGGCCAATTCCCCGGCAAGTGCATCTGGCAGTTAACATGCTTGGTCGACGCCAGTAATGTCTCCTTAATCACCTCCGGTTAGGAGGTCGTATTGGCGCACTGACTTGAATTAGCTTAATCCATGTCACGCAATAGTGGAGCTGTTCTAGCCACGAGCTCGTGAGAAACACATGTAATGTACGTGGATGCATAGTGCAATTTTCTCGCAATCATTTGATCGAGCCGCAATTTATAGCATAAGCAGTACTCAATGGCTCGAATAGACCGTGCAAATTAAGAGAATCAAGGACTTGGGGTTTCAGTTTTGTTTTTTTTTTTTTTTGAAATAAAACAGCTGCTACTCTATATTAAAACATGGCAAGGATTACATAGCGGCTTACATAGGGACCCAAGCAAGAAAAGAAATTACACATTGGTCCCATAACAATTACAGAAAGGACCCCAACACCAGAGTGAGGAACGCAATCAGGTCCACGAAGAAGCTCGAAATCAACCTCATCGTCACCGGGGACGGCACCACTTGGGACGACGAGGGCGCCATGGCAGGCAGCCACGACAGACGAGCAGCAAGGCCTCCGTAGCGACATCAAGCCTGGAGGTTGAAAATGGCGGCACGAAGCCACCCAAGGCCGCCCTTCGGCCAGAACAGTCGCCGCCATGGCAGAGACCGCCCATCGATCGCCGCGGAGCGGCGAGCGGCGTAGCTCTGCAGTAGTCGACGAGGATGAGCTCGAAAACGGCCGCCCTTCGGCCAGAAGATTCACCAGCTCGTCAGAGACCGCCCATCGATCGCCAGGAGATGGCGAGCGGCGTAGCTCTGCAACCGAAGCCAGCGAGAACAAGTCCTGAAATGGCCGCCCTTCGGCCCGAAGATGGGGAGGCAACTGCCTCCTGAGATCAGCACCACAACCGCAATCTCCTTCAGATCCACTCTTCTCCATGAGCCATCTCCCAGTCCCCTCGCCACCACGGCCGGCCGGCAAGAAGAGGCTCCCAGAGAAACAGCGGTGCAAAAGAAGATCCCTTACCATGTCGTCGAGCTTTATTGAAGAGGACGGCCGAGCAGACTCAGCCACGGCCTCAAACTCCGACCACCGGAGCCCCAGAGGTCGCACCGCCACACAAGCACACTGCCAGGAGCAGCTCGAAGTCTCCCGCAGCAACTCCCCGCTGCCCACGCCAGATCCAGCACCAAGAACGCCTCCCCAGCTCTTCCCCACGCCACCACAGCCGGCCAGAAGAACAGGATAAGCACCCAGGCTCCAGATCCGGAGAAGGCCAGATCTGCCTTTATTGAGGAAGAAGCTCTCTGCCTCCGCTGCACCACCAGCAACCTCCCACCATGGAAGCTCACCAGAGGACCACGAGGCCGACCAGCTCATGCTAGACAGGAGCATCAAGCCGGCGGAGCTCAACGGCATCTCGCCATACGCCACACGGGACAGAAGCTCAAAACCTAAACCCAAAGCAAGAAAGGAAAACCCTACTCTATACAGGAGGCCACGGCCGCCATCTCCAGCTCTTCTCCAGCCGGCAACGCCAGCGGAGGAAGAGCAGAGCGGCGCCGGGCAGGCCGGGGCGACTCTCAACTAGAGAGGAGAGCGAGAGAGGAGGAAGGAAGAAAGGAAGCAAAAGAGAGCCCACTAGCCCCTTTCAGTTTTGTTTAGGATGGCTACATATTGTATTATGCATTTACGTTGTGCGACAACCTTGCTGCTAGCTCACGGAGACGGCAGGAGAGATGCACCACACACACCCATCCGATCCTTGGTTGCAAGAACAGTGAGATCGTACCTTTCGATCGAGTAAGCTAATCATTGGCAGTTAATGCTGCGCATCTTGATTAACTCTTTGAAAGGCAACTTCGTACCTCCTCAAGAATCATTTCGCATGCATGGAATGCGAAATTTGTTGGACCACCCGTGGTCTATGATTGCTGAACTAAATTGTGTTGACCCATATTTTATGAATTGCTTTGCGAAAAAATAGTTGTGAAAAAACGAAGGTCATGTTTTGGCCAACATTGTTATGTTAGTACAGTTTAATTAACATTGAATCCCGGTCCTTACAGGCGGGAGGGCTCCGTTTTTAGTTTTTTTTGTTTGGGTACGATTTGTGTCCTACACAACATGGTAAGGAGGCGGCGTTTTGAAGATGGAATAAGGTTCTCCCGTCTAGCCCCCCGTCTGATGGTGCGTCTAGCGTCATCGGATGACATGTGGAGATGTATCTTCGGCGGATCTCACGATATTCAGTCGGTGTTTGTCTTCGGTGGATCCGCTTGGATCCGGTCTTCGTTCGTCTGCGTACGTTTGTCTACAGGTTGGATCCTTCTAATCTATACTTCTCTTCATCGGCGACGGTTGTTGTTCACGTTCGCTGGTCCTGTGAGGTCTTAGCATGGCGACTTCTCGACTGTGTACTACAACAAGGTTTGTCCAGCTCCAGTAAGGGAGGGGCGCTGAGAGCGGCGCGCCTTCGGCTCGTTTTAGTTTTGGTAGTCGTCGCTATGTGGTCTACGGATCCGATGTAATTTTTGTTACTTCTTGCGTTATTTGTACTGGCTTGACAGTTGATAAATAGATTGGAAGTTTTTCTCGTAAAAAAAAAGAAGGATTGCGTTTATCTCTTATGTGCTCTTTTCGGTAGGGATATAGTTAGAAGTCGATAATGTGGCCATTGGAGTTCCAAACAATTCAAGAACCGCTTCATCTCAATAAGGGCCCCTTTGATTTGGAGAAAGTGCAAAGGAATAGTAAAGGATTGGGAAGTTTTTCCATAACAGCCACTGTTCACCCGTATGATTCACAGGAAGTGTGGAAAGGAAAAGTACATGAAATTTTCCTTCCAATCTTAGTTTCAAGCCAAAACGTACATGAAGTAAAAAATCTACTCAGACCTCATTTTTCATTTCCTGTGCACAAAGAACGAGGGCAGGTTGGCACATGCCATCCTTTCCCATCCCGGGCTGTTTCCTATTCCTTTAAACTTCCTTTTCTACAAATCAAAGAAGGCCTAAAGATGTAGCCCTTTCCGCGCAGCCACCTCAGCTTGCATCAATCAACACATAAAAGCATCAGCATCTAATCATGGTGAGACTTTTACAAAGCCGGTTGAGGTGGTGATTTGTTTAGCCACAAAGTTACCCGCCTCCGTCGTTTGACCAAGATTCTCCACCCCATTTAACAAAAGCCCAGCGAGAGATCGAGCTGACACACACGGTCGTTGCTGGGCGCCGTGCCGGAGCGGAGCATGATTTCCGTCATGGCCCTGCTCTTCGGTTAAAAATGCTGGCGGGTACGGTTTCTGGCGGTGCGAGTAGTACCTTGGCAGCTCGATCATTGGACCGCCGCTGAGCTTAACTAAAGAATCATGCGTGGACACCAGCGGGCCGCGCGGCGACGGCGTGGTGGAGGAAGAAGATCTGAAAGGGTGGTTTCTGTTGCCCTGCGCACGTGGCGCGCGCGCCGGGCGGCCAGCCGGCGGCGAGGTCAGAAAGGGTGTTGTGGCATGGGGCGGAAAGGTGGCTGGCGATCGAGCGTGGCGCGCCGGGCCAAGGGCGGTGGGAATGCGTGAGATAGTATACCCAGGGCTATGGTGGATGTGCAGAGTAGAATTATATTTCGGTGATTAGCTAGTGCTGCCTTTTGGTAACATATTGTTTTGAGACGATCTTCACAATCTTTTTTTGCCTTGAAAAGTTGTTGCTCGAAGATGACGTACCCGTGGCTTCTTGTTCAAGCGAAAGTGGATTTTCATCACGATTTAAACAAAGGATTTGCATGATCTACAGACAGAGAACAGATATACTCCTCCGGCAGTGCAGGTGAGGTTGATGTAGTGCAACCTACCCTAAGCAACCCAACACATCCCAAGTCACTATGGACCTCAAAGGTGAACTCCTTCCACTATGTGATTCACTATATGTCACCTTTGGACGTTATACTACTTGACCATTATCCCTGCGTATTGCTAGTCATGACGGGTACGAGTCCACGGGAAGATGGCCAAGACGCAAGAGGAATGGAGTCCGACAAGACGGTGGCTTGGAAACGGAGAAGGAAGAAGAAACTGCTTCAGGCGGTACTACCGGACTCGCCCCGGTACTACCGCCCGGACCAGCCGCTGACGTGTCCCCTGGTGAAGAGACAGGCCGCACCGGTACTACCGCGTCGAAGCATGCCGGTACTACCGCCACAGGTCAACCCGGTACTACCGGGGTCACTACCGCGTCCACTACCGCATCTCCCAGGAGCTACTGGACTCGCGGCCGATCTTTCCAGGAAGTACCGCCCCGGAGCCCGGTACTACCGCTCGCCCGGTACTACCGCGTCGGGTCCGGTACTACCGCTGCGGGCGAGCCTGCGTGCTGAAAAGGCCCTTGTGCCTTGTAATCTTATCCACCCACCTCCCCCTTTAGTCAACACTATAAATAGGACTCCCTTTGTTCAGATCTGGGATAGACTATGTTTTGAGATTAGAGTAGAGCTAGGCTCCCCACCTCAAGACGGTCTCCTTCCTCCCCTTGCGGGGATGGTTCCTCCCCTTGTGGAGAAGATCCCTACGCGGATTCAAGACCTCTACTTGTAGTTTGACTACTAGCCAATCTTTCATGTTCGGGTGACTTTATTGGAGCGGTTCGGTTGACCGTTGGAGAAACAACCATCCAAGATCCCTTCTTGTATCTACTTGCCGATCTCTCCACCTTCGTGTGGATTCTATTGGGCCGGTTGGACCGACCGGTAAGGGAAACGGTTCTTGTATCTTGTGTGTGTTCTTGTGTTCGAGGCGTTCTTCTTGGTGTTCTTCGTGTTCTTGCGTGATTTCGTCCACATCCTCCGTCAATCCGTGAAGATCGGGTCACCCTAGTAGTCCCGTACTACACCATATGGTATCAGAGCATGGTTGCCACGGATTTGACTTTGTTTCCCCCACAAATCCCCCAAATTTTTCTTTGATTTTGAGAAATTCGAAAATTTCCACCAAAAATAGCCCCAAATTGCTTTTGGACCGATCTGAGATTTGAGTGCGTATTTGAAGGTTTTGATCCATAGATCTATTGCTTTACTTGTTGATCTACCTTCCTTTGCGTTCACATAGCCTAATTCCATCGATTTCCCCTCCGATTTGGCCATTTTCGAGCCGTTTTTCCGCCAAAATCGCGCATTTTCGCGTCTCGGGCACGAACAGCGACCCGACCCGGTACTACCGGGCCACGTGCGGTACTACCGCCCCTCCCAGAAACTGAAATTTTCAGAAAATTGTTTTGGTCATATCTTTTGATTCCGGACTCCGTTTTTTGTGTTCTTTGGCTCGTTTCGAAGCTACGGACAAGGCCTTCATCACCATTGCGGTTGCTCCATCATCTACCACCACCAAAATCCGTGGGCAAGCACGAAGCTTCTACAACAAAGGGTGAAGAACATCGACGAAAGGTATAACGTCGCCAACCTTTACCCCTTGCCATTCCTTTGAAAGCCACACTATATCTTTGCGATTACCATGTCCTATTGAGGCTAGCTCTTGATGATTGTTTGGGCTTTGCACATCACCGTGTAGTTTCCGAGCAAAAGTTGTATGCGCTAGTTGATATATATCTTGTGTTGGCATCAAAAGAAGTGGGTGTGTAATAGTGAAAAGAAGCAAAAGAGAAAAGAAGCAAAAAGTGCAAGAAAAAGAAAAGAAAGAAACACCACTTGCCATATCTTGTAGGAAAGCGCAAGCTCGATGAACATCTAGTAGGTGGTGCATTGTTGTGCAAATCTTGTAGCCCACCAAATAAATTGCAATCGAGCTAGTAGCTCTCCTTGTATTTGTGCAACACGAGATTATAGTCTTCGCTAGGGTCATATGGTTCTTTAGCTCACTCCTTGGTTGCATAAGTCCCATTTATCTATCCGTGCGTGTGTTTCCTTGAACTACATTCCTATCTTTTGAGATTGACTTGTATTTGCTTTGTGATCATCCTGGTTCTCTACTTGCCTTTGCAATATCTTGGTTTCCGGTTGGTTCAATTTGCTTTCCACCTACCATACCTTCCTACCAACTTTTAAGCCGTGTGTGTTTTGGAATTTGCTTTGGATAGTTGAACACAAGCATTTTACTTTGTGATCGTTTCCCTTGGTTGTCCACGACGTCCAATACTATCTACAAGGTGAGAGGTTGTGTTCTAGTTCCTTTTCCACTCCACATATATACACTTGTCTTGTGAGTTAACATGTCTAGGGAGAGTGAATGCCACTATGGAGGCCAAGATGATGTTGAGTACATGATGAGCCACAACAACTATGATGCCTCAAACTTTGAGGACATGGGGGACTACTACGACTACACCGACAATGACCCCATGACATGAGGGATCATCACCAAGACTTCCGCTACAACTACTCCGACTACGACTCCGACTATTCGAGCATCCACGACAAGGAGTGGTCCCATGACGTCGAGAAACCTTCATCAAATTGTATCGACTCCAAGTACGTGCGAATCTACCACGACTCCGACTACATGAGCTCCAACGACAATGAGGCGCAAGTGTCTTCACATGCCTCATCACATGGTACCAACTTCGACAACAACGACATGGTGGAGCGCCACTACTACGACTACCACTCCGATGACATGGTGGAGAACGTCTACGACCACTACTCTTGTAGCATGTGCGGCGACATCGACAACATGCAAGAGGAGAGGACTCCCATCACCACCATGTTCAAGAGCGGCACCACCAAGCGTTCTATGGTTCACGCTCAAGACGGTGCTCCGACAAGAAGACCACCATGCATTCATCCTATGGAGCTCCATCTACTTCCAAGAGTGCCAAGCTTCGCCATTCGCCATTCGCCATCACCTTCAAGAAGGAGCCATGACAAGGCCTTCGCCAAGAGCGACAAGCTTCGACATTCTCCTTCAACTTCAAGAAGGCGCCATGAGAAGGACAACGGCAAGAGTGCCAAACCTCGACACTCTACATCAACCCAAAGGCGGCACCCCAAGAAGTGCATCGACAAGGCCAAGCTCCAAATTGTCAAGGATGCCATGGACGAGTTGGCCAAGAGCCTACATCCTTCATCTAGCTCATCAAGGCGCAACAAGAAAGATGCCACGGTGGACCACAACATGTCACCAAGTTCGAGTGGGAGCTCCAAGACAAGGTCACCAAAGCAACAAGCACGTCGACGCCAACATGAGGAGAAGCATCCGAATGACTTTCGGCGACACCCCTCCACTCAAGAGCGTCAACGTCGACATGAGAAGAAGACGGCGACAAAGGCGCATCCTATGGTGTCCCCTAGTGCTACCACTCCAAGTGCGCCAACAAGAGCTACAAGTCCCATCTTTGACGAGCTCATGGCCGACATCGACAACTTCTTCGAGAATCTCATTCGTCGACGCCGGAAGAAGCATGGTCACACATGTGAGGCCACAACCAAGACGGCACCCTTCTCAAGCACTTCTCTTGATATGATGTCTACACCAAGTGCCACCACCACATTGGCCCCCATATGGGAAAATGATGACCTTCTATGTGACAATTGCCAAGGCCAAGACCATGATCCACGAGAATGTCCCAATCTCTTGTGCCCACTATGCAATAGAAGAGGTCACATGATGTGGGAGTGCAAAGTTGGTGAACAAGAAGGTGCCCAAGATGATGACAAGATGGTCGAGCATGGGATTTTCCCTTCGACCAAGGAGGCGAGCATGGATGATGCTATCACCTATGACCATGGGTCAAGTGATGATGATGCCGAGCATGGGATGTTCCCTTCGGCAATGGAGTCGAGTGATGATGCCCCCATTATGGCATTGACCTTTGGAGGCGACGAGGTAGAGAAGGTTGAGCATGGGAGTTTCCTTCAACCTTGGAGGCGTATGGAGATGAGGAAACCGAGCCTATCCCTATGAGCTTGAGTTATGAGATGGTACCAATCCCATGTGAGCATGAGAGCCACTTAGCCCACTTGAGTGAGAGTGAGTTGAGTGCCTCCACCATATGTGAGTTTGAGTGCTTTCACTTTGAGGGAATGAGTGATACACCACTTGAGTTGAGAGAGGTAGTCGATAGGTCTTGTGAGGCCATCTCGACTTCTAACAACTTACCACCTTCCTCTAGTGTGTTTTCTCATTGTGTGCTAGGTTCCATGGATGATGATGATGACACCCCATGTCTACTTCAAGATGGACAAGTCGGCTACATGGAAGCCCTGCTACTTCAACACCTACTTCACATGAGGGGGACTATCAAGGTATGGGTGTTGATGTGACCATGTTCCCGCTAGTGGACATGACGAACTATGATTGTTTGCATGCTATGGATGATTCTATTGATGTCACATATGATTCGTTCTTATTCCCATGTGATACTTTGTTTGAAACCAATGTTGATCATGTGGAATTACCCATTTGTGATGATTTTGCCATGAGCATGCCTTGTTATGAATGTTTCCATTTTTTCCCCATTGAGGCTTGCAACATGTTGAACAATTTCTCTTTCACATGTGTTGCTTGCACTAATGTTGAAATGCTTGATAATGAGATTGCCCCCATAGCTTTCTCACATTTTGGAGATGTTTCATTTTCTCTTATGGACCTTGTTCCATCCTTCACTTTGCATAGTGACTATCCACATATGTCATATTTTCCAATTGATTTTGATGTGGTTGGTGATGTGCAAATGAAGAGACACTTCATGATGGATGATGTGTTCATATACCATGCACACAATTTGTTTCTTTGGCTTTTCGTGTGCATTGAGCCTCATGCTATAATGTCAACCTCAATTGAACATGAGTTGACAATAAGAGCTCTTGAGAGCATACATGTGAGTTGTGGATCGAATCCAACTATCAAATCTTTCTCATATTTTGCATCAAACAAGTTGAACAATTTCTCTTGCTTATGGTTTGTTTGCAATCATGATGGTGTTTTTGGTCTCCCTATGACAAGAATGTATCCTTCATCTTTCATATGAATGATTTATGTGTTGCACCAAGTATGATGAACAATTGTTCTTTCCAATGGCTTGTTTGCAACCATATTGACATTTTAAGCATGTCTTGTCATGAGTTTATTGGTTTCTACCAATTTGGTGTTGCAACAAATATGTTGAAAACTTGCTCTTTCATGTGCTTTGTTTGCCACCATGATGATATTTTGGACATTCTTCATTGTGTGTTTTTGCCAAACTCTTCGCTTATTGCATCAAGGATGATGACAACTTGTTCTTTCCAATGCCTTGTGTGCAATACTGGCCATATGATTCCAAATGAGATGCCTAGATGGCATCCCCATATTTTCATGGAGTTTTTGAGTTCTCACATTTTGAAGATGTTCCATTGGATTGCTTGCACATTGACCTTGCACTTGCACTACCTCTTCATATTATTGTGTTGTGCTAACGGTACTATGACAAAGAATGGACATGTCATTATTGATATGTTCCTCTTTCTTGCACACACATGGTTTGCTTGGTCTTTGGTGTTTGTAGGTATGGTGAATTCCAATTCTTCGACAACACATCTACCTCCTTTACATGGTGATGAAGAGCAAGAGTCGAGGACGACTCTTTTTAAAGGGAGGGGAGATGATGTAGTGCAACCTACCCTAAGCAACCCAACACATCCCAAGTCACTATGGACCTCAAAGGTGAACTCTTCCACTATGTGATTCACTATATGTCACCTTTGGACGTTATACTACTTGACCATTATCCCTGCGTATTGCTAGTCATGACGGGTACGAGTCCACGGGAAGATGGCCAAGACGCAAGAGGAATGGAGTCCGACAAGACGGTGGCTTGGAAACGGAGAAGGAAGAAGAAACTGCTTCAGGCGGTACTACCGGACTCGCCCCGGTACTACCGCCCGGACCAGCCGCTGACGTGTCCCTGGTGAAGAGATAGGCCGCACCGGTACTACCGCGTCGAAGCATGCCGGTACTACCGCCACAGGTCAACCCGGTACTACCGGGGTCACTACCGCGTCCACTACCGCATCTCCCAGGAGTACTGGACTCGCGGCCGATCTTTCCAGGAAGTACGCCCCGGAGCCCGGTACTACCGCGTCGGGTCCGGTACTACCGCTGTGGGCGAGCCTGCGTGCTGAAAAGGCCCTTGTGCCTTGTAATCTTATCCACCCACCTCCCCTTTAGTCAACACTATAAATAGGACTCCCTTTGCTCAGATCTGGGATAGACTATGTTTTGAGATTAGAGTAGAGCTAGGCTCCCCACCTCAAGACGGTCTCCTTCCTCCCCTTGCGGGGATGGTTCCTCCCTTGTGGAGAAGATCCCTACGCGGATTCAAGACCTCTACTTGTAGTTTGACTACTAGCCAATCTTTCATCTTCGGGTGACTTTATTGGAGCGGTTCGGTTGACGTTGGAGAAACAACCATCCAAGATCCCTTCTTGTATCTACTTGCCGATCTCTCCACCTTCGTGTGGATTCTATTGGGCCGGTTGGACGACCGGTAAGGGAAACGGTTCTTGTATCTTGTGTGTGTTCTTGTGTTCGAGGCGTTCTTCTTGGTGTTCTTCGTGTTCTTGCGTGATTTCGTCCACATCCTCCGTCAATCCGTGAAGATCGGGCCACCTAGTAGTCCCGTACTACACCAGAGGTCAGAGGAGGCGACTGTGCATCGTTAGGCATGTTCCGCCCTCTGGAGCTTGCGCCGCCACTAGTAGAAAATGGGGCAACGGTGCGCCACCTTTAGTACCGGTTGTACAAAAACCGGTACTAAAGGGGGGCATTAGCACCGGTTGTGTTCGAGGCACCGCGGCGAGGACCTTTAGTACGGTTTCTAATAACAACCGGTACTAAAGGCTACCCTTTAGTACCGGTTGTTATAGAAACCGGTACTAAAGAGTTGGAGTACCGGTTTCTATTAACAACCGGTACTAAAGGTCTCGGGCACTATAACCCTTCTTCCACCCCGAGCCAGCTCCATTTTGAGCTCGAATTCAACTCCATTTTCCTCTTTTTGCTCTCCCAAGCTCAAATTCACCCTTTTTTCTCCAACAACTTCCAAGATTGGTGGCACCTACATATATAAGGGTTAGCAACTTCATCTTCTCTTCCGGCATTTCAAGTTTAGCTCATTTTCGTGCAAGTTTAGCAAGTTTGATTTTGGTGGTGCTTGCAAGGTGTTTGATGAAATGCCTAAGTTAGGGATTTCATTTGTTTTATATGCATTTTGAGCTCAAATTAAAGTATAATTTGTGGTTTTATTAGTGTCGTCCGTCCCCTTCCTCACCGCCGTCGATCGCCCGCGCCGCTCCGTCACCGACACCACCTCGGTGAGCCTCTTTTTTATCTTTTATTTTAAAAATGTTAGTTATATGATTTAAATGCATAATTATTTCTTGTATAATTTTCTTATGTTTTTTTATATGTATAGTGTCATGGTTTTGATATCCGTCCCCGTCGGCCCTCGTCCGGTCTATGATTCGGATGTGGTATATTTTTATAACTATTTATTTTGTTTCGTGTTTATAACAATCATGCCGACCAACTTGATAGATATATTTTTATTTAGGAGGTAGTTGAACCGGAAATTCCGGCCGACCCTATTGTCGAGTTAAAAAAGAAAACAACGATTTGAAGCAAAATTGAAGATAAGTGAAGATCTTCGTCTCCAATGCCTGAAGAGAAGATGGAATTGGACTTGAAGATTGCCGACATCGTTGATGCTCACGGGGTCGAGCTTGCCGACGTCGTCGCTGCTCACGAGAGGAAGATGGATGCAATGCGCCAAGCTTAAAAAGATTAGAAAATATGCCATTAGTCAAGAGGCTTGGTATCATTATGCTGTTGGTTCAATAGTTACCTTGGTTGCGATTCTGATCGCATTTGTTGTTGGATTTAAATTCTTTAGATAGTTGTATGTTAGTTTCGATTGATGTATGTTTCGTGAGAACTATGTATTACATTTGGGCACTACTCTACTTTGTTTTAATGTGATGAACTTGTATAAATTAATTTGGTCACGTATCTCTATTCATTATTTAGCTGGTGTAATGGTTTTTGATGTATTTATGTAATGCAGATGAGCCGAGAATGGATGTACGGTGATCGACGCTGTCCCGAGTTCATTGATGGCATGCATCGTTTTCTCGATGTGGTTAAGTTAAACAAGCTGAAGAATGGTTTTATGATTTGTCCATGTGATGAATGTCGGAATACGAGGAATTACCCGAGCGTAAGAACCATACACTCCCACTTGTTGCGACAAGGCTTCATGCCCAATTATTTTTGTTGGACCAAGCATGGAGAAAGAGGGGTTATAATGGAAGACCCTGAAGAAGAGGATGATGACAACTATCCTGTGTTCTCTGAACACGGTGATACTACAATGGGGGAAGACGAAGTTGAGCTCGAGGTCATTGTTGATCAGTCCGATGATGATGATCTTCGTCGGGTCATTCTTGATGAACAGATGAAGTGCGGAAGTGAAAACGAGTGGTCGAAGTTGGAGCGCATGTTAGAGGATCACAAAAAATTGTTGTACCCAAATTGTGAAGATGGCCAGAAAAAGCTGGGTACCACCCTGGAATTGCTGCAGTGGAAGGCAAAGAATGGAATATCTGACAAGGCATTTCAGGAGTTGCTACAAATATTTAAGAAGAGTCTTCCAAGGAATAATGAATTGCCGCACAATACATACGAAGCAAAGAAGATTGTCTGCCCTCTAGGATTAGAGGTGGAGAAGATACATGCATGCATCAATGACTGCATCCTCTACCGCGGTGAGAAGTACGAGAATTTGAATGCATGCCCGATATGCGGTGCATTGCGGTATAAGATCGGGCGAGATGACCCAGGTGATGTTGAGGGCGAGCCGAGCCCCAGGAAGAGGGTTCCCGCGAAGGTGATGTGGTATGCTCCTATAATACCACGGTTGAAACGTTTGTTCCGAAACAAAGAGCATGCCAAGTTGTTGCGATGGCACAAAGAAGACCGTAAGGAAGACGAGATGCTGAGACACCCCGCTGATGGGTCTCAGTGGAGAAACATCGACAGTGCGTTTGGGGAATTTGCAGCTGACGCAAGGAACTTAAGGTTTGGTCTAAGTACAGATGGCTTGAATCCGTTTGGGGAGCAGAGCAGCAGTCATAGCACCTGGCCCGTGACTCTATGTATCTATAACCTTCCTCCTTGGTTGTGCATGAAGCAAAAGTATATTATGATGCCAGTGCTTATCCAAGGCCCGAAGCAACCCGGCAACGACATTGATGTGTATCTGAGGCCATTAGTTGACGAACTTTTACAGTTGTGGTCTGACGAAGGCGTACGTGTGTGGGATGAGTACAAACAGGAGGAATTTGGCCTACGAGCGTTGCTGTTTGTAACCATCAATGATTGGCCTGCTCTTAGTAACATTTCAGGACAGTCAAACAAGGGATACAATGCATGCACGCACTGTTTAGATAAGACTGACAGTATATATTTAGGTAACAAGAATGTGTACCTTGGTCATCGTCGATTTCTTCCAAACAGGCATCCGTAAGAAAGCAGGCAAGCATTTCAAAGGTGAGGCAGATAACCGAACGAAGCCTACACGCCCTGATGGTGATGTTATATATGGCATGGTCAAGGATTTGGAAGTAATATTTGGAAAGGGTCCTGGCAGTCTAAATGTTCCAAAAGACGCTAACAAGCGCGTACCCTTGTGGAAAAAGAAATCTATATTTTGGGATTTACCCTATTGGAAAATCCTAGAGGTTCGCTCTGCAATCGACGTGATGCACGTGACGAAAAATCTTTGCGTGAACCTGCTAAACTTCTTAGGCGTGTATGGGAAGACGAAAGATACATCGGATGCACGGCAGGACCAGCAAAGTACGCACGAACGAGACAACCTGAATCCAGAGAAGTACCAAGGTACTGCCAGCTACGCTCTTACCAAAGAAGAGAAGGAGATCTTTTTTCAAGTCCTGAGCAGTATCAAGGTCCCGTCTGGCTACTCGTCGAATATAAAGGGAATAATAAACATGGCAGAGAAAAAGTTCCAAAACCTGAAGTCTCATGACTGCCACGTGATTATGACACAATTACTTCCGGTTGCATTGAGGGGGCTTCTACCGGAAAACGTTCGAGTACCCATTGTGAAGCTATGTGCATTCCTGAATGCAATTTCTCAGAAGGTAATCGATCCAGCAACTCTACCAAGTTTACAGACGGGTGTGGTCCAATGTCTTGTCAGCTTCGAGTTGGTGTTTCCACCGTCCTTCTTCAATATTATGACGCACCTCATAGTTCACCTCGTCGAAGAGATTTCCATTCTCGGTCCTGTATTTCTACACAACATGTTCCCCTTTGAGAGGTTCATGGGAGTCTTAAAGAAATACGTTCATAACCGTGCTAGGCCAGAAGGAAGCATGTCCAAGGGCTATGGAACAGAGGAGGTCATTGAGTTTTGTGTTGACTTTATTCCTGATCTTAAGCCGATCGGTGTTCCTCAATCGCGCCATGAGGGGAGACTGCGTGGAAAAGGCACGCTAGGAAAGAAAGCAACAACATGTATGGACGGGCATTCTTTCACTCAAGCACACTACACAGTTCTACAAAATTCCAGATTGGTGGCTCCGTATATCGTGAAACACATGGATATTTTACGCTCCAATACCCGGAGGAGACTAACTTCTGGATTAAAGGGAAACACGTGGATACTTTCGGCAGTTGGTTGCGTACACATCTCATTAATAACACACTGTTGGACAAGAGCTATACTTGTTGGCCAAGTCACCATCTTCGACTATATTGACTTTCCAAGGGTACGAGATAAATGGGAATACATTTTACACGGAAACCCAAGACAAAAAGAGCACTAACCAAAACAGTGGTGTCCGCTTTGATGCAACAAACGACGATGGGACAAAGGACACATATTATGGTTGCATACAGCAGATATGGGAACTTGACTATGGACCTTCTTTTAAGATCCCTTTGTTTCAGTGCAAATGGGTCAACCTGTCAGCGGGGTAGAGATAGACCGGCGGTACGGAATGACTACAGTGGATCTCAAGAATCTTGCGTACCGCACCGAGCCATTCGTCCTAGCCAATGATGTGGCTCAGGTTTTCTATGTGAAGGACATGTCTTCCAGACCGAAAAAAAGAAAAGATAAGCAAGCCGGTACATCATACGATGAGCCAAAGCGCCACATAGTTCTTTCAGGAAAAAGAAACATCGTGGGAGTGGAGGACAAGACAGACATGTCAGAAGATTACAATAAGTTTGATGAAATTCCGCCCTTCAAAGTGAAAACTGACCCAAGCATCGTGTTAAATGATGAAGAATGTCCATGGCTACGGCGCAATCAGAAGAAAGGGACACACAAGAAGAAAAAGTGAACACTAGATAGGGATGTTGTTGCTGATGTGTAATAATGTATTAAACCTTTTATGTAACTATGTCCTGAAAACTCAGAAGAGAGATCTAAACACTATGTCAATCAGCTGCAGTTTACCAACACAATCTCTGCATTCTCCAAGATCTTTAGCATTTCCAAGTGATAGAACAAAACATACGGTTTCCCCTGCCTACCTTCTCCAGTGGCCACTCTGACCGGCAAATCGGCAAATCATCGCGTGGTCGTGAGACGGCAAATCGGCCTTCGATCCAAACAGCGGCAAGACGTCTCTGATGATTTGCAACAAATGTTGGGGATGTTGCTAATCATCAGAGCGTCTTGCCGCTGCTTGGATCCGATCGAGGGGAGGGTTCACCTTCAGCCTCCGCTCTAGGAACTCCTGCCTCTCAGAAATCTTGCTCTCTGCTACCCGTGTGCTGCCAAAATGAACTACAATGAGTAGACACTGAGTGCTGAACATGTCCTGGAGGGGGGCTATATATAGGGTACGTGTGCTTCTTTAGTCCCGGTTGGTAACACCAACGGGTCATGTGGCTCACGAAGTGGTCGTGATACTGCTGATCCAACAGCTCACAATCCCTCAAAAGAAACACACCCCTGATCAACGTCTCACAAGCGCTTGAAAGAAACACACGATCCGTGTGCTTCTTTAGTCCCGGTTGGTAACACCAACCGGGACTAAAGTCGGGCTCACCCCTGATCCAACGTCTCACAAGCGCTTGAAAGAAACACACGATCCGTGTGCTTCTTTAGTCCCGGTTGGTAACACCAACCGGGACTAAAGTCGGGCTTTGCGGAGCCACGTGTCCTCCCCCAGCGCTGCCCTAGCCACGTGTCTTCCCCTAGCGCTGCCCTGGAGGTCTTTATATATTGTCGCCGACGGGGTAAACCCTAATCCACCATTCCTAGCCACGAACGCATCGTCTCCACGAGATGGATCCGCCACGCCCGCCGCAGCGCCTTCTGGACGAGGTCGAGCGTGCTCGGCAGAGCGCGCTTGGGCGCTACCGCGGGAGCCTATCCCGCCGTATGCCCACGAGCCCGGCGTGGAGAGGAATGCCCTCCTACCGGCCTCCTGCTCCGGTGCCGGAGGAGGTGCGGAGGACGTACGAGCGCGCGTGGTCCGACGTCCCTGACCCCGACGAGGATGCGTACGCCGCAGGGGTGGCGTGGGGATCCGCGGCCGTACCTCCACCAGTCGCCGCCGCCCCTCCCGACGAGGAGGATGACGACGACGACTTCGACTGGAGCGACCATGGGGAAGAGCGCGGCGGGCCGCAAATGCAGGAGGCCCTTGAAGCCTCCTTCCAGTCCGTCCACGACGACCGTGTACAGCGAGCCAGAACTGTCTGCCAGCTCAAGGCGAAGGAGGCTTCCGAGCTGGATTGGGCGCTGAAAGATTCATCCTCCATGGATCTTGCCCTCCGCCGCAAACGTGCGCGCGAGAACCGGGCGGCCGCGAACGGGGCTGGCTCCTCCCACCGTTCGTCCTAATCCTACGGCCTCCGAGCCAGCAAGTCCGTTTATGTAGAATAATGTTGGTGATGTTGGTGATGTGTAATAATGTATTAAACCTTTTATGTAATGCATTCTATGGAATGTATTAAACCTTTATGTAAGGAGCTTCGCGGTCACGACTCGTGTCAGACACGCGTCCCCCCCAGCGCTGGGGAGGACACGTGTCCCCCCCTGCGTATTGACGTCGTTGACAAATAGATAATAGATATAAAAACAGAAAACAAATAGATAGATAATTATTACAATTTTGTAGACAATTAAATTAAATATATATTAAAGAAAAAGAAACTAGAGAAAAAAACAAAATAGAAACCAAATAGATATAAGAAACAGAAAACATAAGAAAGAAAAAAGAAACTAGAGAAAAAAATAATCAAAAGCCCATTAGTACCGGTTGTAAACTACAACCGGTACTAAAGGGGTGGGCTTCGCGCGCGAAATTTCGCCGCAGCCCAAACAGACCTTTAGTACCGGTTGTTATGTACAACCGGTACTAAAGACCCTGTAGTACCGGTTGTAGAGAACAACCGGTACTAAAGGTTGTTTGAATGCAGTTTAAGCAACGAATTGGGGATTTCATCCCCAATTCGCATCGTCTTCAGCTTCGCGGCCTCTCGAGCTCTCCGGCCGGCGAAGCCCTGCTCCGACCTCACCTCGTCCTCAGCCGCGCGCCGTCGCCTCGCGCGCTGCTCCGGCGCCATCCACCACCGCGCCATCGCCGGCCACCGTCTCCCCGCCGCCACGCTCCAACGCCGCGCCCCATCGCCGGCGCCTCGCACCGACTCCGCCTCGGCCCGCCATCGCCGGCTCTCCACCACCGCGCGCGCCATCGCGGCGCCGCCCTCCACCATCACGCGCCGTCGCCTCCCTGCGCTGCTCCGCCGGCCTCCAAGTCCACCACCGCGCCTCGGCCTCCACCGCGCGCCATCGCCGGCCCTCTCCTCTCAGGTTTTTTTTTTCATTTTTTAGTTTAGGTTAATTCTTACTGTTTTTTGCGAAGTTAGCAATTTTTAGTTTAGGTTCTTACTGTTTTTTGCAGAGTTTGAAAATTTGAAACTTTTTTTAGTGTAGCAATTTTTAGTGTAAGTAAATGTGTTTGCAATTTGCAAAGTTTTTTGCACAATTAGAAAATGTAGCAAATTAGAAAATGTAGCAAATATTAGTAGCAATATTAGTAGCAATTTTTAGTTTTAGCAATTTTGTAAACTTAGCAATTTTAGCAAATTTGAAACTTAGCAAATTTTGTAAACTTAGCAAATTTTTTTTTTGTAAACTTAGCAAATTTTGTAAACTTAGCAAGTTTTAAATTTTGTTTAGCTTATTATTGTTTAGGTTAATTTTGCTAAGTTAGTAATATTGCTTAGTGTAGCAAAATATTGCTTAATTTTGCTAAGTTAGAAATATTTACTTATTTAATTTTGCTAAGTTAGAAACATACTAAAAATAACTTTGAAAATTTTGCTAAGTTAGAAATATTTTGCTAAGTTAGAAATATTTTGCTAAGTTACTAAAAATAATTTTGCTAAGTTAGAAATATTTTGCTAAGTTACTAAAAATAATTTTGCTAAGTTAACTTTGAAAGTTAATTTTGCTAAGTTAGAAATATTGCTAAGTTAGAAAATTTTAGTAGCAAAGTTTGAAAATTTAGCTAAGTTTGAAATATTGCTAAGTTAGAAATTATTCTAGTAAATAAGTAAATATGTGCATTGTCATTTTTTTATTCTAGTAAATATGTGAATTTTGCTAAGTTTGAAAATTCTAGTAGCAAAGTTTCAAAATTTAGCAAAGTTTGAAATATTGCTAAGTTTGAATTACAAATTTGCAGTGACATTGAGCTATGGAGGACGATGCCCCCATCATCGACGCCCCGGACTTCATCCGAGACTTGGAGAAAGAAGAACGCTTTCAAGCAATTATATTTGATAAGACCCTTGGACCCAATTCCGATGGAGAAGAGACCGACGAAGAAGACGGCGAAGATTTCAGCGCGAAATGTTTGAACGACTCCGGTGAGGGACTTGAGTTACAAAACTTCAGAGACGACGACGAAGAAGAAGTGCCGTTAGAAAACTCCGTAGAGAACTCCGGCAAGGTATATATTAAGTCTTGTTGATCACTAGCTAGATGCATTAATTGATTTATATGCGCACTTATTAACGAAACATTTTTCTTTCAGCCCTCTGGATCTACGTCAATCCGTAAACGAGGCCCGGCCCAAGGGTTAAAGCTGCCGGATGGTGCAAAGTTGTCGATCGACGAAGTTAGCATAAAAGGCAAACCGGAGAAACCCGATGGAATCTCCACTAAATACATAGCTCAATGCGGATTTCTTGTAAGGGACATGGTCCCGATCACCGTTGCAGAATGGAATGAGCCGAAGAAAAAAAACATTGGCGCAAAATATGTCGAGGAAAGAATTAAAGAAACCCTTTGGGAGTCGATATTGGGTTCTTTCAGCCTACCGGCAGATCTCCCACAGAGGAGGAAGGATAAAGTCAAGGAGTGGACTCTTAGCAAGATGGCCGAGCAATTCAACAACTGGAAGAAAACATTGTGGAGAAAATATGAGAAAAAAACTCCAGATTTCACTGGACATCTAGAGAAGCTAAAAGATGACTGGCCTGAATTTGTGGCGTATAAGAAATCGGCCGTCGCTGTGGCCCGATCGAAACGAAATAAGTTGAATGCTAAGAAGAAGAAATATTTCCATCGTTTGGGCTCAGGTGGCTACAAGACTGCCGTGCCTAAGTGGGAAGCCTATGAAAACGAGCTGCGTCAAAAAGGGATCATTCCACAGACAGATGACTGGCCCGACAGGTCCAAGTTATGGTTGTTCGCGCATGGGGCAGTGTTGGACCCAAACACAGGGCTGATTGTTGCACAGGGAAAATGGAAGAAAAGAATTAAAAAGTCACCAAAAAACTAGTTGACGCAATAGAACTAGTCCGACAGGGAAAATATGTTCCCGATAGAGAGGACGACGAGCTTTCACTCGCCCTCGGGAATAAAGAACACTGGGGACGATGTCGAGGCAGAGGAGGCGGGGTTGGTTTTCTTGAAGGGTTTCCGGAGGACGCTGCAACTTATAGAAAACATTGCAGAGGTAAGAAGAGGGAGGCGGAGAGGTTTACTGCATTAGAACGCCAGATGCAGATGTGAAGGAGCAACTGGCCTTAATTACCCAGCAAAGGGAATCTCAGCCGCGAGTAGAAGATCATGCAGTCGATGTCTGCCCATCTCAGCGGAAAAGCAGCGTGGGTTCCACGCAGCTACAAGATCCTGCAGTTGATGAACCGTCGGCGGCGCGCTACCCCGTGGATGATATCACGGAGAAGACAAATTGTGAGTTACATGCGCCAATGAAGAACATTAGTTTTCCGGTGGCGAATGGCTATGCTTTACCACATCAACTTGGATCAACCTTCCATTTTGGTGAGATTCCGGCTGGATTTGCTCGTGTCGGGGTCACGAAAGTTATGTCGGGATTCAACTCAATGCATCTTGACATTCCCGGAGCTGAAGGCGAGAAGACATTGGGAGAGTCGAACTTGGTATCGTTCTATGGAAGAAGAAATACATCAAGTTTCCAGACTCGGCGCCAAGGCCACCGACTCCTCCGGTTAGAAATTCACCACAGCAAAGTCCACCCTCCTCCCCCGACGATTGGGAGCCCACCGCGAGTCCATCGCCCGCGCCGTCCCGTCAGCCGACTGCTGCGCCCACTAGTAATTTGACAAAGCGGAAGCTGTTCACGTCGTCCCCTGTCAAGAAACGTGCAAAAAAACCCAAGGAAGTCAAGGCTCCTGAGAAGTTAGCTGGCGAGATGACTCAGGAGGAATTAGAAGTGAGCACACGTGAAGAGGCGAGAGCCTTTTTTGAACAGAAAAAAAGGAAAGACTGGAGGCAAGACTGGACCCCATAAAGGAACTTCTGAAGACTATACCAACTGAGGTAAAAGATCACACCGTTGACAACCTATATGACCCTCCACCACCGCCCCTTTCAGACTATGAGCGAGGTATTGACAAGGTACTTTCCTCACAGATGGAGCAAGAAAAAGCGTGCGGGAAAAGAGTTGCCCAGCTCGGAGAACAAGAAGCACAATCGATCGCCCCGCTCATTGTGCCTTCTGAAGCTCGGGAAATCGAGCATGGAGAAGTTGTCATTGGCGACACAGGTTACCCCATAGCGCAGATAACAATTCAATATAAATTTGAACTCGGGCTGCCTCTGGTCGAAAATCCGAGTGCTCTAACAACACAGTTATATAAATTGCATAACTGGTACATGGCCGCCGCAAAAGAAGGGAAAATGTATCTCATGGCGGGAGTTAAGGAACAACACTACTTCCGACAATATGGTGTGCAGGTTGAGTTCTCCGAACTTTTTCAGATGTACAATCAACTTGCTCTCGACAAATCTATCATCAGCTGCTATTGTCTGTAAGTAATTTATTCGTGTAATTTAATTATTTATAGTTAAGCTCGTTCATTGCTTGTAATTATCCTCACAACATTATTTTGTACGCTATTATGCAGAATGAAGATTCGTGAATGCCGAATGGGAGGAATCTGGGACATTGGGTTCATTGACCCGGATAAAGTTCATGAAGTCACCGTACAAGATCCTCTGTATGCCCAGGACACAGAGGACGTTTTGCTAACGTTTTTAAGCGACAAAGTACCAAAAAGGAAATACTTTTTCCTTACAACTTCGGGTGAGTGTTACTGTCTTGTACACATTTATTTTGCTTTCCCGATATTAAGTGTAATTGATGAGTTCTGAATACCTGCGTATATAAATGTGCGCAGGTACCACTTCATTCTGCTAATCATTAGACTCGAGGAAGGAGAAGTTGAAGTCTGGGACTCATTAAGGAAAGATCAAGATGATTACAAAAGCGTGCGTCTAATGCTCAAGAGGTAATTTCAATCGCACTATATCGTCCTCTTTCGTTCATTTCCGGATATCAAAAGTATAAGTAATAACTCCTCAATTCATTTTCTTTTCCGGGCAGGGTTTGGAAAAAGTTCATCGCGGAAGAACGCGGTGAATGGAAACCTAAGCTGGAGTTCAAGGCTAACAACGTAAGTACTACTACGTATCTAGGTCGTGTATCTTTCTAATACCATTATCATTCTCTTGATTATTATTTGATTAAATTAAATTCTTGTATAGTGGTGTCTGCGACAACCACAGGGGACGGAACTATGTGGATACTACGTTTGCGAGTATATTCACATGAGGGTCAATGAGAGAGTCAATAGTGTAAGAAATCGAGAGGTACGTAAACATCATACACAACTTTTATTTTGCTACCATCAATTGTGTTTAGTTTCGATCATAACTGATTTGATCTCCTTCTTTTAAAGATGGCAAGGAAGCGGAACCAGCTCCTACAAAAAACCGCGTAAAAGCTATTGCGGAGGAATTGGCGGGATTCATTCTGACGCATGTCGTAGATGAATTCGGTGAATTCCACTATGTCGAAATAGACTCCCTCCATGCATGTACTAGCTAGCGGTGATCTCCATTGTAATTATGAGTACTTTATATGTGTAATGAGTACTTTATATGTGTAGTGAGTACTTTATACGTGATCTCCTCCGAAACCCTGAAAAATGAGCGAAAAGGAAAAAAACAGAAACCCTAAACCCGAAAAATAAGCGAAAAGAAAAAAAACCGAAAACCTAAACCCCCTGAAAAAATAAGGGGGGGCAAAAAAAAGCAGGAACCTTTAGTACCGGTTGGTAAAGGTCCTCAGCTGTGCGCGCGCAGGTTCGCCACGTGGAGGGCCTTTAGCACCGGTTGTATATACAACCGGTACTAAAGGGGTACCCCTTTAGTCCGACCTTTTAGTACCGGTTGCACAACCGGTACTAAAGGCCCAATAAGACCGGTACTGTTGCCTTGTTCTGTACTAGTGCGCGCACAGAAAGCGACCTGAGCTGCTACGCTGTGAACTCTTTTTCTCTCGCACTCGCACTCGCACTCGCACACGACAGGAGCGCGCCACCCCACCCGTTCCCTGGTAAAGCTCTGCCGCACCATCAAAAGACTAAACGGATAATCTGCCCCAGCTAATTGATCGTGGGGGTAATCACATCCAATCCAGTATACAAATCACACCCACAGTCTAGAGAGGGAGATACTCCATTGACATTGCGAGCAAGGAGAAGGCGGCTTTGGCAGTCGCGGTAGCAGGCAGAGAGGAGGAGTTAATAATGCCCCATGATTCACACGCCACGGCATCGTTGGCGCCTCCTCCATATCCCCTTCTTTAATTGCTGTTGCCGCGGAGTGAGTTTAATCCTCCCTTCCCTCCCCCACACGGCCACACCAACCGCGGCTCCCTGCTCTTCTGCTCTCCCGTCCCCTGGAGTGCGTACAGCGTACTGCTACCGGGTGGTTTTCTTTTTCCTCGTCCGTGCTCTGCTAGCGAGCTGCTTCTCGTGCCGTGCCGTCTCGGGGTGGTGCTAGTGCATGGGAAGAAGCAGGAGAAAGCACCGAGCCTGAGCGAGAGACAGGTCTGTGAGTGAGGGAGAGGAAGGGAGAAGATGAAGTTCATGAAGCTGGGCTCCAAGCCGGACGCCTTCCAGTCCGGCGGCGCCGACGTCAGGTTAGCTGTCCGTCCCTCCACCGTTTCTTTCTTTCTTTCTTCTTCCAATATTTACCCTCGCTCCGGGCTCGAGCTGCGGCCTTGTCTCAACCTAGCAGGAAGATGCAACCAACGCTTCTTTCCGGTTCGTCTCAGAGTTTTTGTTTCCTTTGCCCGTTCTAGCTAGCCGCGCTCTTTTCTCAACCTTTGCATTCGACCATGAGCTAGTAGCCTAGTAGTAATGGTGTAACGATGCTTCTCCAGATTAGATTACCGCCAGAAACATCATTTTCTTGTGTGTGCTTTCGAAGAGATTTCTTCCAGGGTAGCTCCTGCGTTTGGTTGGCTAGCTAGCCTCTTCTATAGTTCTATGAGGGATTGGAGGTGGCAGCTCCTAGAATGGCCGTCGTTTGGGATGGGAAGCGATGTTCTTGCATCACGTTCTTGTTTGGACTGTTGTGATTCGTGAATAACCGCCAATCTCTTTGTTTTCTTGTGGCCTGCTCCTGTATTTATGTGGTGTTTTGGGCCTGACATTACATTTGGATCTTGGTTCAAGTCCCCTGTTCGATTGCTAATACAAAAGATAAGAAAAAACTTACTCTGCTTCCGAGTGGATATCCCTTCCGAGTAGTATTTCATTTCAAGTTGCTTGTGAAGTTGACTATTGGTCCTTGGGAAGTGCAGTGCTAGGCTGTGCTGTTTTTCTCCCTACCAGTTTCTGTTTTGTTTTGGCCCTTTGGCCCGTGGAGCGTTCTTTTGTTTATGTGTATTGCATGTGTGGTTCTCTACGCTTGTCTGAACTGGATCCATCGCGGAATATTAGATTTTTCCCTCTCATCTCTTGAGCTGGCATTCCTTGTTTCTCTCGGGATTAGTTGTTTGTGTTTATCTCCTTGTCGTGATCCTTACATGCTAGCTGTTGCACTGGCGGAGCTTAATAGGGGCCGACCTGGGCCACGGCCCGCCCAGGATTTTGGCCAAATTTTTTTTTACTACTACCCTGCTACGCATCAGAGGCCAGACCACAAGCCCAGCAAGCACCCTTCGCATCAGAGGCTCTCGAGGAAGGCAAATCGTACAGAGAGTTGAGGCTCTCCAGTCTCCAGGAAGGTTCGATCTGAGGCTCTCCAGGGAGCTCGCCGGAGGCCGAGGTTCGATCTGCGGCGAAAGTAGGACCCCACGAGTGACCGACCACCGCAGCTCCACTGCCGGCTGCGGCTGGTCCTTGACGTCCACCTCCGGCTATCAAGCAACTCGCGGCCGCGGCGGACCACACGCGTCTCATCCTTTGATTTGTCTGTGCAGACCGTGACGGTGGCCGACGGAGGCCAGGTTCATCGTGGCCGCCAGTGGCGGAGGACCCTTAGGGCGAGGTAGGGCGGCTGCCCTACCTTGATTTTTGCCAAAACATCAGTATAAGTATGTATCTGTAGGCAGCAGATCGAGTTTTTACAGTTCGTCCGTGATCGGTTCGTATGTTCCAGGGCGTTCTTTTGTAGAAGAAAGGAAAGGAAAGAGGTGGGCCGGCACACGGTTGGTTACTGGGCCTTCCTTCGTCGCGTTGGAGGCACCAGTCTGTGACAGTAGAGCTGGCCTTCGTGCGTCTAGACGGCCTTGTCTGTTCGTTTCCTTGGCAGGAACCCACCGAAGCAAAAGCAGGCACCCTGACGTGTCTCACCAAAAATATAGAGGAAGGAAGCAGCAAATGGGAACGGCAACCTCTTTATTTTTCCTAAATTTCTGCAATTGCTCGGTGTCTAGCGGTTGTGCCACAGGAATTATTTAATTCACTAATTCTGTCCATGGAGAATTAGTGCCATTTCTATGTCGTCTTTATTGTAAATTAGTGATCTTTCTGCGCAATTTTTTGCATACTTCAGAGTTCGCCCGACCTCACTTTTCCCTCGTCCTCCGCCACGTCTGCGACATCAAGATTCAAGAGTAAGGCCCTCCCGCACCTCCCTCCCTCTCTCCACGGCGATTTTTTTTTTTTTGAGGGGAACCGTGAGCTTTATTAATCAGGCAAACAAAGTTTTACAATCATCAACGATCAGGGCCGACACGCAGGTCGGTACTGAGTCGCATAACACACCAAAAGACTTACTCTTGCCTAATTGAGCTAAACTATGTGCTACTTTATTACACTCACGGTTCACTTTCTGAATACTAATCTCTGGATGAAGACATAAGAGCTCCTTTATCTCACTGTAGATGCACCAATGAGAAGATCTGTCCAACGATCTTGACGCAACAGCATTAACCACTCGGAGACAATCTGTTTCGACAGTAGCTGGCCAGCAGCCCCGTTCGACAACACGTTTTAACCCCTCCAGGCATGCAAGTGCTTCAGCTTGTTCTGCACTTTCACATCCTTTAAGATACCTCCATTCCGACATTTTCACTGCTCCTCTATTGTCCCGTAAGATCAGTCCCAAGCCACCGCTCTTACTCGCATGGTCCCAACCAGCATCAACGTTCACCTTCATCCAACCGGCTTCAGGCGGCTGCCAACTGGAACCACAAACTTCTGTTATAGAATTAAGACTTTCCGCCTTGTACATGGGAGCCTTGCCCTTTGGATCAGAATTCCTTAAAGGTGTCAGCTTAAAAGATTCAAGATAGTTCTGTAAAAACGGGACTGAAGCAGACACAGATGCTTTCCCATCACCATGTACAATGTTGTTTCTATGATGCCATGCTCTCCAAAATAGAAAGATGAGTTTTGGTCTTACTTCAGCTGGGACGTTGGAAATCAACTGCAGGAACCATTCGTTTCCCATCCGTCGCAACTCCCTCTCTGAAGGAAGATCCCAAACCTGTCTGAGCTGATCACGCAAGGCCCGTGCCAGGGTGCATTGGACTAATGCATGGTGCGCATCTTCAGGTGCTGCTCCACACACGGTACATGTTGGCAGGACCTTTGCAATGCGTTTGTGGACGTTCTCCATGACAGCCAACGTGTTGGTTGCAGCTTTCCACGCAAAAACTCGTAGCTTTGGAGGTACTGCAGCCTTCCATATCATGTCCCAGACCGGTCTGTCGCCCGATGGCAAGGAGCTTGATTGCCCTGCACTCAATCTCTGAATTGTAGGATCAAGTCCAAGCCGGTAAGCCGATCGCACAGTAAATATGCCATTATCCTCGTAGTTCCAGGCAACAAATCATCTGTCTGCCTAGCTGGAATTTTCAAGGCCAACACCGCTTCCGCATCATGACTGAAAAAAATCTTTCTAACGGTCACCTCATCCCATGTCCTTGTTATTGGGTTTATGAGATCAGACACCCATCTAAGCCGAGAGCGTTCTTTCATACCTGAGATCTTTAATGACCCGTTCCTAGGGATCCAGTTATCCCTCCAAATCCTCACCTGCGAGCCTGTCCCAATTCGCCAAATGGCACCACATTTGAGGAGTTCCAAACCGTGCATCACACCTTGCCATGACTGTGAAGGGTTTTGCACGAAAGCTGTGTCCAACAAGTTACTATTAGGGTAATACTTGGCCCTAAGAAGTCTAGCACATAAACTATCAGGGTTGTGGATGAGACGCCACGCCTGACGAGCCAACAGTGCTTGGTTGAACACCCTCAGATCACGAAATCCAATTCCCCCTTGTGCTTTGGGCCTTACCATTTTCTCCCAGGACATCCAGTGCATGCGACGACGATCATGTTCATCGCCCCACCAAAAGTTACGAATTACTTGACTTAGATCATCAACTAGCCCAATGGGAAACTTGAAAATTCCCATGGCATATGTCGGCAAAGACTGCAGCACCGCTTTTACCAACACTTCTTTTGCGGCACCAGACATATACTTCTCAACCCAATCACTAGCTCTCTTCAAAAACTTTGATTTCAACGACTGAAATTTACCTTTATTCATACGTCCTTCAGGCACCGGTAGCCCTAAGTACTTCTCCTCAAAAGTTGATGTTTCATACCGAAGTATATTTTGTATATCCGCCTGAACATTATCAGGGCACTTATTGCCATACAATATGGAGCATTTTCCAAGGCTCACAAGCTGTCCAGTGCTCCTCTCATATCGATCCAGGATAGACTTCACCACATTTGCTTGTTGTGTCGTACCTTCAAAGAACATGAGGCTATCGTCGGCAAACAACAAGTGTGAAATACCCGGTCCACGCCGGCATATTTTTAGCTCCCGCAGTGCACCACTTTCCACCTCCTGTTTGATCAAACTCGACAGGCCATCAGCAACAAAAAGGAAAAGATACGGCGACAGCGGATCACCTTGGCGCAGCCCTCGGGACGGAGTGAAGGAATCCAATAACTCTCCATTGAAGCGAACCGAGTACCGTACAGTTGTCACACAAGACATCACCCACTGTATCCATTGACTTTGAAAGCCCAGTTTCGCCATGACTCCTTCCAAAAATCTCCAATCCACACGGTCATATGCCTTGGCCATGTCTAATTTGTAGGCACAAAAACCACGAGCTGTTGACCCCGTCTGTATTGCATGAATGCACTCGAAAGCAATGAGGGCATTATCCGTGATTAACCGCCCCGGTATGAAAGCGCTCTGGTATGGCGCTATAATATCCTGTAGCAAAGGTCTCAAACGATTAACAAGACACTTCGAGACGACTTTGTACACCACATTACATAAACTGATAGGACGGAAATCTTTTAACTCCTCGGGCTCATTCTTCTTCGGAATCAAAACAATAGACGTATCATTAACCTCATCAGGCATTATTCCATTGGCGAAAAAATTTTGAACAGCCGCTATCACATCTTCCTTTAGAATACCCCAATTGCGTTGTAGAAAACGAGCTGGGAAACCATCCGGACCCGGAGCTTTCAGTGGCCCAATCTGAAAAAGCGCGTCACTAATCTCCTTTTCTGTAAACGGTGCTGTGAGCTGCTCATTCATGTTTCCATCCACACAAGCTTGTACATTATCTAAAATAATCTCCGGTTCCACGTCCTCATCCCGAGTATACAAGCTCTGAAAGAAAGATGTCGCCATCCCCTTCATTTCCTCCATATCCTGGGTAAAAGACCCATCAGGTCGTTTAAGCTTGCGGATTTTATTTTTCTTCTGCCTCCACGAAGCCTTCCGATGAAAAAAACTGGTGTTCCTATCCCCAGCTCGCAGCCAGTCAATACGGGACCTCTGCTGCCACATTATTTCCTCCCGATGGAGCTGTTCATCCATCTCAGCAAGTAACACTTTTCTCTGCATCACACTTTCATCATCAGTACGTTGATCAAGCGCAGCCAGAGCTGCTCGTTTCTTCTCCAGTTCACGGGCCACTGACGGGAATTTTTTGCCCCGCCATGAGTATAGGGAGCCCAGCACCGATCGGAAGGCTTTGCTGATTCCTCCTAGGCCTGGCTCATTGGGCCTTCTTGCCCAAGCTTCCTCCACCGTCGCCTCGAGCGACAGTTCCCTTTCCCACGCCACTTCATACCGTCGAACCGGCCTGGTTGGCCGCACGTCTGTTTCCGGCTCGGTACTCAACAGAAGTGGACAATGATCCGATCGAGACGACCGAAGATGCACAACCTTCGCGTCAGGGAAAAGTAATGTCCAAGCTGGAGATGCAACTACACGGTCGAGCCGTACTCGCACATTCCTCACACCATACTGATGGTTATCAAAAGTCCAAGGGTTTCCAGTGAAACCAAGATCATGTACGTCCAGGTCTGAAAAAACGTCCCTAAAGTCCTTCATCAAGCGCTCTGATCGTCGTGTCCGGGATAAGTGTTCTTCCTGCCACATCGCCTCGTTAAAATCTCCAGCCAACATCCATGGTTCTGAAGATCGGGGTTTTAACCTCCTGAGCAAGGTCCACACATGATGACGATCACTTGCCTTTGGCTCCCCATAAACGAAGGTGCCTCTCCACTTCGTACTGAATGGACCTCCCTGGATGTGTACATCAATGTGTCTCAGACTGAAAGAAAGAAGTTCCACATCGATGCCATCCACCCAGTATAGAGCAATGCCTCCACCACTTCCTTCTCCTTTCACGTGATAACACTCCTTCATGCCTAACCGAAAACGCAGATTTCTTACACGATCTTCCCTCTGACGGGTCTCCATGAGGAAGATAATGCTAGGCTTATGGATCTGCACTTGGCAAACCAAATCCTGAACTGTCGGTGCCTGCCCAGTTCCCCGGCAGTTCCAAATGTAGATACTCATTGGAGGCCGATCTGTGAAATTGTCGCTGTGTATGACAGGATTTTTGTTCCCCAGATCAACACCAACCAATCAGACCAGTTATTCTACAATCACGTCAAATCCTTGGCCAAAACCGCCTGATCTGTAGCAGTAGCACCAAGCCAAACTCACGCAGCGCTGAAAAACCAAAAACCTACCCAGCTATAACGTCAGGCAGGGAAGCAGACCTCCGTCGCCGTTGCCGACGCGGAGGGAACAGAGAACGCCACACGAACACGTCGGGGCGGAGCTGAACACCCTAATCAGGGGATGAATCCAGTGCGAAACGACGCCGCCGGCGCCGGCGCCGGGGAAACCTAGATCGCCTTCGTATTCGCCAGTCCACGGCGATTTGTTTGCTCTCTCGCTAGATCTTAGGGTTTACTCACCGTGTGGGTTCCGACCTGGCCACCGGTCGCCGGCGAGGTACGGCTCCGGGGTGTCGAGTTCTCTTGCGATTTAGGCCAGGACGCTCGCTGGGGCTTGTTTCGTCGGGTCCCTGGGGGATTTTTTATTTTTTGCTCTAGTTGCAATCAAGTTGGGGGCTTTCTGGCAGTTCTTAGGAAGGACCACTGGCAATTTCTTCCTGATTTGGGGTAAAAGTGACCACCTTCTGTCATGACACTACGTTCCTGTCATGATTGATGATTTAGTGGGCTTAATTCCTCGACACTTTCTTGTTACAAGGATCGGTGGCGATTTTTCTTCCTGATGCATTTTAGATTTTTTAGAAAACCAGCACATATTATTTCCTTCCCAAATTCTTAGCTGGCGATTGGATAGGTTGAAGAAAAAAATCCCTTGTAGCACCAAATTACCCTGTAACAGCAACAACGCACTAGCTAAGACGTGATATTTTTCTTCTTTAATTGGCCCGCCCAGGTATTTGTTTCAAGCTCCGCCACTGAGCTGTTGTACAGTTTAATTTACAGTGTGTGCAATCCTCTCGTTAAAATACTACTCTTGTTGTAATGTAGTTCATCCTTGGGTCATTATGCTGCAGGTATTTTTTTTCAGTGTTCTTGTATCTTGGTATCCGCTAGTGCTGTGGCTGTGTTAAGTTTTAACTAGATTGGTCTACATAATTTGCCTACTAAAAGGAAATGTACTTGTTTCCTCTCCTCTTGGTAGCATAGACGTACCTAGCTAGTGGGAGTAGATCTGAGTGTTAGGAGCAATGTCCTTCACTGTGCTATTGTTATATGGTTGATACCACCACGTATTGCTGTTCGTTTTGGGCAACTTGGTTAAAGTTGGCCGGGTTAAGTTATTGTCAAGGAAGGAAGAAAATGATTGTCATCTCACCATCTTTCTAATCATTGATCGGAGGTCACTTTCCCGTCAGTTAAAGAATCCAAGTTGCTACACTACGACTTATCTCTCCAAGCAATCCTGTATTTTTTTTAATACAAATTGCTGTAGTGATAAAAGAGGCTTAGAGCAGAGCTTGACATATGGATGATCTTGTGGCAAGATGCTTTTTAGCCAGTTAACTAGATGAAGAAAAATTGAAAGAAATTCTGAGTTTGAGTCATCCTTTTGTACAGATGCTCCTTAAAGGGAGAAAAGGATGGTGTCAAGCTCCAGTGAACCTGAGAGATTTCTGGACCTTAACTAATCAGTAGCCAGCCGATCACATGCATACGTGTCCTGTTCACCAACTCTAGACTCTAGTGGTCTGCTCCTTTCCTTTGCTCAACTGGAATAACTGGAAAGAGAGCCGCCGCACAGTGTAGTTTAACATCCACCGCATGTTTTCCTCCATTATTGATGATACAGTGGTGGTCTTCGCAGCTTAATATAAGCTTCATGTGTATGCTGCTGTCATGTGTTTGGAGAGAGCGACTACACATGGTTTATGGATGACGATACATTGGTCGGACATGTAGTTGACTGTTATCGTCATCTCAGATAGCCTATAGATCCAGAATAGTTTTGACATCCTTCTGAGGTTCTCCACCCAATTTATATGTGTTGCATAAATAACATTTCGGTATGCACATTTTTCATTGCGAATTTCTTAAGGGAGTGTTAGGCGGGTGGAAGAACTACCGGTAGAAATTATCTTTGTAAAATGTTCTTTCAGTTTTTTATCACAAAGTTCTTTTAGTTGTTAACGTTACTACCAAAGAATGTGTGTGTGTTTCGCAATATGATATGCTTACAGGTTGTTTATACACGCAGATCTGTGGTCTCTGACCTTGCAACAGATGTCGTTGTGCATGTCGGAGAAGTCAGATTCTACTTACACAAGGTCAGTGTCCTAGTGTTTCCCATAATTTTACTGATGTTAACTCTCTAGACTTATATTTGCTTCTAGAAATAATGATATTGGTAGTAGAAGTAGGGACTTGGTAGATATGCATAGCATTTTTTTAGGGAAAGATATGCATAGCATTGCTAGTAGTTCTTCAGACATAGAATGTTCAACTGTCGGGGTTTCTTTGTCATATCATCAACAGTAGGAACATCATCACCATTTATGCTTCACATCTGATTGTTGTTGGGCTGTCTCTTTCCAATCTACTGGATACTGCTTCGCACTTGAAACATTTTCACTGCTATGCTTATAATATTTCATGCAATGCATTTGCAAGCATCACACCGCCTTTTGATCTCCTTTTGATGTTATGATGGATTGCCTCAACCAAACATGGTAATGGGATTGGAAACCATTCTGAAACAGAAACAAACAAAGCAACGAATCATCCATTAATATCCCAGTAATCCCATGACAGTTACATTTATGCTACCATTCTTTAGCCAAACAACACGTTATAGTGACGCTATGACATCTATTTCTTTGCAAGGACTGTTTATACTTAAAGGATGTGGACCATGTTCTGAAAATGTGTTGAATCAAGTACCAATCTGCAAGGAACACTTCTGTACTTAATATTTGTGTGTTATGCTAGTAAACTAAAAGTTTACCAAAGGCGACAATTAGCTCTTTAACTTTTCTGAAATTGTAGGATTGTTTCATACTTTCAGTGACAATAATTCAAATGGAAACACTGCTGAAGGAGAGAATACCTTGACAGCACTGGATACACGCTTTATCATTTTCTGAAAATGTTTGGCATTTTGTCACCGAGTGTGATATCACCAGTGCTGCATTTTCTTAAGAAAACTTCACTGGCTGCATCATATATAAGTGTTTTATTTTGTAGTTGGTGATAACTCACATGCAGAGTACCTGATCATCAAACATGACTTAAAATTAATGTTTTGTTAATTTTCGTCTGCAGTTTCCCCTTCTTTCCAAGAGCAGCAAGCTTCAGAAGCTAGTGCGTAAGGCTACTGAAGAGGGGACAGATGAGGTCCACATAGATAACTTTCCTGGGGGAGCAAAAGGGTTTGAAATATGCGCAAAATTCTGCTATGGGATGGTTGTCACCCTCAGTCCCCACAATGTTGTTGCAGCAAGATGTGCAGCAGAGTACCTTGGAATGAGTGAAGATATGGACAAAGGGAACTTGATATTCAAAATCGAGGTCTTTATAAACTCTAGCATCCTTCGGAGCTGGAAAGATTCGATCATTGTACTCCAGAGCACAAAGGCACTATTACCTTGGTCTGAGGAGCTAAAGGTTGTGGGCAGATGTATCGATGCCATTGCTTCGAAGACATCTGTGGATCCTGCCAATGTATCCTGGTCATACAGTTATACCAAGAAAGGAGTAGCCTGCACTGAAATAATTGAGTCGGCAGGAAAAACATCAGTGGCTCCCAAAGACTGGTGGGTAGAGGACTTGTGTGAATTGGATGTTGATCTCTACAAGAGAGTAATGGTTGCTGTCAAATCCAAGGCAGAATGTCACCTGAATTGATAGGAGAAGCCCTTAAAGCCTATGCAGTTAGGTGGCTGCCAGATTCTTATGATGCTCTGGTTGCTGATGATTACATGAGAAGGAACCAATGCTTGGTCGAGACCATAA
Source organism: Poa pratensis (assembly GCA_947311845.1). NCBI lineage: Eukaryota > Viridiplantae > Streptophyta > Magnoliopsida > Poales > Poaceae > Poa > Poa pratensis. The sequence continues at coordinate 22,374,481 of CAMZMU010000096.1, forward strand.
TATGGTTGCTCCCGTCAGATAAGAGCTCAGGTTGCTCTTGCAGGTTTCTCCTGAAACTGTTGAAAGTTGCTATATTAGTTGGGTCTGGGGATCATGTGAAGGAGGAGCTCATGAGAAGGATTAGTTTCCAGTTGCACAAAGCTTCGGTTAAGGATCTCCTGTTGCCTACTGCTTCGCCCAGTGAGGGTGTGCATGATGTTCGCTTGGTCCATAATCTTGTCCAGAGATTTGTTGCAAGAACCGCATTGTCTCACAATGGTGATTTTGTCGAGAAATCTGATGAAAAAATGATTGAGCTCAACTTTGAGCAAGAATCCACTTTGGCTTTAGGGGAGTTGGTTGATGGCTACCTATCTGAAGTAGCTTCAGATCCAGAACTTGAATTCTCTACCTTCGTAGAACTAGCTACATCGCTGCCAGAGGCAGCTAGACCTGTTCATGACAGCTCGTACTTCGCCGTTGATGCATATCTCAAGGTATGTTCAGAGCACTTGATGCCCCTAAATTCGCTCAATGCTTGCTGCTAGCATTCATTGCATGTTAGTAAATCTGGAACTGGATCTCTAAGGTCCATGGACTTTGGACCTCAAATATAGTGGATCCAGCTGGACTGGGCTTGAATGGATGTGGATTTCAACAGAACATCAGGTCCAACAATGCTGGACAAGCTTGGACCTTAACAATTGGATAGTCCGGAGTCCATTGGACCTGTCACGTGTGTTGCTTCTCGCGTTGTACATACCTACACGTACGTACGTACATGTGCTGATCGCTAGCTAGGTCACCTAGGTGTACGATCGCTTTCGTGCAACAACAAAAAAAAACGTTGCTCGCTGCACGCGTTTCCAGTGCTTAGCTGAATGATCGCTGCACGCGCGGCCGCACCATTGTAGGTCCATTTGGACCTTGGACTATCCAGTATTTACATTACTTGGATTGGACGGATTTGGGTACTGTGGAGTTAAACGTGGACTGGAGTTGGATCGGGGCACATTATGATGGACATTAATTGGTTATCTGTTATTTGGATTTGGACTCAGGTCCAGTTCCAGGTTTACATGTTAGCGGGTACTTTCTGTTATACTATCAATGAATAGTTGATACAGTAAGTTTATTACTGTCGTAACTGCACCTGATATATCACCTGTATGCTACCGCTTTTGAGAAGATCATAACTGCAGCTGATCTTTTGCTTCTTTCTAACCAGGAACACCCAAACATAAACAAAGCTGACAAAAAGACGATTTGCAGCCTGGTAGATGTCAAGAAGCTTTCCACAGATGCATGTATTCATGCCACGCAAAACGACCGCCTGCCTCTCCGGGTGGTGGTGCAGGTCCTCTTCTTCCAGCAGCTGAAGGCAGGTTCAAGCAGCGCACTAGCTCTAACCAACAGCGGAGAGCATGCTTGTGCAAAGCCTGTTCAGGAGCAAAGTGAGCATTGCGAAAGGCGGATACCCAGGCACCCGAACAAGCTGAGTAAGCAAGTGACAAGCCTAAGTGCAAGTGGAGAGCGCGAACAGCGGAACATCGAGCTCAGGGGAGGCAGAAACAGCTTCAAGGATCAACTCGTAAGCAGAAACAGCTTCAAGGATCAACTTGTAGGCAGAAGCAGCTTCAAGGATCAGCTTGGAGGCCTGCTGCTGCAGTCGCGGTCCAGGAGGATATTTGACAAGCTATGGAGCAGCAAGGGACATGGAGAGAATGGCAAAGGTTCCGAGACCTCTGGTAGCTCGCAGAGCCCGCCGTTGACGGCGAAGCCCACCGAAGTGAAGCCCTCCCCTCTCCCCCCTCTTAGGAACAGAAGGTATTCTGTTTCATAGTGGGGGCTCTTCCTTTTTCTTCTCCTCTCGTTTTAGTTTAGCTCTGTGTTAGGTTGTACAGAAAAGAGAAGTTATCAGCTGATGCTCATCATTTTTGTTTGCCCCTTGCTCTGTCAATCGAGAAAGTATGGGGGGAGCAGTTGAACCTGCTGCTTTCTGTATGGTTATCCAAGTTGTAGCCTACCATAGCGTAACCTTAACTAGAATACTTGCCTACAAGTTAACTAGAAAGGCCAGCTAGTGTTCTTCTGAAGAACAAGGTGAAATGGTCCATGTGATTTGTGAAAACACTCATCCTATTGTCAGAACAGAATACTGCCAGACAGTAAGACACTATGGGCTTTGAAAGAAAAAATAATTGGCAGGAGTATATTTCAGTTGGATCGTCTATATATCACTTATTCTGCACATCTCAAATCACAACGTATTTTGGATGTTTTGTATGACTATATTAAACCAACAAACTTGACAGTGATAAAATCGCAGACATGCAACTCTCCCAGGACATGAACAAACTGATGTGCATTTGGCAGTTGCAGTGGTACATAGTACAGGGCACAAAGTCCTGCAGCCTTTTTAACAGAATTCAGGTACAAGGGGTATGCAGGCGTAACAGAAATATATGCTGCTGCTGCTGCTGCTATTCCAAACCTGAGCTAACTATCTTCTTCCCAAGATGGCTATAAATTTGACAAGAGCTGTAGAGCAACAGCTTCACATCTCCAATGCAGGGTAGCATCCTGAATAGATTGTCCCCTTTTGTAGTCAGTTTCGTGGTGCTTGCCAGGCACTAAAAGTGAGAGTTGGAGGAAAACAAACTGGGTTTGAAAGATGAACAATCGTTTTTCGCTGACCAGCTTGTTTTCCTCCAATATCTCACCTTCGGCTAATTGCCTGGCGTCTGAGCCTAGAGACAACGAACAGGTTGTGTTAGCTAGGAATATGCGTGCGCCCCTCAAAGCGAGGATTAGAGGGAACTGAATCATCCATTGGTGAAAGACACAATGATGGCTCAGTTTCTTCTAATATCTCACATTGACTGGTCCATTTGGGAAACACGAGAAATTAACTACATGGCCAGAGACGCAGCGCAGTCACCCAACGTGAGAATTGGAGGAAATCAAACTGAGGCAGATATAAACAGGAGAAAGTTTCTCAAAAACCCTCACATCCTTTCGTCAAAATGCATCAAGAAACCACACTTCTAATTCCTTAAGTGTGGGGTTTTCTATGGTTTTGATGAAGGTGTGATTTTGAGAAATTTACTCAATAAACTGTTCTATGGCCTAGTTTGTTTTCCTCCAATATCTTACCTTGGTCGAATTGCTTGATCTTGAGTCACTGACCAACGGTTAGTGAGGCAGAGGCCAATGTGCTGCCAGCCTTTTGTGATCCCTGGCCTACAACCAACCTTGGCCGGATTTGCATGATGTTCTGGTAATATCTTACCGTGTACAACAATCATTCTTACCCTGTTAATTCTGTTATTAGTAGTCAGTAAAATAACATCAAAATTCAGGTTCTATGATTATAACCTGTTGGTGCCTCAAGCTACAGATGCTTGATGTGAATCTGAACTATAGCCAATCGATGGAAAATGAACTAACTTGTACAATCGCCAAAAACTAGCCATGGAAAAAAAATAGAAACATGGCTACTGATTTGTCTTTGATTAATGATAGAAACATAGTGTACTTGAAAACGTTTCTGAAGAACCAGCTGAAATGGTCCATTTGATTTGTGTAAACACTCATGCTACCGTCAGAACAGAATACTGGCAGACAGGCTTTGAAAGGAAAATGGATTGGCAGGAATTCAGTTGGCTCGTCTATATCTCTGTAGTCTATGTCACTGATTCGGATCTCAAATCACAACGTTTTTAGATGTTTTGTATGCCGTCTATATCTCTATAGTCTATATCACTGATTCGGATCTCAAATCACAACGTTTTTATATGTTTTGTATGGCTAAGTTAAGCCAACAAACTTGACACTTCTTTTTTGGAAGAACTTGACACTTCGACTGTGATAAATCCGTAGACATGCAACTACCCTGGAACATGAACAAACTAGCTCTTTCTGAACTTCTTTTTCAACTCTCCAGAAATTCAGCCTTATTCTTTAAACCTTTTTTAACTCCCTTGAAATTCAGCTCTTATCATTAGTAATTTCCTAACAATCTATCAGCATCCAGTCCTAAATGACACCAAATTGAAATTCCAATCCCAAATTCAGGAAAGAAGAACTGCAAACACCACCCAAAAAATTAAGACAATAATGGATTTTCTAACACATCAGAGGCAGATAAACTCTTTTTGTCGAATCATACAAGATAATAACATGGAAGACAGCCCCTCCCACTAGGAAAAGGTAGTTTGTTATTATCTCTTTGCAAGTTCCATATCATCAATAGTCACTTATCTCAACCATAAGAGAAGATCGAGGCAAGTAGTGTCCCTAGCTAGCTTTACTAGTAACCACCCCTCAGAGCAAGGACAAGATGGAGGACGGAGCCACCTTCGATGTTGTAGTCCTTCGCAGTCTTGTCATCTGCAAGCTGCTTACCAGCATAAATCAACCTGCGTGGAGCAAAATAATTACATTGTTAGTTCGGGTGATCCAAATCCAATTTCACAGAACACAGAAAGAATAGCTCATCACAGCAGAAACATCGAACAGAAGGACAATAGGTGCAAGTACACCCAGGCTTTGTATACCTTTGCTGCACGGGAGGAATGCCTTCTTTCTCCTCAACACGCTCCTTGATCCTATCAATCGTGTCGGTGGGCTCAATGTCGATTTCGATCTCCTTTCCAGTGAGAGTCTTAACCTTGATCATAGTACCACCCCTGAGCCTGAGGACCAAGTGAAGAGTAGACTCCTTTTGAATGTTGTAGTCAGCAAGTGTGCGTCCATCTTCCAACTGCTTGCCAGCAAATATCAAACGTTGTTGGTCTGGAGGAATCCCTTCCTTGTCCTGTCACAGTGAGCAAACGAGCTTGTTAATTCAGTTTGCACTGCTTGAACTAGCTGCTAGCCTGCTACTATTAACCGATGCAACAGCTAAGACAAGTTAGCAATGCAGGATTATATTCTTATCACAATGGCAAAATATGATCTACTTCTTGAAAGGGGGAATGGATGTACGATTGTCAACGAAATGTGAAATGCATAAAGACAATGATCCCAGCATTTCCGTGGGGAATCAAATAAAGGGTACTCAATTCAAGATGACTACTGCATCAAATATAACAAGAAAAAATACATGAAATTAGAAAAAATATCTTTTTTGTCAGGATATTAAGCGAGAAATCAAGTGATATTAAAGTATGCAGTATCTTCTTTCTGGTACTGAACTGAATCAGATAACCATTGTGTGAAACTGTGAATACAAGAAAAATGAGTGGGCATCGACAATATTATATAATACTCACCTGCACGAGTCTAAATTTTCAGAGAAACTGTCCTCTTTTCGAATTGTGCTCAAGGTGTACAAGTAAAAAAAAGTGCTTAAGGTGTATGTCAATATAATTACAGTAGTAAACCTCTACAGCTGTACTCAATCACGCAACAATTCTAACTATGCTCCCCGCCCCTGGAGCAAAACCAAACTTCAACAGATGGTTTCCTGAGATAAACCATCAGAACATAACTCCGACGGCCTACCCAACCAACGCAAGCCCCATCGGAATCATGACAAGAATTAGCATAAACAGCATGGACAACTAAATTAGGGTAAAGTAGCAGCGCGGATGGATCAATCAGGTCCCGCCGAAGGGGGAAGGACATCAACGATCTAAGGGAGCGTAGTCCCCTCACGAAACCAACCGAGCAAGACTCAGCCAGACTGCGCGACCTAGCACGAGGAATAAATCGAGAAGGCGTGCGCGGACCTGAATTTTGGCCTTGACGTTGTCGATGGTGTCGCTGCTCTCCACCTCGAGGGTGATGGTCTTCCCCGTCAGGGTCTTGACGAAGATCTGCATCTTCTCCCCTGCTCGTGTCGTGTGGCGGCGGAGGGTGCGTGAGAAGGAAGCGGAGGCGAAAACCAAACGGAGAGAAATCTCTTTTTCTTTTTTCCTCGGGGTCCCGTGGATTTATGGAGGGTGGCGTAGGGAACCCGTGAGCCAATTTTCCAGTCGGGCACTCGGGCTCAGACTTCCGACCCGTCCCATTACGTTTTATAGTTCGGACTTCGGAACTTCTTGATTTTTCTCCTGCAACGATACTTGATCTTAATCTTCAGGGAAAAAGTTATATTCAGAGTCAAGATTTCTGGCTCCCCCGTAAAAAAAAAGGATTCCTGACTCCCGAGTTACAGTGATCTGTTATGTTAAAAAAAACTGAAATCATATAGACGAGTTAAAAAATAAACAAATCCAGATATAGCCAACGATTATCCACAAACGTGCGAAATATCAATTTCAAATATTTTGTATTGTGAGTTATGTAAGAATGACAAAAATATGGATCTGAGTGTGTATTTCAAATATCTAAATTTTATCAGATTTTGTCATTTTTATGCAGCTCATAATTCAAATAATTTTGTATTGCAATTTTCCACGCTTGTAGGATATATCATTGGCTTTAAAAAAAAAGATAATTGAAACATATAATAGAAGTTTTGAATATTTTAAATTATAGAGAGCACTCAAAGTCGGGAGCAAAAAAGAAACTTTCCGTTATATTCATGCACACAAAATAACATGGACTCATTGACGAATCGGTTCGGGTCGAGGCGATGGACACCAAACAATGAGTTCCAGACGGCGATGCGCTTCATGGTGAAAGAACCACGAGGTGATCCACTTCCGGTAGATCAAGGGTCTGGAATCTAGAAATTTTAGAGAATTTAATTCCTTAGAATTTTTTTTCTCATATTGCTTTGTTTGGTTTGTCGGTTTTGAATAGGTGTCCTTTCTTATGGTCTGCTTCGCATGTAATTTCATATTAATAATTAGATAGTTCTACGAGCATCTCCAACCGGTTTCCCCAAACCATCCCTATGTGTTCAACGGACAGCCGAGACATGCCCAGACAGGAGAGACTAAAATAGTGTACCAAATCGGTCCCCCAAACTCTCCCTCTATGACCGGGGCTATCCGGCTCCTCTCAAACTCACCCCATATATGGACTGAGTATGAGGGCGTCAGCGCCTGTCCGCTGACCCACTCTAAACTACTTTTCACTTTCTTTTTCTTTGTTTTGTGCTTCTTTCATGTTTCCTCCAATAATCACATTCAAGTGTCCGGACAATTTAGGAGACATTGTTCGAGTCTTCGAGACACACACTTTTAAGGGTCCAAAGTGGCCACGTCGGACAATTTAGGGGCTAAATTTGCTCATTGTGGTTGGAGATGCTCTAACGTCATGATTTTTTTTTGCTTTGTTCCTATCACAACTATGGATGCACACAATCCTTCACAAAAATTTCAATATTTTTTTTTGTAATACAGCCAAGTGACATGACTTTCTGTTCTTACGTTTCAATTATTCCTGAGTTTTGCAAATCTTGCGAACAATAAGCCCCAGTGTGGGTTGGCCGGGTGGGAGAGAAGAAGACCGCAGATTACAGAATATCACAAAAAGAGAGCTCCGCTTACATAACACGCATCCCTGGCGGCAGAAATAAAGCTCATGGCGTTCAGAACCAGCGGCGTCCACACGCTACGAGCATAGCAGATACCACCACCACTGGCTCGCACACGGCACAGCGTGGTATGGGTGCCTTCAGTCACACGGGCCACAACATTGGCTGGTAACAGAACTGCAAGTGGGATTGTATGTGTTCTAATACTGAGTTTCGCAAAAAAAAAAAACTGTTGTAGTACTGAGAGTTGAGCGAATATATCCAATCCAACCAGTGGACCAGAAGGAGCAATGTCTCCAAACAATTCACCATCTGGAGAAAGTTCAACACGGTACCATTATACAAAATTCCTTATCTGTGGTGCTGAACGCCTAGGGGAAAAACATGCCCCTTATCAAACTGGAATGTCCAGTGATGAAACGTTGAGTTTGTGTTACTCTACCAGAATCCAGTGTCCAACAGAACCTGCAGCGGAGCGAGGCATCAGACCTTGAACCCTTCGGCTCTCAGGCACTGGAGATGGGCTTCGATCAACTTCCCGCACGCGTCCTCGCCATTCTGCACGATGCACTCGTCTCTCAACTTCTTCGTCTCTGGGCAGGCACAGCATATCTTCTTCTTTGGCTCTGTGTCGGGGCTGGAGCTTGTCCGGTTTTCTCTTCTGAAACCGGTGCGGCGGTTGTCACAGATGCAGTGTTCCCCATCTCTGAAATAATTGTAACAGTAAGTATTAGGTCAGTGCCAAACGTGGTAGGAAAACCAACTGTTTAATTAACAGAGCTATCAATCACGAAGGCTTTAGAACACTGAAGTCTGAACCTGCTAGTACTTTTTTTATTTAGAGGATACACAGTTTTTCATTACCTTGCTTTAAAAAAATAAAACACATATGGTATTACCAGTTTCAGATGTTCAGAACACACACAGTTCGAAAGCAGAACAAACCTGCTAGTACGATCATGTTCACTGTATACAGTATTCAGATAATAGAACCCAACGGCATCAAGAAATTTGAACCATGGAGACTTTAGAACACTGAACCTGTAAGTGTACTTTTTAGACGATACACAATTTTCATTACTCAGCCTTTGCAAGCCAACAAAGTATTAGATTACGGAGCAGGGTTACCAGTTTCAATAAGTTCAGAAATCACCCAATTCGAAAGCCAAGTAGTGCATGCCAGTGCAACTTGTATCATCACTTTCAGTGTATACATTATTCAGATAGTGTAATTGAATAGCAACATAGCTCCTTGTGGCAATAACAGAAGTTTTCAGAAGTACACCAAGCTACAAAGTTGCAAAAGAAAAGGAGGGCCAATTGCGAAATAGAGATCCTATCCAATCAAAACTGGGTATGCGCCTTAACAGTGTCGTCAACACCATTTGAGCTGTTGAGATAACAAACTAGCTATGGTCCAAACAAATGGAAAATACAGTTAACGGTAAGTAAATTCAAGGGAAACATTGATAGTGTACAGACTCTCACACTTCATGGTTTAACGATCTGCACAGACAACCCTTTTGTAAAGAGGGCTGATAGCATATAATAACTTCACACATCTTCAAATGTTAATGATTCACGGTAAGTGTCTAAACAGCCTAGCTCAGGTAAATGCCTAGACACCCTCAAGTTGGAGAGGCAAACCTGTTCGACCATCTTTCGACAGGGTTGCTAATTCAGCGTGTGCTTCATGCATTTCTACATAGGTTGCCTCTGAATTTAACTACTCAACAATGACGAGAAGCTTCGTATTCTCGACAAAGAAAATGTGGAGAAGCTTTACTGCTCTACTCCCATAAAGCAACTTCAGAATAGGACTTCATGTAATTCAAGCATACAAAATCCAGGCACATGCTCGGTTATGGAGGGATCTGACAAGGAGACTGCACCAAAAAATATTCCTAAACAAAACCTAGCATAGACATCTCATTTACAATCCCACGCCACACAAAATCAATCATCGTTCTATTCATTTCCCAAGAAATCCACGGCAATTCAAGCCAAGCTAATCCTAAACTTATCAAATAGAATTCACCACCTAACAGCAGGGAGAAGTAAAACGCATATCGGAATCATGGAGCCCATTTTCCCCGTCAGTTGAGCATCGAGGCGGGAGGCTAAGACGACATCTAGAATTCGTAACCAAGAACAACAAAGCAATACGTCTGACCATCGAGCTACACACACCTCGGAAAGAGCAGCGGAGGGATCAGGGTTTACCGATCAAGGGAGCTCCGGGATTCGGCGGGAGGGGGTAAGAGCGCAGCGCGAAACTGGAGCTCGCCGGATCCAAACTCTCTCTTTCGTCTGGAAGAGGAACTGCGCCGCACGACAGAGGGTTCTAGAGGAACCCCGACCCAGTTGCCCCGTCTGAATCGAACCAGCCTACTCCGACCGTTCCATCTGGACCGTTGCTTTTCAGATCGGACGGTACCGGACGCTTCAACTGGGCACGAGTAGACACTAGGCAGACTTCCGAGTTCCGATTCACAAATTAGTCCCCCTCTTCCTTACGCCGCCGCAGACAACATCGGAGGGAGAGATCGATCATGGTGGCGCCGAACGTGAAGGCGGAGACGATGAGGCTGATGGACCAGAGGACGGCGCTGGAGGCGGAGATGAACGCCATCATCGCCGCCCTCTCCGCGCCGGGCGGGCCGGGCATCACCGCCGGCCTCGTCGACGCGGAGGTACAGTGGGGGCTCCCGCGTTTTCCCCCGCACCCGAAACCCTAGCCTGAACTCCTAAGCTCTGTCGTCCGCTCCTCTTCCTCTTTTTGGACTGTTCGGTTGCTAATCGCGGTTGTCTCTGGTTCGGTGCTTAGGGTTTCCCCAGGGCCGACATCGACATCCCGGCCGTCATCGCCCAGCGCCGCAGGCTCGGTGGTATGCTCTCACTCGAATTCTGCTCGCGCTTATTCCATTGTATCGTTACAGTTAACTGTCATTGCGCTTCGATGCTCTATGTTTGTTTTGATGTATGCCGTGCCGTGGACCGTGTGGTGCTCCACTAAAGCATTCGGGATTATGAATTAGATTTTGCCAATATGCTAATATTTGGGACCAGTAATGGGGATGCAAGTCTAGTTATACCTGGCAAGTGTTAAGAAAATTAGATATCAGGGCATGGTCTTTTGGCATCGGTAGCGAAGTGATAGTGGTACGATCTTGAACAAATAGAGGAGATAAGGGGGTAAAGATATGGTGCTGTCTGTTGTGCTACGTTAAATGGAACTAAGTAGGGGATGCTAAACTGATGGCCATAAGGTGTAGAGGAAAATAACAATCGAACATCTTTTAAGGTTAGAATTTCATGGCAGGATGAATTGAGATTTCTGTAAATGAGCTGAGTATGGCTCACTGTCTTGTCCTCCTTGCTGAGTAAGGTAACAGTTTGGCCCGCGAATTAGTCGGACAGACAAAATGTATTTCTGTGCATCATTACAATGTGTATACTCTTAATGTTCTCATCTTGATGTAAATTGTAATTGGTACTTAGACTGCATAATGTCCACTGCAGAGCTGAGAAATGACCACAAGGATATTACAATCAAAATTGAGAAGAATTTGGAAGATTTGCACTCTACAAAATTATCAAGAAGTGAGCAACCAATCCCGAGAATTTCTGGTAAGTTTAACACTCTGCCAAAGTAACATTGTGATGATGGTAAATGTCAACGTTAAAAAAAGCGTACGCTTAGACATGCTTAAGCGTGAAAGCGAGCGCATCGTTCAGGTATCGCTCAGGATTAGGCCTGAGCGGCCCATTAGGCGCTGAGCGGCCCAAATTTGGAGAGAAAAGGAGGCCAACGCTGAGTTAGGGTTCCAGCGCGTACCCGTTCGTCCACACTCGCGAGGCAAATCAGACGAGGCAGACCAGAGAGCAGAGAGGCGGCGCTCAGCCCCGTGCCCCGCGCCGGATCTCCCTCCTTTGCTCGTCCTCACCCTACTCCTGGCCCCCCCTTGCTGCTGCCTGCCGGATCTCCCCCTGCGTGCCTCATGGAAGCTCACGGGAGTGGAAGCCGGATCTCCCCATGCGTGGCTCATGCAAGCTCATGGGAGTGGATCTTGGGTGTGGATCGATCAGTGTGTGTGTTGTGCTGAGATAGTACTGGAGGAGCACGAAGGATTGGTTCGGGTGTTGTGTGAAGATAGAATGGGGGCGGGGGAGAATTGCAAAGTGGCCAATGCTTGCTAGTTAGGGCAACGACGATGCGCTTCTTTGCTCGTCACGTGCTTGCTTGGGTGCGTTCGGCCTGGCTGGGCCGGCCCAGTTTGTCTTTTTTTTCTCTCTAGAATTGCTTATACATGCCTAGAATTCCTTCCTATTTTCTGTCCGTACATATTCGTACAAAACGCTTAAGCGCCGCTTAATCTCGCTTAAGCAGTGGTTCCTCTGATCGGAGGCTGACCGCTCGCTTACCGCTTTTTTGAACCTTGGTAAATGTGCATCCAAAGTTGTAGATAATGGCCAATTTCATCTTCTCAGATGTCTATAAGGAGGACAGGACAACAAATATGTCTTGTTTTTTTCTATAAATATTGTACTCCCTCTGTCCACAAAATAAGTTTCTGACTTTCAGATTCCCCAATGCATGATTGTAACTAATTTTTATCATAATATACTAGCCAAATAATAGACCTCGTTTATTATTGAAATACTATTGAAGACAAATCAAATGAAATTATTTTGTCGAATCTATAGAGTATTATATTTAACGGTCAAAGTTTTAAAAGGGTTGACACTATAAATCTGAAGCTGGCCTTTGTTTAGAGGAGGAGGGAGGAAATCTTGAGATATGACATATTCAAAGTTCGTCTTGTCTCTGGAGTTCCTTGCCTTCTTTGGTGTTCCATGGCTTTCTTTATGACATCATCTTGTACTGATCTTTATAATGAGTCAACACTTTGTAATTTACTTATGTTCACTAATGCTGACACTTGAATTACCCTCAGTTACTGAATTTTGTAGCATCTTGATAATGTTTATAACGGCATAAACACAGACTTTGATGTCCTATCATTATTTGCACATTGGCGTGTTAAACATCCAGTTACCTTGTAACAAGTTCGTGCTTGAGCATGAGTGAAGGAAATTAGTCGCTGATCTCCATCATTTTTTATTTGATTGCATGCAGGTACATCAGCTCAACTGGATGGTGGGTTATCTCAAAGTGATCCCATGGAAGAAGATTCGGTCACCAGACTTCCTTTTGCTATGATTGATGAAATCGCAGATGGTTCTCCCGCTGCTGTGGATGGCTTGCTACTTGGGGACGAGATAGTGAAGTTTGGGAGTGTCGAAGCTGGTGACAGATTGCAAGAAAGGCTTGTTTCTGAAGCTATTTCCAATGAGAACAATCAAGTATCTCTACTTATCATTCGTCAGGGATCACCAATGAACTTGGCAATCACACCAAGAAAGTGGAATGGAAGAGGGCTTATGGGGTATGTTTTACTAAGCCTTTGTATCAATTGTTCTATTGCGCTTTCAGCCTATCAAAAGTATCAGATTTCCTTCTTCAAAACTCTTCTAAAGTAAATATGTATGTTGCCTGTTGTTGTCACATCAGATCCTCCAGTTACTTCCCTTGTTACAAATATTACTAGCGGCGTATACCTTAGCTCTTAAATGTAACCAAAGTTGACATGAACTAGATATGACACAACACTACCTTAATTGTTATATGGGCACTTTTTTCTTGGAAAAGGACACCGAGACTTTATGAACAAACATATTTTGGCGATTTTGTTATTTTATAATCTTATGTCTGTTGGAAACAGAAATTGCAGAGAAACCCACGTACTCTTACCTTAGTAATAACATCAGACCTCAGGTTCTAGACAGTTACAGCAAACACAACCCCCCTATTTTGTCTATGTTAAAAAGAACCTATTTTGTAGTAATGTCCTGCCTAGTCAGCGATTTGCCTCAATCCCGATGCCGAAGTGGTACCCTTTGGCACCAGGGTCGAAGCCAGGAAATCTTTCCATTGGTGTCATCCTTCTAAATATGCCGGTATCATTGTCTATTGCTAAGAGATTTCTCAAATTATAAAAAGGATTAGCACAAAACTGTTGGTATCATTTGACTTTAATGCTTGTATGCTAGCTCCACCACTGTTGGCACCACATCGGCAACCCTACCTGCTACTAGGAATGGATCGTATTTAACCACAAAGCAGCATGCAAGTGCTGGTGAGAACATTACCTGAGGCATCTGCACCATGACATAATGAAGATGGGTCACTTCATGTGTCTGTTCTTTGTTAGTTCTGCTACTACTTTGGTGGTATTTTTTCCCCTCTGTTTACTGATTGCCACCGGCACATCACATGAAGACATGTGGCAAGTTTAGTATACGTGTTAACGAGCTATATGATCATTCTTATTTCTGTGTTGACGCCTTCCTAACCGCAACTTTGTTTCATGCGCTCCCAGGTGCCATTTCCGAATCTTATGAAGAGCCAGTCTATAGTCTACCGAAGAATGGGGGTGCTTTCCCGTCTGCGCTTGTGCAGACAGCTCTTGCAGCTCTACATTTCATCATCGAACTAAACTCTGAATGCATGTAGTACTTTACCTGTAGCTGGCTTACAACACGCTGCCACGGGAAAACAATCCAGGTTGCCTTGGTTGCAAGCTTTATTTGGTACATTACCCCCCTGCGCTTTTGATGTATAAGCCCGAAAAAAGAACTATGCCTATGAGTTTGGTAATGATGTACTAGGAAACCTGAAGTCAAATGAAGTTGAATCGTATGGACAGAGGAAAAAAAAGGCCATTTGTCTGCAATTGTGGAAAGGTCCTATCTGGTCTTGGTCTTCCACAACGGAGACTGCTTTTTTTTTTTGCATTTTCCATACTAGTATTCATACGAAGAGAACAAGTACAAGGCCAAATACACGAGGAAAAAGAAGGAGAATACAGAGGCAACACTGCCGTGGCATGCCGTCAACCGCAACGAGGAACCCCAGCCAGCACGAACTCCACCACCGGAGGCGAGGAAGAACGCCGCAGCCCGGAGACCTGCACCCTGGAGCGGAGGAGCTTCTAGCCCGGAGGCGTCTGAGAGCCGCTACAAGCACCAGCTCCGCAGCTTTAGAGTCTGAGTGAAGGCAAACTAACGGATGGCAAGAGCTAGCCTACTTGATTCTTTTCCATGAAAAGGAACCAACACATCAGAGTTATATTATTTATCTAGTGGACATTCCTATTTTTATATCCAGTGATGCTGCCTGCACTGATTAGCTCCACTTAAACTCCTGTGCATACACACTTATAGACTTCTAAAATTAGGGGTGCTGGTGGTTAACCTAGGACAACCATCTGTCATGGCTGTTTCTTTAATTGGATATATGCTAAAGGTGTTCGGATATGGGAGTTCTAATTAAGGGTAAAGCATCTTTTTTGAAACTTAACCGGCAGGAGCTCTGCCATCGCATTATAAAGAGATAAAGGAGGCTGTTTACTTTTGCAGGTTTTTTGGAGGCTAAAGAGACAAAGGACCCTGCTAAGAGGTATGCAACAACCTCTGCTTATGATTAGAGGTGTGACCCAGCAAAGATATCCTTGTGATACAAAAATGTTGGACGGCAGCATAAAGGGAAGATGGATCTTATGAAATGCGACTCCATGACATGGAGTGGGGCCATTGCCATGTAAAATGTTGACAGCTATGCGGCACCTAATGAGCAAATTAAACGCTAGAACAATTGTGAAAAAAATAGTTCATAGGACCTCTTATGGAAAAATAGTTCATGGGCACATGTCTATCGATCTTCTCTATCTTATGCCAATACCGTACATCGCTTGTTCTGTCCTATCAAAAATCAACACTGAGCCAGGTCGTGCTATCAGAGTAATATTCGCAAATTTACCTAAAATTCTTGTTCTAGTACCTGATACATCTTTATCAATTCACTAAACTAAAACACTAGATACAAAACCAACAACAGAGAGCTACAGTAAAACAGTAAAACATAAGGTTACATCAAAGTGCTTCAACTTTGTTGACCGTAGCTCCATCTTTTGCATCTTGTCTTGTACATGTACCCCTTTTTTTTTGAAGGGGTATATGTACCCCCGGTGAAGAAACTAAGAAACTACAGATCACCAAACCGGCATAAGTTGAACTGCCCTCAAAGATTTTAGGCTTGATAATTTTGATCTCACGGGCATTTCAATGCACACTTAGGCCCAAGAGTACTAAGATCTTAGGTTGTGGGAAAACAAACTCCAATATAAAACACTGCCTGATTGGGAAATTCCGTCGTGCCCTCAACTCGCTGAATCTTCGTGAGCTACACCTTAACGGCAGGTTTACCTGGTCAGCGAAGAGCCAAACCCTACCCTCACCCTCACCAAGATTGACATGTGTTTGCACAAATGACCGGTAAATGTTGTTCCCCGATGCCAACATGCAAGTCCTGGCAGCCACTTGTAGTGACCACTCCGCTCTCCCGCTAGGGAGGGGGGGGGGGGGGGGGGGGGGGAGAACACTGCGGCCCGTCGTTCAAGTTTGAGCACTTCTGGCTTTGCATGCATAGGTTCACCGAAACGGTCTATATTGCCTAAGCTAAGGAGGTTATCACCTCTGACCTCATTCGGTATGCACATCGAGCTCGGCCGCACGGGTCGTGCATTGAAATAATGGCACCATCACTCTACTGGCAAAGGAGGTCTCATTTGGCAGCTCGATTGCACGGAGGAATCGAGAGGGCTCACCCCTGAGTAACTTGATCTAAGGAATAATCTCAAGATCCGGTTCCTCAGGCACGTCTCGGCGGAGAAAACCTAGATCTGACAGTGTGCTTGCATGACTTGGCTGCAGGTGGGATACGCAAATATGAAGCTATTCCACATGAGAGCGAACGGTCATCGCCGCAAGAACTTCATCTAGACCCTCAATACCGACGTGGGGATTGCGATTACCAGATAGGACAAGGAGTGTGAACTTCACAGGCAATGCACACTTAACCTCCCCGGAGCACATAACGTTTAACATAAACTGGAATGACATCGGTTACCATCCTTTTGATCTCTCTTAGCTTGACACCAGCTTCGGGGAGGCAGAGATTAAGGATGTTAGGCTCTCCCTCCCTTCGGTGAAGGCCCTAGGTTCAATTGATTCATTGGTGAATTCTTCAAGTGATGCTGGGATGTTATCGAGGTGGAAATTGTTCCCACGATTATTCAACTAATTCAACACCCTTCCAGTACAACCGGCCCGATCTACTCGGCCAACATCATTTTGATGTCTAAGAAGGAGAATGTTGCATGTGTGGGGGACTATAGGCTCAACTCATCCTCTCGAAAATCTTCTCCAAGGTTATTGCAAACCGGCTCGCCCCAAGACTCGACGAGATAGTCTCAAAATTGCAGGGCACTTTCATAAAAAAGCGTTGCATTCATGACAACTTCCTCCACGGCTAGAACATTATAAGAGAGCTTCACTGTTGCAAAATCCTAGGACTTCTCCTCACGTTTGACATCTCCAAAGCCTTCGACTCAATCAACTGGGCTTATCTGATTGAGGTGATGCAATCGGTGGGGTTTGGGCCTTACTATCGTGACTGGGTTTGTGATTCATGAGAATCATCATCCTCTAGAGTGTAACGTAATGTCGACAGAGGTTCCCCCGTTCATGCATGGTAGAGGGCTTCGCCAAGGAGACCTGTTGTCCCATTGCTCTTCGACAATGTCATTGACCCTCTTCAACACCTCTTGTACCTGCCACTAATCGCGGCATTGTCCAACTTGTGCGCACAGGCAAGACCCGCCTTCGAGTTTCCCTATACGCGGATGATGCTATCATCTTTGCCAACCCTGTCAAAGAGGAGATACAAGATATTTCTGACATTCTAAATTGCTTTAGCCTTCACGTGGTCTCTCCACAACCCTAAAGTCAAAAGTTTTCCCGATTCGTTGCTCTCAGATTGAGCATGCAGACGTTCTCTCAATGTTCCCTGCAAAGATTGCCCCTTTTCTAGGTGCTTTCTTGGTCTTTCACTCCACTATCACAGGCTTCGGAAGGTGGATATTTAGCTTGTGATCGACAAATGCAGCTCCAAGCTCCCTAGCTAGAAGGTCAAACGCCTTGACAAAGTCGGCCAGGTTACTCTTGCCAATTCGGTCCTCACCGCCACTATGAGTTAGCACCATGCAGTCATTCCCGTCCCCAAGAGGGCCCTGAACAAATTGAATGACATCACTAGGAAGTTGACCCCCCTGAACAAGACGGGAGGATAACATTGGGAGTAGGAGCCTCGGAGGGTCTACAAAGAGATCCAAGGGGAAAACTGGATCAAATCCATCTCTCAAAATGGCCGACCCAGCCAAACTCGTGCAATTCATTGGCCTTTGGCCCATCATCAAAAGTGTCAACCTCAACCCCAACGTGCTTGACTCCATCCTTTGGTTGTGGACTGCAAATGGGGAGTACTCTACGAGTTCAGCATACTAGATCCAGTTTCGAACGCTCCCACCTAGATTTGAGGCTACCAAAATTTGGTCGAATAATACTGAGCCGAAATGCCAAATCCTCTCTTGGCTTTCCATCCAAGTTCATGCGCTCACCGTGAACATGTTGGCAGTGAAGGGTTGGCCTCAAGACCTGATTCGTCCACTCTTACTCAGATGTTTAGACACATCGGCCCACCTTGACAGTGTGGAACATAGTCCACGTTTGGTCTGTTGACCAGTCTGCCTAACCAAACTATCCGACCACTTCACTTGAGGATTGGTGGAATTGCCTCATCTACAATGCTCCCAAGACAATTGTTAAAGTTGTAGCGGCAGACTTATCTACATGATGTGGAATGTGTTGAAGGAACGTAACCGAAAGGTCTTCGCTAGAGAGCGGCTCACCTATTTGGAAGTGGCCTTCATTACCTACCAGAGCATCACCCCATTCTCTAGTGCATCTCGATAGTTTGATACCAATAGTGAGTAGTCCACATTCAGTTTTTATTTTTGTTTGGTTTTGGGTAGGCCCCTTAAACATATCCCTCTTAGCATTTTTTAGGATTTCTCTCCATCGTAAATGAAATAGTCAGAGCTCTTGCCGGGTTAGCCCAAAAAACATCTTTAAGAGCTCCATGAGTCGTCCACCCACATTTATACCTAAGACCGATGAATGTATTGTGGCGGGGAGGAAGATTCCACTCGCAGGGAAGGTTACCTAACTATTGTAATGTCGCCAAAGAGAGGAAACGCGGAACGGCGGAATCTAAAAACAGGAGACCCACTTACAAAGAATGCTTGACACCACCATCAGCACCACCATCGGCAAAACATGCTGAAATGTTGGACGATGATTGATTTTGTTGGGAATCCCGAAGAGGAGGGATTATGTAGATAGCAGCAAAGAATTTTCCACGATTGAGAACCAATTGTCGAACCAATAGAAATATTAAGTCTTCACGTGTACACAAAGCACATAACTAAGTTGACCCCAAAGATTTTTGCAATCGTTGTAGTCAGCTCATGTATCTCTACCATATTTTTTTCGCTACTATAATATATCATGGTAATGGTTGTCAAAAAAAAGTTGACCCAACGTCTAGGTAGGTTGTCAAGCTTCTTGTCTCGCTAAAACAAGGTTTAAACATATGGTGTGGTAAGTATTAATTTAAAACAACAAAAGTAAAAACGGACCAATGAGCCAGCAACGGTGAAAAGCAAGTAATTAAACGACGTTGTAACAATGTAAACAGATTTACCGGGGGCCATACCTTCACTAGAGGTATCTCTCCATAATAACAGAACAACTGTTGCGTAAGAAAATTAAAGCTGGGCAATTGGCAGAGTTGGAAACTAGCACTATGATATAAGAAAACTTCATGGTATTATTCATGTAGACATCATGTCAAACATATTTCATGCCTGATTATTTAGCTATATTCCTGTGCATTTAGCCGTTTGGTATCATTTCATGCATGATTGTTTAGCTATATTCACAAAGATGACGTTGCCTTCCTGTGGCCACCCATTATCATCCTCCACCTGGGAGGCCATGACACCATCGCCGCGTTCTCCTTGGACGACAACAACTTATGGCTGAGACACTTGCTCAATCTCGTGGTCCAAGTCACTCTAACCTTGTATGCCATCTAGACGTCGTCTCATGTACTCCCATACTAGTTGAATTTAGCACGCCACGCCCTTGGTGTTTTTTTTTTGTACAAAATATATATTTTTTTGTTCGGCAAAATGTTGGCCAAATTGGAGTGTTGAAACATGTTTTTATTTTGTTATGAATAGGCAACATTTTTGTTGTGAGTTTTTTTTGATATATTGTGTATAATATTCAAATTTTTAGTGGTTTGAAATGTTCGAACATGTTTGTAGTTCGACGGCAATATTTAATTGAAATTAGGGAAATCCATGTGAATTTGATTCCACATTTGGGAAAAGTTTATTCGTACGGTGTCCAAATTTTGGCCAAATTGAAATGTTTAAATATATTTGTAATTTTCTATAAGCATTTTTTTAGCATTATCGATATATTTAATGGAATATCGGTATATTCGCTAAAATGTTGGCCAAATTGGAATTTGCAAACATGCTGTTTATTTTGTTATGAATAGGCAGCATTTTGTTGAGCATTATTGATGTATTTTGTAGAATATTCAAATGTTTAGTAGTTTGAAATGTTCGACCATGTTTGTATTTCGTCGTCAATATTTAAAATTTGAATTACCTTTAAATGGTAACCGAATTTGAATATTCCATTTTTTTAAACATAATTAGGTTGTATGTATTTTTCTGATTGTTTTGATATTGAATTATAATTTGTTTGAATTTCAAAAATTGGTGAAAGTGGGAAGCTTTTTGTATGTTTTTTTTGTCGGCTTTCAAATGCTCAAATTTGGAAGCCATTGAAAATTTTGAAGTTTTCGAATTTGGAATTTGGTCGTATGGCATAAATAGTAAGCGTTTATTTGTTTGTGTTAATGTTGATATATTTGTCATATTTGTGAATGCAGTGGTGGGAGAAATTCAAATTTGAAGATGTACCCATTCAAAAGTTGTTTAGATTTGAATGTATTGAAATCAAAAAAAGGAGAAGTTTACATTTAGAAATTGTTCAAATTCCAAAATTGTTTACAGCTGTTCGTATTTTTTTTTTGTGGTTTTTAAGTGCTCAGATTCAAAAGGCATTGGATATTTTAAAGTTTTCAAACTTGAAATTTGATCAAATGCTGTAAATAGTCAGTGTGTTTTTTGTGTGTGTTAAAGTTGGTATATTTGTCATATT
This sequence comes from Poa pratensis, assembly GCA_947311845.1. Lineage (NCBI taxonomy): Eukaryota > Viridiplantae > Streptophyta > Magnoliopsida > Poales > Poaceae > Poa > Poa pratensis. The sequence goes on from CAMZMU010000096.1 coordinate 22,395,155, forward strand.
TGTGAATACTTGGTGGAAAAACTTCAAATTTTATAAAGGTGCACATTCGAAAGTAGTTTATATCTGAATATTTTGAAATTTTGTAGAAGAAATTTACATTTACAACTTTTTTCTAATTTGGTTAAATAGGGTAGGCCCGCCCGTCAGAAATTTAACAGCTTATGAAATTATTTTTGAGAAGGGAAAAAATCCGTTATATTCTAGAGCATGTCCAATTTTTAAGCAAACTGGAATGTTAAAAATGTTTCTGTTTGCTTATCAATTTCTAATTTAAGTATATAATGAGTGCGAAAGCACATTTATTTAACTGAATTCCATAATTAGAGAGTTTGTTTTGTGAAGTTCAACCCCATGTAATTGTCCATATAATTGGAGCAAGTGCATTGGTTGTTTTTTTTTTCAAATTTTGGCCAAATTGAAATGTTTTGTTCATATAGTGTAGAATATTTCCAATTTTTAAGCAAATTGGAATGTTTTAACATGTTTTTTTCAAATTAATTTTTAATTTAAGTCCATAGTGAATGGAAAATGCTCATATATTCAATTGAATTCCATAGTTCAGTTTTTTTTAAAATTCAAATCCATACAATTGTTGATATAGTTGGAGTGAGTGCATTTGTTTTATTTTTTTATTTTTTTACTGAATTGGAATGTTTAAATATGTTTGTAGTTTGTCCTAATTAGTAAGCACTTTTTTTGTGATTAGTTTGAGTTATTGTTCGTATTTTTCCGGTAGAAAGATTTGAAATTTTTGAACCTGTAACATTATTCGTTTTCTGCAATTATCATTTTCTGGAAATTCCCGCGAAAAGAAAGAAACACTGACAGGCCGGGCCCACTGTGACATTGTTAAACATGCATGAATTTGACATAATTAGATAGAAATTTTTTTGCTGAACATTTTGATATATAATTTGCATTTTTCATCATATGTGGCATGATAAATTAAGAAGTTCATTTTAAACTCTACAAAATGGATAATAATTTAAATGGGGTCCAAATACCACTAAAAGCAATATTTGGAAGAAGCACCGTAATTTAGAAAAGTGGCATTGTAGTAATTGTAGGCAAATCTTATTTTAAGTTGTTCAATCATGCATGAATTCGACATAAATAAATGACCAAGTATTCGTCTTTGATAATGTTGTAATTCACTTTGGATTCACGTGTTATCAATAAAAACCAACACTGCAAAGGAAGGAAATAATCAACACATGGTATAATGTAGTGCGCATACGAACATGTGTAACATGATAAATTAGGGAGTTCATTTTAAACCCTAGAAGATGGATAATAATTTAAATGGGGTCCAAATACCACTAAAAGCAATGTTTGGAACAAACTTCATATTTGAAGAAAATGGCATTTTAGTAATTGTAGGCAAGTTTTAATTTTAGTAATTGTAGGCAAGCATTTAGTAAAGTCAATATATAATTTGAGGAATTGCATCTGAGTTACATATTTAGAGGAAGTTATTTTAGTTTTTTTGATCAAATGTTATAAATAGTCAACGTTTATTTTTGTAGTCATGCTGTTTTTTTGGTCGTATCTGTAATTACCGTGGTGTAAAGAATTCAAATTTGTAAATGCCCGCGTTCAAATATTTTTTGGATTTAAATTTGTTGGAAGTCGAAGGAAAGTTTGTATTTGTAAGTTGTTCAAATTTCAAAAATTGGTAGAGTTGGGAAGTTTTCCACATTTTAATTATGTGTATGTTTTCTAAATGTTTAGATTCGAAAGGAATTCAAAATTTTGGAACATTCAAATATGGAAATTAACCAGGCGGCGTAAATAGCCAGTGTTTTTTGTGTGTTTGCGTTGGTAAGGTTGTCGTGTTTGATTTTTTTTGTTTATTAAATGCTCACATTTGAAATGTATTCGAAATTTTAAAATATTTAAATGTGGAATTTGATTGTATGCCATAAATAGGCGACGGTTATTTTTGTGTCAATGTTGATATATTCGTCATATTTTTCAAGGCCACTAAATTTAATTTTTGGAAATGTCCACATTTAAAAATTGCGCGGAGTCAGAAATTATTGAAATGCAAAGTTTTTGAAAGTTGTTCAAATTGGGAAGTTATCTAGATTTGAATTCTTTAACGTTTACGAAATGGGCAAATTTCAAAGGCACAGGAATTTGATTGTATGCCATAAATAGGCGACAGTTATTTTGTGTCTATGTTGATATATTCGTCATATTTTTCAAGGCCACTAAATTTAATTTTTGGAAATTTCCACATTTAAAAATTGCGCGGAGTCAGAAATTATTGAAATGCAAAGTTTTTGAAAGTTGTTCAAATTGGAAAGTTATCTAGATTTGAATTCTTTAACGTTTACGAAATGGGCAAATTTCAAAGGCACAAAAAAATTGGAAATATTCAAATTTGAATTTCGATCGTATGACATAAATATTGAGCATTATTTTTATGTGGCCACTTTGACATATTTATTGTATTTTTATGTTGGATATATTTAATGCTATTGGTTTTCCAGCATTTAGCATTTCTCTTGAAAAAAAAATTTAAACAAAAAAGAAAAAAATCTGACATGGTGACGTCACAGTGGCCGGTTCTGGCCGGATCGGCCGCGGCGGCGCTGTCGACGCCGGCGGCGAACCAGCGCGAGCTGGGACGCGCGCGGGCGTGCGTCGGACGCGCCTCGACGCGTGCTACCCGCAGGTGGCGGCGCCGCCGCGTATTGGTCGCCGGAGCGGCGGCGGCGACGCGCGGACGCGGCGGCGGACGCGGAGCGCGACAGCGGCGATTCCGGCGCCCTCCCGGCGGCCCAGCAGCCGATTTCCGGCGAGGATGGAGAGGGGAAGACGGCGGAGCTCCTCGCATGGTTGTATTCGAACGGGGAGGAGCGGAGCGGCGGCGCGAGGCGGCGGCGGCGGCGACGGTGCCGCACGGGAGAGAAGAGGAAGGGGAGATGTTGTGGCGTTTTTGCAGGGAAGTCCTTTAGTTTTCTGGAAATTACAAACAGGCCCCTCCGCGCGGTACTGCAGAACACTGTAGCAGTGAACAGCGAACAGTGGCTACTGTAGCTATCTACAGTGCGCGGAGCGCGGAGGGAGCGTGATTTTGGCCAACTTTGATATAGTGAGTAATTTGTTGTTGGGTTAATCAAGTATGGAGAGAGGACATGGGCGCTCTATAGAGAGGAAATTCCCTTTAGCCGTTGATGTTGATGAGACATTGTCCATCCGATCAGGCCACTCTCAAATCATTTGGTTTAGTTGTTTGACTACGTGTACATCAGTAGTCAATTGACAATATAGGATGCCCACATATGGCGATAGAGAACGTCAATTTTTTTCAAACATACAGATATGGGAAAACAATTGAATAAATATGGTTAAACTCCAAGCCGAGGGGGCAATGTCCCCCTCCCAACTTTGTACCAAGCTGTGAAGATTTTTTTTGGTGTGGGTCTAGATTGGAAAAGGTGAATGACCTACCCAGTCGATCAAGACTATGTGGTTCACGGCGTTAGCTAGTCTCATTGTGGATATCCTTGTTTTTCTACGTACACAAAATGTATCTAATACTCCAACAAAATACACTAGATGACAGGGATATACCTATCGGGTACCCTACCATGAGTGTACCTGGTGCACGTATCGACTAGTCCCAACTATCAAGAGCCTACGAAAAGCCCACGAAGGAAGGCCCAAGAAGATGGAGTACTCTCCAAGTTAGGCAAATCCATAGTCGGTTTAGACTTTCCTTACGTGTAATCTGTGTCGGTTACGAACTCCCGAGACCCAGCCTACTATATAAAGGCTGGGAGGGCCATCGAACCAGACACGCACTTTCAGATCCACCAGAACCCTAGCGAGATCAGCATCTCGCCGGGATCCTCCTTGTAACCAGCATATACTCTCGAAATCAATAACAGACAGGCAGGACGTAGGGGTGTTACCTCCACACGAGGGCCCTGAACCTGGGTAAAATCCTTGCCCCGCTTGTCAGCCGACGATACTACCAGCTCTACCACGTTCTCTCCCCCATATTCATAACCCAAGGACCTTAACCATGGGTCTTGATGAGTCTACCCCTCGTCAAGTGGCGCCGTCTGTGGGAAAGAATAGCGCTGGACTCGAAGTTTCGGCGGTTTCGTCAGAAAACGGCAACTCGCCGATCGCATCTGCAAACGGCAACTCGCCGGCTACATCGACAAACCACAACTCGCCGACTCGGGCGACACACGGCAACTCGCCGACTCCCTCAAAAAGCGGCAGCCCGCCGGTTTCATCAGCAAAAAGTGCATCTGCTCCTTTGATGCACTTCGATCCGCACTCGTGATGCATGTAAAATGCATACATGAACTTTACATTTTATTACATGTTATTCCATGTTATTTGCATCATATAAGGGTATATTCATGATTTATATTGAGTTTTGGGGATAATTAACAATTTCCCCATTTTTCTGGAATTAACCCTGCATGTCAGAAAACCCCTTTTTCTATATTTTTACGTTTCAGGCGACCAAATCACGTCATAATGACCTGAGATTTTACGGGGATCACTTTTTTGGAAGGAACGAAACGTAGGCGCAAAGGAAACGAAGAAACGGAGACCAGAAGGCGAAAGGGTGGGCCCACGCGGCCAGATTCCCTGACCGCGTGGGACCCACCATGGCCCTCGGGCCTCCGCTGCCGTCGATCTTTCTTCCCGAAGCTTCGTCTTGACCTAAAAACGACTATATATAGACCCCCCAGGGCTTTCGCGAAAGGGAGCGCCGCCGAAACACAGAAACCACGAAACAGAGACCTGGAGCTGAAGATTGGAGGGGGAAAACTCCGGCGGGGCGCTGCCGGGTGGTCTCCTTCCCCTCCAACAACATCTCCACCGACACCATGATGAAGAGGGAGTAGTCCACCCTGGACTATGGGTTTGTGGAAGTAACTTATGTATCTCTCCTCTCTATGAGCTTCACTAATTAGTACCGTATGAGCTGCTGAACATGATTACGGTCATCTATGTAATTCCTTTGTGGTGGATCTTTATTATGAGTTAATACATGTTTGAGATTGCAATGGTTTTGTTTCAGTTATGAAAGTAGATGCATATTATGTACCCCGTTCTTATTTACTTGTCATGATCAAGCATGTTTATGAGAGCATGTGAGGGGGAACGTGTGCATTAGTTGGAGTAACGGGGGGTGGCTAGTGCAGTGAACGTGACAGATAGTTCTGCGATCCACTTGGGTTTTCTACCTTACTTTGTTGCCTCACTAGGGATAAACAAAAATACCATGCTACCGGAGAGTGGATGTGACCTTGGCCACTACTCCATGACTAGATCTAGCATGTTCTTATTTTAACTTCATGTCATTGAACTTATTGCTATGCTCTGATTTATCTTAATTACTAAGGTGTTATGATTTAGTTCGCATCTTGGTGGAGCATAAGAGAGAGAACAACTTATACTTGAGATCTCTATGTTAGGACGTGATGCCCATATTATTAATAACTTGTCAAACCATGTCTTGCCATCTTACATGTTAATTTTAGTGTTCCATTGTCTACCACGTTATCAAGAGAGAGTGCATTTGTGAAACCATGAACCCCGGTCCATTTTTAATCATAAGAAACACCTTTCCAACACTTTTATCACCACTTTTGTTTGCTGCCATTATTAAATCCGAAAATACAAAAACACTTTTACATCTTGCATTCATCATAAAAAACCCAAAAATATCATTTATCATTGTTACCATCATTGCATATTTATTTTACCATCATTGCATATTTACTACTGTTTGCATATTTATTTTATTATCATTCTCACACCTTGTGCTTGACAACCACTTGGTGAGGTTGAGGGCACAAAACAATTTATTTTGTTGCAGGTTCTCAAGAGAAGGATAAGGAGATAACACCTGAAATACTGGTTCCCCGAGAGTTCGATATTAAACCCTCGAGTCACCCCTCGTGGGGAAAACTGTCTTCCACTACTACATACACTCTGCACTTGGAGTCTCAACCTAACCCATTTACTTTTCACGCAGGTAACCACGCGAAGGGTCAGCAATGTTTTCTGGCGCCGTTGTGGGGTAACTACGTGAAGGGCCATCAAGACGTTTTCTGGCGCCGTTGCCGGGGAACCATAGCTGAAAGGTTTATCCAAGGATCACTCACATCAAGTCAACTTCATCACCAACTTGTGTAACAACCTAAGCTTGGGGAGGTTGCACCTACGTGAGCATCATCTTATCCATCTTTACCTACAATCATTTTATTTTGTTTTGTTCTTGTCTTGCATATCATCTTTATATTTCGGTTTGCATATTTATATTCAGTTTTGCATTTTTGTGTTGCATTTGTTATTTCGAGTTGCATTAGTGTCATTTTACTTTCAGTTTTGCATAAAAAATATAAAAACTTGCTCAATGGAGAAAAGAACTTTTTGGCCATTTAGTGTTAAGAATTTTCCTCAAGATAGGAATTTCCCTGTTAAAGAATTTGAGATAGATCCTAATGTCACTAAATTGATTTTTGAAAATCGTTTTTCTGGGAAACCGAAAGAAGATGCTCTTCAACATCTTAGTAAATTTAATGAAAGATGCAAAGAATTAAACCTGATTCATGCCAATGCTAATGTGATCAAAGTAAAGCTTTTTCCTTATTCCTTGGCTGGAAAAGCTCTAGATTGGATATTAAAATGGCCACCTGGGAATTTTAGCAATTGGTTTAATTTGAAAGCTGCATTCATTGAGAGGTTTTGTTTTTCAGCCATGGTTTATAATATGAGAGAAATAGTTATCACCTTTAAACAAAATAAGGAAGAAACCTTGGTTAAAACTTGGGAAAGGTTTAGAGGTATAGCTTATGGAATGGAACATGGTATTAGAGATTGGATGCTCATGCACATATTTTATAAAGGATTGTCTGAAACTTCTAAACTCTTTTTAGACAATGAATGTAAGGGTTCTTTCATAAATACTACTATTGCTGATGCTTACATTCTACTTGATGGCTTGATATTGGAAGTAAAAATTAAAGAAAGTTTAGAAAAAGCTCAAGTACCTGAAGATGTGTTTGATGACCGTTATGAATTATTTAATCTATATAATAGAGATAAAAAAGTTGAGGAAGTTAAAATGCTTAGTGAAGTTAAGGAACCATTTGTTGATTTAGAGAAGTGTAGCTTGCATGAATTAATTTCTATCTTACAAAAATTTGCAAGTGATCCTTCTGTTAATATTAACCAGGCTGGTTTTGGTTCCTATATTGCTAATCATGTCTTAAAAGAAAAGATTGCTAGGTACAATCAAGAAGCTATGATACCACCTAAGCTTGGGGATATCTGGATCCCTAAGGTACTAGTAACCATTGGAAAAGAGACACACCATGCCATTTTAGATCTAGGATCTAGTGTCTCTATATTATCTAAAGAACTATATGAAGTCCTTGAACTTAAAAATATTGAGAAATGCTCTATTGAACTTGCACTTGCTGATGATTCCATTAGACATGCTCTAGGAAAAGTAAGTGATGTTATGGTAGAGTTACACATGACTTTTGTGCCTGTTGATTTTCTAATCATGGACATGGGGAATAAAACCTCTAGTCCTATTATTTTGGGAAGACCTTTTCTTCGTACTACAGGTGCCATTATTGATTCAAAGGAAGGGAATGTGAAGTTTCAGTTTCCACACAAGAAGAGCATGGAACACTTCCCAAGGAAGAGGGACACACCAAGGTTCAAGCTCCCTCATGAGCTACGTCCCCTTTGATTATCAAGTAAGCCTAGCTATATGGCTATAAAGAAAGCGCTTTACGGGAGGCAACCCGGTTGTTTTTGTTTGAGATTTTCTTTGAGTCCTCTTGCTGTAACAAGAGAGTAGTTTGTTAGTTTTGTTTCTGGGATTTTTAATAAAGAACCAAGTTTTACCTATTTTGGGTTTGAAAAGTTGCTATTCATTTTCGGAGAGTTTTCTGCCTGCACGAAGTCTGTGCACGGTTTGATTTTTCATTTTTTATCTGTAACTCCGATTGAGCTGTAATTTGAACTGTAGCTTCAACTTTTCATCCTCTGTATACGTGATTTTTTCAGATTTTTCTGACGAGTTTAAGTAGGGTAGAAAAATGCGTTTTGCTGCTGCTGTTTTTCTGGACAGATTCTGTCTTGATATTGTTTGATGCATTCTTTGAGCTTTTTGCTTGAATCTTTTTGATTCAATTGAGTTTATGAGTAGGCATACAACATTATATACTCTCTGGACATTCATATGAATTTTTGCCTAAGGATTTTATGCAGCAAGGAACCTATTTGTTTATCACTACTAATATCACCCCACAGAAAAGAAATGGGAGAAACGGTGTTTTGAAGTTTTTTCACAGGGATTAGAGGAGCTGCACCAAGAGCTATCCAAGGATGGTGAAGACCATAAGCTTGGGGATGTCAAGACAACCCCACTAGACCAACACACTCTCGGTTTGCACACGTCTAACTTCTGTTTTTCGATCAAAGCACTTTATCGTATAAACTTGGAGCGTCTGTTTTTTTTTTTTTTTTTGTTATTTCGGTTTGTTAATAAGACCACCACTATCATTTATATATGAGAGAGCTACTGGAAGTTTGGGTTGAATTATGTTGGATGCTATTAAATATATTGGGATAGGGATGTTTGAGTTGATTTTAAAAGATACATATAGTTGCATAATTCATGTGCTTTGAATGAATGTTAATTTGCAAGTGTGTTGTCAAGAGCTATCTTTTACCATGTTTAGATGTTGAATTTTAACTTTACTTGGTTTAACATGGATTGATTAGTTCTATGGACACTTATGCATGCATTTAGATGGTCAACTTTCTCCCTATTGCTAGCCCAAAAATTACAACAAGTAAAAAGCTTGTTTCCCAACACCTTCAACCAAAGTTTTTCCAGTGAGTCCACCATATCTACCTATTAGCTTTATGCTATTCCAAGTATGTTTATCATGTTATATTGTGTTATCTACATTTCTGAATTTAAATGCTTATGTTATTGATTGTCATGGGAAAAATTGGTTAAAAGCTCTCACGAACTTGATGCACAATTTACTTTTATTGCATTTAATAAGCATGAACCATTGTGATTAAAATTATGAAGTTGTGGGCTTGACAATTGTTTTGGTTGGGAGTTAGCCCATATGTGCTGTCACATGGCAAGCTTTCAACATTGCACTTATTTATATTTAGTTGATGTCATGTACTTTTGTTTATGGATGCCTATCATGGGTGAAATGAATGTGGATACTTAGTAAGTTCAAAGAGTTTGTATAAATGGTTAGAGAAATGCCTGGGCCGCTAATCTAAGCCATGCATCATTCATGGTGGAAATTTACAGCATAACCATAATGTTCATTCAGTGATGCACCTCATAATAAAAAGCTATACCCATAGTAAATAAAAGAGTGCTGAGATTGTTCATTGTCTGTTTGTCTTGTTGTTTTGACATGGGCTTGTTCATGTCAAGGGGCAAGAGGTACCCCAGTGCAGTTCTTGATGATACTATTATTACTTGCAATGACCTTTATTTGAATTTACTTTGTGGACCAAAGTGAGTAACACATGGTGTAGGTACTTGTATTCAAGGGACATGAGACATTCAACCAATACATTGTCAAGCACACCACTCATATTTGCTTTCACTTTAAACATTAATCATTCAAGATGCTATGATAGGGGTAATGAGAGCTCCACACCAATGACTACCACATTGCAAGCATTAACTTAAGTAGAAGTGTTTGGAAGTTAGATGAAACTTATTCATGCTTTACCTCTACTTATTTATCTATCCAAAGTGTCCACCTTTTATATTCAGTTTTCATAAGAAGTACTCTATGACCACCATAGGATGTTTTTACTTTTCATTATGCATACATTTGGTCCATAGTACTTTCTTCTATGTTACACTTTGTGAATTTATCATTGAACATCTTTACATTGAGTATTTGATATCACTTCATAATTTATCTTGCATATTGTTATTCCTTTGAAGAATGAATCATTTGACTCTATGTAGCAATAGTAATCACCTTTGATATCCATTGATAGTATTAAAATGCAAAGTCCATGTTAGTTTTATCACCTTCATACTCGGGACGAGCATGGGTTAAGCTTGGGGATGTTGATGCATGTAAAATGCATACATGAACTTTACATTTTATTACATGTTATTCCATGTTATTTGCATCATATAAGGGTTATATTCATGATTTATATTGAGTTTTGGGGATAATTAACAACTTCCCCATTTTTCTGGAATTAACCCTGCGCTGTCAGAAAACCCCTTTTTCTATATTTTTGTTTCAGGGACCAAACGACGTCCAAATGACCTGATTTTACGGGGATCACTTTTTTGGAAGGAACGAAACGTAGGCGCAAAGGAATCGAAGAAACGGAGACCAGAAGGCCGAAAGGGGTGGGCCCACGCGGCCAGATTCCCTGACCGCGTGGGACCCACCATGGCCCTCGGGCCTCCGCTGCCGTCGATCTTTCTTCCCGAAGCTTCGTCTTGACCTAAAAACGACTATATATAGACCCCCCAGGGCTTTCGCGAAAGGGAGCGCCGCCGAAACACAGAAACCACGAAACAGAGACCTGGAGCTGAAGATTGGAGGGGGAAAACTCCGGCGGGGCGCTGCCGGGTGGTCTCCTTCCCCTCCAACAACATCTCCACCGACACCATGATGAAGAGGGAGTAGTCCACCCCTGGACTATGGGTTTGTGGAAGTAACTTATGTATCTCTCCTCTCTATGAGCTTCACTAATTAGTACCGTATGAGCTGCTGAACATGATTACGGTCATCTATGTAATTCCTTTGTGGTGGATCTTTATTATGAGTTAATACATGTTTGAGATTGCAATGGTTTTGTTTCAGTTATGAAAGTAGATGCATATTATGTACCCCGTTCTTATTTACTTGTCATGATCAAGCATGTTTATGAGAGCATGTGAGGGGGAACGTGTGCATTAGTTGGAGTAACGGGGGTGGCTAGTGCAGTGAACGTGACAGAAGTTCTGCGATCCACTTGGGTTTTCTACCTTACTTTGTTGCCTCACTAGGGATAAACAAAAATACCATGCTACCGGAGAGTGGATGTGACCTTGGCCACTACTCCATGACTAGATCTAGCATGTTCTTATTTTAACTTCATGTCATTGAACTTATTGCTATGCTCTGATTTATCTTAATTACTAAGGTGTTATGATTTAGTTCGCATCTTGGTGGAGCATAAGAGAGAGAACAACTTATACTTGAGATCTCTATGTTAGGACGTGATGCCCATATTATTAATAACTTGTCAAACCATGTCTTGCCATCTTACATGTTAATTTTAGTGTTCCATTGTCTACCACGTTATCAAGAGAGAGTGCATTTGTGAAACCATGAACCCCGGTCCATTTTTAATCATAAGAAACACCTTTCCAACACTTTTATCACCACTTTTGTTTGCTGCCATTATTAAATCCGAAAATACAAAAACACTTTTACATCTTGCATTCATATAAAAAACCCAAAAATATCATTTATCATTTCCACCATCATTGCATATTTATTTTACCATCATTGCATATTTACTACTGTTTGCATATTTATTTTATTATCATTCTCACACCTTGTGCTTGACAACCACTTGGTGAGGTTGAGGGCACAAAACAATTTATTTTGTTGCAGGTTCTCAAGAGAAGGATAAGGAGATAACACCTGAAATACTGGTTCCCCGAGAGTTCGATATTAAACCCTCGAGTCACCCCTCGTGGGGAAAACTGTCTTCCACTACTACATACACTCTGCACTTGGAGTCTCAACCTAACCCATTTACTTTTCACGCAGGTAACCACGCGAAGGGTCAGCAAAGTGTTTTCTGGCGCCATTGTGGGGTAATTACGTAAAGGGCCATCAACTCGCCAGAGCTTCAAGAAGCGTTTTCGGGTCTCGAGTCAGGTTTGGATTTAACTGTCGGAGCGTTCAATTTTTTCGTAAACAATCTTGGTACGCAGGACTTGACAGATCCAAGACAACTCGCGCCGGCTGCACCCGAGGATCCATTGATTGCATCTGCCCCATTGTCGATCCTTGGAGCTGCCTCACCTGCAACAACCATGTCGACTGGCGAGATCAACGAATTCATGACAAAGGAACTCCAAGGTGAAGAGGCCGAGTCAGCATACCGCACAAACGACATCGAGTTTGATCTTCCGCTCGATGAGAACTTTGACTGCGGGATCTCCCTCGACGACTTCTATGAACCTGCGAATGACAGCAACGTCGACTCCGAGATCTGCACCAGCACCAACTTCGACTCCGAAATTCATAACGGTTTCGTTGACACCGAGATGGGCATAGTCGATGAGCACATCGACAACGAGTTCCGCCTGGAAGATCTACTCGACGGGCATACTGACTCTGACATGAGCCTTGATGATGAAGTTGAGTCCATGACGGGAATAGACAACACATACACATGCCCACGGGCCATCCCCCATCAGGTTTACGTGGCTATTTCTGGTGAATCATCCGCAGCCGCAGCCTGCCGCAGGCCTACACAATTCCCATGCACGGTAACCATGCCGGATGGGGTCACAACCTTGACGATCACTACAGAGATGGCGGCAAAAGCAGACAAAGTCATCAAGGAGTGCACAATGATGCCAGCAGATTCAACTCCAGAGGAGATGTTAACCTTCCAGTATTTCAACTGGCAGGAATCAATTCGACTGCAGAACTACCGAGCTACACTCGAAGAACGCAAAAGGCAAGCCAGCCTGTCGAGTGCACGAAGGAGACATCTGTCCCTTAGCTCTACAAGGCAACCAAGCCCATGGCATAGGTCAAGGCTGGCACGCCTCCCAGAAGATGAGAGAGCATCAATTACTCGTAACTTGTCATTCATGACACACGACGCCGACGGAATCCCAGTACCCAAAACAGCTGAGGGTGCTTTGATCTCCGTGGGTGCTTACCTTAAGGCAATGCAGCCTCCCGCGGACGATCCCAACGCCGCCCTGCATCATCAACAGCTCAAATCACTGGCCCTAGCAGCAAAGGCCATACAGCCAGATACACACACTCCAGGAGGGAGTCGAGATCGCCAGGTAGCAAGTCCGCGACACGCAACACGTGATCCACGTGATCATAGTGGTCGCAGTCACCACTCGGAGGAAGGAAGGAGAAGCACACGCCGACACAGGTCCAGCAGAAGCAGATCTCGCAGGTCTTCAAGTAGCGACTCATATTCCGATCGGGAGCCGGAGCCATGTGGAGCCTTGTGTTTCACTCGCCGCATCCGCGAGACAAGGATGCCCAAAGGGTTCAAGCTAACATCTGAACAACCCAAGTACAACGGTCGACAGGAACCTTCAGCATGGCTGGAGGACTACAGACTCGCCGTTTCATGTCAGCGAGGCACAAACACTACGGCAATGCAATACATACGACTCATGCTCGAAGGAACAGCCCGCGACTGGCTCAAAGCGCTACCTCCATCCTTATACGACTCATGGGATCACTTTCGTAGGGATTTCATCAAAAACTTCGAGCCTCTCTGCGAGCGCCCGAAGACATTCGAAGAATTGCGAGCTTGCACTCAACGATCAGACGAGTCGTTGAGATCATACATACGGCGATGGACTGAAATACGTAACTCAGTGGGCATAATATCGGAAGATAGAGCCATGGATGCATTCATCATGGGCCTCGCCAGGAAGGATTTCAAAGAAGCACTTGGTCGCGAAAAGCCAAGCTCCTTGGCTCAACTCATAAAAATCGCGACTGAGTGGGCAGATGGAGAGGACTCTGTGCGAGGATCTCGCGCTTCTCCACCACGCGACAGTCATGACAGCGGCAGTCGAGGCCGCAGAGACTCATACAGAGATGATCGAAGGCGCAAACGTTCAAAACGTCATTACGACGATGACAGACCCGAGTTCATGGCGGCTGGATTCACACAATCCCGTGACGATCAGGACAGAAGCAGCCGGAGGTCGGATGATCGTCGGGATAGTCGAGACCGCGATCAGAGAAGCGACAAAAGGCAAGAGTGGCGCAAACGCACCGACGCAAAATCCAAGCGATCATTCGAAGAAAAGATGGATGACTATTGCATATTCCACTTGTTCAAAGGGGATGATGGAAAGCTACGCTCCAACCACTCGCTAAGGAACTGCAGGGAATTCGACCAATTAGCATCTGACTACATGATTCGATTCAAAAGGTACGGCCTTACATCCGCTCAGCCGACACCTGCACCGGTACGGCAGCCAAACGATGTACCCGCCATAATGGGTCCCCAGCCCCCACCGCAACCGCCACCACAGCCTGGTACAGGCGGACATATTGCGGGTGCCATACAACCCGTACATCGAGTAGAAGATGATGGATACCCTCAACCTCAAGGTCAGATGTACATGATACAGAAGGGTCGCCCCTCAAACAGGCAGTAGAAGCTACTCACTCGACAAGTGAATATGGCTGTCATGGCACCTCCTGCAGTGCCTGAATTTCTGAAAGGATCTGAAACCACCATAAGCTTCAGTCGGGAGGACCACCCCCCAGCTGTAGTTCGACCAGGGCACACTGCTTTGGTACTCGATGCGCAAATTGGAGGCTACGCCATGACCAAGGTCTTCATGGACGGAGGCAGCGGCATAAACATCATCTTCGCAGATACACTCCGTAAAATGAACAGGTCAGTCGAAAACCTCCCAAAATCCTCAAATACCTTCCACGGTATAGTTCCTGGCAGAGCAATTAGCCCAGAAGGCACAATACAACTCGACGTCACGTTTGGGGACAAAAGTCACTTCAAGACAGAGTCGATTGAGTTTGAGGTCATCGACTGGAAGTCACAATACCATGCTATTCTTGGGCGCCCGACGTTTGCTCGGTTCATGGCAGTGCCACACTATGCGTACCTGTAACACCCCGAAAATTGAACCCAAATTTTAGTGGTGTTTTCTGACACCTGAAAAACTTTTTCTCTTTTCCTAAATGTTTCTTCAAATATTTTGAGGATGAAGTGACTTGGGAATTGCTTTCTCAAAATTTCCCGGTAATCCAC
This sequence comes from Poa pratensis, assembly GCA_947311845.1. Taxonomy (NCBI): domain Eukaryota; kingdom Viridiplantae; phylum Streptophyta; class Magnoliopsida; order Poales; family Poaceae; genus Poa; species Poa pratensis. The sequence goes on from CAMZMU010000096.1 coordinate 22,410,215, forward strand.
GAACCACTCCAACACCCGTGATAATTTTGTTGCTTAGGTTTTCTCTCGAAAACCCTAGCCCTAATTATCGAAACCTTTAAACCATTTTCTCCACCTACAAAAGGAAAGCCCATTTCCATAGCTCTAAAAATTCCACCAAAAATACCAGAGGACCCCATGTCCATATAAAGACAACCCATGCAAAAATATTGCATACTCCAATGCAATATTTCCAAGTTAGCCAATAATTTCAAAACTGCCATTTCTAGTCCAGAAATGTTTTAACCAAGCTAGGAACCTCCAATAATTCTGAGAAATTCAGGGAATGCATATTTTGGCATTTCCTCCATTTCATCTTTCGGAGACAAACCCATTTGAGCAATATTTAGACCACTTCCTTTGTAAGCCCAAATAGATGCCATTTTGAGTCCTTCAAGCAAACCCACACCTAGAAAATTCCTATGGCCATGATACTTGAACATATTGACCACATGATCCTTAGACACACAAAACCAGGAGATCACCCCAAGGTGAAGCATGGAACACCACTTTTCCTAAATCATGCCATTATGGTCATTTTTGGCCATCTTATGGAAAACAAATTTCCCATCATCCAAATGGCCTCAAACTCCTTGGACACTCTCCCCTGACCACAACAACCCATGCCTAATTTTTGGGAATTTTTCTGAGATGCGGAAGACCTTGGTCATTTCATCGAACACCTTCGCTATTTTTGGTTTTCTGAAAATCTTACACTGCAAAGTTTCGAATCCTTGGGTGATTCTTGTTGGGTTGTGTTTTTCTCGACGTTACGAACCCAGTAGTGAAGACCATTCTCCTTTTGGACCTCCGAGTCACCGGGAACGCGACGATGTCACTCGCGTCGCACTCGGGACGTCCGGGACGCGCGCTTTGGCAAGAACTAATTCCCGTTTACTGTTTTGTCGGTGCCTTATCCCCTGCTGCAGTGCACACACGTGCTCCCCTGTGCATCCAGCTCCTCTTCTTATCCTTCCACCGACAGCACAGGACGAGGGGAGACCTTTTTGAAGCTCCTCCCGTGTCTCTTCTCCCCCCCCCGATTGCTCCTCCCCCTCTCCCCCCTCATTGCCGCACCACCACTCGCTCACCTCACTCCCCTCCACCCCCTGGAGCTCACGCAAGAGGAAGGGGTGGTCGCCATCACCGCCGCCAACTGCGACCACCATGGCCAAAGCTCAGCCGAGCTTGCTGGCGTCACGGCCGAGCCCCCCCTGCAGCCCTAGATCCTCTCCACGGGTGCGGCCAAGCACCACGGACTCGCCTCTGTCCTCAGTCGGGCCGCCCGTCGCCGGCGGCGGCTGCTGGCCGAGCCTCCCCGTGCGCTCCCGTGCGTGCTCGCGAGGAGGGAGCCGTTGACCGCGTCCCCGTCGCCGGCCCCACCTCCCCCGACCGCGGCAAGCCGCCGCCGTGCCGTCCCCGCCCCCGGCCCGTCCTCCCGGCGTCTCCTCCGCCATCCTCGGCCGTCCCCTGCTCGCTCCCGTGCGGAGCCAGAGGTTGGAGACGACGGATCGATCGATCCGTTCGTCGTTCCTTTTTTTTCCCGTTTCGTACCGTTACCTGGCCCAGTGAGCTAGCAGCAGAAGCGGCCCAGCCCGCAGCGGAAGCAGCCCAATCCCCCTATTTTTTTTCCAGCAGAAGCAGCAGGCCAGCAGCGGATCCCGGCCCACCAGCGGCCCATCCTGGCGCGGTGCTGGCACGCTGAAAGAGCATACTTGCTCTTAAATCTATTTTGGAGTCTAATGACAACACATTATCAGGACTAATGTGCGCTTGACAATTGCAGATATATCTTGTTGATACATTATGTCTTGTGGTGCTTGTAACCCTGGAAATCAGCACAGTGAGCATTTCTGTGTCTGGCGGTAGTACCGCTGTCGCAGCGGTAGTACCGCTCCACCTGGAGCGGGACTCCTGCAGCACAGCTGGTACTCCTCCTGGCGGTAGTACCGTGTGGTACCGCTGGTTTCAGCCAGCGGTACTACCGCTGGTGGTACCGCCAGGGGTACCGCTAGTCCGTTTTTGCTCTCTGTATTGGTCACGGTACCCCGCGGTAGTTGCTTCGTACTACCGCTGGGTTCATTCATTTTAATCGAACGATCCCAGCGGTACTACCGGGCCGTGCCGCGGTAGTACCGCTCTGCCTGGCAACTTCGGTACCTCTGCGAGGTACCGCTGCAGCTGGGTTCTGCAGTGCACTAGGTACCGCAGGGAAGCAGGCAGCGGTAGTACCGCTGTCCCAGCGGTAGTACCGCTGTGCAGTTTTTCTGCACATAACGGTTCGATTTTCAGGGACCTCTATATAAAGACTGCTTCTTCTCCAAGAAGCCTAGCTCGACTGAAATAGAAGTCCACCATTATTACAAGCTCAAGAATCACTAGATCTCCCAATCCCTCCACCCAAACTCGTTGATCTTTGGAGGATTGAAGGAGAAGGCCCCGATCTACATCTTCACCAAGCCGTTCTTCATTTCCCCCTCATTCACTTGAGGGCCCATTTGCTAGGGTTTCCACTAGGAAAACCTAGCCCCCTATTGTACTCACTTGTTTGTCTTTGTGACAGTTGTAGCTGTTTGGGAGCCCCCAACTCTTTGTGGGTTGTGCCCCAAGTCGTTGTTGTAAAGGCTCCGGACTCCGCCTCGAAGGTTTCCGATAGTTGAAGTGAACCAAACCTTTGTGGTGCGGTTCACCGGAGAAGAGGGTGAGGCCTTTGTGGCCGTTGAACCATTGTGTTGGTTCACACCTCTCCAACGAGACGTACTCCCCAAAAAAGGAGGAACTCGGGATTACATCCGTGTCTCCGCGTGCTTTGACTTCGGTTACCTCTATCCTTGTTTACCGCCTTATTATATCGTGCTTAGTTGCTAGCTTGTCATATAGGTAAATTCACCGTAGTTGCATATCTAGAGAATTTACCTTTTGTGTCAAGCTTAAATTGAAAAAGACTAAAATTGGAGTAGCACCTATTCACCCCCCGTCTAGGTGTCATACCGATCCTTTCACACGCGCGCGTGCAGCGCGCCCGTGGCCCAACAGCGGCCCGCGCCGTTTTTTTTCCCGCGGCAGTTTTTTCTTTTTCTCTGCTGCATAGTTTTCAAACGTCAATATCTTTTGAACCGTAAGTCCGTTTTCGGCGATTCAAATTTCTAAATCTTCGTATCGACGAGACCTTTCCGGTGGTACTGATTCCTTCTTGTTCCAAAATAGTTCTATGGGGTGCCCTGTTATATGTGCATTCTGGAGTCCGTGGAACGGGGCTAGCGCTGCCCTACGCCGCGGAACCAACCCGACCTTTCCGAGCCCAGTGGATCCCCTTCTTCGCAGGCAAGCTAACCCCTTGCTATGAGCCGTCCCACAATGTTGTTTGTTATTTGTTTATTGTCATGCCAAGTGTTTATATTTGTCTGCGTTCGGTATGTATTATGTCGGTCTGTATTGTAGTGTTTAATATGTTAGTCGGATTATTGCTCCTGCCATGTTATGTTCATCATCCATGTATGCATTAGAATGACGTGTGAATTAACTGTGCGCCTCACACTTGCGCGGCTTTGTCGAACCCTCTAAAGAAACAACTATAAAACATGCGTTCCTATGATTGTTTGCTTCTTCTCCTTCGCCGAGGTGAGGAGCGGACGAATGTCGTCTTATGATCCTCGGAGTTGGGGGCATTTGCCAAAAGAGTTATTTGCTTCTTCTCCCTCCGTCAAACGTGGTTGGCGTAAGCCCGCCTAGACTGCGACGCTTGGGACATTTGCTTTCCATTTGGTTCTTTTTGGCCAAGATTGCTGACACTACGTCGGGTTAATCCTTGAGTGGAATGGATGCTTTCTTTTTTATGAATGTTTTCGGTTCATTGTTTGGAGGCTACATGCCTCGCCAACTTTGTAATTAATCTGCGAGGACGCTGGCTGGAGGAACCGCCACAGTCGTCCGATTGACCCACTGTGTTATCTTTTGTAGTTGATCTGTGAAGGCGTTTGCCAGCAGAAGACCGCTGCCACAGTCTTCCGGTCGACGTTTCTTTTTCCTTGTCAAACGAGAAGGCGCTTGCCAGCGGAAGACCGCCGCCACAGTCATCCGGTTGACGTTTCTTTTCTTTTGTCAAACGAGAAGGCGCTGGTCGGCGGGTTCGCCGCCGTAGTCTTCCGGTTGACGTTCTTTTTATTTTGCTAAGTTTGGACATGGATACTACTATTGCTTGATTTATTGTGTTGCTAATATTTTGTCGTGTGATGATATATTATGATATTGTGATTGTTGTGTTGGACTAATCCTCTTGGTTTGGACTTGTGAATGATGGAACTTGATTAAATGAAACACCCCTCCAAACAACGATAGGGTCAGTCCACGGTGCCACTAATCTGAACATCGAAAGCACTGCCACTGTCGCTCACATGGGCGGGCCTTGACCTACGTAACCTATTGAGCCTCCTTTGATGCTACCATTTTGGCAAGTCTAGTCGGTACCATAGTTGGTCGGGGCTAGTCTTGCGAAGGTTCCGGAGCTAGGCGTCGCTCATGGGTTGGGGACGTGCCGGATTCACTTCTGCATAAGGCATAGAGTTATGTCGGTGGCTATACAGGGAGTGTCTTGGTAGCGTGAACGGTCAGGTGAGTGTATCTTGCTGAGTTCGCCTTAAGGATGATATCCTAAAGTACCGGCTGAGTGTGGTGCACTTAGGTGGGTGGTATCTGCAACCTCTCGAGAGTGTCAAATCTGGATGTCTAGCCTCGTTCCAAGGTTATGGAACAACAGTTCAGTGTCGGTCACACTGTGTGTCTTTGTCGTGTCAGGAGGTTAAACCTAAGGCTTGTTTGAAAGAAAGATGAACAACCTGATTTCACTAAATGAACAATAAGATGATGCAGGGAATGTTACTTGTGAGGTGAATGGGATGGCGGTGTGATGCGTTGGAAGCCTATAGTTAGGCCAGAGCCAACATCAACCGTGCATGCCCCGAGAGATAGCCAGAGTTGGCTGGATTGATAGCCAGAGTTGGCTAAAGACTTGGAAGCCTGATTGTGTTGACAGGAGTAATTATAAGATTTGGTACCAACTGGTACCCTCGTCTACTCGTCACAGGTAATCTCTTTGTTTGATTGCCGGTATACGATCCAACCCCACCTGGCTTGGACTCTGTACTGGTGATAGCCCCATTGCTTGCTTATGACATGTTAGGTTGTCAATGCCATGCTACTTTTATATCAGGTATCTAGATTACACCTTGCCATGTTGTAGGATTTTATATCCAATGTATATCTTGCTGCATGATTGTTGGAATGTTTGTAGTAAGTGGCGATTCTTGCTGAGTGCATACAAATGTACTCACGGGCCTTGTGATTGTGGCTAGGTTTTGTCGAGGATTCATCTTCCACCTTAGTAAGGATTTGAAGCAAGAGCGTGCTAGGACCAGTAGCCCAGCCAGAACCTGTGGAGTGGAGCCGCTCCAAGCCGTAGCCTCTCATATGTCTTCCGCTGCCAGTTAAAACTCTGTATCGTGCCATGCTGGGATTGATATTTTGTCATTCCTTGATGGCCTTGTAAACCATTTGTAGCACTGATGTGCCTGATTGTGTAATGATTTCCATTATGTTACACTGTTGTGACGTGCGGCCAGTTATCTTGGGATGGCGCACGGGACGACTGCCTCTCTGGCGAGATGTGCCAGGGAGGGGTGTCACAGTACCTTATGCTAAAGATGCTAGGACCAAAAGGAGTCATCACTGTCCATGGAAACTTTCAAAGGTCCGACGCTTGCGACCGCGAGTTCAGCAAAATCTCCGAGACGTTCGGCATGGAACAGACACTCGCTGATCTGGCGATCTCCAACGACCGAACACTCATGCCAGAGCACAAAAAATTGGCAGTCGACAGATCGTTCAACGCGACAAATGACACAAGGTCACATCAGGTGCACCCGACTGATCCGTCCAAGACAGTCAATGTATCGTCGAGTCTGCCTATCGCATAGGAAGGCGCGCTCGTCCAATTCCTCCGTGAGAACTGGGAAATATTTGCGTGGTGTCCAGCCGACATGCCAGGTATTCCCAGGGAATTCGCCGAGCACTCTCTCCAATTGTTTCCAGATGCCAAGCCAGTCAAGCAAACAATGCGCCGAATCTCCGGCCCAAAGTGAACCGCCGTCGAGTCTGAGGTCGACAGGCTACTCGCGGCAGGGTTCATCAGAGAAATCAAGAAATCACAATGGGTAGCTAACCCCGTACTCGTAGAAAAGAAGCATACAGACATCCTTCGGATGTGCGTGGACTTCACAGCCCTCAACAAGTGTTGTCCAAAAGATCACTTTCCGCTACCTCGAATCGACCAGATCGTCGACTCCACCGCCGGATGCGCACGACTATCCTTTCTGGATGCTTACTCAGGTTACCACCAGATAAGGATGAAAGAAGAAGACGAAGAAAAAACGGCGTTCATAACCCCACTCGGGGTCTACTGCTACACAACAATGCCCTTTGGACTCAAAAATGCAGGCGCAACATATCAGCGCATGATGCAAGATTGTCTCAAAAAGCAAATCGGACGAAACGTCCAAGTCTACGTGGATGACATCGTTATCACAACAAGGGAAGAGCACACACTACTCGACGACCTGAGAGAAACGTTCGCAAACCTCAACCGCTTCCACATCAAGCTCAACCCTAAGAAGTGCACGTTCGGTGTTCCAGCCGGGCAACTCTTAGGGTATCTAGTCTCTGCTCGTGGAATCGAAGCGGACCCAGAGAAAATACAGGCCATCCTGACGATGCAAAGGCCTTCAAAGCTTCATGACGTGCAGAAGTTAGCAGGTCGAGTGGCAGCGCTCAGTCGATTCATCAGCAAATTAGGCGAAAAAGCACTGCCATTCTATCGGCTGATGAAGAAAGCAGACAAGTTCGAGTGGACACCAGAAGCTGAAGCAGCCTTTACGGATCTCAAGCGAATCCTCACAAGCCCTCCGATCCTTGTCGCACCTAAGGAACGGGAGCCGCTATACCTGTATGTCTCAGCTACAAACAGGGTGGTGAGTACCGTGCTGGGTGTCGAACGCATGGAAGAGGGACACGCCCAAAGCATACAGCGCCCAGTCTATTACCTGAGCGAGGTTCTCTCCACATCAAAACAGCGGTACCCGCACTATCAAAAGCTGGCCTACGCCGTGTTCATGTCATCAAGTAAATTGACGCACTACTTCGCAGAACACCCGATCACGGTGGTGAGTAACTTAGCAATCGGGGATATCCTCACAAACCCCAACGCAACTGGGCGAGTCGCAAAATGGCTCATCGAGCTAGGACCAAGGGACATCAAGTACGAGCACCCAAAGGCCATCATGGCACAAGTCTTACCCTACTTCACAACCGAGTGGATAGAAGCTCAATTACCTGGAGTACCAGACGTGTCCAACTCATGGACCATGTACTTTGATGGGTCCAAGAAAAATGAAGGTGCAGGCGCAGGCGTCATCCTCATATCACCAAAAGGCGATAAGCTCCGCTATGTCCTGCAAATGAGATTCAAGCTACCATCAAACAATGAAGCCGAGTACGAGGCCTTGATCCATGGCATGCGGATGGCCAAAGCACTCGGGTGCACTCGACTGATGATCTACGGTGACTCGAACCTGGTGGTGCAGCAAACAATGAAGGCTTGCGATGCCATCGCAGACAATATGATCGCCTATCGCGACCTGTACAACATACTGGAGGGCAGCTTCGATGGCTGCGAGTTGCGGCACATTGGAAGAGAAAGCAACGAAGAAGCAGACATGCTAGCCAACCTTGGCTCTACTGGCGCGCAAGTTCCACCTGGCGTTTTCCTCGAGCGCATTGAGTACAGATCCATCAAGGAAAAAAGGGTACCTCCTGCATCGACTGCATCAGTCAAGAGCAAAGCACCCAGCACAGAGGACCCGCCAGTCGAGGTACTCCTCATCGAGCCAACTTGGACTCAGCCTTTTCTGGCGTACATACTCCGCAACGAGCTACCAGATGACATAACCGAGTCCCGGCGCGTCACTCGAAGATCCAAAGCATACACCGTCATCAACGGCGAGTTATACAAACGAAGCATATCAGGTATGTTCCAATGTTGCATCGTATTCGAAGATGGCCAAGCTATACTTCGAGATATTCATGCAGGTACCTGCGGGCATCACGCCAGCAGTCGATCACTCGTAGCCAAAGCCTTTCGAGCAGGTTTTTACTGGCCCACAGCACTCAAAGATGCAGAGGACATACTCAAAAGGTGCATCGGCTGTCAAAAGTTCGCAACAAAGCCGCACGCACCCGCATCAGCATTGAAGACCATACCATTGGCTTGGCCTTTCGCCCAATGGGGGCTCGATATGGTTGGGCCACTCAAAAAATCTTCGCATGGCGGGCATACTCACCTACTGGTGGCAGTCGACAAGTTCACAAAGTGGATCGAAGCAGTCCCAATCACAAATTCGACTGCTACTACGGCGGTTAACTTCATAAAGAGTATCATCTGCCGCTTCGGTGTTCCAAACAGTATTATCACTGATAACGGCACAAACTTCACGGCTGAAGAGTTCCGAACTTTCTGCAAAGAGCAAGACATCACGCTCAACTATGCATCCGTGGCACACCCGCAGTCCAATGGCCAAGTCGAAAAGGCCAATGGACTCGTAACAAGCGGGATCAAAAAACGCCTCCTAGTGCCACTCAAAAGGGCCGCGGGTGCGTGGGTCGAAGAACTCCCATCTGTGCTATGGAGCCTACGCACAACTCCTAATGCTTCAACGCAGTTTACTCCATTTTTTATGGTCTACGGTGCAGAGGCAATCCTGCCATCAGATGTACGATTCAATGCACCAAGGGTCGAAGCATACAATGAAGAAGACGCAGAAGAAGCACTCGAAGACGCAGTCGACTTGCTCGATGAAGCACGCGACACGGCACTAGCACGCACAGCTGTTTACCAGCAGGATCTCCGCAACTACCATAGCCGTCGACTGCGCACCAGGTCCTTCGAGGTTGGCGACCTAGTTCTTCGACTGAAGCAAAAGAAGGTGCACAAGCTCGCCTCCCCATGGGAAGGCCCCTTTATCATCACTGAAGTCCTTGGTGGTGGTGCATACAGACTGAAGCATGCGAAGACAGGCGAACTCTCGCACAATCCTTGGAACGTTGCGCATTTGCGCCGTTTCTACGCTTAGCATGTTCATAGTCATACATTGTAATAGGCGATATGTCGCATAGTTGCAGGTTTCAGACGCGCTCTTTTCCTTACCAGGGTACCTAAAGGGGCTGGAAGGTTTTTAATGAGGCGGCCATCAGCTTAACATTCAAAAGTGGAATAAAATCAATGTTCCTCCAATCTCTCCATATTTACTATTCACATAACTCATATCTTAACCGCACCCGAACACTCGGGGGCTGTGTTATCAAACAAGCTCTCGCTCTTACAAAGCATAACATTTTAGCCGCACTCGAACACTCGGGGGCTATGTCATAACGGTTTAACCAAAAGCGCAAAATTTTTCGCAGCCACACTCGAATACTCGGGGACTGCGCAAATATCACTTCACAATCAACACATATTTCATAAAACCCCACTCGATGGACTCGGGGGCTGCGGAAATACAGAATAACAAACTCATATTATATACGAGAGGCAAATTCACACTCGGGGGCTGCCCCCTGTACAAAAATATTTACATACATAAGTTGCCCTAACCCTCAGACTCTTCCTTGATGGGTAACACAGGCCCACAAAGTTGGTCGTGCATACGCTCGACCAGCATCTCCGCAGAAAGAACTGTGCCATCCAGATCTGCCTGGTCCAGAGTCGCCCCAATCGCGGGTGGCGGTAGTACCAAAGTCGGTCTTCGACTCCGAACGTACGCCATCGCCGCGTTTGCTCCAACCACAAGCTTACACGTCAGCAGCTCCCGAATGGGGACTGTGTGACGGAAAATATCCAGCAAGGCGTGGATTCTTTGTGGTTGTGGCCCTGTGGGAAACAAAGACTCGTTGAGGCGTGTAAAGGCCGTCCTACATTGCTCGAGTAGCTGAGCACTCCGCCAAACACGATCCTTCAACATGGCGAGTATGCGCGCATGATATCTATCAAGCCAAAAATGTTGACGGCCAGTGGTTGGCTTGTCAACAACACAATCCAAACGCTCCTCAACGCGACTTTGCTCCGCCTGGAAGTCGTCCACAAAGCCTGCAAAACATACAAGTCGAGTTCAAAAGAAAGACTTCGCAAACGCTTGTAAACAAGGCACGGGTCGTACTTACACTCGAGTTGCCTGTTGACAAGCTCCATCTCTCCAAGCACATAATTTTCTCGTTGGGTGGCCAGCCCTGGCCTCATTTTCAGCCTATTCAGCTCGTTCTGGGCACTCTTCAAGTCTTGCTCCATTTCACAAATCGAGTTTTCATAAACTCCATAACTCTGGCGTCATTTGCCACCTGAGCTTGTGACCGGGTAACAGTTTGAGGCTTCGAGGAACCACCTGGCGCATCGGGTTCCCGTGGCAGTTCAAAAGCACGCCCATCACAACAAGGTTCATATCAGAAAGGAAATTCAAAGCAACATTCGAAGCAAAACAGCACACAGCTTCTCGAGTGAATATACATTAGCAAAAGCCATTCAGAGTAGCAAAGGCACACACACTCGTGCGATTACAATCCATAAAAAGTTCGACTACGCTAAGCCTAGGAAGCAGACTCCGACCTAGCTCTAAGCGCGCGAGCGGCAACCTCTGCTGCTCGGCGCTCCATAGTAGCCATAAAAACTTCGGCCAGCCGCGCGGCTGGCCCGCTAACTCCCTTCAGAGACACGAGTTTCCCGTCTGGCTTTCGAGGGAAATCAGACAGCGCTGCCTCGTAGTCACCCTCTATCCCATGGCCCAAAAGAAGCTTGAGGGTGGACTCCGAGCCGCGTACCGTGAGGGTGCGAGCGAAATCCGCCATGGTCGAGGTCCCTGGGCCAAAAACGTCGGCGAAGCCATCCATCGTCGTCGGCAGCTCACCAGACGGGAACACGTCCTTGAATACAGCACCGAGCGTACTCGCGGACTTGACGAGTGCGTCCTTCGCGTGGGTACACACGGCGCCGAGGTCGCCTACAACACGGTCGAGTGACAGATTGTCACTCGCCATGTCCACAGGGGCCGGTGTGCCAACAGCTCCTTCAAAAAATCACAAAGAGCAGAACATCAATACAAAGCGCTCAGCAGCTACGCCACAATGTCAAAAGGAAAGGGTTACTTACCACCCACTTCCCGCGCGAGTTCTGCCAGTTGCTCGGCATACACCCTCTCGCGCCCGGCAGCTGAGTCTTTGGCAGCGTCCAACTCTTTCTTCGACTCAGCCTGCTGCGCGGCGAGCGCCTCCTCCAGCTCCTTCACACGGGACTCAGCCGATGTCTTTTCGCCTGGAGCAGACGGCAAAATGTAGTTCATAATCGATAAAACACAGCATTGCACAAAAGAGCTTCAGACAAAGCAGCAAAATCAACTTACGGCTGAGTTGCTCCATATCAGCACGCAGCCTGTCCCTCTCCTGCTCCACCTGGACGTAGGCCTTGCCTGACTCCACCAGGTTGCGGTAGAAGGGCTGAAAAGCAAATATAATTGGCATACGCTACACACAAACAAACCAAAGTGTGCAGACTGGGCAAGCAGATACTTACGTGATCTGTCCACGATGTGGGCTGCATGGCGGACGTCCCGACATCCATAGTCGCCACACTTGCAACTTTGGTCGCCTCTACTACAGTCGTCGTGGCTGCTGGCTGGGCGACCTCGGCTGCAGCAGGTGAAGCATCTGGGCGATCCGGACTCGGAACTTTCTTGGCTGGAGGAGACACGGGCCGTTCTGTCTCAGCACTGCGAATGCCGCAAAGGAAAACAAACATCATCACAAGAATGCAACAGTAGAAATTTTCATACCATAAGCAAATGCACGAACCTGTGCTCTTCATCCTCCTCACTGTCAAGGTTCTCAAAATTTGGGCCTCCAAAAGAAAGGACCCCACTCGACTGGGGAGGAGGGGTCGAGTGCAGTGGGCATACAAGCATAGGAGCGGCCTTGGCAACGGGTGGTGAGCCCGAATCTTCGTCATCCTCCAAGTCCTGCTCCTTCACAGGTGAACTCACAGAGGACGATACCTTCTTGACCAATCGACGACGCTTTGGAGGGGCGGCGTCGATTTCGTGGTCAGATGCGGCCACTTCCTCAGTCTGTACCTCGTCTGCTGTTTCCTCTTCAACCTCCTCCACATGCGAAGTGTCGGCGGATGGGATTGGCGAGTGATCTCCCTTCGCTTCCACTTCCTGCAATTGTGTTTCTTCGGTCGGGCCATTTTCTGGCAGCGGAGGAAGGGAGGCAGCAGTCGCATGACCCTGTATATCACATATCACAACTCCAAAGTTAGAAGCTACAAAACAAACAAATGGCACCCCAATTGCAAACCGTGCATACATCATACTAACCTCAAGCAAAGGATTGTCCACTCCATATGGAGTGACAGGGCAGTCGACGTTGCAGGGCTCAGACGATTTGATGCTGGTGATGGACCGCACATGCGCGACCAGCTCATTCTTTGATAGCTCGTCTGGGCTCATCCGAGTGGCGTCGGCAGCACCTTCATACTGCCACATGGGATGAGCTCGGGCGCGGATCGGCCACACCCGCCTCTTCACAAAGGTAGCCATCAGATGGACGCCGGTCACCTTGCTCAGCAGACCTCTAATCCGAGTCAGCAAAGGCTGCGCCTCCGCGAGTTCTTCATCTGACAACTGGTGATCCCATGCCTTGGTCCTCGCAAAACTGGCAGTCGAGAAAGCGGCGACTCCGTTCTGCTCGACGCTGACATAGAACCACCCCTTCCTCCATCCTTGCGCAGAATTGACTGGCTTCAGGGCGAAGTAGCATGTGTCGCTACGCACCTGGATCCCGCAGCCGCCCACAGGGTAGGTGCGGCCGCCTCCCTATTCGGCCGCACCATGAAGATGGCCTTCCACAATGCCCAGTTAGGGGCAACTCCAAGAAAACAGTCGCACAGCGTGATAAAACACGCAATGTGCAGAACACCATTAGGGGTGAGATCATGGATCTGCACCCCGTAGGCATAAAGCAACCCACGAACGAAATCGTGGAGAGGGAGCGAAAATCCCCTCGGCAGAAACTCCGCAAAACAAACGCGCTCATTGGCGCGTGGTTCAGGGAGTACCTCCTTGGGCGATGGCGCGCGGACGGCCAGCCGGTCCGCGGGGGGCAGCAGGCCTTCCTCGCGGAACTTGGTCAGATGGGCGTCCTTGATGGTGGACTTCGCCCAGTCCCCACTGTTCTTCCTTAAGGCGGTGGCGGCTGCAGCTGCGCTCGTCGCGCTTTTCTTCGTCTTCGACGTCGCGTCAGTCGCGGCGGCGGCCGCCGCACCTCGCTTGGAACCTCCGCCCTTCGCCATTGGCAGCGTGGAAAGATTGGGGCGCGAAAGCTTGGACGCAAGAATAATGGAGAAACAGGCGCAAGGAGGACGATGAGAGGGAAACGGCGCAGGAGGCAAATGGCAAGTAAAAAACTCTGCCAGCGCCGCTCTTCCTATTTAACACAAGTCAAAAGCGATCATCACCGTTAATCCATCATCATACGCTCCGCGCGCCATCCTACCGTACACGTGGCGGCCACGGAGGGAAACCGTCGCCGGCCACTCCGCCCACTACGCACGGGAATCTAGGAACCATCATCACGCCCCGTGAAAATCGCGCCAGACCGGTCAATTCCAGTCCAAACGGTGCCGTCCTTGGTCAGCTCTGCATAATGGGCCCACAGATATGTCACGTCCCATCAGTCATAGCAAGCACGCCACCGCTTGTCAGAAATTGCAGTCGCAGAATGCGTCACTGCTGACGTCAATTCAGCTTACACAACTAGCATCCAAAGACATAAAAGTCACTCGATGTTTTCTTCGACTGATGTGCATAAGACTTTCGACTGGTCCTTCGTTTGAGACAAAAATATGACAGTCGATGCTTCTTCGGCTAAAGCAAAAGAACTCCCATCGGGAGCGTATCGAAAATTTTCTTTGATTAACATATGCAGGATAAAAAGATTTTGAGATTATCCTCCATTGCAAGCAATAAAGCACAATCTCGGGGGCTACTCCCATCGGGAGCGCTGTCGCGCACCCGATAGAATAATGGCAAAAGATCAGTCGTCAAATAATCAACTCATGTATCATAATAAAATCATACTCAAAATATTCCCGGGTTGTATCTGACGATCCTCGGATGCTGCTGATGGCCCTTCACGTAGTTACCCCACAATGGCGCCAGAAAACACTTTACTGACCCTTCGCGTGGTTACCTGCGTGAAAAGTAAATGGGTTAGGTTGAGACTCCAAGTGCAGAGTGTATGTAGTAGTGGAAGACTGTTTTCCCCACGAGGGGTGACTCGAGGGTTTAATATCGAACTCTCGGGGAACCAGTAGTTCAGGTGTTATCTCCTTATCCTTCTCCTGAGAATCTGCAACAAAATAAATTGTTTTGTGCCCTCAACCTCACCAAGTGGTTGTCAAACACAAGGTGTGAGAATGATAATAAAATAAATATGCAAACAGTAGTAAATATGCAATGATGGTAAAATAAATATGCAATGATGGTGGAAACAATGGTAAATGATATTTTTGGGTTTTTTTATAATGAATGCAAGATGTGAAAGTGTTTTTGTATTTTCGGAATTAAAAATGGCAGCAAACAAAAGTGGTGATAAAAGTGTTGGAAAGGTGTTTCTTATGATTAAAAATGGACCGGGGTTCATGGTTTCACAAATGCACTCTCTCTTGATAACGTGGTAGACAATGGAACACTAAAATTAACATGTAAGATGGCAAGACATGGTTTGACAAGTTATTAATAATATGGGCATCACGTCCTAACATAGAGATCTCAAGTATAAGTTGTTCTCTCTCTCTTATGCTCCACCAAGATGCGAACTAAATCATAACACCTTAGTAATTAAGATAAATCAGAGCATAGCAATAAGTTCAATGACATGAAGTTAAAATAAGAACATGCTAGATCTAGTCATGGAGGTAGTGGCCAAGGTCACATCCACTCTCCGGTAGCATGGTATTTTTGTTTATCCCTAGTGAGGCAACAAAGTAAGGTAGAAAACCCAAGTGGATCGCAGAACTATCTGTCACGTTCACTGCACTAGCCACCCCCCGTTACTCCAACTAATACATACGTTCCCCCTCACATGCTCTCATAAACATGCTTGATCATGACAAGTAAATAAGAACGGGGTACATAATATGCATCTACTTTCATAACTGAAACAAAACCATTGCAATCTCAAACATGTATTAACTCATAATAAAGATCCACCACAAAGTAATTACATAGATGACCGTAATCATGTTCAGCAGCTCATACGGTACTAATTAGTGAAGCTCATAGAGAGGAGAGATACATAAGTTACTTCCACAAACCCATAGTCCAGGGGTGGACTACTCCCTCTTCATCATGGTGTCGGTGGAGATGTTGTTGGAGGGGAAGGAGACCACGCCGGCAGCGCCCCGCCGGAGTTTCCCCCTCCAATCTTCAGCTCCAGGACTCTGTTACGTGGTTTCTGTGTTTCGGCGGCGCTCCCTTTCGCGAAAGCCCTGGGGGGTCTATATATAGTCGTTTTTAGGTCAAGACGAAGCTTCGGGAAGAAGGATCGACGGCAGCGGAGGCCCGAGGGCCAAGATGAGGGGTCCCACGCGGTCAGGGAATCTGGCCGCGTGGGCCCACTTGTTTTGCCTTCCGGTCTTCGTTTCTTCGTTTCCTTTGCGCATACGTTTCGTTCCTTCCAAAAAAGTGATCCCCGTAAAATCTCAGGTCATTATGACGTGATTTGGTCGCCTGAAACGTAAAAATATAGAAAAAATGGTTTTCTGACAGTGCAGGGTTAATTCCAGAAAAATGGGGAAATTGTTAATTATCCCCAAAACTCAATATAAATCATGAATATAACCCTTATATGATGCAAATAACATGGAACAACATGTAATAAAATGTAAAGTTCATGTATGCATTTTACATGCATCAACATCCCCAAGCTTAACCCATGCTCGTCCCGAGTATGAAGGTGATAAAACTAACATGGACTTTGCATTTTAATACTATCAATGGATATCAAAGGTGATTACTATTGCTACATAAAGTCAAATGATTCATTCTTCAAAGGAATAACAATATGCAAGATAAATTATGAAGTGATATCAAATACTCAATGTAAAGATGTTCAATGATAAATTCACAAAGTGTAACATAGAAGAAAGTACTATGGACCAAATGTATGCATAATGAAAAGTAAAAACATCCTATGGTGGTCATAGAGTACTTCTTATGAAAACTGAATATAAAAGGTGGACACTTTGGATAGATAATTAAGTAGAGGTAAAGCATGAATAAGTTTCATCTAACTTCCAAACACTTCTACTTAAGTTAATGCTTGCAATGTGGTAGTCATTGGTGTGGAGCTCTCATTACCCCTATCATAGCATCTTGAATGATTAATGTTTAAAGTGAAAGCAAATATGAGTGGTGTGCTTGACAATGTATTGGTTGAATGTCTCATGTCCCTTGAATACAAGTACCTACACCATGTGTTACTCACTTTGGTCCACAAAGTAAATTCAAATAAAGGTCATTGCAAGTAATAATAGTATCATCAAGAGCTGCACTGGGGTACCTCTTGTCCCTTGACATGAACAAGCCCATGTCAAAACAACAAGACAAACAGACAATGAACAATCTCAGCACTCTTTTATTTACTATGGGTATAGCTTTTATTATGAGGTGCATCACTGAATGAACATTATGGTAATGCTGTAAATTTGCACCATGAATGATGCATGGCTTAGATTAGCGGCCCATGCATTTCTCTAACCATTTATACAAACTCTTTGAACTTACAAAGTATCCACATTCATTTCACCCATGATAGGCATCCATAAACAAAAGTACATGACATCAACTAAATATAAATAAGTGCAATGTTGAAAGCTTGCCATGTGACAGCACATATGGGCTAACTCCCAACCAAAACTATTGTCAAGCCTACAACTTCATAATTTTAATCACAATGGTTCATGCTTGTTGAATGCAATAAAAGTAAATTGTTTATCAAGTTCGTGAGAGCTTTTAACCAATTTTTCCCATGACAATCAATAACATAAGCATTTAAATTCAGAAATGTAGATAACACAATATAACATGATAAACATACTTCGAATAGCATAAAGCTAATAGGTAGATTGTGAGGACCCCTCGTACCGAAGTCCGAGATGTCCACGTTATGTAAAATAGATCACGATCCCAATGATCAGTGCATCGCAATCACATAACTAACATGGTATCAAGAGTTACATCATTCAAGTCGTACGAATAATAGTCTTACAACACAAAGTGGTCACATGACCAAGTCTGCATATCATCGTCGCGCATGACGGAATTAACTACGATACAGCGGAAACTCGTGGCTAGCGTCGGCCCTCGTCTCCAACGGACGCAATCCCACAAGTGCAGTTGACCGGTGACAACTAAGTGGCGTAGTCGTCGACGTACTCCTCCTCCTCGGCATAGGCCTCCTCGTAGAAATCTGGACGTTTGAATATCCAGGGACACAGCCATATGAGTACAATTATGTACTCGCAATACCACCTCAAGGCTTAAGTTTTCATGGTAATGCAATAAATCGTTTTCGAAAACTGGGATAGCTGCTATATAATGCTATAGGGCTTAGTTTTCGCAAACGATGCTTTTAGACATAGAGATTACCACATCTCTATATCCTGGATAAACAAAACATTTAGAGATAGAATTCTCTCTTGTAGAAATAGCATGCACTATTTCTACATTCTTGTAAAACATTTTGTAAATCTTTTCAAAGACATTAGGATGGGGATACCCCTTTTTCCTTCCATGAGACAGACTGATTGCCTCCCCGAGACCAACCATCTTCTCTCAATTCCCGTACCTCCCAGGTACCTTTTTGATTCTTCTTTTAGTCCAAAACAGAAAACCAACTTTTCTTCTTTCACCAGTCGCCCAGTGTGGCCTTTGCAACCGTCCCTGACCGCGACACGGCTATTCGAATAGTTTTACACTCTGCAGAGGTGGTGCACTTGCACCACACCAAATGGTTATTCCGCCGTGTTCAGCCACGGTCCGCCATACGAAAGTATGCGGGGGTTCGGATAACCTGATCAAAGCTTTCCACTAATCCACCCTAGTACAGAGGACTCCCGATAGGTTTATTCCCCCCAGCACCGTGTGCTCCACTAGACCCCTGGTCTCTCTCGGGACGCCACACCGCCACGGCAGGGGACCCAACGTAATCGTCCGACTGCGGGTCACTCCGCTTGTGTATTGCCTCGTACAGATGACAACCCGGCTTCGAGGGCCCCGCCCTTATAGAGTATGAGATCCTCCGTACTAAAGTAGACAAGCTTCCGGCTAAGCCCTACCCATCTCAGGTAATGTGGTTGCACGGGTTAATTGTTCAGGCGGCAGCAGGGACTTCGTAAACAAACCTCCATCTCCGACTGCTCCCAGCAGCTCGGTTTTTCGTAAACTCACCGAATGCTCCCAGCACTTCGGGTTTTCATAAACATCTCCATTTGCTCCCAGCAACATGGGTTTTATAAAACACTTTCTCGCCGGTCGCTCCCAGCGACTCGGATTTTCTTTTAAAAACATTTCATCAAATCCAGGCTCCCATCCTAAAGTTTGAGGTAAGGGTATACGGATATGCTACTAGAGAATATAATTTTCTTGATAGCGCCTTCAGTAGAAGGCTTCTCAAGTAGGAACTTATTTTTACAAAACCTATTATATACTAGTAGATATATATTTGGCCAAACAATAATTTTTGGAAAATAGTTGTGGGGTGACAAAATGCCACATAAAAGATAAAACATGCATTATTTTATTTTGAAAACAAGACATGCTTTGTACAAATAGTAGGAGTTCAATAGGGTGTTGAGGTGGCTTGCCTTGCTCAGCAAAGTGTCCCTGGTCTTGTTCTTCTCCGTAGACAGGTTCAGCTCCCACGTACTGCTCCTCCTCTTGCGGTTCTATCGTACCGGAAAATTAAACGGAACTACCATCAACTCTAGGAAGCGGGTTGACAACAATCTAAGGTAATTAAACTAGATAGCAAGCATTTCAACACACAACAACCTCTGGATAAAACATCTACCACAACCCTAAACATAAACACATAAAGACAATCACTCAAATAGGGCTTTTATTAGAGTCAGAGTTGCTGTTTTGGGGAAAAAATTCCACAAGTCCTAAAATAATGCTCCTAAAAATATATCCTTCTATCACAGTACTGCTAACAAACATACGAAGCTAGGAAAATTGGATTTGCACCCAAAGCATTTTCCAAATGAGAGCTAAAAATGCCTCAAGTGCTACTGGTCCTAAAACTAAAAAGACTACAACTCTAGTTTTAGGAAACTCCTGCATGCAAGATTAATTTCTAAGGCAAGGTATTGATTTTATCTTTCTGTAGAAATTGGATTCACTCGGTTTGGATCATCCTAGCTCAAGATATCCCAATTTGAGTGTTAAACATACTTTTTACTAGATTTAATGCACAGCACAAACTATAAAAGATTTTTATGCAACACTGGCTCTGCATGTTTTAGAAAACACACAAGAACCACACAAAATTTATCCTAAAGCTAAAACACTAACAGATCTACCACAAATTAATTAATCTAAGCACAAACAATATACAGAAACTAAAAACAATAAAACCTAGAGAAAAAAATCTACGGGCTAGCGCTGGGCCAGATCTGGCCGTGGCCAGCGCGGACATGGGCCGCAGGCGGACCGGCCGGCCCAGCACGGCGCGGAGCGCGCACTCTCCGCGGAGAACGGTCAACGGGCGGCCGATTCAAACGGGGCCGTCGATCTGGAGATCGACGGTTCTCCTTCGTCGTCTCCAGCGCGATGCGCGCGAGGCGGGGCAGAGAGAGGGAAATGGCACGGCGGCGAGGCGCTCACCAAGGGCTTGCGCACGGTAGTGGGAGAGGTCGGGGTCGAAGGAGGAGGGATGGCGAGCTCGGCGATGTCCTCAGGCGCCGCATGCATCGCCGGAGTCCATGGCGACGGCGGCGACGTTCTCCACGGGTCGAGGTCGGGGCGGCGTGCTTGGACCTCCTCTGGACAAAACAAAGGGGGCTGGGGTTAGGTCTTGAAGAGGGGAGCTTCACGGGCCAAAAATGGCGAAGAATGGAGAGGTGAATCGCCGGCAATCGTTGCCCGACGCCGGCGGTGGCCGAGACGAGACCTTCGTCTCCCGGGGTGCAGAGAGCAAGAACTCCGGGGCGTCTTCGTGGGTGGACAGAGGAGGGGTGTGTGCGAGCTAGGAGGGGAAATGAGTGAGAGGGGAGGGCACGGGCGCGGGCTATAGCCAGGTGCTCGATTTGGGTTATTTTCGGACACGGGAGCTGGGGAAGTGGGCAGGGTTGCTTCCATTGGCTCTCCTGGGCGGTGGAGGAGGGCAGAGAGGGCTTTGGTTGGGAGAGACGTGGCCTGGCCAGTGGTGGAGAGGGGAGTGAGCTCTCCTTGGCCGGTTTGAGAAAAGGAGAGAGGGGAGTGGAGGAGAGGGGCGGCAGGGGGCTGGCAAGTGGGGCCAGGGGTGAGGGATGGTGTCTCTCTCCTTGTCACCAGTAGAGGAGCGTTGGGAGAGAGAGGGAGTAGGGTTTTAGGTGGTTTGAGGTGATTAGAGAGAAGTGCACAGGATTAACTTGAGGCTATGTTCATCGCTAGATATTAAGCAAGCAGAGGCTTAAGGATGGATCAAGAGAATTTTCCTAGCAAGCAAAGATGACAGAGAAGAGAGGGGTGCAAGTGCATTGCCAAAAGGAGTCCTGGTTTGCTTAGGGTGAGATGTGCAAAAGTGTATCCAACACAAGTCAAAAAGGTCACTGGTTTGACTAGCCCTCTAACCCTAGATGTTTAAGTGATTAAGCAAGGTGTCAACAAATAACCAAAGTCATGTTTTACAAACAAAGGTGACCAAGATCAACTTGGAGAAAAAAAGCAAGTCAAAAACAAGTCAAGGAATGCTTAACATGCTGCCCTGGATTTGCTAAGTTTTAACAAACATGAAGATCACCCCAAAATAAAAATTGAGCTAGCAAAAAGGGGGTAAACTTGATACTACTTGCACCAACCAGGCCTAAAGAGATAATGCCAAGGAAGTAAGTTCAAAATGAAAATTCAAGCAAGGTTTATCTAAGTGCAACCAAAAAGTTTTTGCTAACTCTGAAAATTCTAACTTAACACCACAATTCTAAGTCTAGAAAAATTGGGGTGTTACATAGATATGGTGGACTCACTGGAAAAACTTTGGTTGAAGGTGTTGGGAAACAAGCTTTTTACTTGTTGTAATTTTTGGGCTAGCAATAGGGAGAAAGTTGACCATCTAAATGCATGCATAAGTGTCCATAGAACTAATCAATCCATGTTAAACCAAGTAAAGTTAAAATTCAACATCTAAACATGGTAAAAGATAGCTCTTGACAACACACTTGCAAATTAACATTCATTCAAAGCACATGAATTATGCAACTATATGTATCTTTTAAAATCAACTCAAACATCCCTATCCCAATATATTTAATAGCATCCAACATAATTCAACCCAAACTTCCAGTAGCTCTCTCATATATAAATGATAGTGGTGGTCTTATTAACAAACCGAAATAACAAAAAAAAAAAAACAGACGCTCCAAGTTTATACGATAAAGTGCTTTGATCGAAAAACAGAAGTTAGACGTGTGCAAACCGAGAGTGTGTTGGTCTAGTGGGGTTGTCTTGACATCCCCAAGCTTATGGTCTTCACCATCCTTGGATAGCTCTTGGTGCAGCTCCTCTAATCCCTGTGAAAAAACTTCAAAACACCGTTTCTCCCATTTCTTTTCTGTGGGGTGATATTAGTAGTGATAAACAAATAGGTTCCTTGCTGCATAAAATCCTTAGGCAAAAATTCATATGAATGTCCAGAGAGTATATAATGTTGTATGCCTACTCATAAACTCAATTGAATCAAAAAGATTCAAGCAAAAAGCTCAAAGAATGCATCAAACAATATCAAGACAGAATCTGTCCAGAAAAACAGCAGCAGCAAAACGCATTTTTCTACCCTACTTAAACTCGTCAGAAAAATCTGCAAAAATCACGTATACAGAGGATGAAAAGTTGAAGCTACAGTTCAAATTACAGCTCAATCGGAGTTACAGATAAAAAATGAAAAATCAAACCGTGCACAGACTTCGTGCAGGCAGAAAACTCTCCGAAAATGAATAGCAACTTTTCAAACCCAAAATAGGTAAAACTTGGTTCTTTATTAAAAATCCCAGAAACAAAACTAACAAACTACTCTCTTGTTACAGCAAGAGGACTCAAAGAAAATCTCAAACAAAAACAACCGGGTTGCCTCCCGTAAAGCGCTTTCTTTATAGCCATATAGCTAGGCTTACTTACTTGATAATCAAAGGGGACGTAGCTCATGAGGGAGCTTGAACCTTGGTGTGTCCCTCTTCCTTGGGAAGTGTTCCATGCTCTTCTTGTGTGGAAACTGAAACTTCACATTCCCTTCCTTTGAATCAATAATGGCACCTGTAGTACGAAGAAAAGGTCTTCCCAAAATAATAGGACTAGAGGTTTTATTCCCCATGTCCATGATTAGAAAATCAACAGGCACAAAAGTCATGTGTAACTCTACCATAACATCACTTACTTTTCCTAGAGCATGTCTAATGGAATCATCAGCAAGTGCAAGTTCAATAGAGCATTTCTCAATATTTTTAAGTTCAAGGACTTCATATAGTTCTTTAGATAATATAGAGACACTAGATCCTAGATCTAAAATGGCATGGTGTGTCTCTTTTCCAATGGTTACTAGTACCTTAGGGATCCAGATATCCCCAAGCTTAGGTGGTATCATAGCTTCTTGATTGTACCTAGCAATCTTTTCTTTTAAGACATGATTAGCAATATAGGAACCAAAACCAGCCTGGTTAATATTAACAGAAGGATCACTTGCAAATTTTTGTAAGATAGAAATTAATTCATGCAAGCTACACTTCTCTAAATCAACAAATGGTTCCTTAACTTCACTAAGCATTTTAACTTCCTCAACTTTTTTCTCTTTTTGAGATATAATGATGTTCTTTAATGAGGAAACTTCCTTAGTGAGTTGATCTACTCTTTCAAACAAAATATCATGTTTTTCGAATTTGGATATGAACTCCTTATTGAGCTCCTTTTGAGTAGATATAAATGATCTAATGGTGTTTTCCAAATCACTAGAAACATTACTACTAGTGGTATATTTGTTTGGAACATATGGGGGCTTATTATAAGAGTTATAATTGTTGTTACCATACCCATTATTACCATAGTTCCTAATGAAGTTGACATCAACATTTTCAGGATTATTACCAACTAGTTCTTGCAAAGGCATATTTTCAAAATTTTGTTTATTAATAAAAGCAAGAATGGTGTCCATTTTAGATGACAAATCATTTGTTTCTTCTATAGAGTTCACTTTCTTAGATGAACTAGGTGCTCTATCAGTATGCCATTGACTATAATTTTGCAAGATACTTTCCAAAATGTTCTTAGCTTCTAATATAGTTTTTCCCATGAAAGCACCTCCAGCAGCTGAATCAAGTATATTTCTAGACATGTAATTTAGACCATTGTAAAAAGAGTGTAAAATGGTCCATTCATTAACCCCATGTGATGGACAAGTTCTAAGCATGAGTTTAATCCTATCCCAAGCCATGGCAACATGTTCATTTTCATTTTGCCTAAAAGAGAGGATATTGTTTCTATTTTGCAGTATTTTAACAGGGGGATAATATTTCTTAATGAAAGCTTCTTTTAAATCATCCCAAGAATTAATACTACCAGTAGGTAATGAATGTAGCCACTCTTTAGCTTTTCCTCTAAGTGAGAAAGGAAATAACTTCAGTTTTAAGACATTACTTTCAACATTTTTAAACTTTTGCATGTCACAGATTTCAATAAAATCATGAAGATGCATAGAGGCATCCTCAACAGCACTACCACCAAATTGTTCCCTAGTTATCAAGTTTAACAAACTAGGACTAACTTCATAGCTCTCAGCAGTAATCTCAGGTGTGGTGATAGGCTTAGCAATAAATTGATCATTAGGAGTGTTTGTGTAGTCACACAATTTAGTTCTATCTCCCATTTTAACAAGTTTTTATGTGTTTTTAATTTTTTATGCAAAACTGAAAGTAAAATGACACTAATGCAACTCGAAATAACAAATGCAACACAAAAATGCAAAACTGAATATAAATATGCAAACCGAAATATAAAGATGATATGCAAGACAAGAACAAAACAAAATAAAATGATTGTAGGTAAAGATGGATAAGATGATGCTCACGTAGGTGCAACCTCCCCAAGCTTAGGTTGTTACACAAGTTGGTGATGAAGTTGACTTGATGTGAGTGATCCTTGGATAAACCTTTCAGCTATGGTTCCCCGGCAACGGCGCCAGAAAACGTCTTGATGGCCCTTCACGTAGTTACCCCACAACGGCGCCAGAAAACATTGACGCCCTTCGCGTGGTTACCTGCGTGAAAAGTAAATGGGTTAGGTTGAGACTCCAAGTGCAGAGTGTATGTAGTAGTGGAAGACAGTTTTCCCCACGAGGGGTGACTCGAGGGTTTAATATCGAACTCTCGGGGAACCAGTATTTCAGGTGTTATCTCCTTATCCTTCTCTTGAGAACCTGCAACAAAATAAATTGTTTTGTGCCCTCAACCTCACCAAGTGGTTGTCAAGCACAAGGTGTGAGAATGATAATAAAATAAATATGCAAACAGTAGTAAATATGCAATGATGGTAAAATAAATATGCAATGATGGTGGAAATGATAAATGATATTTTTGGGTTTTTTATGATGAATGCAAGATGTAAAAGTGTTTTTGTATTTTCGGATTTAATAATGGCAGCAAACAAAAGTGGTGATAAAAGTGTTGGAAAGGTGTTTCTTATGATTAAAAATGGACCGGGGTTCATGGTTTCACAAATGCACTCTCTCTTGATAACGTGGTAGACAATGGAACACTAAAATTAACATGTAAGATGGCAAGACATGGTTTGACAAGTTATTAATAATATGGGCATCACGTCCTAACATAGAGATCTCAAGTATAAGTTGTTCTCTCTCTTATGCTCCACCAAGATGCGAACTAAATCATAACACCTTAGTAATTAAGATAAATCAGAGCATAGCAATAAGTTCAATGACATGAAGTTAAAATAAGAACATGCTAGATCTAGTCATGGAGGTAGTGGCCAAGGTCACATCCACTCTCCGGTAGCATGGTATTTTTGTTTATCCCTAGTGAGGCAACAAAGTAAGGTAGAAAACCCAAGTGGATCGCAGAACTATCTGTCACGTTCACTGCACTAGCCACCCCCCGTTACTCCAACTAATGCACACGTTCCCCCTCACATGCTCTCATAAACATGCTTGATCATGACAAGTAAATAAGAACGGGGTACATAATATGCATCTACTTTCATAACTGAAACAAAACCATTGCAATCTCAAACATGTATTAACTCATAATAAAGATCCACCACAAAGGAATTACATAGATGACCGTAATCATGTTCAGCAGCTCATACGGTACTAATTAGTGAAGCTCATAGAGAGGAGAGATACATAAGTTACTTCCACAAACCCATAGTCCAGGGGTGGACTACTCCCTCTTCATCATGGTGTCGGTGGAGATGTTGTTGGAGGGGAAGGAGACCACACCGGCAGCGCCCCGCCGGAGTTTTCCCCCTCCAATCTTCAGCTCCAGGTCTCTGTTTCGTGGTTTCTGTGTTTCGGCGGCGCTCCCTTTCGCGAAAGCCCTGGGGGGGTCTATATATAGTCGTTTTTAGGTCAAGACGAAGCTTCGGGAAGAAGGATCGACGGCAGCGGAGGCCCGAGGGCCAGATGGGGGACCCACGCGGTCAGGGAATCTGGCCGCGTGGGCCCACTTTTGCCTTCTGGTCTCCGTTTCTTCGTTTCCTTTGCGCCTACGTTTCGTTCCTTCCAAAAAAGTGATCCCGTAAAATCTCAGGTCATTATGACGTGTTTGGTCGCCTGAAACGTAAAAATATAGAAAAAGGGGTTTTCTGACAGTGCAGGGTTAATTCCAGAAAAATGGGGAAATTGTTAATTATCCCCAAAACTCAATATAAATCATGAATATAACCCTTATATGATGCAAATAACATGGAATAACATGTAATAAAATGTAAAGTTCATGTATGCATTTTACATGCATCAGCTGCATGCATAGTGCAAAGGTAAGACCCGCCGATCAGTCGAGCTGGGCTAGGGACCGCTCCAGCAGCGTTAATTCTTAAAACTTTCCGTGTCAGCAGGCATGATGAAAATCCCGACGGACGCGTTGGGTAAACTCAAAGTTATACTGCAGTTCGATTCAGTAAGACCTCAACGGCCTGATTCGAGTCTGACCAGTCTGTTCCAGATTCGAGTCCGGGAACTCGAGTTTGATTGAAAGCTAGTAAGGTTTTGCCCGAATGGTAGTTAACCGGTCCCGATCCGTCGTGTGTACCGGGCCTGCTAAGCTAATTATCCCTTGATTATCATAAACAAAAACCATAGTCGATAAAATGCTCGACATAGCCAACATGTGCTATTCATACAGGAATTCCAATTATCAAATACAAATGCAAAGAATGTGACGTGCACAGATGAGCGAGTCCATGCCCGACTCTTCGAATCAGACAAGTACTCGGGGGCTACTGACAGGGATATACCTATCGGGTACCCTACCATGAGGGTACCTGGTGCACGTATCGACTAGGCCCAACTATCAAGAGCCTACGAAAAGCCCACGAAGGAAGGCCCAAGAAGATGGAGTACTCTCCAAGTTAGGCAAATCCATAGTCGGTTTAGACTTTCCTTACGTGTAATCTGTGTCGGTTACGAACTCCCGAGACCCAGCCTTTAGGCCATCGAACCAGACACGCACTTTCAGATCCACCAGAACCCTAGCGAGATCAGCATCTCGCCGGGATCCTCCTTGTAACCAGCATATACTCTCGAAATCAATAACAGACAGGCAGGACGTAGGGGTGTTACCTCCACACGAGGGCGCTGAACCTGGGTAAAATCCTTGCCCCGCTTGTCAGCCGACGATACTACCAGCTCTATCACGTTCTCTCCCCCATATTCATAACCCAAGGACCTTAACCATGGGTCTTAATGAGTCTACCCCTCGTCACTAGAGGTTCTCCTCGTCAGTGTTTTCGTCGTCGGTGAAATAATCCACTTCGTCGTCGTCAGCGTCGTTGAAAGGTGGCTTGCAAGACCCAAAGGCCGCAGCGTCGGCCTTCTGCCGCTTCGATGGTGGAGCATCAGAAGTATTGAGCTCCACCTTGAGGCGCCGCCACCTGCGCAGACGGTATTGGCGCAGAGCCTCGAACGAGGCCTCCACCACGCGACGCGTCCTGTATTCTTCTGCGCGCCACGACGCGATGGACTCATGCACCAAAATGTGCTACTGCTTCCGATCCAGCTCAACCGACGACGACGACCCCAAACCATTGTCGTCATCGACCGGCGTCTCCCGCGAGGGATGGACGATGACGATCCAGGGGAGGAGGGAAAGTCGGACACGGAGGTAAAGGACGAGGGAAGAGCGGCAGAGGTGGAGGCACGGCGTGCGTGAAAGCGCTGCTTCCTTGCTCTAATGGAGTATCACATCTTGTCGGGGAATTTAGACTTGTATCGAGCCATTACCGCTGCCGGCGGCACTTCTATTACCGCGTACCCATCCCCTAATAGCCGAATTACCCACGGGTTCGCCAGGTTCGAGACCCCACTGCCGTCCCCAGCTCACCCGATCTCAAATTTCCATCGTCCTTTTGCAGCCACCGTCTAAAATTACAACCATTTCAAACAGGTCCGGATATAGATGGCTACTTCCCCGGAGGATTTAGCAGCCCCAAAACAGAAGGTGGCACCGTCAAATTAAAATGGGTGGTTCGGGCCACGCCGCTCTGCCTGCACTTTTTTTTTGCATTTTCCATACTAGTATTCATACGAAGAGAACAAGTACAAGGCCAAATACACGAGGAAAAAGAAGGAGAATACAGAGGCAACACTGCCGTGGCATGCCGTCAACCGCAACGAGGAACCCCAGCCAGCACGAACTCCACCACCGGAGGCGAGGAAGAATGCCGCAGCCCGGAGACCTGCACCCTGGAGCGGAGGAGCTTCTAGCCCGGAGGCGTCTGAGAGCCGCTACAAGCCGCCATTGTTCAATTTCCCCTTGGGCCGTACATGTACATACACGCCATTCATTGATCGGTCAACCTCACCTCGCACCCACCGGACATGGCATGAGGCCATGAGGGTGCCGGCCGGCCGGATCCAACCGCCGTACTTCTTCCTTCTCTGCCTCCCTCACGAGAGGACCGATCGATCGTAGAGCGAGTGAGATGTTTCACTTCACTGGCTGCCTGACGTGGACATGCTTCAGCCCCCTTCCCGCGGAAAAACCTCCCGCTTCCCATGACGACGCGCCACCAACCGCCCGGCGGTCGCGCGCGCAAATCCACCCTGCAGAACGTACGTAGGCAGCACCCGCCCGCCACCCACCAATCGACGTCCGTACCCGAGGTCGAACCACCTTATAACAAGTTAACAACCCACGCACTTCGCCGCTCGCACACTGTACCGCTCAAACGGGAACGGCGAGAGCTCATCATCAACCATCGATCATCCACTCGACCGGTCGATCGATTCATCTCCGGCCGCCTCTGCCTCGTCGAGAGAGAACACGCCGCCGGCGGAACGAAAGACGCGAGCTAGGCCGAGGCAGCTCGCATGTCGGCGGCGGGGCCCAGGGTCGCCGGTGCAGCCCGGAGGCCGTCGTCCCCGAAACCCCCGCTGTCGGCCGGCGCCGGCTGTGGCAGGGAAAGGCCGCAGCTGATGACGCAACGCAGCGGCGAGGACCCGCGGGCGGCGGCCGACAGTAAGGTCTCCAAGAAGAGGCTGCCGTCCGCTGCGGCGGTCGCGAGGGGCGTGCTCCCGTCCATGCTGCTGCGCCGGTCCGAGCTCCTGCGCCGTGCCGGCGGCGGGAAGAACAACGGGAACCTGCACTCTCTCAACGTGTCGTGCGCCTCGGAGGCGTCCAACGACTCCTTCTGCAGCCGGGCGTCCACCGGCAGGATCGGCCGGCCGCTGATGGTGCCACACGCGGGAGCCGCCCGGCGGAGGCCGGCCGGGTCGTCGGCGGGGCCTCCTTCTGCCCGCCCGGCGGCCCGAAAAGCGGCCAGTGTTGCGCCGGACGCGGCGGTCATTGGTTCGATGATGATCGGACAAGCTGCGGCGGCGCCGCCGGGGCCGCCGAGGTGCCCGTGGGTGACTCCTAATACTGGTAGGTGCATTGTCCAAATTCATTCCAATACTAATCATGTGATTATGGCTGCTTTTCATTAAGGAAAACACAAAAGAGGATGCTAATGCAGGTAGATGTATACAAGTTGACAATCATGTTTTCTCCTTTTTTGCTATCATAAGCATGCTATGCTAATTCATATAGCTAATTTCCTAGCTAGCAAGTAGTCACACACACCACTAGTCCACTAGTCTTTGAAGTTAGTGAGCATAAACACTAAAACGCCCTAAGACCCAAAACCATCAATGAAATTTGCATAATATTGAACCTTGGCCTTGTCCTTGGTAGTGCACCTATGCAGTCTATTTTGTTCCCCTAAAAAAATGCAATCTCTTTTTATTTAGGCACACTGAATCAACACAAAATATATTAACTCTTCTATCGTTTAATAACAACTGTCATTTTGAACATTAAGATAATCTTCAAAGCATAACTTTGATCAAAAACTCAGATAATCTTCAACAACCTTTATCTAATAAAAAAATAATCTTCAACACAACATATATTAACTCTTCTGTCATTCCCTAACAACAGATTTACGCATACAATTTTCCAGTGTCTATCCCTAGATATTTGAAAAATATATCAGTAGTCAAAAATTCAAAATTTTGAAAACACTTGGGACAATTTTCACAAGTTCAGAGTTACTAATGACAAATGAGATCTTGATAAGCTTAATTTACAGAGAAAAATGATCAATGATCTGTCGTACCAGCTACCTAGCTTAAAATCTAAACAACTCAAATGGGACGCTTTGTTAGAAGATTCTACAGCAAGCACATAGACCTATAATCTAAGCTGACCCTACCCTGCCCTAGCTATAGCTTTTTGAACCTGGATTACGCGTGGTCGTGACTTGTGGTGTTTCCTAAGTATAACTCTCAAAGTGAACTGTTTTTTTAGGTTTTGAGTGTATATTGCGTTTGCTACAGAATTGTACACTGTATTATTTGCTAAATCATGTGTATTTCACTGTACTTATCAGAGAGACTCTTGTCTCCATCAACCTGTGAACTCACGTCCAAACAGGGACTGCTTTGTAACATAGCTGTCTCAAATAATGCTACTGCTGCATCGACATATACTGCCAAACACTGGTCTGTGGCACACAGTACCTGCATATTATTGCACTGACATAAACGGTTTACCTTTCTCAGGAGAGAGAGAAAACACATTTATCTTACACTAATTAATATGGTGCACCGATCGCCTGAAAGTAATGATAATGATGATCAATTAGCTCATTTGGAATCACAAATGATTGGTGGTGCACAATTGACAATGCATAATTAACAAAAGATGCACTCAGAAGTTTGGTGGTGTGTCTGCTATCTAGCAAGTACTTGTCAATTTTATCTGGCAAAAGGATTCCATTACCCACTAACCTGTCGGCACTATATTATGAAAAGTATTTTTAATTTTGATCAACTTGTAAAAGGATTCCATGAGGTCACGGGTTCAAGTCCTGAAAACAGCCTCTTGCAGAAATGCAGGGAAAGGCTGCGTACTAAAGACCCAAAGTGGTCGGACCCTTCCTCGGACCCTGCGCAAGCGGGAGCTACTGCACCGGGGCTGCCCTTTTTGTAAAACAATGGACAGAATAAACCAAGTGCCGTTAGCACCATTTCAGTTGTTAACCAGAGGAGCCATTTCTGATATTCCCCTATATATAAAAGTTGGTGCGATTCACCCTCAAATCCACTATCCACGTCACCCGAATGCCGTTGGCCGTCCGATCGCGCCGTCGGACGGTCCAGATCGCAAACAACTCCCGCGAAACACTGTAGCTGCTACAGTGTCACTGTGCAACGGAGTTTCTTCCAATCGCGACATGACACGTCGCCCCGCACGATTTCTGGCGCACCCAACTTTGCAAAAAACAGACAAACAACGCGAAAAATTGCCCCGCGGTCCAGATTCTAACGCATCGAGGGACCTAACTGTAATTACAGGAAAAGGCACGGACTTTTTTGAAAACACACCCCGCAGAATCCCCTTCCCCCTCTCTCTCTTCCCGCGCGACGGCTCAGTCGCCGCCGACGCGCTCCGCCAGCGTGCTACTCCTCCCTCCACGAATCCGAGCATGCACATCGCTTCGCCGTCGTCTGATCTCCATCTCCTGCGAGTCTCGCTTGCAGGGTCGCACGAGCCACGGCGGAATCGACGGCGACGTGGACCTGCTTGCTCCGCCGCGTCTGGTCGCCGGCGGTGGCGCAACGGCGACCTAACTGGAGCGGCGCCGCCGCAACCGGCCAGCGTGCGTCCACGCGCGTCCGTCGCACGCACGCGCGCGTCCTAGCTCGCGCGGACGCGTCGCCGGCGAGATCGCCGTCGCCGCCGCGGCCACTGCTCAGCCCACCACTGCTGACGTCACGCTTACATCGCGGTGGGCCCCTTCTGTCAGTTTTTCCCAAAAAAAAAACACCCAGAAAATGGAAACAAATACCCACCGAAAAAATATAAAAATATATATCCAAATGCTCAGAAAAAAAACAGTTATTTCTACCAAAAAAAAGGGGGGTCCAATATTTTGAATTGCTAAATATTTAGCTAAATTTATAGACAAATACAACCAAATTAGGATACCTCAAACCTAATTTGTCCAACTTAAACTATTCTCGAAATCCAAAAAATTCAAAACCATAAGCTATTCGAAATTTCCACCAACTTTCCAAGCTTGAACAATTTTTTACTGTAGACACTCCCAAATTTGAAATACAAACATATTGAACCATTTTAATTCAAATTTCAGTTTTTAGTACTACAAAGTTTTAAAATCCTTTCAAATCTAACCATCTAACAGACGTAAAAATAATTCAACTCTTAATAGCTTTTAAATTTCAACAATTTTTGTGATAGAAACATTCTCAAAACATCAGCTTTTTTCAACTCCGATAACTTTCAAGCTCAACCAACTTCGCTTTTTCCAACTCCGATAACTTCCAAGCTCAACCAACTTCTTAATGCAAACATTTTCAAACTTGAAATAAAACCATACCGACGCATTTAAATTTAAATTCCAATTTCGAGTACACTCAAAATTTAAAACATCTTTCATCCCTAATCATTTAACGAATGTACACACAATCCAAAACTTAACAACTCCCCAATTTGAACAAATTAAAAAATCTGAATATTTCAAAGACGCATACCCTTTTCCAATTCCAATAACTTTCAAACTTAACCAATTTTTAAATGCAAACACTTTCAAATTTCATTTCACTACACAGGCGCGGCAAAACAACTAGAATATCAAATATAAAAATTATGAAAATAACATCTCACCTCCATTTAACCCCATCTTTATATTTGTTTTCTTTCATTTTTTTGTTTCCCTTTTGTTTTGCAACAAAACAACATTGAAATAATAATCAAAAAAGAAGAAAAATAATTGCAAGACATTTCAGCTTACAAAACAATTATAATTTCCCTAAAATAGTACTCGAATAATAATCAAGAAGAAGAAAAATAATTGCAAGACATTTTAGTTTGCAAGACAATTATATTAAACCGATTGATCTTTCTTCACAATAACTCCATAAATTGTAACATTTATTGTACCTATATTTAATAAACAACGCAACTGCATTTAATAAACAATCAAAAAAGGTTAACATTCAGAAATAACCATAATATATTTTCTCCGATTATGCTGATACATAAAAAAAATTGTGGCAAAATAAAACTATATTTGACCATTTCGACTTAACTAACATATTTGTAATTTATTCAACTTAAATTTCTCTAACTACACAATTCAATTTTAAAAATGCTGAAAAAAAAACACACTTGAACATTCCAACTTACTACAAAATTGGAACCTAAAAAAACTCTAGAATGTATCAACATTTCAACATTTTAAATTTGCTAGAAATTTAGAGAAACGATAAGATATTTCAAAATGCCCATGGAAAACATAAATGCAACACACTTGAACATTATAATTTACTAGAAAATTAAAGATACTATAAAGTATATCTCACATATTGCACTATCCCTAATTATGAAGTTAATCCAAATATTTATGATACACTACAAATATATCCGAAGATTCCAATTTGGTAAATACTAAGAAATATGCAAACAAATTTAATAAATGCTGAAAAAGGAAACTATTTGGAGATAACCATAATATATTTCTTCTGATTATAATGCTAAATAAGAAAATTACAACAAAATGGAACCATAATCTACATTTCAATTTAGTTACCATATTTGGAGCTAACATACCTTAAATCCCTCTTACTATGTAGTTGCACTTACAACAAAAAATAATAATTAGATAAGTACTTGAAGAAAATACAAATTCAATTCCTCTAACTGTAAATTGAAACTAAATTGAATTTAATAAATACTCATACAATGTATTTTCTCTGGTTATTGAATTACATTTAAAGATTTACAACAGACCACAAACATATAATATCAATTCAAATAGGTTACTAATTATCTATGCACATAATCGACAAATGAATTTAATAAATACTCCTACAATGTATTTTCTCTGATTATTGAATTATATTTAAAGATTTACAACAAACCACAAACATATAATACAATTCAAATAGGTTACTAATTATATATGCACATAATCGACAAAATATAAAAAGCATACTAAAATGCTAGGGAAAAAAAAGTTAACTATTTTCCTCAAAAAAACAAATAGGTTTTAACAACTCAAATGTTAACTGTATGTAAAGACCAATCATATTTGAGCACTACTACTCAAATTACAAATTTGAATATTCCAAAATGTCAGATAACTTCCAAACCTGCTCATTTGATAAACAATAAAAGAATCCAAATTTGAAAAAAAAACCAAATTGCTCATCCTTCTAAAATCTATTTGAACATTTCAACTCAAAATTCACATTTACAAATTCCAAAATTTCAACTACCTTCCAAATCTAATCATTTTGTACACATCAAAAGAATACAAATTCGAATACATTCCAATACGAACCATATTCGAAAGCTAACCATTCCTCTAAGCACAAACTTTTCCAAATTCAAATAATATTCACATTCCAACAAAAAAAATTTCAAACATACATAAAATTCATCAAACACAGACGCGTCCAACGATAAAATATATCATAATTCTCACAAAAAAATACATGCAACACATTTGAAAAATTCAATTTGCTAAAAAAAATAGACATACCATAAAATATATATACCTCACATATTATCTCACATATTGTATTCTCCCTAATTATGAAGTTTAACTAAATATTTACGGCATTTCACTGCTCTAATTTGAAAAACATTAGTACAAAAACCAAATAAATTTCCTCTAATTATGGATTGAATTTAACAAATGCTCATGTACTGTACATCCTCCGATTATGCAACTCACACAAATATTTCGACAAGATACAAACATATAGAACCATTCAAACTTATTTGAAATTGAATTACAATCATTTAAAATAAATGTTCAAAAAAATGCAACACATTTTCACCTTTCGAATTGCTAGAAAATTGGAGACAGTCTAAAATATATCTCACAAATTGTATTCTCCCTAATTATGAAGTTGAAACAAATGTTTATGGTATACTTCAATTATATCCAAACATTCCAATTTTCTAAATATCTAAAAATGCTCGATATGACAAATTACTTCTTCAACGATAAAATATATTACAACTCTCAAAAAAAAAAATACATGCAAGACATCTGAAAAATTCAATTTGCTTACAAAAAAAATAGACATACCCTAAAATATATATATCTCACATATTGCATTCTCCCTAATTACGGAGTTCAAATAAATATTTATATTTAACGGAACTCTAAAATGTGTGAAGAGACTTAAAAAAAATACTAACTATTTCAAAATATTTTCACGTAAAAAACCAAACACATACAAAATTGCATTACAATAATTTCCATATTTGAACAATCTCCAAAGTCCAACCATTTTTAAAACGGAAACATTTTTCAATTTCAATGATTTTCAAACTTAGACAACTTTACAACGTCACCATTTTCAAATTCAAATTCAAAACACACGCGCGGCATTTGCCGCGCTTAGATACCTAGTATTTGGTATAGTTAGTGACACATTTTAGACACCTGAGGGTAACCAATTCAGTGATACAAAGGCTTACCTTGACCTGAACCTTTTTTATGTTGCAAACTTGAAATGGCAAGGGTGGCCCGGGGTATACATCTTTCTTTGTTCCTTTTTTCTTGGTAGCGATATGCTTATCATTGTTCTTCCTTTAAATTTATGCCAGTTGCACTTTGCATCTTTTCTTCAGCGCAACCGGTAGCTGAAATATATCAATTCCTCTGGTGCTTCATTTGCAGTTACTTGGTGTTAATTCTCTTGCAGATTTAATAATATTATTTGTATATCTGTACCATCTTTTTTAGTGTCACATACAGTACTAAGAGTACACGGCAACTAATTGTACAAATTCTACTGTTTGTAGCATCAGAACAGCTATTCTGCCTTTTCAAACTCACCAGCCATACCTGCTGTCTGGTGATCATAGCACCTAATTAACTATTAAGCGGGGACTCCTCCTTTATAGACAAAACATTCTGCTTGTAATATCACGTCAACAGTACTCTGACCATCGAGCTTAATGTTGTTGTCTAAACTAGAACTCCTTCAGTCTAAATTATTCCTGTTCTACTCTTGCTTCTCCAAGATTTTCAACTTTCCGAATTGAATATATCACACTTTGCCTTCACATGGCAATAATGAAATCTTTGAATTTACATTTGCAACAGATCCATGCTATACTGCCTTTCATGACCAAGAGTGGGGAGTCCCAGTACATGATGACAGGTACGCTCTAAGCCGAATCAAATCATCCGGAGTTAAAATGTTAAGAAGCACATTAATTATAAAGTTACAATTTTCAGTTCTAAATCCGCAGGAAACTGTTTGAGATGCTTGTTCTGTCTGGTGCATTGGCTGAGATGGCGTGGCCCATAATCCTCGGTAAGAGGGACACCTTCAGGTAAGCAATCTTTTTACCCGACAGTACTGAAGAGTCTAACAACTCACCAAACACTCGGATCTCATCAAACACCATCTGCATTCCACAGGGAGGTTTTCATGGATTTTGATCCTCAGTTGGTCTCAGAGCTAAACGAGAAGAAGTTCTTGGGGCCATGTAGCCCGGCTAGGTCACTGCTGTCAGAGCATAGGCTTCGTACGATCGTCGAAAACGCGCAAGAGTTATTAAAGGTAATGCATTCACCATATTTGTCATCCTATCCACCTGTCCAGATCTTGATCTTTGATAGCCTGAACAGTATCGGCAGTCAATTCATTCTGCCCAACAACTTCTCTGTTTACTCTTACACTTGATGTCGCTCCCATCCCTTTGTTTCCTTCTGCAATTATGTCTGAATCTTGCTGTTGATAGGTGATAGAGGAATTTGGATCGTTTGACGAGTACTGCTGGGGCTTTCTGAACCACAAGCCTATGGTTGGCAGATACCGTTCACCCCGGGAGGTTCCACTGAGGACGCCCAAGGCCGAGGCCCTCAGCCAGGACCTGATGAGGAGGGGCCTCCGTGGTGTCGGGCCGACGGTGATCTACGCCTTCATGCAGGCCGTCGGCATGGCGAACGACCACCTCGTGACATGCTACCGTATCGACGAGTGCTCTGAGGCATCCGATGGCGGTCATGGGAACACCTTGGTGAAAGAGCAGGAGACGAGCAAGATGTGCGGCATGGTAGAGTGTGTCAGCTTGGAGGCTTCGATGACCACCACCGTGATTAGCATCTCGTAGCAAGCACTCAAGAGCTAGTGGTTGCGGTTTGTGTATATGTTTGTTAATTTGATATTTGGGGGTTTGAGAATGTGTTTGATTGCGTAGTTGTTGAGTGAGTGAGAGGTGCTCATGGGAAAGATAGGTAGCTAAACCGCAGGAAAGAGTTGTTTCATGACATTACAATTTACAGGGTGAAGCAGTCGCTGATATTGTAAAGTTGAGAGGTTGTACGTTCCCTGATTGATATATACACACAAAACAAGAAAAGTCCGATTGTTGGACTCCTGTTTGATCCATCTCACTCACTCCGATGTGACCGGAAATAGAGGCCAAATATGCTTATACTTTTTTTTTAGACCAAAGGCCTAAAAGACCCGACGTTAAATTAATAACGCCACAAACGGCGACATAGGTACAAAGAGCTGAACCCAGCTTACAACACCGAACTGCACTCACACACACAAGAACCAGGACAACCAAAGAAACTCCAACAGGACAGACGCCACCCAAGGCTACTCCGGTGAGGTTGAGAACCAGCTTGGCGGGCAAAGGTGTTGGGCCGAAGCTCGCCCTCGAGTACGGACTGGCACACCGATGAACGCTGCACACCGTCAACACGGGCAAAGTCGTCGGGCCAAACACACCCTAACGTCGAGAACGACACACCAACACACACTGCACACCGCCGAGACCCGCTCAACGGCAGCGGAGACAGCCACCAGGGAAACACCTCCACGCTGAGGCACACCAAGGAGGTCCAAACAAGAAACGCCGAGAGAGCAGTTCAAGCAACAAACTTTGCCGGAGGAAGAACGCCGAAGAAGACTCCGGCACCCAACCTCCAGAGAGCTACCCACCGCGAGCTCCAAGGCGGTGTCTTCAAGAAGATCACGACGTAGAACGCCGCCACCGCCCAATCCGAAGATCTTGGGTTTTCACCCGGAGCACGAAGGAGGGCAGAGGAAAGCCACATCGGCGCCTTCAAGAAGGGAACGACGTCCACGGACGCCGCCGCCGCGATCTGGAAGAAACCAAGATAAGGGTTTCCCCTCGGCATGACCTCTCCACCTCCGACACAGGGCAAGGGACACCGCCAAGGCGGCGACCACACCACTGCCGCGGATTGCAGCTCGCCAGGCACCACCCCACGGCCGTGGTCCTAGCCAGCACCAACGGAACCTTGGGCTCGCCCGCCAACCCACAAGTTCCCCTCCTTCCGGGGCCGCCGCCCCGGCGTACCAACTCTGCACAAACGGATCTGAAGCGAAGAACGAGAGACACCAGTCGGACCGCAGCAAGGAGGCATCGAACCTTCAACGGGGACCCATCCCGCCGACCGTCGACCTGCAGCCCCCTGGCTACAGGCGAGGTCAGATCTGAGGTGCCGGATGGGCTCGAGAGGGCCCGGGCCCCCTGGCCCGGCCCGAGTCGAGGCGGCGATGGCCGCACTGCCCACCACACCTCCCGGAATCCACGCTAAGCCGACGAGCAGCAACACCACCGCCGGCCAGGCTTGCCGCCGAGACCACGAAGCCCAGCACCTGCGCCTTCAACTTCCCTCGGCCCCGCCGGGCCGAGCTCGCGCCGCCCGCTGCTGCAACCGCGCCAGGGGACGCCGCCGCCGCCACGAGCTCGCGGATGGACGCGCAGCCACCACGCCGTCGCCAGGCGACCGCGCCGTCGCGCCCCACACCAGCGCCACGCCCCGCCGGCAGATGCGGCCCGCGCCGCCACCACCACACGAGGGGAGAGGAGGCCCCGCCGCCGCCAACGCCGCCCGTGTCCGGCGACGCCCTCCGGCGGCGGCGAGGAGGAGGGGAGGGAGAGGGAGGAGCTCTGGAGCGGCGGCTAGGGTTTCCTCCCGCCGTCGCTCGCGGGAGCGACCACGGGAGGGAGAGGGGAAAGTTATCTCAAATATGCTTATACTATATGTCAGCAAAGTGAAGCGTTGCAATGTCAGTGTCATAGCTTTTGAGAGCTTTACACAAATGGAAGTATGCAACACGAGAGAAGGAGAAGCATTGGCATTAGTATCAGCTGACCCCATTGATATTTGGAAAACCATTTATCAAGTACTCACTTTAGTTCCCAAACACCGATCTTTTGTACTCACTATCACAACTGCCATATTTCAGGGTACAAGTATACTCTATTAAAACTAAAGTTAGGCATGACCGATGTCCATACTTTTGTGAGCTGAGGGGGTTACTTTTGAAGGCCCCTGGACCGTTGTAGGTCAGCAATCATGGAGACTCAGTCTGGATACATAAATTACTGGTACAAAGATCAGGTTATATCATGAAACTGTAAGTTAAGACTTAAGAGAAACAATAACCTACAAGAAGACGAGAGTAGCTACGGAGACAAAACGCAAAATCAAACTACCAATACACATCTGGCACAGGCATGGATTTTCAGACAAAGTCCGGCCATCTACACCAGCTTACCAAGGATATGGTAGCTTTACATAAGCATAGCCGTGATGTGGTATATACTACAGATACATATTGTGTAGATTCTATGGTAGCATGCTACAAAATTGATAAAAAAACTATAAAGAGGAACAGAAGAAACCAGGATCTGCTCATCCACCATTTCACTTTAGTACAGTCATAAACGTTTTTCGCATCTCCACTCGAGGAGATGATAATCTACTTATTTCTTACTTCCTCTATGCCTAAATATAAGACGTCCTAGCAGTTCAATTTGAACTGCGAGAACATCTTACATTTAGGGACAGAGGGAGTAGAATGCTACCTATACAAAGCCTGAGTTGTTTGACCTTTTACTAGCGCTTGCAGTTCTTACAATAGTGGAGATCTTTTCTCATTGGAGCAGCACAATGGTAACAGAAGTACTGTTTACACCTTCAAAATAGAAAAATAAACTCTGTTAGTGACGTGATGAAGCCTGAAAACATATAAACAATGATACATCAATAACTGTTTACTGTTTACAGAACCCTATTGTTCAATTTGATACTGAAACAGCCACATTTGGTCTGATATGCAGGAAGGTAGTCTCAAGTTGCTGGCTCAATGGTTAATTTTCTTGGGAATAACTTTGGCAGAAGTCTACTGGAAGACAAACTAAATCAATCAACTCCTAAGAGGAATTATTGAAAACTAAAACAACAACTCCCAAGAGAAACTATGGAAAACTAAAACAACAAACCCCAATTGGAACTATGGAAGATAAACTCCCAAGAACTAGCATAAAATAAATTTTGAGAACAACAAAAACACATGATACAAATTTCTATAACCGTATAAGTTGATAGGGAATGATAAAGTCTTCTGCTATTGTAATGTCCTGCCCACATCTTATACAGTACTGGATGTTATAACTGGTTTCCCTGTGAAACAGATCTCTAGTTAATTTAAAACCTACTAGTATATCCTATTTCTACAAGATTTGGAACTTTAACCAAACTAGCCTTACATGCAATGCACGTTTGCCTTTTCTGCCTCCAATAAGGAACATTTAAGTTACCAGATCATGGAAATCACAAAAAACATGATACTAACGGATCGTGGTTAGAGAATCAAAAGTCATAGGAATTACCCATGCAAAATACATGATACGCGGTAAAACATATCCCAATTAAATCAATCGATGCCATCATAGTGTCAATGATGACCGAGCATAATCTACTACATAAATGCTACTAGCAGGTACCCTGATAAATGCACAACTCGTGCTAAATTTGCAAGATTTACGAGGGGAGTTAGTACGCAATTAAGGCTGAATTCTCGAGGGTTAAGCTAAATTCACGAGCCATTGGAGCGTTGGACGGATGGTTGAGATTGTTTGGATCCTGCAACCTTGCACCTTTTACATCGGTACATATCTATACTACTATTAAAAGAGCAAACTTGTGTTGATACATTAAATCTGAGCACTTCAATAATTAGCCAACGGTCCAGATTGCTCCAATGTTTGACAACTCAACGCATCTTTTTGTTTTGTGATAATTACGGGATTTGCCACCGCTAAAAACAAAACGTTCCTTTCCATGTCACGATTGGTCGTCGCGGTCGGCGCGGGACGAGATGGGATGCTGATGCAGCCTTTGCCAGAGCTTGAGTCACGGCAGGCCAGGTGCCGCCGGTGCGCGCCGTGGAGAGGAGGAGTGGGCCAATGCGCAGGATGGAGATACAAGCACGGCAGCGGCAGGATGCGCGCTGGTGGAAGATACAAACAGGGCAGCGGTAGTGGCGGGAGGATACAAGCACGGCAGAGGCGGACTCGAAAGGCGCCGCTCTTAACGGCTGCCGTCCCGGTGCGCCACGGTGCGCGTCTCCCGCTCCACCGCGTCCAGGCAGCCAACCGGCATCCCTGAGACCGTGGCCTCTCCCCATCTGCGCTTCGCGATTGTGAGGACGGCGTATGGCGGGGCCGAGTTGCAGGTAGCAGTTTGGTGGATATCGGCGATCTGTTACAATCAGCAAAGGAAAGTGCAGAATCTCATACCGGCTCTCTCTTTTCATCGCCTGGTTGTTTGAACGGTGCATTAGTGCATGGCCAAGCTGCTGAAGTCTGAAGACCGCGACTCGGTGGGCCGCTGGCTCACCTTGTCATGCCTGCCTCTATTCTGCTGCTCCTGCGATCTACGGATTTGGGCGGCCGCCGGAAGGACGGCAGTGCCGGAGCAGCGCCCGTTCATTGTTCGATCACCAGGCTGGGTGCGTATCATGTCTCCACGAATCTTTGGACCATGGACGACTGAGGCAGGCTTCAGTGCCATAGTAGGCATCAGGAAAAATAGACGTGCGTATGCTCTTATCCTTTTGACTTCGTAAATTACTCCACGTTCTGTTGGATTCTTTGTGTCAAAAACTTCTTTCTAGGATTAGTTTTAAGGTTCTTTAAAATCAACCACACCATATATGAGTTAGTGACCACCTGATTGCATAATCCATACACTAATTAGAAATATGTTTTCATAGCCTATATGAAATACAGATGCAGTCCTACTGTGTTTGTAGCCTAAATAAAGGGAATTATGAGAGGTTGGAGGGGAAAAGATATGAGATATCTATGGGTAAAAACATTATATTGTTTTAGAAAATTTCTCTAGGTATTTTCAAACGACATGCTGGATTTTCTTGATGCACCTCTTCCACACATTGAGAGTTCCTGAGGTTTTGGACATTCTTTTGTGTTGTATAAAGTAGAGAGAACTGTTAAAAAATTGTAGTGATTTTGTCAGGCCTGTCCCTTCAATAATTGTTTCAGGTTTATAGTTTAACATGTTTACACGCCACGTCATTGTCCTCCAGTCCTGCTTGCATCAAGGTCAATGTTACATCCTTGATCTCATCCATCCCTGAAGCATTGTACTCCCTCCATTCCGGTTTATAGGATGCAATACCAAAACCAGGTTTTTCCAAGAATAAGATGCAATTTAGACATTTAATGAGCAATTAGGAGAGAGGAAATGGAAGGCAACCAATGCATGCCCACCAATTTAGTCAATTAATGACTAATTAGGAGAGAGAAGAGAAAGACAACCAATGCATGCACAACAATTACGCTACTCAATGCACCAGTAGTTAGCCACCTAGGTTGGAGAGATTTGTCAAATGCATCCTATAAACCGGAATAGAGGGAGTATTTTATACAGAGCGGCTTCATATAATAATAATCAATGCTATGGAAATCAATGCTTTGATCGTTTTATGTGGTCAATTTTCTAAATAATAATTACAACACCATAGATTAGGTTATGACTTCAATAATTTTCAATTAAATCATATAAGTTACGTTTATCTTGAAATATTATGTTAGTCAGTACGTGCGTTGCACGTGCAACATTACTAGTATAGATAAAATACAGCTTCACCTAAAGTTTATACCCTATAGAAGATCAGCTCAGAGTGAATTTTGTACACATGAAGGCACACACAGCTGATTGATTTTAGAAATTCTAAAGAATTGGGTATTTTTCCTCTACAGAGATATATTACGATTATGCACCTGTAAACATGGGACAGCAATACATCAATTATCGTGCTGCAAAAAAAAGGTTCTAGGCTATAAAACACCAACTACAATTGCAGACTATTTGTTTTTCAGGAACAACTTTCGAAGCCAGATAGAGTAGATTGACAAATATTGCCTTTTCGAGTTAGAATGGGAGGGACTTAAGTTTGGACCAAAATTTACAGGTTCACACACCATACAGCAATCCACATGTACAATTTTTTTTTTGGAACTTACAAGTAGGCAAAAGCAACGAGGTATGCATGCACCCTTGTGCCCAGCGTATCTTCCGTGGACTAAGGGGTGAAAAGTTGTCAATACTATCTATTTTACAGAACAATAAGTTCTTTAGCCCTGTTGTCAGGTATAGGTTGTGCATGCAAATAATGTTTTAAAAAGTTATATCCTCAAACATTCTTACTCATATAAGAG
The DNA here is from genome assembly GCA_947311845.1 of Poa pratensis. Lineage (NCBI taxonomy): Eukaryota > Viridiplantae > Streptophyta > Magnoliopsida > Poales > Poaceae > Poa > Poa pratensis. Next base: position 22,453,908 of record CAMZMU010000096.1, read on the forward strand.
GTTAATTCAATTATTTCCCCATATTTTTTCTTGAACTGATGGCGTCCTTAATTCGTGTTCATGGTTAAAATAACTCAAGGTAGTATGCTGAAGTTGAACTACTAATAAGTAAAACTTTGTGGAAAAGGTCATAAATCAAATCAGTTGTTACCCATATCAGTTAAATGTTTGCCCAAGAAGATAGCAAAATGATGGCAGAATTGCGCAGTAAGCACTAAGCAGAGTACCGACTGTTAGCTACTCCCTCTGTTTATAAATATAAGATGTTTTAGCTTTTGTCCACATACACATGTATCTAGATGTATGTGGACATGTTTTAATGTTTATGTACACTCATTTGGGTTTGCACCTACCCAACATGTGAGCTAGCTAAAACATCTTATATTAAGAAATGGAGGGAGTACATTATAAGTTTACAACAGGCCTTTAACAGTACTACATGTTGTTTGAATTTCGTAATCATGGTTATCTTTCAAAGAGTATCAGGCACTGAGTGCTAGTATCACTGTCACCATCAGAAATAGCTAAATGTGGATAAAGGAAGATATTCCAAATATTATATTCGACCTATGTAAACTGAAGGTCAGCTTAGTCTACTTCGTCTCATTTCAGTGTACATGAACCATTGAAAGAGGAACATTTTGTAACCATACTCTACCATTTTATGTATCTATCATCTATTACCTTAGTCCAAGAAAGGGGCATGAGTTATAATAGGAACATGATTAGACAGATAAACTACCTGCACCGCATGAGCAAGCACCCTTCAATCCTCGAGACGTACATCTGGCAGCTGGGGCACCGCTGCCATTTCTTCTTGTTGGCCAGCTTCTTGAGCTTCAGATCAACCTCCCCCTTCTCGTCATCCCCAAGCTTCCTAAACTCCTTACACTTGATCCCGTCGTGCCACGGCACGCGGCACCGTGCGCAGAACATGCGGTGGCAATGCGGGCACTCGGTGTCCCTAATCTTCACGGTCTCATCGTTATCCTTGATCAGCAACGCCGAGCAATCCTTGAACGGGCAGTAGTACTTCTCACTCCCCAGCGCCGACTCACACAGAGTAACACTCCAGCGATCGAAGAGCTCCTGTGGAATGATGTCTCGGCATGGTTCGATCTCGACGAAGCCATCCGCGCATTCGGGGTCGGGGCACCCTATCGAATCCACGTTCTCGCTGACCTTGCCAGCGACGTACCGCCCGACGCAGCTCTTGCAAAAGGCGTGTGCGCAGTGGCTCACGAGAAACTGCTCGGAGACCTGAACCTTCTCCATGCAGATGGCGCATTTGAAGCGGCTGCGCTTCCGCCGCTTCGTCGAATCGCCCGGTTCATCTTTTTCCGCATCGTGATCAGATTGGAAACAATCAGGCGACTGACAATGGTGAATTTTACGCATCAAGAAGTGAATCTGGAGTAACTGTGTACCTTCCGATGATAGCTTGCGCTTGCCCTTGCGGTCGCGAGGGGATTCTTCGGTGGACTCTCCGGAGGGCCCGGCGACGTCGGTTCCGATGGGGGATACCGGGGAGGAGGCGGAGGAGGAAAAGGAGAGGGCGGTGGTTGGGGCGTTGCGGGAGGAGTCGATGGAGAGGAGGATGGCCTCCTGGATCTGGATCTCCTCGGCATTGTAGGAGGCGCCCAGGATGGATAGGCCGTCGTCCTCGTTGTCGGAGATGTAGATGGGAATGTGTGAGTCGTCGGCGGTGGCGGGGGCCTCCATTGCCGGCGGCGAGGAGTGGTACTCAGCCAGCGGCGGCGGTTCGTGATCTGTTGGGGATGGGACGTGGGGCCGGCTCCTCCCGATGCGGTTGCTTCCTGCTCGCGGGCATTGTGGGACGCGTGGACGGGCTGGATTCCGTGATGCAAGAGACAGAGAGAGAGGGAGCAGAGGGTGGACGGTCGAGATCGCAAGCGCAGAAAAGGCTAATCCTTGGACATTTATGTACTACCAAATCTAACAGATGCCTTATAAAACTCTCAAATTAGTAAAATCCTAAACTTCAAAAAGAAAAAGTGAAACCTAAGAGCTTCCTTAAAAAATACTAAGAGCAACTCTACCGGAAGAATCGGCAGGTGCTCCTACGACGGCGGCGGGAGTGGCAGTGACACAAAGATTGACGAGCTCAACTATATAAACCACACGCTAAACATGTATGTAGGTATAGTGCACAAAGCATCTTTTTCATGTAGATCTCATCATAAAACGGTGGACAACCAAACTGGACGATCAAATGGTTAGATGAGAGAAGTTAAAAAACAAACACATCATGAACACGTTCAATAAGTAGGTGCAATGGAAAGTAAGAAAAGAAAGAGAAAGAGAAAAGAAAAGAAAGAAAATATGAGGGCACAAACCCCTTCAGTATTAATGGTGGTAGAAAATACATAAAGTGAAATAGTGAATATATTATTTTCATCATCTCCATCGATTTCTACACAGCAACTTCTTCATCATCTCTTCATTATAACCTCTTGAAACACATAATGTGGGGTACAATTAATATATTATTTTCTCGTGATTTATTGTGTCTCTCTAGCTAGTTTTGAGAAGTAACCTATTCACGACAATGCTGAGATAGTTCGTTATGTCACTGCATACAAGTACGTTATCTTCTATGATGCTCTTATATGTTGATGTACGATTTCAGAGGTACGTTAGGAGATCACATAAGGGTATCACACTTACATGTAACTTGGAGTAGGGTTCACAGGAGTGACAGAAACCAAGGCATAACCTGAGATGCATGTGGGAATCAAACAGAGTGATCTTGAAACTTGAGGCGGTGGTTGGACATTTATGTCTTAATAGCTCTCTTATTTTCTAAAAAAAGTGGCTTAAAGATCAATCACTAGAGGTGTAAACTGCTCATATAGATGGCTGCATATACCTATGCTCCTTTCTAGAAATAACATAGACTTTATATTTATCTGAGAAAACTTGTGCGGTGGTTATAGTTGTATCCTAGGGATTTTGATCACTAAATTCTTTGTTCTTCACACTTTGTCTGTCCATGCCATGAGGTGTTGATGTGCCAAGTGTAGGTAGATGATGAGACGTGCTATGTGCATCACTCTTAATTCAGTCATTTAGCATGCATAAATAAATTATGCCTCAGTTAGACAAAAAAATGTCAACACACGATAGAAACAATGAGAAGTCAGTTTGGCTCTTGAATGCGAGTGATCCCTTTATTTTAATTTTTTTTTTAAGTTGTATTACAAGTGAAAAAAATCTGAATGTAGTCATTGATGCATCTCCTATAATGCTATAAGCATGCAAAATCAAAATGCGATTTTTTTTAATATTATGGGCTACAAAAAATGGACAAAATCTTGTATATTTTTAAGGGTTGAAAGTCTATCTACTCGGATCCATACATTTGTCATTTTTGTGTAGCTCTAAATTTAAAGTATTTCAAATTAAGACTTTACACATTTGTGGGATACATTATTGGCAACATGCAGAACTGTCAAAGAGTTTTAGAAACTTGGAAATATGGTATTAATTTTTTTAATAAAGGGATCGCTCGAACACTCAAGAGTCAGAAATCTCCATTTCAGAAACATATATAGTGCAAAACTAAACTGGGAGAAAACCTATCTACCAAGTGTCACACGCCATAAAGCCTTACAGAGAGCGACAAGCCCAAGTCTCATTCATGCGACGTCAATTTCCAACAATCCTTCTGTGATGTTTAGTAATGGAGAATCACATATACTGATCCATACAGATATTTTATCTCTCAAAATGGCATTAGAGCTGCACGACAGCACGAGCTAATGCTAACTAAAATAGCTAGAATAGTATTGCCCAGCTTTTGTATGTGTAGTATATGGCATGTACGGTTATTATGGTAGTTTAGGATAGAGATAGGATCCGTTTCCATACGGTTCTGACTTGACTTGTACTTCAAGATGATCCCTGTACGTCTTTATATACTCGCCCATGAGGCTCAATACAACATCCACCAATTCCGTCAATCTCATAATTCTACATGGTATCAGAGCGGCACGATCTGACCTAGCCGCCGCCGCCGCGCTTCCGCCCCGCGCCGCCCCCGGGGTGGTCGATCTCCATGATCTCCGCCGGGGGCCGCCCCGCCCGTACCTAGGGTTCGTCCGCCGATCGGTTGATCGGCTGCCCTAGCGTCTTTTTTTTTTCCGATCTTTAGATCGGTTTTCTTTTCTCCGCCGGTCACTCGATCGGCGTTTTCTTTTTTGGTTTGCCGGTCATCGATCGGATTGCGTCGCCCACCTCCCGTCGTCCTCGCGCCTCTACTCCGACAACGTCATCGACCTGCATCGGCTCGCTCCTCGACAGCCAGCTACCGCGGGCGACTCGCCGGCGCCGACTCCGCACCGGCCGGCTCCTTCCAGCCGGCTACCGCGGCCGACTCGCCGGCGCCGACTCCGCACCGACCGGCTCGTCTTCACCGACCGCGCAACAAGGCCGGACGCGCCGTCCAAGGCAGTAGCGGAGCTGCACCTTGTTTATGATGTCAAGTGACATCACAAAAAATTGGACAACAGCATTATGCTACCTATGAAATACACAATTTTGACCCCACAAATACTATATAATGACCTCACTAGTCAAGTTTATCACTCATTTTGGGCTTTTGTCATCACAGATCGCTAATCCTAGCTCCGCCACTGGTCCAAGGGACGGTAGCCGGCTTCCCTCGCTTGTACGGTCTCCATCGCCGGTTCGTCTTCGTCGTCATCGACCGAGACTTCTTCGACAACGTCGCCCTCGACTCCGATCTGCGCGTCGTCCCCGCCATGGCGCGTACAACACAGCGTCGGTCTGATCAACCGATCGCGCCTGTCTACGCCATGCACGTCCCCGAGCACGCGCCTACCACCAATCGAGCATCGGGCTGCCGCTGCGTCGCCCCTTCGGGCTGCAGCGCCGCCGCCCTATGGTTCTCCCCGCGGCTGCACAGACCCGCACATCGCCGCTGTGTCGCCCCTTCGGGCCGTAGCGCCGCGGCCCGCGGTCCACGCCGTCGCCCTGAGGCCGTCCCCGCGGCTGCACTGGCCCGCACGTCGTCACTGCGTCGCCCCTTCGGGCCGTAGCGCCACGGCACACGGTCCACGCCACCGCCCCGCAGTCGTCCCCGCCGTCGCCCTGACACCCGCGTCGCCGCTGCATTGCCCGTCCGGGCCGTAGCGCTGCGGCACGCGGTCCGCTTCGCCGTCCCCGCACTTTGACGTCTCCGTGGTATGCGCCGCGCCGCCTTCCGAGGCGCGGGAACGCCACCGTCCGTGCTTGGTCTTCGTCATGATGTTGGGCTCTTCTTCGCCTACTTCGAGCACCGTCGTCGCGCCTCTACACGCGACCGTCGTGGCCTTTTGCAGGCTATCGCCGTTGTCGTCGCGTTTCTACATGCGACCGTCGTGGCCCTTTACGGGCTACCGTCGTCGCCGCCAACCACAAGTTCGTCTCCGTCCAGTACCAGCTGATCCCCAGCGTCACCGTCATCTTCCCCGACCACTTCATCTACTCCGACAACCGCGGGCAACATCAGCACCTTCTACCCCGCGCCGTTTGGCGCCGCCACCGTCGTCGAGTCCTCCTCTGCTGGCCCCTCCGACCTGGCGTACAACTCCTACTGGTCCCCGTCTACGCATGCCCGGTGCTGGCAACACCGACGTGTGCCTTCGTCCACGACGTGTCCCCGGGCTTGGCAATCCTGGTGCGGCGCCTCGTCAACACCGACTAAGCTCTGTCTACGCATGCCCGGTGCTGGCAACACCGACGTGTGCCTTCGTCCACGACGTGTCCCCAGGCTTGGCAAACCTGGCGCGATGCCTCGTCCACATCATCTTCTACCTGGCGCACCACTGCGCCCTGACTACTCGGCGCTCCCTTGCGCCCTGACCACTCGGCGCTCCCTCGCGCCCGCGGCTCTACGACGGCTCCCTCGACACTAGCAACCCCAACTCAACATCGACCACGGCGCCCCTCGCACAGCTACCTCGACTACGGCTACACCACCCTACGCTCTCGGCTGCCTCGACATCGGCACAAAGGGCTATCACCTCGCTTGAGCTCCTCATCAGCTTCCTCTACAGTCCAAGCATCAGCGCTGCGACACCGTCCACGACGTTCTGCGTGGGATGTCAGCCCACTGGATTCTACTTCGGTTTCTCTCCAGTCTGACCGTCCGCGACGTTCCAGTTGTTCATGACGTTACCGCTACGACTGCGGGGGGATGTTAGAGTATATGGCATGTACGGTTATTATGGTAGTTTAGGATAGAGATAGGATCCGTTTCCATACGGTTCTGACTTGACTTGTACTTTAAGATGATCCCTGTACGTCTTTATATATTCGCCTATGAGACTCAATACAACATCCACCAATTCCGTCAATCTCATAATTCTACAGTATGTACCTATATATTTCCTTCCCTCAAGTAGCATCGGACTTGGCCCTTGGGCAACGATCATCAGATCATTCACCATGCAGATCAGTAGTAGTACCCCCTGCCACACCTGCAAAAATGTTCACCCAATCGTCCCATCGTGGTGGAGCCGCCGCAGAGGTAGCAGAAGGAATGCCCGCACCTGCAAATAAATCAGATGAAACAAGCTAGAACCGGCATCGCCGTAGTAGTTTATACATACTCGGTGATGACTGATGAAAATAATTGGCCCGCAGCGAGCAAAAGATGATTCAGGTAAGAGCAGTATATGTATAGTTACCTGCAGCGCATGGACTCGCAGCCTACCACCCTCTCGACGTACATCTTGCAGTTGGGGCACCTCTGCCACTTCTTCTGTTGCGCTACCTTCCTCAGCAGCAGGTCCTCCCGCCCGCACTCGTCCTCGCCGAGCCGCTGGAACTCGGCGCAGTCGACTCCGTCGTGCCACGGCACCTTGCACTGCGCGCAGAAAATCCGGTTGGAGTGGGGGGCTGGGGGCACTCCACGTCGGTCACCGCCGCATCCCCGGAACCGGTGTCGTCGACCAGCAGCGCCGAGCAGTCGTTGAAGGGGCAGTAGAACTTGAGCTCCCCGAGCGCCGTTTCGCAGAGCGCCGCGCCCCACCTGTCGAACAGCGGCGGCGGGATCACGTGCCGGCAATCCTCCGGGTGCAGCACGCCGTCCTTGCACCCCGGATCGGGGCAGCCAATGGACAGCAAGTTCTGTTCGACCTTCATGGCGATGTACTGCCTCACGCAGCTGGCGCAGAACGCGTGCGCGCACCCGGCGACGGGGAAGCGCTCTATGCAGGAGACCGTCTCCATGCAGATTGTGCAGTAGAACTCGTCCATGGTCGTGCCGCTGTGGGAGCATTCGCCGAGCCCGAACAGCGCGCCATTGCGTGGGTTTTTCCACTTTCCGTTGTTTACCACTTTGATCAAGATCACGCTGTCATCGTCGTCTACATCGCCGACTTCAGGTATATCATCTACATCGATAGCTTGACGTGGCAACTCCGGTCGTACTTTGCGCTTGCCTTTGCGGTCTGAAATGGATTCTTTGGAGGTCCTGGCGACGCCAATTCCAGAGGGGGAGGCCGAAGAGGACGGGATGGTGGTCGGGTCGCGCGAGGAGTCGATGGAGAGGAGGATGGCCTGCTGGATCTGGATCTCATCGGAGTTAAAGGAGGCACCAAGGACTGTTACTTCGTCGTCCTCGTCGTCGGATGAGATGTAGATAGGGAATGATGGATCGTAGGTGGTGGCGGAGGCCGCCATGACCGGCGACGACTTGTGTTCAGCCCAGTGGCGGACGCAGGAAAAAAAATGGAGGGTGGGCTAGGAAATTGTCAAAGGGTGCCACCGGCGATTTTTTTTTTGACAACACATGTAATCCATAATTACACTGAAAGGACTATATAAATAAGTTGAAATCTCACAATATTATAGCTCACCAAATAATTCAAACACATTGGTTGCTAGTTCGAGACAAGATAATGGAAATTTACACAATGCATAGCAAATTGGGGCTTAATCTTATTCGGTTGGGGCAAATGAAAATTCATTAGTAAAATGATAAACCTAGCAAAATGGGGAGGAAGGAATGTGTTATACCTTGGGGCTTGGCCGCTTGGGCACTGCTTGGGCGACGTGCGTCGAACGGGCGAGTGGGCGACGGCGGCGCAGCTTTGTGGCGACGGCGGCGCGGCCGGCGGCCGGGCAGGGGCTGAGGCTGAGGGGCGGGCGACGGCGGACGTCGGGGAGTCGGCCGGCGGCGGAGACGGGGCGTGGCGTGGCGGCGGCGGCCGGGGGCTAGGTCGTCGGCGCCATGGCAGATCGATTCGTGTCTCCCTCTCGTCCAGACAGTTTGCGTCCAGGTACAGAGAAGAGAGAGTAGAGGCTAACGCTGAAAAAAAGTAAAAAACGATGGGCCAAATTGGGCCTAATGTGCTTTATATCTGGGGGGGTCCGTTTTTTCCCCAAAATTCTGGGTGGGCCGCTGCCCACCCTGCCCACCCGCTGCGTCCGCCACTGGTTCAGCCAGCGGCGCCGCGGCCTTGCTTCCCATCTGCCTGGAGCGTGGACTGGGGCTGTTTCAGCCCGGCGGAGATTACGGAATGCGTGAACGGTGCGATATCTTTGATGCGACAGAGAGGACATAAAACGGTGGGCAACAGAAAAAGAATCGTCAGAAAATCAGTTTTTGGATCGCCAACTAGGGCGACGAGACGTTCCTCGTTGCTGGCGAGCCACCTGGGAATGGGATCCCTCATCGCCCGATTTAAATATCAACTCAAAAAGTACGAGTCAATTTGTAATCCTTCCTTTGTAACTTGGTTAAATAGTATTGGTCGAGTTTGAGCTCAAGCTAGCTCACTGGACTTTGATTCGACAAAGATAAAAAAATACACGATATTTTTTTAGAATAATGTGTTCTCTCCTATAATTATGTTAAATGCAAATGCATTACCTTCGATTGGAGTGTAGATAGTTGCTACTGCCTCAGTCTCTTAAATTAAGTCGTATAAATTTGGTCAAAGTTAAACAATGTAAAAATTGATCAAGTTTATAAAAAAATATTAACATCAACAATGTCAAATCAGTATAGTTATTAAATACATAACACAATGTTGTTTCATATTATACTACATAGTTTCATAATTGTCCATACGTTTTCAAAATCCCTTTAACTTCGTGTAATAGTCCACTTAACATTTTTTTTAACTCCCTACAAAAATAAGGACATGTCCCATGACCCTTTACTTCTGCCCAAATTTTCATTCCTAATTTTCAAAACAACGTTTCGCTGCCCTGGTTTTGTTCGGTATGTTCGAGTGGACAGCGATGATCTTTGGATTGAAAAACACTGGGGCCACATATCAAAGAGCGATGGACTTAATATTTCATGATCTTCTGGGAGTCATACTGGAGGTGTACATCGACGACGTGGTGGTTAAGTCGGACGACAAGTCAAATCACTTGGCCGACTTGCGACTTGCGTTTGCAAGAGTGAGGTATTGCAATGGTCTAATGCAGCTATCTATTTATGATGCAATTTGCACTTTCCCAATGTACTGTTGGGCAGACTGTAACAAATGTGATGTGAAATTTCATGGCCTTGTTGAATGAATCTAGCGCCATTAGACATGAGATGATGTTGCGTACTCCATTGTGAAACTACCAACTCTAAGGAAGGTGTCACTTTGTGCTATGCTTGAATTACGGTCTCTCTTGACTCCATGGTTGGCTCCGATCATACAAAGAAAACCTTTTGAAATAGGATAAACTAGAAGGAGAGGGCGCGCTTTCCCGCGCCCGTTTTTGGCTGTTTGCGTTAATCTAGTTCCTATTTTTATGTCTGCTTATTTTTATGTCTGCTTGTTGTGTGAAGCAATGCGCAATTTTTTTCCGGTAGTCATATCAGAAAGTAACATGCATTAAGAGAAGAGAGACAATTATTGAGAAGAACACCATATCTAAAATGGGGTTTAATCCAAATTTTGAGCATGAGACAACTTAATAGCTTTTATTAAGACTATATCTTAGATAACAAAGTATATGTAAAAGTACTGACATTTTATGATTTGTGTACTCCGATGATAAGGTATATATCAAACTTAGTATTCATGTATGCATACTGCTGAGAAAGAATGATCAACTTAACCTAAGAACAATCCTGGTTTTGGGGAGTACCCCAGACCTAATATTAGGGTAATACTCCAACATAAGAGATAAGTGCTCATGCATTCAGCTGTAGCTGCTGCGCTAATCCTGCACAGGGGAAGGTCAGCAGCCATTCTTCTACTTTATCTCCTTTCCTAATCCATGATTTACCTTTGGATCTATGGCTTCTTCAAGAAGTGGGATAAGTGTGAATGAAGATGATTATGCTCAGTTTTTCACTGTAGTATTGATTGTAGTAAATTGAGAATGCTCGCATAGTTTTTCTTCTTGGGTTTCTTAATTACCTTCTTACGCTGAAATGCCCGCGTCGCGTGACGATGTGTGCTTCATCAGTGTAAACTAATTCATCCTGTTATACTCTATATTGTTCTAATATTTTCAATGTGTGACAAACCAAATCCATTCCAATAGCGAAATAACTTGGATACATGTTATATTTTATATTATTCTCAGAAATTCAGTACACCACATACCGAAATCCATCAACCCTAAAAGTAGAGGAAACAGAGTAACTTGTACAACTCAGAGTACACAACGAAATAGGAAAGAAAGATAAAAATGTTGGAGCATCTACTTGCAACCACGCTGAATACGTGCCATCTTCAAGATTTCTGACAGAATACATTGGGTGTACATGGAGATGCAGCACATATGCAATAGCATGGAGCAATATATGCTTAGAAACAAAAACTGAATTCCCTGCCTGCAATCGAAGAAGACATACGGAATCTTTTTCAGTACAAAACTAAGGTAAACAAATAAGACCAACTTGAACACGGTATATTTGGCTTACTGCAGGGAGGTTGATGTTGCTAGTCCTTGTATCGACGGGACACTGTATTTTGCCCTTAAAAGTCATCTTTGGTGGTTTGTTTGTGTCTGTAGGTTGTGCAACAGTCTTAACCTGAACCTCCTTTTCAAGGAGAGGCCGACTGAAAACCTGAACACGGTGGCATCGTACTGATCCTGCCTCTGGTTGTTGCAAATATTGATCCTGTATGGGATGGCCACTGGTGTTGCTGGACTCAGTCTGTTGCCTTTGGACTGGTTGATCTTCAAATTGCCATATGGGTGACAGTACTTGATCACATGGACGGCAGTAACGGCTGCATCCTGGAAAGGCTGGCTGTTGAGTGATGATTTGAGCAGTCTGAAACTGCTGCCTTGAAGGCCACAGAGTCAAGGAAGAGCTGGCCTAGTTATTGTATTTTTTGTCAAATCTGGCCCTTTTACGAAAGTAATGACGAATCTGGCCCCTCTGCGAAACTATTCTCAAATCTGACCCCTGAGGTCGGCTCCATCGAGAATGGTGCCGACCTTGTACATGTCGGCTCCATCCTCGTTGGCGCCGACCCCCGTTTTAATTTTTTTAAGTGCTTAGGAAAATTGTGGGACTTTCTGGATGGCGCCGAACTGAACAAGTTTGGCTCCATCCTCTTTGGCGCCGACCTCAAGAGGCCAGATTTGAAAATAGTTTTGAGAAGAGGCCATATATGTGTTTAGTTACTCAAAAGGGCCAGATTTGTCAAAAAATACGCTATTTGACCATATTATTGAAAACTATTGACAGATAGAAGTTTCCATATTCATGCCCATGGAATTATCACAGGACATTTCTATCGATAACTTGGATGCATGAGGACATCATGCACAGTGGCGGAGCTTGCCAAGTATGGCTGGGGGGCAAAACAGAAATAATGGAAGCTTGGGGGGGCAAAAGCATGCATTTTCTTACATCCAAGTCCCTCCCCAAAAAAAATTCTTTGTTGATTTTCAAAGTCTGGGGGGCGGTGGCCCCCCCTGACATACACATAGATCCGCCCGTGATCATGCATTAAGTAAAATTATATACAACAACAATAGTTCACTTGGTCTGTTAATAAGCAAAGTTTTGTAATACGTATTCATCTCCTCATTTCTGAGCTCTTATCTTAGAAACATATTGAATCTTCATGTACTTACTTCGAAGAAGAGTACAAAATATTACGTGAAAGTTAAATATGTATCCTTGAGCCATTAAGATTGAGGTTACACATGTGCTAACCGAAGTCATGGAGCCGCTATTTTTCCTCAAACACATCCTATGTTCTTTCAGATATTCTACCATATACTATCCGGAAACAAACCACCTTCAACATATTTCCAAATCGTCAAATAGAGTCGGTGCCCAATTTTTTTCTTCTGAAAAGCCACATTAATCATTGGCTATGCTGGGTCGAAATTTTAAAAAAGAACCATTCTATTTCGCAAAAAAAGGAATGAATCAAGAGCAACATAGTAACTCGATATTTACCTATCAGTAGCCTGTAGTGATGCATACTCACATAAAAACGTGATCCAAATACCTGTATTTACAAAAGGATTATCATATTTCTATCTCCAATTTCAATCCTTGTAAAGTTATCACACTAATGCATGCGCCTACATAGTCCTTTACTCCTTTTACACTGAAATACAGTTAACAGGGTTAAACGTAGGGAATATATATAGAACTTGCAACATCGAGTACACACTACGTAAGGTAATCAAAGCTGATGGCCATGGGTCGAATATGCATCAGTCCAAAAACTAACATTTTTCTCAAATACGATTAAGATGGCTAACCATATGGAAAATTTATACATGACATGCTGAAATATAAAAGATTTCTAAAATTCTATACAGTCAACAATTCACATGCTAGAGTCATTTTTCGACTGTGAACTTGCTATAAAAATAACCTTGCTATATTAATTGTCTTGTCGAGCCTGAAAAGACCATATTCTTAGCCATGAATTGTGGAAAACACTCATTCTAGAGATCAGGAAAAATGCAATATCAAAAGGAAGCAACATAGCAGAGAAAATGTGGCATAGCTTAGTTGTTGCAAGGATTTCCCTAGAGTCCCGAAAATTTGGCTCACAACATTAATTAGGAATGTATCTACAAAAGAGAAGTGATGGGTATCTCAGAGCATCTCCAGTCGGATCCCTCAAATCCGCCCCCCAAACTGTCCGCGGACCGGGCACCCCCTAAAAACATGTTGCTACAACCACACACCTCTAATTTAAGATACCAAATTACTACAAAAGCATGCAACGTGCATACGAGTTGCTACTTAATCCTACGTGCAGTTCATGCGACCGGATAGCCACCTAGCCTAGTCTACTCATCGTCGGACAGGACGATGACCGTTGCCGCGCCGGCGCCGGAGCCGGAGCCGCCCTGTGCCGCAGCTGGAGGAGGGTCCGGAGAAGACCCCTGCTCGTCGGAGTCGGTGTAGAAGGAGCCAGATCCGGAAGATTCTGGCACGTAGATGCAGCCTTCACGGAACGCCTCCTCCGCCTACTTCTGCTTCTCGACGAAGCCGACCCTGTTCTTCATCTGCCCGACGAAGATGCGGTCCGTGGCCTCGGCCTTGAGCTGCTCCTCTGCCAAACGGTGCTCCGCCGTCACTCTTGCGCGCTCCTCCGCCTGAACCCGCGTGGCCTCGTCCTCCGTCCGCATCCTTGCCAGCTCCGCCTCCGCCTGCCGATTCCACTCCTCCACCATCGCGTCCGACTGCGCCCGATTCGATTCGTGCATCTGCCGGAGATACTCCAAACCCGTCATTTCGACGATGTCGGAGCCCTCGCGGAGGATGCCGTAGCCGACGTCTGTCCCCTCCGCCGCCAACACTTCTGCGGACACACGCGATTTCGCGGCCTCCGCTTCGCGGCGGAGCTGCGCCCACTTCTCCGCCGTCAGCTTGGCGCATGTGGTGGGGAGGCGGCGAGGCATGGTGGATGAGGTGGAGGAGGAAACTCGGCACCGGTGGATGTGGAGGAGGAGAAGAGAGCGGCGGCGGCGGCGGAAGTGTGGTGCGGAGTTTAGGGTTTGCTCCGGCCCCTCCACTTATAGTCGGAGATGGCCGGTACGCCATGAATGCCGGCCGGTGCGCCATGAATGCCGACGTCGGTCAAGCTAGCTTATCTGCTTCGCCAGGCAGTCAAAGCGTGGGTCCGCACTGTCAGCGACTACGGGGCGGACGCGTCCGGGCCGCCCCAAACCCGCCCCAGATATGGGCTGGGTTTGGGGTGTGCCGGACCGCCCGGTCGTTTCGGGAGGCTATGGGGGCCTCCGTTGGGTGGCAGTTTTCGGCCCAACCCCTGTCCGGGCGGACCGCCCGGGCGTTTGGGGCTGATTTGGGGGAGCCGATTGGAGATGCTCTCATGTCAGCTAGATAAAGCATGGTATAAATTAACAAGACTTCGTATGAATACTGGTAAGGACTAAGGGCAGACAAAATTACTTCCCCATGTTTCCAATATAAGCCTGAATCTAAGCAATAGTATCGGTGTAATAACCAACAGTAGCATTGAAGAAGCATCAGGAAGATACAACCAACTTGAAATTTACGACAATAATAAATATCACAAGGTCCCACTTTTTCTCAGAGGAGTTTACTTAGTTAGGTTCATTTTCTTGTTCTCTCATTAACATGCATGAAGTTTCTTCACTACCTTCGAATTCCGTAAAAGACATCACTCTTATAAGATAACTGAAGATGCACAAGTTCAACAGAGATGCATAGATGATCGTACAAACACTGTAAATTAAAATTTCAAATTTACCTTGACAACCTATGCTATACCGGTTATATTATCCCAAATACACTCCTTTGCCGTTCTTGAAAAGGTATGTATGTAGTCAGAAATTCACAAAACAAAGCTCTGACTATCTGCATACGCTGATATGCATACCAGATTCCTAGCATCAGTTAGTCAAAAAAAAAAAAACTATAAAGATTACAGACTATATGAACACTTCCGAACCTTTTCTTTGTCTATATGTTGGACAATAGATGCGGTTCAGCAAAAAAGCATTAGAGATTATACGAACACTTCGGTGCATCTAATAATTTTGACTCCCGCTGATACCACTTCTTTCTCTTGTCAGCTCGGTTCCAGGTGAAGTTCCATCTGATTCCACCTTTTCCTTTTGCTTTTCACAATCAGTGGTATATTGTACATACACAAATAAACAGAGAACAATCATGAACCAAAATTTGCATTGTTCCTACCCCAGAATTAATGACTTTGTCCATTGCAATTTCCCGAACCACAATTATATGAAAAATCTGGAAACAAACAAACAAACGAAGAGGGACGGAGGAGCCAAAAGATGTGGGGGTCAAAGGATCCCGACCGCCGGCGCTAGACGGGGCAAAAACCGCAGGTGGAGCACAGATCCGGGGCACCACCTCCAAATATGAGCGCTGGGAATAAGGTTCGGGAGGAGCCGGACGGAGCTGAAGCCTCTAACGCATGACTGCGAGTCTGCGAGGTACCATACCTGGTATGCCTCCTGGATATGGATGCAACAGGACGAGCCGACGCCTCCCTCTGTCAGGATTCCGTGCCATTCCGCGTCCGCCTCCACGGCGCCATGGATGTAGCAGGACGACGGGATGTAGCAGGGACGGCAGAGGTAGCAAGAGGCCATGGACTGCAGGTCTGCAGCAGCCATGGTGAAAGGCGCAGGATGTGGAGAGGAGAAGGCGAAGTGAAAGGAAACTCTGAACCGACATAGAAACGCACCGTCATAGTCCAATCAAAGCCCACAGGCGTGCCGACACGTGAGCCCAAAACCAGACGACCTCGCTGGACAAACCACAGGCGTGGAAACGCTGATACGCAGGAGAATAAAGAAACACTGACATGTAGGCCCACAAAGCAGTCTATCTCGGTGGATGAACCACAGCTCGCTATTTCTCGTCAGATTAGATGTTGTAGAGATGAACACTATATATGCAAGCTATGCCAAGGTTCATTCCAACCGAACGAAAGGTCTTCTCGCCACCGATGGAGTGGGATTCAATACTGTTGAGAGAAACACATCTATCACATATATAGAAATCGCTTTTGAACATCCTTAACTTTGGGGCATACAGAGGTAATTAGGTTGAGAAAAAACCCATCTACCGCATACAATAAAATCCATCTACCAGAAAGTACCAAGAAACAAGAGTTGTCTCTTCAGCTTATCTACTTGACTTATAAGCTAAAACCTAATTGATTTTTGTTAAGAGACAAATCTCCTTCCATAAGGCCATAGCACAGGTCAAAAGCCAAAACAGCACTCTTTGTGCACTGGCATTGTTACTTCTCACAGTGATGGCCAAAATGGCATTAGAGTTGCACGAGCTAAATGATGTTAACTGAATCAGTTATGCAGACACAGTTACTTCTTCCCTGAAGTAGCGTTAGGCATCTCAAGATCATTCACCAATCAATCACCGTGTACGGTTCCTTCCTGCGCAGTTTGTGCAAAGATGGCTGTTCCTCGCCATCGTGTTGCCGCACAGGTAGCAGAAGCAGTGCCCGCACCTGCAAATCGGATGAAACAGGAACCTCGTCAGAACGAATTTGCAGCTGAAAATAAACTGTCGGTGTGCAGGAACGAAGGAGATTCAGTCAAGTTACATGCCTGCAGGCGATGAAGGTGCAGCCGGACACCCTCTCGACGTACATCTTGCATTTGGGGCACCTCTGCCACTTGCTCTTCTGCGCGACCTTCATCAGCAGCAGGTCCTCCCGCCCGCGCTCGTCGTCCCCGAGCCGCTGGAACTCAGCGCACTCGACGCCGTCGTGCCACGGCACCTTGCAGTTGGCACAGAACATCCGTTTGCAGTGGGGGCATTCCACCTTGGCTTGCCCGGGCCCGGGGTCGTCGTCGACGAGCAGCGCCGAGCAGTCCTTGAAGGGGCAGTAGAACTTGATCTCCTCGAGCGCCATGTCGCAGAGCGCGGCGCCCCACCGATGGAACAGCGGCGACGGGATCACGCGCCGGCAGTCCTCCGGGTGGAGCACTCCGTCCCTGCACCCCGGGTCCGGGCAGCCGATGGCCAGCAGGTTCTCCTCCACCCTCGCGGCGATGTACTGCCTCACGCAGCCGGCGCAGAACGCGTGCCTGCACCCGGGGATGGCGAAGCGCTCGACGCCGGGGACCGTCTCCATGCAGATCGCGCAGTCGAAGTCCTTGGCGCTGTGGGAGCATTCGCCCATCTCGAAGCGCACGCCGTTGCGCGGTCTCTTCCTGCTGCCGTTGCCAATCTCCTTGACGAAGATTACGTTGTCACCATCACCATCCAAATCGATAACTCGAAGAAGGCTGTCATCATCGACGTCGATAACTTGACGTGTCTGCGGTTTCGACAGAGATCTGCTGGAAGCCACAGGGAACAGGGGTAACCCCAAGCGTAACTCGCGATTCCCCTTTCGGTCTGGAATGGATTCTTCCGAGGTTCCGGCGCCGGAGGTTCTGGAGGGGAAGGGCGAGGCGGAGGAGGAGGACGGGATGGTGGTCGGGTCGCGCGAGGAGTCCATGGAGAGGAGGATGGCCTGCTGGATCTGGATCTCTTCGGCGCGATTGGAAGAGCCAAGGACTCTTACCTCGTCGTCTTCGTCGGATGAGATGTAGATGGGGACGAATCGATCGTCGGTGGTGGCGGAGGCCGCCATGACCGGCGACGAGTGGTGTTCAGCCAGCGGCGGCGCTGCGTGCTTCCTATCGGTCTGGGGTTCTGGACTGGGGTCTGGGGGAGTTTCGGCCAGACGGAGATCGAGGGACACGTGGACGGGTGTAATCTCTTGATGCAAGAGACAGAGAGAGAAGACGGAGATTGGACGGCGGATATCAGAATTAGGGCTTGGACTAGGAAAAAACTTGAAGAGTGAAATTGCATCTTCTCCACTGAGATTGTGTATTTTCCCCATTTATAGAAGCGAAATAATTAATACAACCCCAATTCATGATGCTAGATCCTGCATTAAACATAAAAATCCTGCATATATATATTTTTTTTCAAAAAAAATCCTGCATTAAACATAAAAGATTTTCTCATTGCATGATCGGACGTATTCGATCTTTGGTCGAGCTCCTCTGTCTCCACCCACATATATCTTCCATCTGAGCCTGACAATCTTCGAGTTTGACTGAAATGCATCCACAACCATTGAATATGTCAAGTATGTCCAATAAAGTCGTTATCCTCAAACATGATAGAGGGTTCCGAGTAAGCTTCTTTCTAAGTTTCACATATGTGTAGCTCCGAGTGGGAGATGACATTGCATATGGAGGCGTCCAAAGTGTCTAGCCCAGATCGACAGCAAGGTGACGAAGGAGGTGCGATGACCATCGTACAATTTTTATTTAATTGTTTCCGTAGTTTCTCAAATTATAGTGAGAGCATAAGAATGTTGTGAGATTTCGGCCATGTCTATTTTCTTGATGCTCGTCAATGTTCAGGCTTTGTTAGCATTGTTTGTGTTCTAACTTCAGTATGCAGGCGGACGGGCCGTTGGGCGTCCGCGTCCGTCCACCTCAGTCTGTCCATGCTAATTAAAGGTTTAGCGGACGCCCGCGTCCGCCAGTTGTATTAGCGTCTGCGTCCAGCGGAAGAAGCGGACTAGCCGCGTCCGCTTCATCTTAAGCCAGCGTCACAGCGACACAACTAATACAGGTCCTGCGTGGCCACGGGATTGAGCTTCGATTCCAGAGGAGTTACGTGTTCTTCCTCCACCGGAATCTTTTCCTCCTCCTCCGGTGGTGTTTTAGTCTGCACCGGAGTAACATATTCTCAGTTAAACATCGCGGTTAATTGCGTTCATCCTATGCAGTTTTCTAAATTTAGACAACAGACATCAGAGGCGGATGGGATCGAGCGTACAAATGGGGAGAAGAAGCCACATCTCCAATCAACAGATCGAATCAGGATCCTAATGGGGGAGGGGAACCAGACCTGCTCCACGTCTAGAGGGTGTCGCCGCCCTCGCCAGCCTGTCCTCCTCCGACGAAACTTTCTCCGGCAGTTTCTTTCCCCCATCCTCTCCACAGCTGGGCGACGGAGAGGGCGCGGCCGAGCGGCCAGGCGTGTTGATGGGCTTGGCGGTCGGGGACGGCCAGGAGCTGGATGATGGGGCTTCGCGGCAGCGGCGGGGAGCCGGCCGACGGCCGAGCGGCCAGGCGCGAGCGAAGCTCTCTGCTGCTCGACTGGACAACGAGACGGACACGGATGGTAGCGGCTAACTGGAGGTTTTCCGCCACGTCCGCCACGATAATGCGGCCAATCCGCTATTCCGTTTTGACCTCTGAAGCGGTGCGGACACAACGGACAGGCGGACATCCGTGTCCGCCTGCATCCTGATTCTAACAAAGTTACTTCTTCTTATGTTCATGTAGATGCGGGGTGTGAATGTTCCAATGTTGAGGTTGTGCATGGCAGTTTCTTCGTTGGTTCTAAAGTAACTGGGTTTAATGTGATGAAAATGATGAGTGGTTTGATTTTTGTTCCGATGGACATATGGTCTTCTTTGTGGTTTTAGATCTTGTAGAGGACAACGGATATGAGATGCACATGCACGTGGGCATTTGGGCAAACCACTAGGCCCGGTCCTGAGATTTGGGGGGTTCCAAACCACCATTACTACGTATGCTCAATACGTATGGAAAACAGTGTACTGTATGCCAACCTATTTAGGAAATTTGTTAACCAAAACGGAGCAGTTTCATAGTTTGAGGATTTGATTGCGCATACTCAACAAATTCAATGGTTTTGGATGCATTTCACTCAAACTCAAATATTGTTAGATGGACGTGGCTCTCGTTGGCTAGTGAAAGTAATGAACCGAACAATCTGTCTATTTTGATAGCACAATCACAATCTACTACCAAGAGGCCACATGAGAGTTTTCAACTCATGCAAAATCACAGCAAAAGTCAAAGCACCGGAAAGTCCTACTCCCTCGAAATAGGAAGTAGCCCCGCTATATAAATATAGCAACCAACCGATACAACCGACAATCTTGAAATGTTGGGGCGGCAGCAGACAAACACCCAAAGACAAGAAAAGAAAAAATAAAATGGAGACATAGGCAGATTGACTAAGCGACGGTGACCCGCAATCGCTGCACCCTCTCCGAAGAAGTACCACCACGCTTCTAGCACCGAATCGACGAGTACCAAACAACACCTTCAAGAAGGAAAGCCACTCTGCTGCCTGGACCAACATAGGTCCTAGGGTTTCCCCGGCACAGAAGGAAGCGGACGAAGGGTAGTCACGAGGCCCTTCAGGAAGGAAAGATGCCACCCGGAGGCGGCATCGCGTCGGTGTCGGACGAACCGACAAGGATTTCTCCCGAAAACCCCATCCATAACCCGGTCGATCCGTAGCACAGGAGCCCCACAAGGACGAGCCTCGACACCACCAGACTAGCCGCCCACCATCATGCGCCAACGAATCCGAAGCCACCATCGTCGTCTCACCGAAGTAGCCGTCACGAGGTCTGCAGGACGAATGCGAGGAGAAGAATGAACCGGGGTCAGCAGTACCGTAGCCGCGCGGGAGAGAACAACCTCCACAGTCGAGGACGGTAGTCGACCGAACGCGGCCGCAGAGCACACCAGTCCCCATCAGGTCCGGCCGGACCCAACGGCCCCGTAAAGCCCCCACGGGGCACACCAGTCCTAATAGGATCCAGCCGGGCCCAGACCGGGCCCGTGAAGCTCGCTGCCACGCACAACAGGCCGGCCGCCATCGCCGTTGTCCCCTGCATCCTGGACCTCGCCTTCAGCTGCAGAACGCACTACAGGTCATGCCAGCCCGCCCCGACCCAGATGGGGCCCGAAGGGCCCAGATCTGGGCCGCATGGGCCGGCCGGCGATCCCGCTGCACACCGCCACCCGCAGCTCGCGCCGCCCCTGCTAGCTTGCGCGCGCCGCCACCGTTCTGCTACCACCCGGCCGGAACCAAGCCGCTGCCGCCCGAGGAGCACCGCCGCCGACCGGGGAGAGCCCCATCTCTACCCAAAAGCGGCACGGGAAGGGACGAGCCGGCGGCGGCGACGGGGAGAGAGAGTAGGGGGAGGGGCTGGACTGGGGAGGGGCTGGGCACGCACCGCCGCCTTGAGGGGCGAGTGGGCGACGGACACGCGATGGGGAGGGAGGGGTCGAAGCGTTTTTCGTTTATTCCCGGAAAGTCCTACTCATAGTGTACAAGCCTTGTGGTATTATTTGTGCTACAAACACATGGAATTTTTTAAATGTTTTTGAGCATTGCCTATCGTATCGTAAAAGTGCATATCACAGTTTGTTGCAGCACATATTAAGATAAACAAAAGGACAACGCGTCACTTTCAATAATACGAGAAAGGGGGGTGAGTGAAAAGTTTGGGAAAAACGAAAACAATATAATAAATCTAATAAAATAAAATATACCGTCCATATTAGATGTGTAGTAATGTAAGTACGGAATTTAAATCAGGTATCTTTTTAGCTGTGATCTATATATTTTATTTTCTTAAAGTCAAGCTCCCCATAGCCAAAACGCCGCATCCAGGGGAGTCAGTGCATAAATATTCCTTCCCGTTTCTCTTCACATGCTGTGCTGGCTTTGAACTGAATTTTTTTAGGAGTAGCATGAGAGATTAATTCACTAGCACAATTCATTTTTTTACTAACCAATGACAATGGAACGTGTTGGTAGCATCAGAACGGTGGATCGGCGGTAACAATTGGATACTTTGGTCATGTGACCAAACCCCAGCTGTCCAGAAAACCCCATCTAGCTAACATGAACAGACAGTAGTAAAATATGTCAGTCATCATCGTGGCAGAGTTAAATAATTCAATTGATATTCCATACCCGTTTGACTATCAAACGTCATCTCAACTGGAATACCAGCGAATATCTTGATATGTTAAGTCAATCCATGTCATTTCATTTCTACCAAATGAAATAATGGGGTGCCAAACGAGAGCTAACAGTTTTTTGCTAAAAAAACTCATCAGTTCGTTCATATCTCCCATAACCTAAAGTCCTAAAGGTAAGCCCCGAGTCACGCTCTTGTGATGTAAATTCCCAGAACAACATTCTTGTGATGATCACTAATGGAGCTCATATATACTAGACTGCTAGTATTCTAGTGTCAATTCGAACTAACGGAATCAGAGTTGCACTAGCTAATTAATTCCAATTGAACATGCTTCCCACAAGTAACATCGGCATCGATGGATCATTCACCGATCACCATGTACGCTTGCACTTGCTGCAATGATGGTTGCCCTTCACCATTGCGGAGCCGCACAGGTAGCAGAAGCGGTGGCTGCACCTGCGAATTCGAGGAAACAAGAACTCGTCATATAAGGTTTGTATAATCGGTGCACAAGCACAACGGAAATAATTGTTGGCGTGCACGTACCTGCAGACGATGTACACACAGCCTTCCACCCTCTCGACGTACATCTTGCATTTGGGGCACCTCTGCCACTTGCTCTTCTGTGCGACCTTCCTCAACAGCAGGTCTTCTCGACCACGCTCGTCGGCGCCGAGCCGCTGGAACTCGGCGCAGTCAACACCGTCGTGCCACGGCACCTTGCACTGGGCACAGAACATCCGGGAGCAGTGAGGGCACTCCACGTTCGTTACGGCCGCGTCCCCGTCACGGTGGTCGTCGATCAGCAGCACCGAGCAGTCGCTGAAGGGGCAGTAGAACTTGCGCGTCCCAAACGCCATGTCGCAGAGCGCGGCGCCCCACCGCTGGAACAGCTGCAGCGGGATCACGTCCCGGCACTCATCCGGGTGAAACGAGCCTTCCTTGCAGCCTAGGTCCGGGCAGCCGATGGACAGCACGTTCTCTTCCACCTTCGCGGCGATGTACTGCCTCACGCAGCTGACACAGAATACGTGCGTGCACCCGCCAACAGGGAAGCACTCTATGGCCGGCACTTCCTCCATGCAGATGGTGCAATAGAAGTCGATGATCATTGCGTCCCCGGAGCGGGAACATTGGCCGAACCCTTGCAGCATGGCATTGCACGGTTGCTTGCCTTTACCTTTGTCCATCACTCTGACTGAGGTCGAGCTGCCAGCATCACCATCATCATCGACATTGATGGCTTCTGGCTTGAGCAAAGTTCCGCAAAGGGCAACTGGGCACTTGGAGCTCTCAGATGTGTGTATGGCGAAGCAGGCAATGCAGATGACATGATCACAGTTTTCAGGTTTCCAGGATGCTTCCAGCGATACGATCATCAGCCTGCAAACTGCACAGATCGTCGTGCCGCTGGAACATTGGCCCCCTTTACCGTCATCAATCTCTTTGACAGCGATCAAGTTGCCATCATCGTCTACATCCATAGCTTCATGTATATCTGGCTCGAACCGATATTTGCAAGTAGCAACTGGGCACTTGGGCACCTCAGTGGCCACCGCCTCGGTTGTGTGCGTGGCAAAGCAATCAATGCAAATGACATGATCACAATTTTCAGGCTTCCATGATGCTTCCACTGAAATGATCATCAGTCTGCAAACGGCACATGCTGTCGTACATGAGTGAGCTGAGAGTCGAAGGACCTCTTCAAGCTGCAGAGCTTCCGCTGCCACCAAATCATCATCCATCCTGCAGGTCCAAAGTGAGGCATGGTGGTCTTGTTCAAATGAATAAGGAAAGCTGGCTAATAACAAAACATGCATATATGCAATAAAGGTAAAAAACACATCCGTATTCTTATCCAAAGTGAGGCATGGTGGTCTTGTTGAAATGAATAAGGAACGCTGGCCAATATAAAAACATGTATCTATACTACTATTAAAAGAGCAAACTTGTGTTGATACATTGAATCTGAGCCCTTCAATATTTGGCCAACGGTCCAGATCGCTCCAATGTTTGACAACTCAACACAAATCCACTTTTGCCCGTTTTACCCTCCCACCAAATCACATAATACTGCTAATGCCATCGTACTGGTTCGTTTTATTTCGTTTCGTGATAATTACAAGATTTGCCACCGCTAAAAGAAATTAAAAAACATAACAATGCGGTGCGTGCACGACCAGCCCTTCTCCAACGACGGCCCGCCACCCGACGAACCGCATGCCAGCAACAAGGACGACGCCGCCGCCGGCCGGCCACGCCGCGCGCACGCCGCCAGCATAAGGACGATGCCGGAGTTGCCCGACGCCGCGCACGCCAGCAACAAGGACGACGCCGCTGCCGGCCGGCCACGCAGGCCACGCCGCTCGCGCGCCGCCAGCAACCTTCGTGCGTCCTGCAGTCGGCTGCTCGCTCCGTCCTGTTCCTATCATGATCGGAAGCCAAGAGAAGGGGGTCAGCAGAGTCCAATCGGAACACGGCTGCTAGGCAGCCGATGAACCGCGGAAGGTTTTTGTTTTTAGCCGAGGCCTCGAAGGTTTGACCAATCCGCGGTCCATATGGAACCGTTTGATGAAGCTCGGTTCTCCTTTTCCTCCGCGTGACGGCCTGACGGGGTGGTGACGTCCGGCGTGAAACCTCTCTTCTTCTGTCGTTCGGTCTCGGTTGCAAGATTCATGGAGAGAAGGCAGAGTCTTTCGGCGGCCACATGCCTCCTAGCGCGGCAGCAGCGGCCAAACTTGACGCCGTCCTCAATATCAGTCAGAATCGATCTGTTCAACTTGGCACGCAACATGCATGCATGTTCTCTTTTTTCTAATCATATCCGTGAGCTGAACATGTTAATTGTCTCGCATCACCAGCTGCATCCACCATGGTACAACCTTACACGATTCAATTGCATGCATGTCATGGTATTGCTTGACGTTTTTTTGGCAAATCCTACTTCAGATTGATCAGACGACCATGTAGCCGAAACTGCAAACTTCAAGCTGCATTGGTATTAACGGTATGTCTCCTTTTATGGCTTCACACTTCAAATTGCAGTAGTGATTAGTTTTTGGGGAACAACTTCGGCATATATTTAAATTAGAACAGAATCCTTTTAAGAGAACAGGAGTTAGGTTCAGAGTATTGGTGGTCATAATAAACATGCTACTATCTGCTGATCCGATAAAGTACTGCTACTCAAAATGTTCAGTGCTACGTTTGTAAAACCCTTTATGCCAGGCCACTTCTACTTCCCAGATTATACTATTTTCATACCCCCTCCGGTTAGGTGTAATTCCTCCTCATATTTGAAACAAATTTTGATAATGATTTAAACAACAAAATACGTGTTATATGCCACAAATATTATACCATAATATAGTTATAGAGTCATATAAAATATATCTTCTAAGTTAGGTTTAACTTCAAAGTTGGAGTAGAAAATCGAGAGGGGCTTATACACAAAATCGGAGGGTGAACTTATTCTATATATTTGATGTTTCCATATGCAATTTTTACAAACAAGCATATTCCTGACATGGCAAGAGAAGCAGATGCATTACAATGTATTAGTCGAGACGCGCATTGTGCGTGCAAAATTACAAGTATGCAATAAAGGTGAAAAACACATCCGTATTCTTGCTACCACTTCAGATCGACAGGAGCAGCAGAGCAGAGTTGCAATCAAACAACTAGAATTAGCAGTCATCCCTGCATGATATCTTGATCAAATGAATATGAAAATCTCAAGCTCGATCACTTATTAAAAGGTAAACTCCATCCTGGGCCATGTATTTGTAATTTTGTACACATGATAAACAGTTGTAAAAAAGGAACTGTATTACATTCCACCAGAGTTAATAGCTCAAATCCTAATTTCAATATTGTTGAACGATATCCATGGGATATTTTTGGTTGCTAAATATGGTGAAAATGATGATACTTTTAGATTTTTGGTTGACCGTGACATTTAAAAGAAGGAAGTGTTCCGCATGCTGCAGAGAGATTTTCCTCATTCATATAGGGTCTACACTGACAGTATACTTTAAGCAAAACCATACTAATTCTTGGAGCAAAACTGCGCATGCAGAATTATCCCATGCAAAGCATATCATCAGACATTTGGTGTGCACGCGCCAACTCCCACACACGTATGGATAAGTAGAACATGCCCTACAATTAATCGATATATACAATGGCTACTCTTGCTTAAACTTGATCAGAATGCACATGAATTTAGAGACCGCCATCTCGATCTGGTTGAACTGCAAGTCCGTAGGATCTTTTCGTTCCTAAATAGTACGTGGAATTAATCTGATCATCTGATGATACTTTTAACTTTTGGATAACCCTGTCATTTGTCTTACAATTAGGGGAGTGTTAAACTAGATCGGAATGGATTGCCCAAACCGCAAACAAAACCCCTCATCCCTACACTGAGAACATATATACTCTAAGCAAACAATATTTGTTCCTGCAACACAACCGAGCATGTACACTAACCCCTTGCAGGCATATCACCGGACACCTGGCGTGCACGCGCCGACCCCAACGAAGAACTCGCCCAACACTTGATGCAATGGTTAGCGCCTACTACATTCCGGTGCAGTGAACAGGCAACCAAATCAAACAGTTTGAACACTAGGTAGTACAATCTTTTTTTGAAGCACAAGGTAGTACAATCCTGTAGAGAGCGCAGCGATTAGTTGTACCTGCGACGACCTTGTTCTTCAGACTCCGATCGAGTGTGTGCTTCTGCAGTTCTGCGAGTGCCAAGTAGCCGTTGGGCCACCAAATCAACCGCCGGCGAAGGCAGGGAGCTTAGCTAAGGAGCACGTCGGCGGCGATCGATCGGGGAATGCGGGTAGCTAGGGCCGGCGGGAGGAGGAGGAGGGAGAGAAGCGGGAGGCCATCGCGCGGTGGGGGTGTCGTGTAGAGGAAAGAGGAACCGTGCCGATTGCCGAAGCGCCTTTGCAGCGGACGGCTGCCGGGATATGTGCACACGCGCTCGCCTCTTTGGGAATCGAGCCGTCAGGCTAGGCGACTGTTTGGCGGACGAGCCCGGTGAACCGCGACGCGACGTCCCTCTTTACTCAGAATCAGACTCAACCGAGTCAAAGACGCGTCTGACTTGTGTCTTTTCATCCTTCACTCCTTCAAGAATGTCTGATACTCTTTCAAATACGATGTGCTAACAGATCCTGCAAACCAGTTAATTTTGCGATATATGACCTTTTGCGGGATGTGCTACAGCTGTTCTTATACTCTTTCAAATACGATGCACCCCAAAATATCCGATTTGTTCGTCCTAGACTTGAACAAACTTCTTGCAGCTACTAGTTTAAAATCAATTCAGCTAATTAATGCTGCAACCGTGGTCTACATGAGTTAGGCCCTTTTTGGTTGGGTTTAATTTTGGCTTTTGACTTGCAAACCACAAAAGTATCTAAATAGGTGTTTTTGGCTTTCGCCTTTTACTTTTGACTTTAGCTTTCGCTTTTAGTTTTGTTATATGATATTATAAGCCAAAAACCAAAAGCCGAAAGCACCTATTTAGTTGCTTTTGTGTGTTATAAGGCAAAACCAAAAAAAAAGTGAAAATAAGCCTAGAGAGCCTTGGCTTCGTGTTCAATGAAGCAAAATTGAAAACAAACAAATTATAACACTCGATTGGGACGTTCGACGGCTGAGCATTTATGTAGTACTTATACTATACATTAGATGCTTATGTATACGTAAATTTGAGCAGAAACTGTCTTTGCCTCCCGAGTTCCAGTGATCACTTAAAAATTATGTTTATTGGTTTCAAAAAATTCTAAAAACATTATTGGACATAGCCAACAATACACCCTACAAGTAGGGAAAACCGCAACACAAAACTATTTTATTACGGGCCACACAAAAAATGAAAATATCTGATAAAATTTGGAGATTTCAAAACATGCAAACACATATCCACACTGTCATTTTTGTCTAGCTCAGAATACAAAGTATCTGAAACTGATATTTCAAAACTAGTTTTTTTTCTTCTAAAACTCGTAAATATGATTTTTAAAATTTTAAAATAACAGGACCACTGGACCTTAGGAGCCAAAAATCTCCAGCCATGGACTATAGGCCATCGCCCTTCTTGCTATGGCCCAATGTTGGACTAGATCACTAGACTGCACCGCGAGACACTAAAATATGTTTTAATAAGAATAAGTTTTAGCTCGGCGAGTAATTTGAGTTTTGTTCAACCTAAGCTCGGGCTCAAACCCTAAACAAGTACTTCGAGCTAATGCAAGGGCTCATATAGTTCAATAAAGTTATTTTGGATACTCGAGCTTTCGTTGAAGTACAATACTAGTTGAATTTAGCGTGGTGTCACGCCACGCCTTTGGTGTTTTTTTTGTACAATATATATTTTTTTTGTTCATCAAAATGTTGGCCAAATTGTTATGTTTAAACATGTTTTTGTTTTGTTATGAATAGGTAGCATTTTTTCTGATTTTTTTTTTGATATATTTTGTAGAAGATTCAAATTAATATATATACGCCACGCCTTTGGTGTTTTCTTGTACAATATATATATTTTTTGTTCATCAAAATGTTGGCCAAATTGATATGTTCAAACATGTTTTTGTTTTGTTATGAATAGGTAGCATTTTTTTCTGATTTTTTTTTATTTTGTAGAAGATTCAAATTAATATATATATTTTTTGTTCATCTAAATGTTGGCCAAATTGATATGTTCAAACATGTTTTTGTTTTGTTATGAATAGGTAGCATTTTTTTCTGATTTTTTTGATATATTTTGTAGAATATTTAAATTTTAGTGGTTTGAAATGTTTGAACATGTTTGTATTTCGGTGTTAATATTTGATTGAATTTAGAAAAATCCAGTTGAACTTGATTCCACATTTGGGGAAAGTTTATTCTTATGGTGTCGAAATATTGGCCAAATTGAAATGTTCAAATAATTTTGTGTTCTGCTATAAGTATATAGCGTTTTTTTTTGAGCATTTTGGATATATTTTCTGGAATATCGGAAATATTCGCCCAAATGTTGGCTAAATTGGAATTTGCAAATATGTTTTTTATTTTGTTATGAGTAGGTAGCAGTTTTTGTGAGCATTTTTTGATATAGTTTGTAGAATATTTAAATATTTAGTAGTTCGAAATGTTCAAACATGTTTGTATTTCGGCGTTAATATTTAATTGAATTTAAGAAAAATGCACCTGAATTACCTCTCAATGGTGACAAAATTTGAATATTCTAATTTTTTGTCCTTATCATAAGTAGTTTGTATGTGTTTTTTTGATTGTTTTAACATATTACTTGTATTTATCTGTCGGATATATTTAGATATATTAATTTATAATTTGTCTTACTTTCAAAAATTGGTGAAAGTGGGAAGCTATTCGTATGTTTTTTTTTCAGTTTTCAAATGCTCAGATTTGAAAGCCGTTGAAATTTTTGAAGTTTTCCAAATTTGAAATTTGATCGTATGGCATAAATAGTTGACGTTTTTTTTGTGTTAATGTTGATATGTTTGTCATATTTACGAATACCGTGGTGGAAGAAATTCAATTTTGAAGCTGTATACATTCAAATTTTGTTTAGATTTGAATGTATCGAAATTGAAAAGGAGAAGTCTACATTTACAAAGTTGAATTTCGTTGCGGCGGCACGCCGCGCCCTCGGCGATAATTTGTGATAAAGTTTGTATCTTGAAATATGTTTCTATCTACGAAGTGGAAACATTAAGAGGAAAATATTTATATCCTAAAATATGTTCGTAATTTGCCATAAATGTTTAATTTAACTGCATAAATTGAGGTAATACATTGTATGAGAATTCATCAAATTCAATCCATAATTACAGGAGATAAATTCGTATTTTCTCGGAATGGTTAGTAAAGCAACCATCTGTAAAATGCAACTGCATAATTAGAGAAAGTGTAGCTGTATTATCTCTAATTGTCGTAACTAAATTGAGGAGATCAAGTATGGATGTCTTTTGGCATAAACAGTTTATTGAACTCCATAATTAGAGGGTATACATTATGATTTTCCCAAAATGTTGACCAATTTAGACATTTATTAAATTTAGGATCATAATTAGAGGGAGTACATTTATGTTGGCTTCAAATATTCAACAATTTCAGATGATTTGTCGTTTAGGGTATTTGTAAGTATCTAGCAATTTGGAATGTTTAAATATGCTTATATTGTGGCATGAATATTTAGTTTAACTTGCTAAATTAGATTGGCCAAATATGTTTTTTCCCTCACGTAAATATTTAAATTAATTATATAATCTGAGGAAATGCGTTGTAGTAGGTTTCGTTAATTTCAGTGAATAATTAGAGGAATTGTTTATTTGTTATTTCTAATATTTACTAAAGCAAGCATTTTTAAAAATTTAACTGCCATAAATAGGCAACGTTTGTTGTTTGTGTCCATGTGGGCTTGCCATGTTGAATTTATGGCAGGGCCGCGCCTGTTTGGTATACTTGAAATTTGGAAATGTCTATATTCAATAGTCTTTGAAATATAAAAATTATTTGAATTCAAGAGAGTTTGTGCCTCAGAAATGTAGTGAATTTGAGAATTATCCGCATTGGAATGTATTCAAATTTGATTTTTTTTTATGTTCACGAAATGTTCGGAGCTAGAAGGCATTTAAAATGGGAAGATATGTAAATCTGAAATTTGCGTTGAAATTCGCAAGTAGATTTTAGAAATTGTAGAATTCAGAAGTTATTCAATTTAAATTTTTTGGAGTGTTTACAGAAATGTTCAAGATTAGAGTCATTTTTATTTTTTTTAAATTTTAAACAAATTTAGAAATTGGGTCGGAATGCTCAAGTATGGTTGTCTTTTTTCATGAAAGTATCTAAATATTGCCCAATTTGAATTATTCAAACATGTTTGTTTTATTTGGCAAATGAGTATCTCTAAAATTTAAGCAATTTGGCATGTTTCAATTTATGTAGGTTTATGTTTACATTTTGCCATATTTAGTAAAGCTCCATAATAAGTGGAAATACAGTAATTAAGTTTTTTTCCCCAAATTCAACTCTATTTAATTAGAAGGAATATATTTAGGTTGTCTCTAAATGTTCGGCAAGTTATAATGCTCAAAAATGTATGTATTTTGTTGTAAGTAGCTTTCAATTGAAAGTGTAAGAATACTTCGAAATTTGTCGGGTCCAATTTTTTTTTGCAATTTGAAATGTTCAAATTGACATAAGTTTATGTTTGTGTTCTGTCATATTTAATTAAGACAAATAAGCAGTGGAAATGCAGGATATGTATATGTATTTTCTTTTTGAAATTCAGCTCCATTTAATTGTAGGGAATGCATGCGCGTCAGCACGACGCGGCCTTTGTGAATATTTGTGTGAATTTTAATTGTGGGAAAATTCAAATTTGTATGCGGCGGTGCCGTGGTAGAATTCATATTTGGAAATGTGCATATTTTAAAATTGTGCACATTTGGAAATTATTAAAATGCGAAGGAAGCTCATGGCTAAAAATTGTTCGGATTTTGAAATTCGTTAAATTCGGGAAGTTTTTCAGGTATGATGTCTTTTTATGTTTGTCAAATAATCAGATGTGGTAGACATTTGGAAGGTTTAAATACTTAAATTTGGATTTTTGGTCATATGCCGTAATTAATTGGCATTTATTGTTGTGGTCATTTTGATATTTTCTTTTCATATTTTCCTGGTGGATGTAATCAAGTATTTTTAGGTGAAAGTAAGTACATAGTTAGCTAGATTTTAGTAATAGGCAGTGTTTATTTTTGTAGTCATGTTGTTTTTTGTGTTATATTTGTAAATAACGGGGCGTAAAGAATTTGGATTTGAAAATGTCTACATTCAAAAGTTTTTTTTGGATTTGAATATATTGGAGTTCAAAAATAGTTTGTAAGTTGTTTGTAATGTCGGAAACTGCTGAAATTGGGAAATAAATTATATTCGAATTATGTTTACGTTTGTTAAATGCTTAGATTCAAGAGGCATTCAATTTTTTTGAATATTCAAATATGGATTTTGACCGTATGGTATTAACGGGCAGCATTTTTTTTTGTTCATGTTGGTATATTTGTGGTATTTGATTTTTTTTTTTTTGCGTTTGTTCAATGCTGAGAGTTGAGATGTATTTAAAATTTTAAAATTTTCAATTTTGGAATTTGGTTGTATGGCATAAGTAAGCTATGTTTATTTTTTGTGTTCATGCTGGTATGTTTGTCATATTTTGCCTGCCTGTGTGGTAAAATTTATTTTCGGAAAAGCACACATTTAAAAATTGCGTAGATTTAGAAATTGTTGGAATTCGAAAAGTTGATATTCAAGAATATTTTATTTTTTAAACATTGTTTGAATTCAGCAGTAATTTAGATGTGAATTATTTTAATATTTATAAGATGTTCATATTCGGAATACACTCCAAATATATGTAGTCAACATTTTTTCCATAAACGGTGACCATTTTTTGTGTGGTCATTTTATATGTTTTTTTTGGGTGAGTAGATTCTAAGTTTTTTGATTTTATGACATTTATTTTGTATTTTTAGAATTTGTCTCTGAAAACCGGGCCCACATGTAAGCATTTTAGTATTTTATGTAATTTTTTGGAGGGGGAAATTGGCTGACAGGTGGGCCCCATGCTGACGTCAGGATGACGTCAGTAATGGAGGCAGCGGAGACGGCGACCGCGGCAACGCCGCATCCGTGCGACGCAGGGCGTGCCGCAGCGCGCTAGCCGAAAGCGGCGGCGCCGCTCCATCTTGGTCGCCGGAGCGTCCACGACGGCGAGCGGACGCGGCGGCGGAAGTGAGCTAACGGCCGCGGCGATTCCGGCGTGTGTCGGCCGTCCCAGCAGGCGAGAGTCGGCGGAGACGGAGAGGAGGCGGCGTCGGAGTCCGTGGGATCCTTCGATTCGACGGGGGAGCACCGGAGTGGCGGCGTGGCGTGGCGGCGGCGGCGGCAACCTCGTCGCCGCGTGGGGAGAGAGAAGGAGAGAGGGGGCTCTGCGCGTGCTTTTTTTGGCGGGGTCCCTGGGTTTGTCCGAAATTCCGTGTAGGTCCCTGTCTTCGGGAAAGTGGAGGATCGTGGGGTATTTTGTGGGCTTGTTTGTCGTTTTTTGCCAAATGCCAGCGCGCAGTGCGGCTGACATGTGGGGCCCACCGAGCACTGGTGAACACTGTATCACTACGCGCACGCATACACACATGCATTTCAGTAGAAATCCATGGAGATACGCTCTCTCAAATCATCAGAACGTGCACTCAGGTTGTACGCCTGTGCGATGATGTGTTCGTTTTTGCGTCAGTCTAATAATTACGGCAAAAAAAGTGCACATCATTGCAGAAGAATTCACTGAACTGGTAAAACAAAAAACAAGAGACACTTCAACAATCGCAGAACAGAATCACATCAAAAGAACTCACCGTTCCACACCGGAGCCCATAGCACGCACGCCGCTGCCGCTGGATCCGGCCGGCTCAATCGCCGCGATCACCGGCGAGTCAGGCAGGCCCGTGCTCGCCGGCCTCGCAACCGGCACGCTGCGAAACGAAGGGCCGGCTGCTGGCGCTGCGGAGATTCGACATGGACGACGGGACGCGCCAAAGCAGAGCGAGAGGCGGCGAAGCATGGGATGGGAGCGTGGCGGCGAGTGCAGACGATGGGAGGCCGAGTGTTTTTTGTTTTTGTTGTTGCTCCTTCGCGTGCGGAGTTCGTTTGTTGCCTTCTCGTGATCAATCTCCATCGGCGAACCTGGTCCCTTGGATCTTCCTTGGCCGGCCACGATTCGACCCGGGATCCTCGTAGCCCTCCTTTTAATCCGATCAGGGCCCAAACCTCTGCAAACCGGTTTGGGCTCGGCTAAACACCCACGTACTCCGGCCGCCGTACCCTACCCGCCGCCGCACGCCTCCGCCCGAGGGAGCTCCTGATCGAGCCCCGCCGCCGCCGCACGCGCGTGGGAGAGGCCCGCCTCTTGCATTCCGTTTCCGCCACCGCATCCCGTCTCTCTGGCTCGTCCCTCCTCTCTGCAGCCCGGGCCCGTCTCTCTCACGGAAGAGAAGGTACGGAAACCATGAATCCCCACTTCCCAAATCCGAAACCCTAGAAGTTCGAACTGTGTGGGATCGGTATCACAGCCTCTGTTTTCACACCGAGAGTCATTGTCCGTAGTTTAACGCCATGAGGTGAAAGTTTGCTGTAGCTGTAAGGTGGTCTTCTCGAATTGAAAGTTGAATGCTCAAGCCAATTGTGAATGCTCGAACGTCTTTACCTTCAATTGTGCTCGAAGGTGAAAGTTTCGTGCGCTATGTTCCCAAAAAGCTCATGTCCGCGTGGCAGAGCCTACTACTGTACTCCCCTGTTCGTCCACCACAGATACGCACGCACCATACAGAATCACATGCCACTAGTAAATGTTCCAACTGTAAACTGTGTTATTAGACTGGAATTGGGCAGAAAAATAGTGATAATCAGAGTATCCTATTCGTTTGATTTTTTTTGCACCAATCTGAAGAGTATTCTTGTATGCTTGGAACTGAACAAAATTATACAATGAACTTTCGCAGGCTTATCTGAGTTAGATCATCCTCTGCGGCCGACTTATCTTCAGCAATGGCTTACTGTGCTCACTGTGGTGATCATTGCTCATCTGTAAAGGATCCTGACAGTGGAATGACGTGAGACCTTCATTCCTTCTCTTGCATTGTTCTTCTAATTGCATGTAAACGCCAAAACCATCGGGTCTCGCTTTTATAATATGGCTTTATAATATACTCATTTCAGTTCAACATGTAAGGTATGCTTTGATTTTTTAAGAGAAAGCTTTGACCAAACATGTGACATAAAACTAATAGCATTAGATTCAATATTAAAAAAAACACGTAGGATTGCCATCTTGGGATGGAGGGAGCATTAGTTGCTCTGAAAAGATCTCTATGACACAGCTTAAACACTTGTGCATCTGTGTAGTTATGTTATTTGCCATGTTGTTTGTCAGATGCTGTGTAAACTGCGGGAAGGTTATTGATGAGGAACTGCTTGATGAAGATGCTGGTTTTTATAAGGATGCCACAGGACAGGTTGGTCTTGATACTGTTATTTTATTATGTTTTGGTTTCTTGATTTGGATGTGTACCTCTCGGATTAATTTGTTTTGAATGTGCATAGAGCCACAGAGAAGGAACTATTTTGCGTGCCATTGAGGGTGGCATTCCCATATCCCGCGAAAGAACTGAAGAGAAAGGTTTCCCTTTTACATCATTCCTTATTTCCTTTTATCTTATCTCATTATGCATCTCACTTTTGGCAATTATATGTTGTGCGTTTACCAGGGAAAGATGAGATTAAGCAGATTGTCCATGGCCTGCATGTGAGTGGTGGAGGCAGTATCATTGGCACTGCTCTTAACTTTTATAAGGTATGCATCTCTGTTATTACAAAACATTGTCCTTTTTAAAAATGGTATGGTATGATCCAATGCTAATGTTTATTCTTATTTTAAGTGTAGCTAGCTCTTGATAGGAACTTTACTAAGGGCCGTCGAACAACTCAAGTTGCAGCTGTTTGTCTTTACATTGCTTGCCGGTAAGCTATCGCCTAACTAGTCCCTTGATTTAATGAAAGCGTTCCTATCCATTGGGTATATTTCTTGTTCAAACATGGCCTTCTCCCTTTACACTTTGGGTGGGCCTTTGAGTATTCTGCGTGGTATTTTCTATCGATTTGATCTGCCGTGGCTCGTTTAGGGCTGTGTGGATGCAAAAATTTGGCTTGCCAATGTTCGGGCAAGCCCAGGCTACCAGATTGCCTGGCCAACATCTTAAAAAGTTGCCATTTCACCATTTTTTACGAAAGGCAGGCAGCCCTGCTTTCATTCATTTAAGAAGAAAGAGTACATCTCAGGAACGGGAACAAACAAAAGGAAGAACTAACTGCAAAAAAACAGAAACAAAGCTAAAAAACTGGAAGAAACAGAGCAGCAGCCCCCTAATCAAGCTCTCGTGGTCTAGCAGGGTTCTTGTTCACCATTTCCACATATTGGCTTGCAAAGCAAGCATGCCCTTAACTACATAGTGAAAACCTGTAGAAGTGTTACTTATTATATAGCTTTCAAAGGCAATACAGTGTCATATTGTGCCTTGGACTTGAGAATTTTTGAAAGAGTAGATGTCTAGCCCATCTATAAAATAAGTTCTAGTTTGTTACATAACACTGAGCAATTTCCAAATAAGTGTCATCCATACTGGTTATAGATTAACTTTGACCATCAATTTTTGAAAGAGTAGATGTCTAGCCCGTCTATAAAATAAGTTCTAGTTTGTTACATAACACTCAGCCATACTGGTTAAATATTAACTCTGACCCTCAGTTTTCAAAGAGTAGGTGTCTACCCCGTCTATAAAGTTGATACCACTAGATTCGTCAGGAAATGTATTTTTATAAATATGCCCTAAATGATACTAATAGTAAATTATCAGTTAACGTGACACCTTGTAGACTTCGGTCATGTTCAGAAGGCGCATTACAAACTTATGTTTCTGTATTTATTGGTTATGGCTGTCCTTTAGCAGTAAAATTTCCTTCTATATTTCTTCTCCCTGAAAATATGTTATTGTTTCATGCGTGTGTGGGTGTTTGTTACCTGTACAATGATTGTCATTTTTGTGTCGTCCAGCTATACGGGTAATACTAATGCCCAAGTTTAACTACTTGTTTTGCCAGGCGAACTGAAAAACCTTATCTTATTGATTTCTCGGACTATTTGCATATAAGTGTGTAAGTGTACTCTCATTCATGTACTTCATTTTGCAGCCCTCGGTCAAAGGGCTCATCTTGATCTATATTTCAGTTATGTCCTAGGTGCTGTTTTCCTGCAACTTTGTCAAGAATTGCTACTCATAGAACACCCAATTGTTCAAAAGCTTGTAGATCCAAGCCTTTTCATCCACCGTTTTACCGAACGTAAGTTGATAGCATGTTCTATTCTATTTTATTTGTTTCAGATTGCTTTATGACATACATGTGCATTCTTGTATATAAGATACACAAAACTTCTAGTTACATACTTATTAATTAAAGATTATCGAAGCATTTACTCACATGTTTCTTCTGTTTGTGATAAGGTAGTTCTTTGTGGAGTCTGCCAGGACTGTTGACCCTAACCCTTTTTTGTGTGTGATACTTAGGACATGTTTGGATCTCTTGATTGTTATGCACAGAAAAGTAACACACACGAGAATAACTTAAGGAAGCAAGGTTATAAAGTCTAGATGTTTGCTTCTTTTGCATGGAAGACATAAATTATGTGCCTTTTTCAGAGAAGTATAACAACTTGCTTATACTCATAAGCTATTAATTTCAAACTCTTCAGTGGACACCAAGAAATAATTTGTACATAAATCCAGGAACCTTGATGGTCTTTTTCTGTGCCAGTCATGGATTCCGAGTTCTACCAAGCATATAGCCCTCATAGGAAAGCTGGAAGGACAATTACATTGAATCAATGTGCTATTAATTATTTGCGCTTTTGCTTCATTATTGGTAATTTGTAGGTTTATTGGGAAAAAGGGACAATGCCGTCTCAGACACAGCTCTACGCATCGTAGCTAGCATGAAGCGAGACTGGATGCAGGCTAGTATCTTTGTCCTTCTAGTTTCTTATTTAGGTTATTCTGCAAGGTTGTCATAGCTTGTCCTGTGTTGCAGACTGGGAGGAAGCCAAGTGGTGTATGTGGTGCAGCATTGTATATCGCTGCACTTTCTCATGGATATGATTACACCAAGGCAGATATTGTAAGAACAAATGCTTGAGCGAATCTACTTATTCGAGACTTGTGTCCTGAATGTCATTCCTTTGTAGTAATTAGTGTTTATCACGCACATGTAGCCCTAATGAGTCAGCACACATGTTTTGTCCTATCCTTCTCCTGCTTCCCGTGCAACCAGTTAACATGGCTCCACAAATATCACGGAAGTTTCTGAAACATAGTGACAACATTGACACAAGAGAAGACTTCGAAGGAACACAGATTAGCATTTGACCCACAGATCTGAAAACAAAATGATATTTTACTGCTGTGAATAGTAGCAACCGCTAATCTGCTACTATTCCTAGCATAATTTGAAATCAGATACTATTCACAATGCACATTGTCTTGTTTCTCAAGTGTGCAGAAGTTTGGATTTCGAAATTTTGTTGCATGGCTGGTGCATCTTTTGTTAATGTTTTCAAAATGTATCGGGACTCTTGTGACTTTTTGGTGGTGCTATTGTACATTGGTAGCACGGTAGCATCATAAGGAAGGAAGCACCAGATATGTGTAATGAAGGCTTGAATATGAACTGGTCTAATTATGTGTTGTCTTTTTTCAGGCTGCTGTTGTGCATGTCTGTGAGGCGACGCTATTTAAGCGCTTGATAGAGTTTGAAAATACAGATTCTGGTAGCTTAACGGTATGTATACGATTTTCATGAAATTGCCAATTGTGGGCTGTCTATTATCAATTCTGTCAGGCTGCTGTTCCCCATCAAAGAAGACACTTTTGTGGCCCAAGCCTAGTATTTATTTGTCCTTCTAATCTGGGTTGAACTAATGACAACGATGCTCCAAGGGCATGCTGTTTACGATAGACCGTGCAAATGCAACTGTCCATCAGGATTAGAGATAAGAAGGGGTTTAAACATTTAAGTTATCAAGTGCATTTATAGATCATTCTTTATTTGTTTTATCTACACTTTTTCCGTAAGAAATCATTTATGATAGGCCTTCACTTTGGAATAATTTTTATCGTCATGCCCCTATAATAGATTGAAGATTTTTTGGCAAAGGCTGATGAAGAGCCGGTTTCAAAATGTTCAGCCAAGTCTGGAGAAGTCCTTTGCGAGCACAAGGATAAGGGTGCTGAGCATTTTTCTCATGGACTTTGTGAGGAATGCTACGACAATGTATGTTACATTTACTATGTTCATAATGCATTGGTCTTGGTTGTGATACTTCATTGATGACTGGGATGACTTGATTGCTCAGTTTGCTGAGCTGTCAGGTGGACTGGGGGGTGGTACTGACCCTCCAGCTTTCCAACGAGCTGAAAAACAAAGACTGGATGCTGCTAAAAGAGCTAAGGAAGCTGATGTGGTCGAGGCAAAATTATGTGAGTTACATAGTTCTGATGTTGAAGATAACATCATGGGCCCTGGGAAGGTAATATTCCTGAACATACTTAAACTCATGCTTCTCAGACCATCTCCAGTGCAAAAACACTTATGTAGACGTTTAAAGAAAGAGATACTTACAAGCGCCCACGTAAACGTCAGAACCTCCAATGTAAACTTCTGGTTTAGGGGCAATTAGACAACTAAAAACATTAAGAATTCACTTACGAATCGGTCTCAAAGCTTAAGCATCTATGTCTACCTTTCGGTTGAGAGTAAATCTCTTACAAGCTAAACGTTTGGGATTTCGACCCCTAGTGCCCCTTTGTAGATGGTGTTACCCTATTAATCTGAGCTTCTTTATTTTGTAGCTGTCATTCCCACTTAATTTCTTACACTCTTAGTGTCACTTCTTTTTAAAAATTCCATCATTCTTGCAAAGTTATTTGAAGATTTTCATCAGTTGACTGCACGAACCCTGACCAATCTAGTTCTATAACTTTTTATGTCTATTTATTATATTGATGACATGTTCTCTTTTTGTTAAAAGTAACATTCAACTTCATCTCCATATTGTTTTTCATCTAGATTATATTCCCGAACTGTAGTTCAGAGCTTCAAAGTGAGGTTTCTAATTAATCACATAGTTTCATTGCTATCCCACAAAACTGTCTGCTGACAAGTATCTCAAATTATCCAGTGCTCAAGTTCCTTATCTTTATTTATATATTTCTTTACCATCTTCTGTTGTACTCGAAGGATGTGGCAGCATGGGAACAAAGTATACTCGCTACATCCTGCAATAACCTGGGCTTTAGCAGATTACTGGTCGTGGTGCTGCAATCTTCTAATGAACATTTGAGCCAGCATTATATACTCTGTTTCTTAACTTTGGATTTGTTTGCACTATATCTGTAATTCTGTATATGACTCAAATTGCAAATCGTCGACGATTATATGTATGTCTGCAACAGAACTGTGGACGCAAATATTCGACAATTAGTTCCAGCCATGCTTCCAAAGATCCTGAAGTTGAAGGTTTGTTAGTTCCTTTATATGATGCTTTACAAATATAATTTCAGTGTCCTTTCCTCCTTTTGGTTTGTATTGACAAGCTGATTGCTGATCAATTTTCTGGATGCTATATTGCATCCTTAGGTGAAAAAGTTGATTCTGATCCAGAAAATCTTTCTGATATTGATGATGTGGAGGTACATTTATCCATCAGATAACTGACTAATTCGTTCAGCCCTTGTTAGAACCTGAGTTTTGATCGTTCATTCTGATTTCCTGTAATTATTTTTGGTAACTTTGCAGGTTGACGGGTATCTTAACAATGAGGAAGAAACACATAACAAAAAGATTATCTGGGAGGAAATGAACAAAGAATACCTAGAGGTAGTTATCAACATGAGACAGTTTCTTGTTCTGACAACATGGTGTAAATGTGTAACCATCTGCTGATCTCCTTTACAGGAACAAGCTGCAAAAGAAGCTTTAGCGGCTGAATTGGCAGCTCATGGTGTGCCGGTTATAGGGGGGCAACATAAGGTGAGAAATGTTTATAGTTTTGAGCGTCCTGTGTACATATCTTCACCATTTTAGGTACAGATTCATGATTTTCCGGAGATAATGTAGAAACGAAGACGTAATGAAGACGAGAAATCCACACCTGCTGAAACACCAGCAGAAGCAACATACAACATGTTGAAAAGGAAGGTACTGGACCTTCTGTACAGCCAGACATATAAAATGCATGTCGTGTGACTATTAACTGGACCTTTTGTAATCACATGTTACACTTGGTGTGCAAACACTAACATCTAATATGTAACCTTGTTCCTTGCAGGGACTTGGGTCAAAAATCAATGTTGAAGCTGTCAGTGGATTGTACAATGTATGTTTCGTTATTTATGTTAACTTGAGCTTCATGGGTTCTGTATCTTAAAATTCATGCAATGTTCTTTTGTAAATACTCCCACATCAAATTAAATATATCCTTTACATGTTACAAATTCATATTGCCTGACATTCGAATGCTTACTGAGACTATGCGTGCAGACTGAAGAAGGAGATGGCAAAGCAAATGAAAAGGATGAGATACACTCCGATGTGGATTATGGACAGGATATTCACGATGGTGAAACATTTGATGCTGGTTATGACTATGGTCACTATGCTGATTACAACGACGATGGCTATGTTGATGATGGTGGTGGTGGTGGAGCCTATAATGATTATGATGGTGCTGATTACTAGTAGCTTTCTTTCGCAAAGTGGCAAGCTGACCAAGATGGTGGTGGTCAAGAGCTAGTCTAGTTGCCATACATTGTAAAGTATCAGATCTGTATTGAAGGATCGTCACAAAGGAATTATAAGAGAACAAATTGAATATTGGATCTCTTTCTTGAGTAAATTCGTTTTTTACCATTTCTTGTTGCAGAATTCTGACAGTGCTCATGGTAGCAAAGGAAAAGCTCCCCTGTACCCTGCTCTTGCTAATACACAGGTAGCTCCAGCTGCCAGTTGCGTTTGGGAAGCACCTCCTGAAGACTGGATCAAGCGGAATGAAGATGGATCTTTCTTTTGCCACTCACGCACAGGTGGTGCCGGCTGGGTGACTCGCCGGCCGCTGTCGGCAGCCTGCAAGGCCATTGCCACCTGTGATGATGCAGAGGAAGCGGAGGCCACGGCCGCAGTGCTGGGCGTCAGAGCTCTTGCTGCGCACCACTACTGCAACTCGATCATCGAAACCGACTCCGACGCGGTGGCCCATGCTTCTCCGCTCTAAGGAGGAAAACAGGTCTAGGCTGTATGCGATCTATGAGGGAGTGTAATTCTGTTGCTCATGCTCTAGCCAAGTTAGACTGTAGCCATGGCGACTTGACGTTTGGGCAGGATCTTCGTAGCCAGATTAAAGAGCATGTAATGATCGATTGTAAAACATTATGTACCACTGATATATAAAAGCTCTTTTCCCGTAAAAAAAGGAGTTTCAACAACTAACCCATTGTGAGTTAGGAATTCCGATGCACAGGCGTGCTCTATTTTAGGATTTATCCAATACTGAATCTTCTCAAACGGGGTAACCTTTTATGTCAGGCCTATATGAGGGCTGATCGACCACAAGTTGGTAAATCAAGATCTTCCATGGATCCAATCACTACGTGCAGACAAAATAATGACAAGCAAGTTTCACCCGTTTCATTTATTTTTACGGCATGTTTCACCCGATCATGATTCATTCGAACTATGAAAACCACGAATGTTCGGTAGTGCTACTACTACTGCTGCCTTACCTAACTCCAGGTCGCTGTCCAGGGACCACTATGCAGGCACATACGCGCGCGCACGGCCGCCCCGGCCCTCTCAGCTACTTCCGTTTCCAGGCATTATAAATTTGAGCTACCCTCATCCATCTAAGAACACTAGCAAACTTAAGGGCTGGTTCTTCTATCCATTGTTTCGTACGTGCCATATTACCATATCTCACCAGCAAGCTAGCTAAGTAAAAGTGACAATGACCGTCGTCGACGCCGTCGCGCAGCAGCTGCCCGGCCAGGGGCAGACCGTGTGCGTCACCGGCGCCGCCGGGTACATCGCTTCTTGGCTCGTGAAGCTGCTCCTGGAGAGAGGCTACACCGTGAAGGGCACAGTGAGGAACCCAGGCATGCACACTGAACTTTTCCTTACGGCGATAACTGACATATGTTTCCGCGACACTGCTGCATCTCTGTGTGTGGCTTAACTTCGGGTTAACGCACGTGATGATGTAGATGATCCGAAGAACGCCCACCTGAAGGCGCTGGACGGCGCCCCCGAGAGGCTGATCCTCTGCAAGGCCGACCTCCTCGACTACGACGCCATCTGTGCCGCCGTCGAGGGCTGCCACGGCGTGTTCCACACCGCCTCTCCCGTCACCGACGACCCTGTACGCAGCACGCCCTCGCTTTTGTTGTCCATTGCGTAGTGATGTATATATGGTGGTGGGTTGCCTCTGACAACTGCAGGCTTTGAACTCGTGCTTTGGAGCAGGAGCAGATGGTGGAGCCGGCGGTGCGGGGCACCGAGTACGTGATCAACGCGGCGGCGGATGCCGGCACGGTGCGCCGGGTGGTGTTCACCTCGTCCATCGGCGCCGTCGCCATGGACCCCAACCGTGGCCCTGACGTGGTCGTCGATGAGTCCTGCTGGAGCGACCTTGAGTTCTGCAAGAAAACCAAGGTCAGCAAGCCGAATCCTCTCTTCCATTTCAGAACTCTTCGTCCGTTGCGTGTAGAGTAGTTAGAGAATATATATTTGCCGTGTTGTGAGATACAAACAGAACACCACTATATGAGCTGTTGCATGCATCAGCGTAAAGTAAACCACTAGTAGCCTGAAACGGGTATGTTGATGCAAAATTGCTTCTTTTAATAGTACAAGCACCTTTTAGTGGGCATACAGTGCTGATGAACTATATCAACAAAACCATAGTATCAAAATTGCTCGTGTAAAGCTTCGCAGCACACGAGGGCAGCCTGCGATTTGTTTACATAGGCTAAAACTCTGGGCAACAACGATCATCGTATCGTGTACACTTTTTTACTTTACGTACGGTTATGCAAAGTGGAGTGTCTTTATCACCACCAACCCCAGAATAAAACATTTGGCTAAGATAATTCACCAACACACAAGCAATTCACCAACCTTTGCTGCCATGGTCCTCGTGAGGTGCACTAAGTTCTTGCTGTCGCAGCCATCGCACCATGCCACATAATCGTTGCATAAGCATGACATAAGCTCACCTGACTCCGTTTCAAAAGAAAAGAACAAGACATAAGCGCACCTGATCACGACTTGCTCTGACACATCAATGGCATGGTGAACCAGAACTGGTACTGCTACGGCAAGACAGTGGCGGAGCTGGCCGCCTGGGAGAGAGCCAGGAAGCGCGGCATCGACCTCGTCGTCGTGAACCCTGTGCTGGTGGTAGGGCCGCTGCTGCAGCCGACGGTGAATGCTAGCGCCGCACACATCTTAAAGTATCTCGACGGCTCGGCCAAGAAATACGCCAACGCCGTGCAGGCGTACGTGGACGTGCGCGACGTTGCCAACGCGCACGTCCGCGTGTTTGAGGCGCCAGAAGCCTCCGGCCGATACCTCTGCGCTGAGAGCGTCCTGCACCGCGAGGACGTTGTCCACATCCTCGGCAAGCTCTTCCCAGAATACCCTGTGCCAGCAAGGTGAGTGAGCATATGCAACATCCAACCTCACAACATTCTTTTTCTGTTTCACCTAGCTTTTTCATCTTCTGCTTATGTTACCAATTGATGCATCAAAGCGACAGAAGTAAGAATTTCTATGTCAGAACCGTTCGGAACAGGGAAATTCATTAAAATAATGGTATAAAATTCACAAGCAACATCTTGATATATAAAAATCTTGTGAAATTGCTTTATTAAGAACAGGATGTTCAGCAAAACTGCGAAGGTATTTGATAGCATTTTGTACTTACTTTACTAAATGATTAAGAGTTAGTTTCGCTAGTAACTCTTTGAGTACTAATTATTTTGCGAAAATATTATTTAGTACTTAGTAAAGGTGGATCCCACCCTTGGTTGGTGAGTAGGGACAAGCGTGCATAGTACTGATTATTAAAGCTCAAGTAGTAGGTGCAGGTGCAGGCGAACGGAAACTCACTCACTAGTGACGGCACAAAAAGGCTTTCTTAAACTTAGTGCTGCGAAAAATCTTGGAACAGTGCCGTGTAAAGATTGAGGCATGCAGCAACACTTCGTGTAATTGGTCCTTACTTTCCCAACAAAGTAATACATAGAGGGAGATGACATGGTGCTGTAGATAAGCAAAATTTGAAAATATGTTGAAGAATGATATTATGCATGCTGATAAACCTATCAGTTTAATGTAAGCAAGTCTGAAATATCTAAAGTAATCTGGAAAAATATTTAATACTGCCTGACGAAATTTACAGCATATATAAACTGAATCTGTGGGTTTACTATGTGAAATTAAGTGTGCTGCTGTTGCTGGCTTGT
Source organism: Poa pratensis (assembly GCA_947311845.1). Classification (NCBI taxonomy): domain Eukaryota; kingdom Viridiplantae; phylum Streptophyta; class Magnoliopsida; order Poales; family Poaceae; genus Poa; species Poa pratensis. Next base: position 22,498,894 of record CAMZMU010000096.1, read on the forward strand.
TTTACAGAATTTAATAAAGAACGAAAAACTGGAAGTTTGCAACAAGACATGTACCAATTGTGGAACACTTCCATGAAGTAGAACTCTCCAAATAGTTCAATGTCTGTCTTTGGCGAATAGTGAGCCTGAAAGTGGTAATTGATACCGGTTTTCGGCCAGTTTTCCTTATAAACTGGCCAATTCACTTTTTCTATATAAATGAAAAGGCAAGCCTCTTGCCCGGTTTCAAAAAAAAGTGGTAATTGATAAATTAGTACTAGAAAATGTGTAGTATGAAGATAAGTTACTGTTATTAATCTCCTAGATGGTCGTCAATAGCTTATTCAGCTTTTTTTATATCGCCAAATAAATTAACACGTGGAGGCGTGGAGCAATTAGGCGAAGCCTCATACACATAAAGTAGTGGAGCACCAATGGATGCATGCTGATATTAATGTCGTACACTTAAGCTAAATATAATATCCCAGTTTAAAATAGCAAACATATGATGGCACTTAAGTTCCCTACTCCTAACTGCCTGATGCCTGATGCAAATCATAGTTCATTTTTTCTCGAACACTAAACCATACTTCAATGACCTATTGAGTTGTGTATCATACACAATAAATTTCCTAGCATGTTCATGTAAACATATGTGTCATTAGTAAATTTCTATATCATGTAATGCCACTTGAGAACATTACTCATCATTTTGCTCCAACACAATGATAAAAAATGGTAAATTGAATAGAACCTGCTGCAGTTTCATGTGTTTTACTAACAAAAGCAATACTGGGAGCAACAACTTACCACTGTATGCTGCATCTTTGGTGACATGTGCGGATGGTTGTGCTCAGGTGTTCTGATGAAGTGAACCCACGGAAACAGCCTTATAAGATGTCCAACCAGAAGCTGCAGGATCTTGGCCTCCAGTTCACTCCTGTGAACGACTCTCTGTATGAGACCGTGAAGAGCCTCCAGGAGAAGGGACACCTCCCAGTGCCGAGCAAAGATATCCGAGCAGACTGAATGGTGTAACGGCATGATGCTGCTAAAGAAGCTCCAGAGTTCACATTCCTGTAACACAGTGAAATATCATTTGTGTTCGTATATATATCCTATCCAGTGTCGTGTTATTTAAGTGAACTAAGCGAATAGAGTAATATATTATCTTCGGTGTCCAATACCTGGAAGTTATTTTTTTGCCAATGAATAATCTAGCAGAAAATAGATATGGGATTAAATAGCAACAGTATATCAACTGTCACTAAGTAGCATGAGGAACCTTCTCCCAGGCCACATAGATACATAGCGACAAGAATATAAATATTCAAGAATAGCCTTCTGCCAGTACGGTAGGGTGTCATGGAGACCTGTACCATGGTGAAGGATAATCAGATTGCGAGAAAGGAGATTCAGGAGAACACGTGTAAAAGCAATAATAACCTACAAAACTGTCTAACAAAAGTAACAAATGATTTTTCTGGAAGACATGTTCTGAAAGCTATATGAGGTAAGGGCAGAAGAGTGGCGATAGAAAAGGTGTCTTAGTGTAACTTTGTTTCAATTGTGGTACACTAAGTACTGATTACATAAATTTGATTGAGGTCATGAGGATAGCGAAATTTGTCCTACGTTCCTATTTTTTCTAGCTTGAACATTTAAGGTCTGCACTTTGCACATGTACTTAACGCTAAATAAAATAGTAGAGTGAATTTAAGACTATTTTTTACTATCCTCATGGCCTTATGTATTTATACTCCAGCTGTCCATACTTTGCTTGCATACAAAGTTTCTAGATTACAATAATCAAATATGAACAGTTATGTGATAACAAATATTCCATATGATTATCAAATAAAAGGCTAAAGATTCTCAAAGTGGAGTTGCGAACTTTACTTGATTCGAAATGGGGAGCATCTTTGTGGTGCCCGCTCAGCTTTAACTGAATTTTTTCATAAAATATGATCTTATCATTCGGCATATTCACAGCTGATCAGCCCGGTCTGTAATCAATGACAAAATGTTCAGACATGAAGATCAGGAGTTGGAGCCGCCTGTAGAGGCGCATTCTGGCGAGTAGTTGTCCTCAGAGATAGGCAGCCTACGCTGTCTTTCATGTTGTTGTTTTCTCTCTGTATTTTGCTAGATACTCTCTAGCGTGTAACTGAACCACTTTCTATCTTCTGAATTGAATTGGCAGAACACCTGCCGTTATCTCTCAAAAAAATGTTCACACAACATAGCACATCAAAAGAAAAAGGGCATTACAATGAATGCGTGGTATCTTAGAATTTTTATTTATAGGATAGGAGCCGTTGACAAAAAAAGAATAGTCTAGAGCAAGGACCTACCAGCTAACCAAGTCATGGTCATCCATTTATTTCTGTTTTATTGACCTAGTAAATAAAGATAATAAGAGCAAGAATCTAAATCAGTCAGTCTAGTCAGGTATGATACAACATAAAGGGCAATATGTCTATGTTCATCGATATAGACACATAAATCAAACCAAACATGACAGAACTTAACACGATACAAATCCAATATCAAGCAATAGATGACCTCTTTACCCCAAAAAAAGCTTTAGTTAACCTAACTTCAGGTCTCTTCTTGATCTATTTTTTTCTTCAAGCGAAGAAGCATAGGAATAGACATATTTATTTAGCAAACCTGTATCCTAATTCCTAATAGAGTTTTACTAGGCAACTGAGCGCGGCAAATGCCGCGCCTGTTTGGTGAAATTCAGATTTGAAAATGTTGACATTTAGAAGTTGTGAAGTTTTGAAAATTATTGAAATCCGAAGAAAGTTTACGTTTTAAAATTGTTAGAAGAAGAAATAGTGCGGTGTAAAAATTTGGAATTGTAAGTGTCCGCATTCAAAAGTTTTTTAAATTTAAATCTGTTGAAAATTGGGATTTTTTTTTGTACTTGTAAGTTGTTTAAATTTCAAAAATTGTTAGAATCGGGAAGTTACTCATATTTGATTACTTTTTTACGTTTATTGAATGTTCAGATTTGGAAGGTATTTTTTTTTTAAATATTCAAATTTGAATGTTGATCACATGCCATAGGTAGGTAGCTTTTTTTTTGTAAGGATGCTGTTTTTTTTTGTCATGTTTGTGAATACCGTGGTGTAAAGAACTGGAATTTGGAAATGTGCATAGTCAAAAGTTTTTTGGATTTTAATATGTTCAAATTCAAGAAAAGTTTACATTTTTAAGTTGTTCAAATTTCAAAAATTGGTAAAATTGGAAAGTTATTTATATTTGAATTGTGTTTATGTTTATTAAATGCTTAGATTTCAAAGGAATCTGAAATTTTTGAAATATTCGAATCTGGAATTTGGTCAAATGTCATAAATAGCCAGCGTTTTTTTGTGCTCATGTTGATATATTTGTCATATTTGAACTCTGTTTGCGTTTATTAAATGCTCATATTTGAAATGCATTCAAAATTTTAAAATATTACAATTTTAAAAGTTGATCGTATGGCATAAATAGGTGACATTTATTTTTGTGACCATTTTGCTATATTTTTCATATTTTTGCTGTGTGTAAATTTGAAGTTATTGAATTTGTAATATCTTTCATTTTCTGGATTTTGTGTAAAGCAGTAGGGCCCACCCGTCAGAAATTCTGCATTTTCTGGAATTTTCTGCGGGAGAAGGAAAAAACTGACAGCCTGGGCCCACGCTGACGTCGCGATGACGTCAGCAGTGGCCTGGACTGGCACTGCCGCGGCGGCGTGGACCATGCCGGCGTCGCGCGACGGCGAGCTTGGACACGCGCGGGGGCTCGCCGGAGGCGCGTGGAGGCGGGCTGCCCGGGAGCGGCGGCGCCGCCTCTTCTGGGTCGCCGGAGCGGCGGCGGCGTGCGGATGCGGCGGAGGGAGCAGTGGCACGGCGGCGTCGATTCCGGCGACGGCGCGGCGTTTCGGCACGCGAAACTCGGCGAAGAGGCTGAGGCGGCGACGGCGGAGCTCGCCGTGTCCGTCGATCTGAACGGGAGGGCCGGAGCGGCGAGGGCGCGCGTCGGCGTCGCCGGCGACGCCGCGGTCGCGCGGGAGAAGAAGGAGGGAGGGGGAGGTATGTGCATGCTTTTGCACGGAGGCCCCTGGGTTTTTTGCAATTTGTGAATTAGTCCTTCGCGGGGTTTTTTTGTTAATTGTTTGCGCCAAAATTCGTGCCGGTGGGGTGACCAGCTTTTACCGGGTGCACCGGCTGGTGACCGGGTTACGTGTCAACTTGTGATTGGAAGAAATTCGCGGGGGGTACTGTAGCATCTACAGTACCTCGCGGGAGGGGCGGCGTGGCCGTTTTCTGGCCGTTGGATCACGCCGATCGGACGGCCGAGAAAAGGGAGTGACGTGGATAGCGCGGAGGGGGGGGGGGGGGGTGGGGGGGTGGTGAAATTTTCCGGCTTTTATGTATTGATCTATATCAGCTTTGCATATCCATGTATGTCATATCAGGAGCAAGACAAATGTCAGACTTAATACAGGGTACAGTTATTAACTTCTTGCACACTTAAGCCGTTAAGTACGAGTGCGGACTCAGATAGGGAAGAAATTGAAATGTCGAATCCAGCGTTCCCATAGCTTCGAGACTTCACCGATGCCAACAAATAGACCAATCGCGAATCCGATCTTTTTCGATAAAGTTAATCATGAAACTGATAGACTAAAAGTTAATCAGCTACCTCTAGACATCATAACAATATCAACTGTTAAAAACCCATGATTATCAATTTATCGTACCATGCCAGAAAAACTGATTCAGGCAGCTAATGTGAAGATCACATATTTCAGGAAAGTGAAATCGAGTGAGGTCTGGAATAACGAGGATCAATCGAGAAAAGGAAAGAGACACCAATGATTCTTCTTCTGCCCGCACTTCAAAAAAAACTTCAGCAAAGTCAGGCTGCGGCGAGGAAGAGTAACACGCCTGTCGCCTGATCCGGTGCTCCTGCCCTAATCGGGTAACCCCACTCCCCATACGGCCGAACAAAAAGCTTGAAGGCCAGCTGAGGATGCGTCAAAAGGAAGAGAGAGTAGTGGGTGGACAAGGGTGGGTAGTGACCTTGAGTCGCGTAGGGGTGGTTCGGCCGCGTGGTGGTCGACTGGGAGAGAAGCCGTCGCCATCGCCGCCGTCGCCAAAAACGGCCGAGTTCGCCTGTTCCATTCACGAGGACAGCACTGCGTGGGCTGGAAGTCGGGCTAACAGAAATCCACTGGATTCGGCCATTTGTGAGCTCAGGTAGCTGGGCTGTTAAATATTTGGGCTGTCGACCGGTCACGGACGAGACATCATCCGTGAAGGGAGATATCATCGGGAATGTCTGTAGGGGTTCCTAATGGGCCACAATATACATATAGATCTCCAAATTTCTATTAATTTAATAGTTTTATGCTACCCTAAAAAAAAGTTTTATGTTAAACTGAAAGCCAAATAAATTAAGTGATGCAAAAAAATTACATATGTTCTTATAGATGTAAAAAACATGTATTTATAAATTAATATCCATATGTATAAAAAGTAGTGTTTGCTTACTAATTAATGTTTACGTATATATAAGGTTCATATACATAACATAATGTGGTTATATATTTTTAAGAAAGTGGGTTCATAAATTTACAAAAAAGAAAAACTATATGTTCATGTAGCATAAAAGAATTTTCTATGTAATATTAATAGAAATTTACATACATAAAAATAAAAAATATTTGTATAATTAAAATACTTGTGTATAAATAAAAACTGCAAGAGAACAAAAAGTGAAAATACCTTAATGGGTCGGACCAACTAGTACCGGGGGAGAGGGTAGCATGTAGTTTAATCTCCTTTAATGTTAGGTTTTTGTGTTATTGGTGGTGACGTTTGGGCGGTGGACATGGCGTCGAACATTCGAATAAAAAGCTCACAACTCTATTTTCATCCTACTGTGACCATTGTAACTGTACTCGTCGACACCAGCAATGTTGTAGTGGTTTGGTCTCGCATATTTTTGGTTCTTGATCTAGTGGTGTCGAGTTCAGTCTCCTATTTCATCTTTTGTGCCCGTGAACTTCTTTCTCGAAGGTGATCGATTTGCATTTTTGGTGGTGTATCTTGCAAGCGGCGTATCAGGTGACTAACGTGTTCAACAATCATAAGTTTTCACATATCGAGGAAGTCGACTTGATTGCTTATTAACCACATGTGAGGTTACACGTTTGGTTTCTGCAACTTTTTCACTGGAGTTTTTTTTAGGAATGTCAAGTTTTTTTCTGGTAGTGTTTTATTATCTTCAATCTAATGTACTATGGCTAGAGCAACTCTAGAGGTCCCACAAAATAGCCAAAACTGCAAAATATCCGCTCTATTGGGTTTCACACAAAATGATGACCCTTACATATGCAACAAACCCTTATATTTTTACGGTAAACCTCAAATTTTGCCTTGCGTACCCCATATCACCGGCTGAGGACCAAATTTAGCGCTTCTACAAAGAGGAGAACGCTTGGCGCGAGTAAAATTTCATGATGAGGCCACCCTCCCATTATCAATTTGAGCCATCCCTCCGCGCCATTCCCCCCTTTTGGAGCTCAGAAGGTTTCTCTCCCATCTGTGGCGAGCATTTCTGGTGTGTCCGCCATGGATCTAGCATGGAGCTCTGACTCAGGTTAGGCGCCGCAGGTCGCTCTTGAGCCACCGGTCGTCCTCCACCTTGCCTCCTTCCTGTCTCGTACCTACCAAGCTTTCCTCCAGCCAACCAATTCAGTTTGCTCGGGAGATCGATTCAGCTGCCCTTTCAAAGGGTAGCGGACCGTGCAACCCCAGTTGATCCAAGGGAATCAACCTTTTCTCCGACGGTTGCATCTGAGATTTTTTTTGGCGAGTCCGTCCACTTCCGACGTAATTTTTTATCCATTTGTGCAATTTTCAATTGCGTGCAAATTTTTACTTCACAAATTGTAAACCTTTGTAGATGACTTTTTCCATGAGTATGTCGAGTGTGGAATAATTTTTGAGTACTACTCATAATCGGATAATTCCGATGAGGCTTTGCTGATGATGATGAGATCAACGATATTATTTTGATGCTCACGGTTAAGAAAATTGAGGAGAAGACGAGAAAGCGGGACGGATCCCAAGTGGGTCGTCTTTGCATTCCTCGGAACCGAGCCCTCGGCCATGAGGAAATGCTCATGAAGGAATATTTCACCGAGATTTGCACTTATCCTGCTCATCTTTTCCGTAAGCGCAAAGATCTTTCTAATCTTTTCCGTAAGCGCAAAGATCTTTCTATGCGCATCCTCAAAACTTGCGAGGCCAAATATGGATATTTTACTCACCAGTCTCACCGGTATTAGCGCATATAAAAAATTATCCGCGGCAAAGTGGGTGATTGCATGCATTACTCATTACACTGACAAGTATCTTCACATTGAAGAATACACTAACCTGGTGTTCATGGAAAAGTTTGCGGCGAAAGTGATAATTGTCGGGATGGTCGAGCATGCTTGGGATCATCTACTACATACATTGGAGGTGGACAAATTTCTTTACGACATGGCACGTTCAATAGACTGATCATCATCGTGATCTAACTTCATACTCGACGTATTGGCCTGTGTGGACTTGTGATTTTGGCATTGCTTATTTGAGTTCATTGTTCTGCACGATCTCATCTAATTCAGTATTATAAGGCCCCCTCGAAGCTTGTGCATAACTTTGACGATAGAATTGACTAACAAAATATGTCTTCTGGTCACAAAAATTGTATAGCTGAAACTTCCTTCAAATACAAATCCAATGGTATACTTTTTATGACATATACACTAGTAGAGACAGGGCCTTTCGTCCAACCCCTTTTGTCCCGGCCCACTTACAAACCGCGACAAAAGGCCAGGCCACGTCGCCCGAAATAGCCCAGGCGCCCCTCCCCCCTTTTGTCCCGGCCCGTGAGGACCCTTTTGTCCCGGTTTGAGATACAAACCGGGACTAAAGGGGTCGGCGGCCCGCAGCGGCCAGGTCCCCCCCCCCCCCTTTAGTCCCGGTTTGTATCTCAAACCGGGACAAAAGGGCTGGCACCCCTATATATATGGCAGCACCCTCTCCACTCACTCTTTGTTTTTTCCTGGTGGAGGTGGGGTGTGGGCTAGTGCTATTTTTTTCTCCTTCATATGCACTCAAGGTGTTCGATGAAATGCCTGTTAGAGTGATGCCATTTGAGTTCACACAATACAAACATGATATGAGGTGCCCGAGCCACACTTAAGCTTTCACCTCTTTATTTCCACTTGTCCTAAAAGGTTAGCAACTATTTTCTAGTCGGTCACCGTGCGGTACTAATTTTAGCATCGTCATTGCGTTTGATATATAGTTGTATGATGCAGATGAGCCATCTATGGATGTACGGTGACCGACGCACAGCCGCTTACAGAGCAGGCGTGCATTCTTTTCGCGATGCGGCCGAGGCGAACAAGCATGGGGGTGGCTTTATGTTTTGTCCATGTGATGAATGTCGGAATGTGAAGGATCACACTAACTCAAGAGTCATTCAGAGCCACCTGCTTCGGTCCGGTTTCATGCCCGGCTATAGTGTTTGGACCAAACACGGAGAAAGAGGGGTTATGATGGAAGACGGCGATGAAGAAGAGAACGATGATGACAACTACCGATCTATGTTTCCTGAATACGCTGATACCGCAATGGAAGACAATGAAGAAGAAGGTCAGGGCGAAGAACGGGCACCAGATGAGCCCGTTGATGATCTTGGTCAGGTCATTTCTGATGCAAGGCGAGACTGCGACACAGAAAAGGAGAGGTTGCAGTTCGAGCAGATGTTACAGGACCACAACAAATTGTTGTACCCAACTTGTGAAGATGGCCAGAAGAAGCTGGGTAGCACACTGGAATTGCTGAAGTGGAAGGCAGAGACCGGTGTGACTGACTCGTCATTTGAAAAGTTGCTGGTACTAATGAAGAAGATGCTTCCAAGAAAGAACGAATTGCCCGCCAGCACGTACGAAGCAAAGAAGCTTGTCTGCCCTCTAACGACGAAACCCGACGAGACGGCGGATAACCTTCTAAGGTTTCCAACGGAGCAACATTTCTGTGACCACATACTGTTTCCTTACAACTTCCAGTGAGGGTCTTACTCTGTTGTACACATTCAATTTTGCTTACTCGATGTTAAGTGTAATTGATGAGTTACTGACGTATATATAAACGTGTGCAGGTTCCACTGGATTCTGCTAGACATTCAAGTTGATAAGGGAATAGTTAAAGTCGTGGACCCATTAAAGAGACACCTGGAAGAGTTCCGCGACATGCAGGACATGCTCCAGAGGTAATTTTCGCGCTATATCGGTCTCTTTCGTTGATTTCATGAGATATCAGGTAATGAATAACTCATTCATTAATTCATTTTCTTTGCCGGGCAGGGTTTGGAGACTGTTCAGGAGTGTGGTGACGGGTTCCTTTAGTGAGAAGCTGACGTTTACTACGGTCACGGTAAGTAGTACGAGATATGTCCGCGCATCTCTTTAATTCTAGTTTCAATACAATTATGATGCTAGATTATTATTTTGATTGAATTCTATTCTCGTAAAGTGCGCGAGGCAGCCACCGGGGACGAATCTATGTGGATACTACGTTTGCGAGTTCATTCGCACGTTTACCACTGAGCACAATGATTATAGACTCTACGTAAGCAATACATTCACAACATTATTTTATTACCGTCACTTTTTGTTATCATGATTGATGTTCATATTGATCTCCTTTTCTTATATAGTTCGAGAGAATGCGGGATCGGCTCCTACCAGAGCAACGCCTACTAGGAATTGCAGAGGAACTGACGGATTTTTGATGAAAGAGATGGTAGACGACGCTGGAGAATTTAGTGTGAATAGGCGCTACTGATGATCCCGGCCGTGTAATCGAATAGACGGGCTCTAGTCCCGGTAATTGTGATCTCCATGTAACTATCAAAATTGTATATATTTGTATGCTCGATCGTAAGACAAGTTATCTTATATATATGCACGAACGTGTACGGTATGTGGTAGCGTAGAAATACCGCTAAAAGAAAACAATTATCTTTGTATGCTCGAAGAAAGAAAATAAAAGAAAACAAATAAACCCTAAACCCTAAACCCTAAAGAAATAAATAAAAGAAAACAAAATTATTAGACGCGGCCCGTTATACGAGCCGGGACTAAAGGGTTGCCCCCAGCGCGCCCCGCAGGCGGCCACGTGGAGGGCCTTTGGTCCCGGCTGGTAACATGCCCGGGACTAAAGGTTTGCCCTTTAGTCCCGCTTGTCCTGTCCCGGTTCGCGAACCGGGACTAAAACCCCTCACGGGCCGGGACAGAAAGCCCTGTCTCCACTAGTGATAATTTATATTTTGTTTAAGAAATTTATGGTCAAAGTTGGACTTGAAAATCGAGACAGCCTTGTCATCCCGACCGGAGGATATATTTGATAGATTTGGCAAGTGGTGATGCTACGAGCTTGCAACTTCACTGCCAATGGCCATGCATATGACATTGGGCAATATCTAGCTGACGACATATATTCTTTATGGTCAACATTTTGTGAAAACTATTCCAAACCCACAAGGTAGAAAACGAGCTAAATTTGCTGCTTGTCAAGAAGAATTCCAGTAGCCGGTAGGACAGAGAGAGATTCTAGTGTGTTGCAAGATTTGTAGGTGGACACCGCGCGCCATAACATAAAAAGGGTTCATGGTATGGATTTTGCCGGACAGATGATCTGATCATATTTTTTACTGGAAAAAGAAGAAGCACATCATTGCTACAGCTTCGGGTGCAATTTGCATGACAAGGGCCTGCTGGAATCGCATAAAATTACATGAAGTATTAGAAACGACATGCTTGACAAAATGAGATCAAAGGTTCAAGATCAAAACCCACAGCAAATCATTAGCAAAGGCAGCATATGACTAATAACTGTTTACAAAAGATATTCGCAGCCCCTTCAGCAACACACATTCTGCAACAGAATGCATATTACAATTCTTAAGACTAACACAACTTGTACAGACAGCATGTACATAGATACAAAGAAATCTAATGAAGAGCAGGACCATCTACTAAATGTTTATGTTTTGAGAAGAACAACAGAGTTCTTGTTGAGATCTCTAGAAAAATACATATTTAGGATACTAAGAGTAAGAACACATAATATGCAGCTTCAAGAGATGGGGGAATATGAAAAAAAATATGACACATGCCCCCATATAAACAGACAACGAGAATTAATCTGCAATGACGGCAAGACATTGCAGGTTACAAACGATCAGCATTCCATTTCTTATGTATTTTGTGATAACAGATAACAATAGAAACAATGAGTGGCTTGGTCTCTAAGTTTCTAACATCTATACGGAGTAGCTAATAAAGAAGAAAAATGACACTGGACCACGGCAGAAATGCAAGTGAAACAGAAGTATCCGATGGATGCAAATAAACTTTTCCCTTGATCATGCCTGTAGTGACGTAGATACCGATCACGACCTGCCATGTGTAGGAACATTATGTTGTACAAACTGAAATTTAGCTGCAAGGACAATACAGAAATCATACCGTGTACAACTGTAATTATATCTGTAAGCACAATACAGAAATCGTACCATGTGAGCAACATACATTAATCGAATCAAACATGTCAAGACAGTTAACCTCTGGCAACAACATATAATTTGGCGAACAACATCACAAAATGATGAACAAATTGAAGCTATTGACGCGGAAGTACAAAAACATGCAATCTTCAAACAGATGAGAAGGGAACCTGAAGAAAGAATGAAGCAATTAGAGATTCCTTACGAAGAACTTATTCTACAATAAATTATGCATCTACCCCCTAAAATAAAGAATTCAATACAAAAACTGAAGATGGAAACCTCCTCATACACTTGATGAGAAATGTTCGAATACCGCATCCATCTAATTAGTAGCGAAGACAGGAAATGCAAAAACTTCAAATGTTCAAGTATACAAAAGTGCATAAGAAGCATCTTGACCTAGACATTTATAAAAATATTTAAGAAATAAAGATGCATTAGGTTGTGCACATGAAAAAAATTCAAGGGATATGTATCATTAGATATATGTTTTCAGCTGATCTATATAAAAATAATAGAATAAATAAAGGCAAAGGATTTGGTTCAGTCGTAAAGTACAGATTTCCTTTACCCAGAGTTGGGAACTCTGAATAGTTGTTTGAATACCGACTGCCTTCCTTGCGCTTCAATTCCTTTTATCCAATCCAAATATGTACATTACAAGATAGGTGGTTGCATCTCATTATTCCTAATTTTGACTGTTTAAAATAATGATTACAAGTCCGTAAGATATGTATATATCTCAAGAAAACTATCTAGCATGCAAGTAAACAGACTAACTTATGAACTTTATGTGAGCTAATTAAGTTGCCAATTTGTTATTCAAAACTCATAACCTCCAAGCTAAAACAGAAGGTCGGCCTAATAGTGAAATTCTATGTGTTAGAAGAAACAATTTTGTTGCAACTTGTATTGTGATAACACAAAAACTACAAGATAAGGTCCTCAAAACTGAAACTGAAGTTAGGCATAATATTATATTTCATGTGTTAGCAACATCTATATAGCCGCAAGTTGTATTGTAATAATAGACAATAGACCAACTTAAAATGGACAATCATATCCAATGAAAATAAGTTATTCTATGACTATTTTTTCATCAATGACGAGTTTTTTATTGATAATGTGGTCTGCAAACATAAATGTTAAATTTTTTATGCAAGGACAACATTTCCAGCATCGTGGCAAGCCCACAACAGCAATGACTGCTTGTGCGCAGAATTTCGCAAAGATTCAGTATTAAGTCCCGTTTGGGAGTGGACTATTTTTTCACACTTGTAAACAGTTGGCACATGAAACTCACTTGCCACCAGAGATTCTTGAGGAGAATCTCGGGAAGTTAGTGAGGACCATACCAACAACATTAATTTTAAGAGTCTAATTGCCAGGACTTATATGCATTGTAAGTTCCAGAAGATAATGTACTCCTCTCAAGATGTTTGCTTCTTTGCGTTCAAGCTACCTTTCTGCCTAACGACAATTAAGTGATATTTCTGCCTTCTAGTGTTTATGTACCAAAGTCCAGCATAGGAAATTCTAATCATATCAATAGTTTTTTATAGAATGTCTGGAATGGATTGTGAGTACTTTCCTCCCTGTCGGTGTTGCGGTCCCCGGGGTGTCACGGAACACCGGCGCGTGGGGCACGATGCAGCGTCACGGAGGAAAAGAGGCTCGAACTGCGTGCCGGCCTAAGGAGAAGACCGGGGGCAGCCCGCCCCCTCAAGGGATGAAGAGGCGACGAGCGTCGAGATAAGAGGAAGAAGATATCGACTAGCCTCTCCACTACAAGGGAGGTAGAGGAACTCCGGAAGGGCCGGTCTGAGGGCGGCAAGACACAGGAGCCTCCCTCGGGCGGAGCTTCTCGAAGATGTCGTAGGATGAAGGCCTCCGGCATCTTCGAGGAGCTCGCCCCAGGGAAAGGTTTCGGACGCAAGACAAGAAAAGCTCGGGAACCAGAAGACCCCCGGGGAGTAGGCCGCGAGGCCCGTCGCTAAACCTCCCGGCAAGGGCTCGGGTGCCCCGGGGAGGCGGGAAAGGACTACGTGGCGGACACAACCTGCGCATCAGCTTGGCAGAGGTTGCTTCGCCAAGAAGTCAAGTCCGGCTAGCGTCACCGACAAGACTACACGCGCCCTCTGCTGGGCACAGACGAGACATCGACAAGACAAGACTCGTCGTCTCTTCCGTTCCGGCGGGGCGGACGGCATGGAGGACAGCGTGGTGCCACGCTGCCACGAAGGCAGCGTGAGCGCCACCTTGGCTTGGGCACGACGCGTGCCATGCCTCGGTGGCGCACATGCAGCATGACCACCTGTGGTGTCCCCTTGGCATATAAAAGGAGGCCTTGGTCATTTTGGAGGGGGATCAAAAACAAGTAAAGAACCCTAGCTAGCTGTCACTTGGAGCCAACCACTTAGACTCGGGGGCTGGAAGAACGAACCCCGGGAACCTCCTGGGCTTGTCCTTCCTTTGCCCATGAGAGTAGTGCAGGACCTCAAGTTACCACCTTGTAATCCACCACCACAATACAACCAGACAAGCAGGACGTAGGGTGTTACGCGGCAACACGGCCTGACCTGGGTAAATCTTCGTGTGCTTGTTTTGAGCTCGGGGACCGATTTCGAGCACCTCGCGCCCTCTTACCGAACAAATAGGGGGTGTCCTGCATCCCCGGTGTCCGCGTTCCGATACGCGACACTCCCGGCTAGTAGTTTTGGTTGTCTACTTAGCTGATTATGAAAAAAGCCATATTAAAGATCTTACCGACCATTGAATTATGACCAGTTATGGAATTTGTGCTAGTAGTTTTTCGAAATACTATGCAAAGAACTTTTCATAAATTGAACTCGTAAACTTAGATTTGGGTTTGTTTGTTTGTGGGGATGAAAATTTCAATTCGAAGAAGAATTGACAGTGGGCACAATTGAAATAGTTTTTTTGGTTGCCATGGAAACTGTATGATGGAAATGAGATCACAAAGCAAATCAAAATTATATTCGGTTGTTAAACAGATCAACATCAACTCAGACTGCATGGATGTCATTGAGGTGATGTCTAATGGGTGGGAACTCTCTCGGTCCAGCCACTGCTATCTACGAGAAGTGTACTCAGATTTTTCGTAATTTTACTGAAGTTGTTTTTATGCATTGCCCTAGGGAAGCCAATATGGCTGCACATGTTTTAGCTAGACATTCAGAGGGCTCTCTGTTGATTGTTTGGCAAGAGGAACCCCCTGATTTTGTTGTTGGTGTAATGGCGTACGATGTATCTTTATTGCTAAATGAATAAAATCCGCCATGATGGCTTTCCCTCAAAAAACAAATAGAGGGTCTGGCATTGAGTATTGACATTGGCTCAGCATTGAGTATTGACATTGACTCAATCTACCACCACCAAAGGCCATCGCCGACAAGGACCTCTCCATAAGACCGGTCTATCGCCGTCAAGGCGTCAGACCACCAACTGGAAGAGGTCGAGTTGTCCTCTAACTCTTAGAGTTTTTCCGATGAGAATTCTTATTTAAGAAGCAGCATGTTCAAGCTCAATGATGAAGGTATCCTAAATCTCCGATCGTTTATAATCGGAACAAAAACCCTCCATTGATTTTGGATATATAGACAATGCATGCTCTCAAACCACCAAGGCACTTACAGATACAACACGGAGACTTTTCGTCAGCAACATATGCATGCGCCAGCAGCATTGAGGGACGGTATAGGGAGCAACATGGGCGTGTCAAGAAGACCCTCGTGGAGCAAGGAGGATTGGGGGACGGGTCCAAACGGGAGTTGTTGGAACCTGCCCTCGATTCAGATGGGTAGCACTCGCTATTGGAGGACCCTGTTTTTAGTTATGTTTTCAATGCGGGTAGAATTGGCACCCAAATCGATTTTTTTGTTCAAAGTGCATCCAAAACGCGGAACTAAGAATTATAGTACGACCAATACCAATTTGAGGATCAAAATCCCATTTCCAATATCCAACCATGGTGTAAATATAATCTAGTGTTTTAGTCTATCTTAACTAATATGAAGAAAAAAAACATACTTATAGACCTTACATATCACTGGATTAGGACTATTGATGGACTTGTGCTTGTAATTTTTCGAAATACTATGCCACCAGTTTATTTATTCAACTCTTGGACTTGCTAGTGAATCTTCTAAATAATCAAGTTTATTGTATGCATTTTACTCCCGAAACTTGACATTGAATCTTTCCTAACCAATCATGTTTACCAACACACATTTACTTAAAATCGATAACAAGACCTCAGACGACTCACCAAAGAATGAACGAAGAGTGCCAACACCCTATGTCTCCTATTTCTGGGAGGCCTTCCTCCACGAGTAGGTTTCAACATAGAACATTCTTCTCTAAATTTTTGATCGATTTCCAAGGAAAAAGTTAAGTTAATAACATGTCATCTAATTTCTAAGACAACATGCAACAGTAGAACGAACTCACATAATTTACTCAGTACGTATATATACCACATTACCACTAGAACTAAGAGCTGTAACTACATAAAATTTGCATGAAACCAAATAAAGCATATTGAGCAACTTGTTTTCTCAGATATATAGGACATGCAACTAGCTAAATAATTAACTAATGCACTTTTTCCACTTAATAAACTAACTAGATGGTCCAGCAATTGGATTTCAGTGTAGAGTTAGCTTCTTTTTTGTACCAACGAAGTATCCATGCATAAGCAAAGCTTCTGGCTCCATCTCCTCGAGTAAGGGAAGATTTTTGTTTTCCTAAAACATGCTGTAAAAACTAGTCAATACTTAGCACAATGTAAAATAGAAAATATTAATCCATAGTTCCAAAGACTTAACAAGAAAATAGGCTCCTGTTCGTACCACTATATTAAAATGCAATAAGCTCGTATAGTGTCATTCTACAATGTCGGCGTCGTTTATCATTGTTTGTATGGCTCTCCTCGGAAACATCTCAAACACAAGACAATAATCAGCAAATCTAAAAGATCACCATCCAAAATTGAACAGCGTATGCTTGAGAGTGAAGCATTTGGCTCCACATATCACATACAATTATATGAAAACCAGGATAGACTATTGTATTGTCAAACTGTTACATGATCAAGTATATGTCAAAATGAAGATCTTCTTTCTAGCTAAAAAAATAACTCCATGTGTGCAGAAAAAACAACCCCGATTATGCAGAATATAAATGAGTATAAAATTAATGCTATGCAACCACAAATTAAACATCAAATACATGCTTATTAATTGGTAACATTACATAGCTAGTTTGAAGAGCGCTTACACATGGCCCAACTGTACACTTGAAAATTTCGAAATGAATTTATAACGCTTAACCTGTAACATCCTGAAGAATGACTGAGAATGCATAGCAATTCTATGTGGAGTTCAACGAAACTAGGAAGAAGTGTAAGAAAGTATACACCTATCTTTATCTTCAGAGAAGAACGGGGGTTTTATGCTGCATACAATCAAAAGACCTTGCACTGAGTACTGTGCTATATATCTCCAGCCCATACGTAGATCATAATCATATAGGGATCACGAAAGATCTGAACTGAACTAGCAAAACAACTAGGTAAGGCCAGACCAGAGGCCAGTTAACCCATACTATGCTGTATATTAATTCATACTAAATCCTCCGAATAAACGAATACACAGATCATGCAAAGGCTAAAAACTACACCAAAAAGGACAGCAACGATCGCCCATATAAAAAACCAACCAACTACACACTCCAAGATTCATACAAGTTCATATCATTGGCAAGTCCATGAGATGTACAATCTCATTAGAGACAACCATCAGGGATACGCGAAGGAAAGAAAAAAAAACCTCAATACCCACTATAGATCATGTACGAGGAGACATGTCCACTTTATTCATAACCAAATTAGGGATTGGAAACATGAACTCACCGGAAACTGGAATGCTCCCACGGATCTGGAAGGCTCGGTCGTCGCCGGCCCCTAGCTAGCTTCCCTTTTCCACTTGCGCGCAACAAAGCATCGTAGATCTGCCTCACGCCGCCACCATAGCTGCCTCTCCTTCCTGCCTACCTCACAGCACCACATGAGATGAGGAAGCAAAAAAGGGGAGAAAAACCGAAAACTTCGTGAGCTTGGCAGAAAAAAATCCTCAAAGTACGACTAGTCAAACAGTGCTTTCCGTTAAGAGAAGGCTACCAGGAAGAGGAAGACGAGGAGAGGAGGGAGAAGGGCATAGCAAGTACGACTAGTCAAACAGTGCTTTCCGTTAAGCAGACATGGGGAGGCGAGCAAAACACCTTCGTTAATTAAACGGTTTTGCTAAGACTTAACTTATGTCTTAGTCAAAACATCCACCCTCCATCAACGCGCTAAGATTCGTGCTAACCCTAACTGGTCTTCTTCTTCCTCGGGACGGCGGTGGCGCCAAGCCGAGCCGGAGCCGCCGCAGCCGCGGCTGGCCGCGGCGGAGGCGAGGAGTAACTTAACTTGGGGGTGCAGGGGTGCGGGGTCGCCGGAGTCGGGGGCGGGGCTTAGAGGGACAGCCAGGGCGGCGACGGACCGGCGGTGGGCTGCGGTTGGAGGAGAGCGGGGCGCCGAGGCGGCGCAGGTGGCGGCAGCAGACGGCATGGCCGGCGGTACGTGGCGGCGGGGATCGCCGGAGTTGGAGAAGAAGGGGTGACGTCAGCTGACTAAGACATAAGTTATGTCTCAGTTAGCTGAGACATAGAGAGACCCTTAATTAAATCAACACGCGTCGCCCCCTTGCCCCAAGGTGATAGAGCTAATCCTTGGAAGAAGCAAAGACGGCCATGAGGAATCTCGTAGAAAAAGGAAGAAAAGAAATGCTCTACAGGAATTAGTGGCGGCCGGCGCAAGAATTCATGGCGTGCATGCGCGCAGCGTACCTTGTTCCAAAGACCAGGCTGAGCCGTCGGAATCCGAGCAAGATAGGGTTCAGGTGGGGACACGCTATACCAAAAAAAAAAGCCTCATCCTGCCTCTTCTCGGCAGTCGATGCAGACAAAGATGGACGCACGTCGAGGCTGACAGATAGAGGGTGAGCACGCAACAGCAGCTGCGTCTTTCTTCTCTCTTTGCATCGATCCATCGCCTTTATCAGACGTAGTCTGCCGCTGTGTGCTCACTCTCTTCTGTCAGCCATTGACACCTCCATCAAAACCACCGTACCCGACCAGTCCCATCAAACGCAGAAGACGATCGACACGAGGAGAGAAAGATAGTGGACACGGAGAGAGAGTGAAAGGGGAACAGGCAGAGAGATCAAACCCATCTAGGCATGGCTTCGTCGTCGTCTTCCCAACCGGGGAATAGAGGGCACGGCGGCTGTCCGGCCAGATCTGGCATGGAACGATCTGGTGGTATACCCCATCAGTGCGGGGTGCACCGGCGGTCTTATATAGACCAGATGCAGCCCTGCTACGGTTGTTAGGGTTAGGGACTTTTGGGGATGGTGTGTGAGGGTGAGATTTTCTTTTATTTATTCGGAGTTTCTCTGTAATCGGAATATACTATTTCTTTTTTTTTGCGAAACACAGTACAACGCAAGCGCTCATATACACGCGCACACACTCACCCCTATGAACGCACGCACGCACACCCTACCCCTATGAGCACCTCCGAGAGACTGAGTCGGCGGGTCGAGTCTTGAGATTGACGAAGTCACCACGGGCGCCTCGCTGTCGACGGGAACGTCGCCTCCCACTGAAGAATATTCCGCCTTAAATGAGAAACACCAGCGTCAAACCTGGGGTTTGAACTCTGGTGGGCTGGGGGTACAACCACCGACCTAACCATCTTGCCACAGGCAAGTTCTCGGAATATACTATTTCTGAGGTGCTCATGTCTCTAATTAGCACCTCACACCGTCCTCTTTGCCCAAGATATCCACGAATCAGATCAGGTTTATTTTTGTATTTGTTTTTTTATTAAGTGGCGTGTGGTTTTTGGGTTTTTTCCTTTATGACGGTATTTTTGCGCAAATAAAGTTTATACTTTATGTGCATGCTTATTTTTTTTGGGATAAATAGGTTACTTTTTTCATCGTGTACTCATGTCTATGTGACTCTACTGACTCAGTTTACTTATATAACTCCTACCTATGAGAGGTCGACACAAAATGTTATTCGGGTTGCTTTCGTCCATGCCCTAATTGATTCTGATCTGATAGTTAACTTGTGTCGGTCGTGTGGTGTAGATTCGATAAAAAAGTCGTTGAATGGAACCTTTTAGAAGGTAATACACGTAAATGAAATAATATTGTTTGTTGCCTCTCACTTAACTTGTATCATATATCTTGTACTCCGTAGGATTTATATTTCTTGTGTTTGTCAATTGATCACTTAAAAAGATTACTTTTGGTTTAATGGTTAGATACATATTTACAACTTGCATCACATATTTGTAACCGACACATGATATTCTTCATGTTAGGTTTTGTTTCATATCAAACTGATATAAAAATCTATCATTAATTCAATGTACACATAGCCACTCTAATGTTCAACGATATAATTGATGCTTGCAAAACCCAGGTCCTACCATTTTCCATATGTTTGATCATTTCGAGAAATAACAACATCAACAAATACTGCAAAAAAGGCAATAGTCATAATTGTAATCCATATGAATATTTCTACTAACTTGTTAGATTTCGTTGCACCCCATATTCCAAATTCATTTGACCACTTTAAAAGCATCTTATTCTTTAATAAATCCATATGAATACTCTTTGTGTCGGGCACTTATAAGCATTGGTGCATATATGACTGTATAAGCATGCCACCCGGAAAAATAATTATATATGAATCATTAGTAATGATCATATTTGTTTGACTATTATGCATGTTTTGTGCCATTTACCGGTTGTGAATATGTATATATAGTAACACGATGCATTCATTCATATTATTAGAAAAGTTACAAGTTTTTGGTATTTTACGTGAAATCTTATATGCGCTAAAGATGAGATACATATAATATGGTCCTGGATTCTGACTTACTGAGCACTACTACAATGGGCACACTATTGCACACATTTTTTTTAACATAAACTTTTGTGTGATACTATACAATTGCACATGATCATACTACACAACTGTCCTTCGCTCCAGATGGTCAATGTCTTCAGACTAAACCGCGTGTGATATCACAATTGCACAACGACTACATTATTCTGTGTCGGTTTTTACAAGGTGAATGTGTGCTAAGAAAAAGATATAGACAAAACATATTAAAAAAATATCATTGAGATTACACAGGACATTACCATAAAATACTTAATATTTGGAGGGCTCCAATTCAAACCTTTCAGCCCTTGCACACACACATACACAAAAGATGTATTAGCTATACACTAACCGTTCTCCTCGTGAGGTTTCGTCGTCGACATCATAATCATCGTCATCAGCGGCATCGTTGGTGACGGATGGTTGGCCAGACCTCGTGGCCTCAGCAAGGTCGGCCTTGTAATGTTTGGGTGGTGGCGCACCGACACCCTTGAGCTCCTCCTTGAGGCTCAGCCACCTTCGCCGACGGTCTTCACGCTGAGTATGGAAGGAGTCCTCCAACACGCGATGCGTCTAATATTCTTCTTGGCGCCATGTCCTGATGGGCTCTTGCACCAACCTGTGCTCCTCTAGATCTTGATTTCGATCGAGCTACTTGAAACAATTTAGATCAATCGACGGCGACCCCAAATCAGTGTCGTCGACCGACGCCTCCACGCTAGGGATGGACGACAACGAAGAGTCGGGGAGGAGGCAACGTAGGAGGAGGAGACGTGTGAGCTTTCACCTAGCGGCTCCGCCGGCGAGGGGTCGACTAGGACGACGAGCCAGGGGAGGAGGGAACGGCGGGGATAGAGGCACGCGCTAGGACGCCTCGCTGGGACGCCTGGCTTCCTTTTATGCGTGGAGTATCGCAGCTCGTCAGACTTTGAGTTTGTAGCTAGCCATTGCCGTTGTCGACGGAATTCTATTTGGTTTTAAATGAGCCTGGGAGGCGGGAGGCGACGAACGGCGGGAAGATAGAAATACTCAATAATAACTAGAGCTTAATTGACTTTTATATAATATGAGCCGTTCAAAGAAAATGGGCAACTAGAATTGTATAAATTGTATCAATACAAATGTATAAAGACACACGATAAAATTGAAAACGATGCTTAGATTAGATCTTTTCAATTGTGTGTGATATATCTCACACGTTTATATAATATGAACCGTATGCACGCCCCAGAAGCCAACTCTCTTTTCCCCTCTCCCTGTAGGCGACCGACAGGCGAAAAGGGGGCGATCCCACTCTCCTCGCGCGGCCGGCGGCTGGATCGGCGGTCTCCTCCATCTCCGGCCGTCCTTGTGGCGGCGGGAGGGTGGAGGGGCCTCCGATCTGTGCTCATGGCCTGTAAATAGTAGAGTAGGGTTCTCGGGCGGCGTCGGCAGGGTGGTGGTGGCGACGGCGCTGTGGAATAAAGAGGGTGTGGCCGGAGCTTCTTCCCCATCGCGGCGAGGTCCTCTGGGACGGAGCCGGCGAGCTTCCGGCGGTCCGTGCTCCTGGATCCATGGATCCGGTGGGCTTTGGTGCTCTTGGTGTGGTTGTTGCGGCGGAGGTGGCGACTTCGTTGCGGAGCTTTTGTCCCCCGTCTCCGTCTCCGTCTCGGTGAGGTTTGCTCTGGCCTGGCCGTGGAGTTTCTGGGGGGTGGTGCAGCGGCGTTCCGGTGGTCCTCTGCTGCTTGTTCAGGGTGCGGTGCTCGGCTCTGGCGCTGGGAAAGGTGGTGCAGTGGTGCTGGTTCTGGCACGGCCTGGCCGTCCCGGCGGCGGGTGGTGCTGGAGCTGGTCGTGGGATGGCTTGGCCGTGCGTGTTAATCGGCAAGATCTCGCTGCTTGCGGCGAGTGGCTCCTGCGGTCTTCTTCAACGTTGGAGGTCGTCCCTCTGCCAGGCGGGTGGTGGTCGGCTTCTTCTTCTCCGGCGTTCGTCGGCGTCGAGGAGCTCTGGTGGTTCAGCAGTTCGCTGCTGTAGTGCTGTGAGTAGAGTGCTTTCTGTACGAATTTGCGTATGTACTCGTCTCTGTATCCTTTGATTGTACGCAGGTTTGTATTTCTATACTACTATTAAAAGAGCAAACTTGTGTTGATACATTGAATCTGAGCTCTACAATATTTGGCCAACGGTCCAGATC
Organism: Poa pratensis; assembly: GCA_947311845.1. NCBI lineage: Eukaryota > Viridiplantae > Streptophyta > Magnoliopsida > Poales > Poaceae > Poa > Poa pratensis. Next base: position 22,521,711 of record CAMZMU010000096.1, read on the forward strand.
GCTCCAATGTTTGACAACTCAACACAAATCCACTTTTGCCCGTTTTACCCTCCCACCAAATCACATAATACTGCTAATGCCATCGTACCGGTTCGTTTTATTTCAACTTTGTGGTAATTACAGGAGTTGCCATTGTTAATAGATCCAACTCGTGCGTGCAGACCTATATCTGGCGTGATACGTTGCTCCAACAACGCGGCCGAAAACCTGGGAAACATCGATCCGAATAGGACTCCACGCGACCACCGGCGGTAGAAAAAAAAACCAGACACGCACGAGCCGGACGCGACGAGCTCGCTCCATAGCTTCTTGGCCCACGGCCGGACTCGAAAGCGGCCAGCTCGTGGCGGAGCTTCTCGGCCACGGCCGGGTGCCATATAGCGATCCCGTCCCCATGGAAGCCACCGCCGCCACCATCCTCCTGGCACAAACCACCACCTCGCCGGTCTATTTCCGATCGCTGCGTGCCGCGCGTCGCCGCGGAGGAGAGGCTGTTGTCAGTTGCGGCGCCCTCGACGAGCGACTACGTGGTGCCGCTGGACGTCGCGCCATCGGGGATCACGCGCCCGCCCGTCGGGATCCCCCGCGACGGCCGCGACCTCAACAAGCGCGTCCCTGACACCATCGTCCTCCCCGCCTCGGCGCCTCCCACGGCGCCTCAGCCTCCGAACCCGTCGTCCCATGGTACCCTTTTTCTCCACCCCGATCGCTGTGATGTGTTTGTTTGCTCAAGATCCAGTTTAAGTCTGAACCGTCGCAGAGAGATCTTGCCGAAATTCAGGCTGATCTACCAGCACACGATCCTCGCACTGATCGTTAACCTTAACTGAAGCATTCTCCGTCAAATGTCTGTTTGCTTGTTCCGATTGCTCATGGATGCTTTGTTTCTGCTGCAGGTACCATGCTAACAGGATGCTCAGCTTTTATGCCCCAGGTGAACATCTCCCGTTGCTCAGCTCTAAAGCTGCTCCGAAAGCATCGTTCTAATTTGGGTCAGTCGATCGATGCTCATTGCTGCGGCTTCAGTTTGTTCATGATTACTAGAGTCATCTCCCGTTGCTCAGCTCTAAAGCTGCTCCGAAAGCATCGTTCTAATTTGGGTCAGTCGATCGATGCTCATTGCTGCGGCTTCAGTTTGTTCATGATTACTAGAGTCATCATGCGGCCAAGCCAGCGATCGGCGGCCGCCCGTTGAGGGTTTCTGCATGAGCCAATGCGGCATGTCAGAGTTCACGTACAGTACACGTATTTATACGTGACACGTTATCATGACATCAGCATGATGTTGTTGCAGTCGTATGGAAAGTTCAGTAGTTTTACCTTGCACAAAAAACAAAATCACGTAGTTTCTGACTTGAGTTAGTACCTGTTGCAATCCTGTACGGCAAGATGTTACACATATGAACACGCAATGGATATATAGTCGTTGTAGATGTCTCAAAAATATTTCCTTTGCTTGACGAGATTGTATATGATTTGACTCCACGTTTTCAATTTTATTCGTTAGAGACAAGCGCTTGTGCATGATTTATTAGGATTCATCATGGTTTGTGATATTGCAAGAAATATTTTCTTCGCTTCAATGAGATTTGGCGATGAGCAGTCCACGACTCTACACTCATACTCTCCTGCGCCGGCGTGATACTGGAAGTGCTCCTCCTTCCTTGCCCGTCGGCGTAGCTTCGACGAGCGACACGTGAAGCCTAGGCCGAGGGCATTTTCCGCGACAACATCGATGAGGATGACAACCCCTTGATGCATGTTGCCTGCTCCGTGCGCTCTTTATCTTCCCCTCTACATGCAGGTGATGATGCCGGAGGCGGTGCCACGCCGAAGGTCGTGCTGAAGGATACAAATTGGACATTAAGGATATAACATAATTTATACTAAGAATACGCCCAAAAAGTATGCCTTCATCGCGGGGCACCAGTTATGTAGGCTTTGGTGTTTGATTTGTGTGGTCTGTGATGCTTAATAAGTATCGTTCTCTTTGTAATATAAATTCTAGAACCGATACAAAAGTGTAAAAGAAGTAATACATGTAGAAATTAGTATTTTCTTTACTACATAAATTGTCCTTCTAATTATGAATACGTGTGTTACACGTACATGCCAACTAGTCAAAAAAAAAAAAATGAACCGTATGCGAAGTTTTGTCATGTGAATTCCGGTCAAACCCTCACACACGGATTTAGCGTGAAGCGGATTTTATTACTGCCGTAGCGGAGGATCATATGTGCCGGTGCATTCGCCACAGAAAATCAAGATGGTCTTTGATAACCCTACCGACGTGAGTGTCCTATGGGGGAGCAACACGTACACGAATCAAAATGCAGACCTGTTATGTTGTTCAGCATATCATTATTTAGTCATTATCTAGTCTGACAAGGTTCCGAGTGGTATACTGCTATATTTTGTCTTTTCTGTTTTCCTTGATTCCTTCTAACCGACTCTAGGGATCATAGGAATCTAAACATACACGCACATGGCTAAATTTGTAGCACTAGCACCAGAAACACGACTGAACCTGTAGGCCGGCTCATTTCCCTGTTGGCCCCGGCGGATTTTTTTTTTAGCGCGAAAGCACAGCAATATTGGATCGTTTCCTTATCCCGTCTGGACGAGAGCTCCTCTCGTGACTTAGCCGCCGCCACCACTTCGTCTCCACCATAGGTCGGTTCCCCCTCCTCCGATCGGTTTCGTCGGCATCGGGAGGAGTGGGACCCGATCTATGAGTGGAGTTTTCAATAAATTAGTGTTTCTTAGTAGATTGGGTTAGGGTTTTGGTAGCCGTCTTCTTCTTCAGTGGAGATGGTTTCTTCTGCAATAAGTAATCTTTGGCCCTTTGTTCAACGACGAGATTTTCTTCCCGCCGTTATATTTGTCTAGGTATGGTTATTCAGATCTTACTTCGACATATCGATTTTGGATTTTTTTTTTCTCATGGTTACCGCGAGGAGGATTGTCCTCGCACGTCCTCGATAATGGTGATTCGTTCTCTCCGCTCCCAACGACGTGGAACAAGTTGTTCGGTTGTTTTTCCCTGAAATATCAGTGTTGGTACTCTTGCCAATGTTGGTTGATTACTTTAATGACTGCGTGCGTGCACAAAGCCTTTGCATTGCGGCTCAAAAATAAAATTATGGGAGAACCTTCGATTGTATTCACAGGTCTATGTGTTGGTATATTTGTCATTGATCTACGGCTGACTTCAGAAAAGTATTGTGTCATGGAAGAAGAAAGAGTTTGAAGATCTCGAAGATTTGCTCGTCTCTTTGAGTATTTATTTTGTAATCACAGTAGTAGCTCGTGTATCTCTACCATGTACTATTTGATATTATAATATATGGTATTGATTGTCAAAAAAAAATATTGGATTTTTTTTAGGATTTGAAAGTGGGATCTTATCCTCGTGATGTCGTTGGCTGGCCCGGTGGCGCTTTACCCATGTTTTCAGCCCTTCTTGTCCGTGGGCAACGTCGGGCGCGATGGATCTGACTGTTTCATATTGCAGCGCTGCCCCCATGGTTTGGGCTCATCCTTCACCGCGGCCGCAAATCATCATCGACGCATGTGTCCACCACGGACTTGCACGCAAGGTGTTGGCCAATTGACGAGCAATATTTTAGTTTTTTTTTTCAAATTTCTTTCGATGAAATTTGATGGATTGTATGATGATTTACAGTATGCTGAGGAGAGCCTAACCATTGCCACAACTCCTTTATGTTTGATATGGATGGCAGATTCCAATGCCCCACCACCGAGGTTCAACCCATGGATTCACTACAACACATGAGTCAATCTACAACGTTTAACATTGTCACGAAAATCCCAAAATCCGCCACATAATCCCATACATGGCGGATTTGTAAATCGTGGTGTATATCGCTTCATTGATGAATCACATGAAGATTTAACAAAATTGTCATGGATATATGTCATAATTCTCATGTATCAAGATCGGGCCCAAGTCACGCCCAACCCGACTTGTCATGACGGAAATAACCATCATGGTTGACGGTCCCATGTCAGGTACCATGGTGATCGATAAGTGTGTGCTACTTCCGTAAAAGTTGTAGCGAACCCCCACGTGCAAGGGGTGATGCAACATAGCAACAAGTATTTCTCTCGATTGAGAATCAAGATTTATCGAACAAGTAAAAAACTATTATAACCTGAATCAATGATCGGTACCTGCACAGAACGACCAAACTAAACTTGTCCCCAACGTTTTAAACAGGTTGTCATAATTCGTTTCTTGCTATTAACAAGGATAAATTGTATAGTGTGATAGGAATTGAAAAATGATTGTAGATGTTATGAAAACAAGTAAAGAAACAGTGATAATAATAATAAAAGATGGATTGGGGCCATACCTTTACTAGAGGCATCTCTCAAAACAAGATAGCAATATTGTGGTGAAGGGAAGAGATTAAATTGCAATATTTACGGTTGGGATTATTCATGGCATGATTCATATATGCATTACGTTCGAAATATATAGGCCGTTAATCTAACATCCTCCATAACTAATACTCCCCCAAGACCGCCATGTGTATTAAGTTCAAATAAGTAGAGTACTGCAATAAGTATGATGACGTAATGTAGAAAATAACAAAACCATCCAAATGTGGTAATGAAATAACCGTTTTATCCTTACTAGGGAAATAAAATATTACAAGCCTTGTCACTTTCAGCCAGTGAGATATAGATCTATGTGAGATTGAACTCACTATCATACACCCCTTCCTCTTGAGATCTATCCGTCAAACTTGGCCAAAGTAGTCAAATAAGTTTGATAGCATATAGGACACTACAAATTATGCAGCAAAGAAACATAATAGATCAGTAGAATTCATAATAAATCTGATCATAAAGTCACAATTTATCATATTCCAACAACCATGGCATAGATTGCATCATATGGATCTCAGTCATGTAAGTTAGCTCACGAGATCATTGTATTGAGCATCATACAGAGAGAATATGCCATCTAACTATTACTATGAACCCCTACTCCAAAAGAAACCACTCACGTATTGTCATGGTGGCAGTAAGGTTGATGATGATAGTTCTGGAAGTGGATTTCCCCTCCGACAGGGTGTCGGAATAGGGCCCCTAATTGGATATTCGCGGAACAGAAACTTGCGGTGGCGGAACTCCAGAAACTTTTTTCTTCCTAACGGTTTTTGAAAAAAAAATATAAGCATCGAGAGGGGTGGAAAGGAGGCTAGTGAGGGAAGGCCTCCTCGGTTTTTTCTGACCGGGTCTGTGGTGACTGTCTAGCCCTTTTCGGTGTCTCTAAGAAGATGATATGATCCTTACATCGCTATCACGGTCATCTTCTAGCTCTAACTGGTGAATTCCCGATCGCTATGTTAATAATGTTATCCTTGGCTCTGAGGGTGTTTGGGAGATCCAGTGGCGGTATCAGGCTTTGCTCACGGCTCACCACCGGCGAGTGGTGGAGCAAGACGAAGTCCATTTATCGAAGGATTTGTACCCTGGTCTATATTTTTGTAAAGGATGATGTTGTAAGGGTTGGACATATCTTTAATATATGGGCCTTGGCATTCTCGCAAAAAAAATCATAGTATACATTTTTCATCACACCGAACATAAATGATTGTGCCAAATGCTACAATTGACCTGCATCCATATGAGGCCTCCACCGATATGGAATATTGTGAGAAGGTAGGCTCGAAGAGCCCGGCTTTGAATTAACGAAGCCACAAACGGCAAAGGTTACAAGGGTGCTGAGAACAGCCAAAAACAGAAACAAGCTAGAAAAATTACAGCTCGCAGCGAGAGCAAACTACACAGGAACACAAGATCAGCAGGTCCGAGCAGCAGCGACCAGCACCAGGAGGAAGCAGAGGCCCCAACCCCTACTGAAGCACTCCAATGTGCGCACTGCGTCTTGACACCAGGAGCTTGGAATGGGAGCTTCTCACGAGCACGATCCGAACGAAGAAAGCCGCCTGCTTCTAGAGGGACGAACTGGAGTGCCCACGGCAAGGCCAACGCCAAACACACCGAGGAAGGAATAACCAGTGTTGCCGGGAAAATCCGCGCATAGGCACCACTCTCGAAAGCGCTACTGCCGGAGGGGACCCCTATCCCCTCGCCAGGCTCGACGGCGCCGAACCGCCGGCAAGTAGCGCCGCAAAGAGATAACCGCCGCCGCCGCAAGAAGAAACCTGCAAACAACTGGGTTGAAGAACTTCATCAGGGGCCATGGCAGAGGCACCGCCTGCGCCGCTGCACGTCCGTAGACCACTGCACCAAACCGTTGGAGCACTCGTCCCATGGCAATGTCTCCAAGGAGCCCGCGACGCCAAGGCACCGCCATTGCCCGGTCCAAAGGACCTAGGGTTTTCAACCGGGACAGAGAAAGGGCGGAGATCACCATGACGCCTCCAAGGAGGGCTATGGAATATTGTTAATCTTGATCACATCTAGAATCTATCTGGCCTAGTTTTACTCAGTTGGCCCGCAATTGCTTTGACTGATATCAGGTCTACTAGCTAGTTGCTAGGTGATGTATGGAGCTGAGGACCAATGGACCATTAAGACGATATATACGGACGAGCGATTCCGAGTTGTGACTTGTGACGTTCTTGCATAAAATGGCGCAATTGCAAAGAACATCACCTTTCCGTAAAGCAGCATGACACCGTGGGTGGCGCACAAAAGAGACCGCGCCCGCAATATTCGGAGCATTTGTGGCGACGATGAGCAAGTGTAGTCCAATGTGATGAACAATATGCACGCCATGGCGCCATGCGTTTTCTTTCTGCGGTATCGATGGAGAACATACTCCATAATGGAATCCTGAGTAATGAGGAGACCACCGTTTTGTTTAATCTGTGGTTGATATGCACGCGAGAACCGTATCTCTCTCTCTATGACGAGATCGATGGAGGCACCACCTGCTACTCGATCCTGATGTATATGGACCATGCTACTGCTTCAATTTAACGGAGTAGCTAGCATAGAATTATCCCACTGGTATTCCTCCATGTCTACTAGCTTTAACTCAAAGTCGAGAAAGAGGAGGGTGGTGGACATAGATATAGAGATAAACATGCATGCGCAGCGTAGGACGGATCGATTCCTGAGTCCTGATCCTCCAATATAATCTCCTGTTCCTAGCTTCCTATACTATACAGAGACACTAGCGCGCCTCTCAGCTTTCCAAGTTCAAAGCGGGCAAGATGAGCGCGCGCATGCATGCATGCGCATCGTCAGCGTCAGCGTCAACTTTACGCCGGTTCTTTTTTTGTTTGTTTGGGTTAGCTAATCACGTGTACCACGCGATAACTTTACGCCGGTTCTGATGCGCGCCTATAAGCCTATTTGCAAATTATTTCAGTAGCTCCACTTTGATACTTTGTCCAGGAAGTATATATGAACGTCCAACGAAACTCTGCCTATTTGTCCACTGGGTGGAAGGAACCACACAAATATTTCAAACCCTGGGCTAACCCGCTAACACATGTAAAACATGGGAGGGCAATCTGACATGTTAGTACAGGTTATCTCCACTGTTAATGTCGGCAGCCTTTTAAAATTTGAATTGGTCAATTTTTACCTTAAGTGTTAAATGATCATCTCTTAGTTAAGATAAGACAAACATCTCACATGGCTTTTTACTAAGAAAAAACAAAAGTCACCACATTGTACATGTCAAAAGGCATAAACAAAAGCAATAGCCTACACTGTGAGGAGTGCAGTGATATGGCTCCCGGGTGCAATGAGCCATTTATTTTGAAACATTCAAAAACGAATTTTATAAGCTTCAGAAAATTCTGCAAAAAAGTTCCTTGTATACATATAGGTGTATTCTACATAGTTTTAGATTTTTGTTTGATACTCATTTATGTTCCTCACATTTGTCCTTTTTTTATGCGAAAGCACATTGTCCTTTTTGTCTAGGTCACATCCAAAAAGATATATCGATAAAACTTGGTACGTACGTACTAGGCACCTATTTAATACTCGTATGTAGTTTTTTATAACTTTTTTAGTTTTCAAAATTTTCAAATAATTGGCTCCCTGATACCCGGCTTCCAAAAGGACTACCTATTTGATGCATGTCGCCAAAAACAGGTCGATGATGAAACTACTCAAGAATTACGGAAACTATTAGATCTAAATAATGCACATCGTTTTGTATTTTCGGAATATCTAATAGCCTAAAATGTAAAATGCAGTGGAATAATGTAAATATGTTTTCCTATGATAAAAAATGGACCGAGATATGGTTCAGTTTTCCTCTCTCACATAAACATGGTGGCAGAAAATAAACAGTTCTAGACAAGATAAATGCAATGCAACTTTATTTTAGTTTTAGATTCTCGTTCATATGGGCATCATGTCTAATGTAGAGACGATGCAACACATGTCTCTAATACTCCCCTGTCTAAGTGGGTTTTTCGCATGCTCGGAATTAAGTGGCGACACTTTTATGTGATGGCACGGAGTATTACCTTATAGTGGTGACATGATGTTAGAAGATCTAATGCTCTTACTCAGACAAACGAGGCTGGCTTTTTTTATCAATAGGCATACAAAACATATTGCATCCCATAATGCCTTGTGAGGTAGATAGCGAATGGTAAAAATCGTAGTAGTTTTTAATTTTTTTTATTGCCACTATTAAGTTGTTACTACAAGTCTATTTCATCTAACACATGTTTCCTCTCTTGCGGTTTATAATACCGGTTTGATCATAATATTTACACATGAAAGTGGTAATAATGTGCATCTACAAAATGCATCAAAGACATAGTGAAATTGTATCTTATAAATCACCTGATATAAACTTTTAACTGGATTTATGGACTATAGGTTGATATGCCAATTTATAAGGGGATAAAATGTAAAAATCACGACGGACAAACAATAAATATTTGTACTTCTAATATTTGGTATAAATTATTCCAGATTTGATATTAAAAAATGATTTTGGTCTCAATTGACTGAGAATTGACTAAATTTCAATCGAGTCCTTGGAAAGTTAGATTGCATCCTGACTCATGATATTCTGAGAGTTGCATGTGGGTTGCAGCTGAGATTTTTCCAATTACATGTATGTTGCAACTGAGGGGGGGAAATGGCTAGACCACTAAATTCACATCATGACTCGTGCTGAAGCTAGAATTGTACTACATGCACGAGTCAAAAGGGGATGCAACTGAAATTTGGGTGACGCCACCCGACCGTGAGATTTAGTAAATCTCACTTGACTGAGTTGCAAGCGTGCCCTAAAAAAGCATGATTAAAATATTTGAGGGCTCGACCTAACATTGAGGAAAGTGGGCTGGAGTTAGTAAGAACAGAATCAAGGAAAAGGGTGGATTCGGCCTAGCCCAGCCTACCTACTATCTGGGCCGCCAGTTCGCTTCTTCTTTCTACGGAACGTGTCGTGGGGCCACCTTCCCTTCGCTGTGAACTGTGATATTGGCATATTGCTAAAGTTTTCAAATCAAACAGTATGGCTGATGACCCTGCATCGGCCAATTCTACTCTTAGCTTCTGATGTATCCAAGTTTATTGTTGAACAAAGAGTGGTTTAAGTTGTGCTCCCTCCGGTCCGCTTTAATTGTCGGAGAGATAGTACTAGAGCAGTACAAATTGCTATACAAACTCACGACACTAATTTCGGATCAGAGGGAGTATTTTTTTTGACATATTGCTCCATAATTTGACTAGCATTTCTTCAGGCATAGCGCTTGCCATGCTCGCAAAATTTCTTCAGGTACTGTTCCGTCGCATCGTATCGAAGACCAATCGACGCAGCACCTACCATCTGCTCCTCCAAGCCGAAGGGGCGTTGGATGGATACGGCGTGTAGCTGGTTCACGGAAGCACACCTCCTTCGAATGGGTGGTGGCGAGTGAGTACTGCAACCTATCGATCAAGCGACTGTTCAAAGAAGCAGACAACCAAATCCAAATTCATTCATGGACCAGGGGGTACAATAATTGAGCCTTTTTCCTCGCTAGATCACTGTATGATTGAGGATTTTGAACAGTATAGAGGGGACAATAATGCTGCCCATGCTGTATGTCAGTAGCTATCGGCGACGTTCAAAGGGGAAATTTACTGGAAAAAGATCGCAGCAGTGTTTGATCTCTGCAGACCACAGAGCTTAAAACTGTCGCCCGATCCATAATTGTTTCTGAACTTGAGACAGCTTCGAGTCTAGCTGCAGATGAGGTGCCTGGAATGAGAAATCTTGGACTTCTGTAGGCTTCCATATATAGGTGATCCGATGATGGACTCAAGTAAGAACTTCGTCAATCTCAAGACCCAACCGCCGGCTCAGTCTTTCGGAGGTGCTCATAGGGGTAGGGTGTGCGTGTGTGCGTTCATAGGGGTGAGTGTATGCGCGTGTTTGTGAGCGTCTGCGTTGTACTGTGTTTCTCAAAAAAAAAAAAGTAAGAATCGGCAGCAATGCAGTATCTTGAAGAACGTTAGTTCAAGCTCACAGCCTCAGGGCTCAACTTACCACACTCGATCAAGTAACATACTACTTCATGTGTACCGAATTCTAATTTGTTCTGGATATTTCAATACGGACTAGTTATAGGCTGAAGTTAATGAACAAACACATTTAAACGCGTCTATATACACGTGATTCAGAAAAACAAGTGGAACATATTATAATTCAGAACACTCTCACACCATTACGTGCATGGCAGATGGGCTTCGCAGTAACTTGGGAGAAAGTTTAGATGCATCACGAGGGTAATCTAGTGAGTTTAAACCATTGGAGGTTATGGTCAACACTGTATTTCGGTATGTTAAATTCATGCTGAAGAATACTGTCTCCACTCTCTATTTAAAATAGCGGGCTATTGTGTTTAGCGCCGGCGATTTCAGAAGTTATCAAAGGCTATAGCGCAGCTAAGGCCATATAACCGTTTTGCTAAATAATAATAAAAACAATATTTGGGCAGCATATATATATATATATATATATATAGGACAGGACTATTCTAGACAACCCCTATAGTGTTTGTAGAATAGTTATTCTAGACAACTTTCCAAAACCTAAAGATCTTCTGAACCCGATGCCCGTCCGACCCGCAGTCCACCGGTCAACCCCACCAGCCTTACAGTGCCCCACCCACCTTCTTCCTCCCCGAGAGCCCGACTCACTTCTCTCCTCCCGATCCCCATCCGCCCGGCGTCCGTCCCCGGCGAGGCACCTCGTCCCCCCGCCCTTCGAGCCCCCTCCGCCTGGCGAGACACCCCACCTCCAGCGCGAGTGGCCGCACGCCGTTCCTCCTCCCCGGCGCGAGCCGCCCCCGTCACTGCTTCAGTCGCGCAGCCGCCGACCTCCTCTGCTCCAGTGCGCCGCCGGGCCGCCTTCCCTCGTCTCGAAAAAAAAAACTACCCCCAAAAATCCCATGCTCACGCATCTCCCTGCCTCGACCCGACCGCTTCCCCACGAGATCTCCATCCCCACCAACTCCGATGCGCCGCCGGGTTCGTCCCCGCGTCTCCCTTGCTCGACGGCGGCGGCGTCAACCTCCACCGTGCTCTCCCTGCCCCTCGCCCACCCTCCCGCCTCCTTCCCGTCACCCCACCGACGGGATTCCTGGCCCAACTCCTGGCCGCCTCCACATCGCGCTCACCGGCCTGCCTCCATCTTGGGCGCACAACCTGCATCCACCTCGTGCACAGCAGGTCCACACCCATGGAGCACGCTGCCCGCCTCCTCCACCTTGCCTATCGCTGGCCTACTCGCAACCGGCCTGCATCAGAGAACGCGCCGCCGACCGGCATCCATGGAGTGTGCGACTCGACCTCACCTTCCCCCGAGCGGCGTCCCCATTAAACCACCAGGCCTCCATCCTCCCTAGAGGTTGTCTACCACAGATTGATGTTCCTCACCACGCGCGCTGCTCCGAACTCCCGACATCGCCGCTGGGAACTGCCCCCACCGCCCCACCGGCGCTGCTCCGACCACACCCCAGCCTTCCCAGCTCGCCGAAGATGGAAGCCATAGAAGGAGAGGGACGCACTGCGTCGCTGCCCAGGTTCCCACTGAGGATCTACAAGGACGTCGCTGGTTCTGCAGCGGTCACTTGATTTTAATTTTTGTTTGCAGTTCAGATCTTTGGGTAGCTGTAGTTCTTTATTCCTCCTCGTGCGCCATCCCTATCTACGTGGCTTCCTGCCTCGCCGTCGGCTGACTAGCGGTTCGCGGAGCGGGCAGTGTCAGTTCACAGACAGTTTGCCTCAGCTTTTGCTATCTCTGAAATTTCATTTGATCATGAATGTGTGGCACAACGTTGATGTACACTTTTTAGTCCATGAAGTTCAGTTCATCTTGGATGAATTCTGCCTTTTTGCTGGAGTTTGTCTCGTGAATTTTGCTGGGAAGTTAAGGTCGTTGGTGCATGAAATTTATTTTCTCCTCTGTGTGTAACACATGGAAGTTAAGTTTTTTATTTGAAAATGAATGCGATGATGGCAGGAAGTTTGTTTTGGAGACCCATTGTTTATAAAATGTGAATTATATTGATGTCAAGAAAAAAGCAAGTGTACATTTGCGTATTTCAGGAGGTTCTCAAATTTTAGTCAGAGGAGTTTTACTTGTTCTAGTCCAAAGTGGTGTGGAATTACTTGCATTCAGTGTGTTGTTGATTGCCATCTCCTCGCTGTCCGAGCGGTTCACATGTTTTTCGTACACTGGAGAGTTGGAATCAAGCAGTTCAGATTGTTAGTTTGGAGCAGTTCATGGTGAGTATCAAAATCGGTTCACATTTCTGTAGCTAATCCAATCATACAGAGTCTGGTACTTGCACAGATGCTTGCTGAAACTCATTTGATTTGTTTCTGGCCCAATTGCAAAACAAGCACATATCTGACACCAACTAGTCTTGCTTCCACGACTTGCAGGTGTTTCTTCTAATGTATTTACTGTAGGTGTTTGTTTCTAAAAGCACACGGGGCAGGCAACAAGCAGGTCCACGTGACACTATTTTTCACTTGTTCACGTGACACTATTATCATGGGGGCAGGCAAAAAATAGTTTGAGACAAAAATAATATCCCAAAATATTTTGAAAAAATAGAAACTGATACAAACGTACATGTGACAATATTTTCAAACCTTTTCCATCTCGGAGGTTCGCTATTTTAAAATCAGTAGTTCAGATCGTCCATCTCGGATGTTCACCATTTCAAAATCAGGAGTTAACCACCGCAAAATTCACTTCGTATTAAACAAAAGTTCACCCTCGAAGTTCACTTTGTAATAAAACAGAAGTTCAACGCGAAGTTCACCACACGACGTTCGCTTCGTATTAAATAGAAATTCAACCTGTGAAGTTCATTCCGCGAGGTTCACCCCGCGTAGTTCGCCTTGTATTAAAAAGAAGTTCAGCAGCGAAGTTCATATCGTATTAAAACGGAAGTTCAGCAGCGAAGTTCACCACACGACGTTTGCTTCGTATTAAACGGATGTTTATCCAGCGAAGTTCACTTATTATTTAAACGAAGTTCGGAAAGTCAGGGAGTTCATTTTTTTCGGCAGAAAACTTTCAACTTATCCGCGTGAAAATAAATCGCGATCGGAAGTTAACTAACAGACTAATGGAAGTTCAACAACAGACTAAACGAAAGTTCACAGCCGCATATAAAGGAAGTTCATTATACTCTGTTTTTCCAATGTCTTCTCGTTTCTCCGTTTTTGTATTTTCAAAATTAATCAAAAATCGTAATGAATTTCGAAAACATTTCTATACAAAAAAGTTGCGCCTAGTCAATATCTTTCCAACACCATATCATTTGTTATGTTTCGATAAGCGGTTTGAAAGTAATTGCCAAAAAAACAGTCCGCTGGACATAAAAGTTCAGAAAACAGAATTGACTATTTTTGAAACTGCTATTTAACCGTAAGGAATTTCGAAAATTGACTAGAGATAGGAAAGATGCGCATTTTCCATAGCTTTCAAACGGCGTATCATTTATATCAATCCGATGAACGGTTCGAAAATGGCGTCCAAAATACAGTACGAAGACAGAGAAATTCGTGAAAATAGTTTTTAGTATATTTAAAATTGTTTAAAAACCGTAAGTAATTTGGAAAACCCGTCAAAACGAAAAATGTGCGCAATTTCTGTACCTTTCCAACGGCGTATCATTTACATCAATCCGACGAGCGGTTTGAAAATGCCGTCTAAAATACAGTACGAAAACGGAGAAATCCACGAAAACAGAGTATAGTATTTTTAAAATTGTTTAAAAACCGTACTGAATTTGGAAAACCCGTCAAGACGAGAAAGGTGCGCAATTTCCGTACCTTTCCAACGGTATATCGCATGCATCATTCCGATAATCGATTCGAAAATCGCGTTAGAAAATCTAGAGTTCCGTCTGGAAGTTCGTTTCTGTGACGAGAGAAGTTCAAAAAGTTGTGCAGAATACTTATTCTAGAAGGGAGTCTAGAATAGCAGGGGTATATATATATATATATCAATAATTCATAGATGCATAACATATTAACATAGTCACACAATAGATACGAATAAACAGAAAGGCAGCAGCAGTTCTGAAGAAGGTCGGGGCACTCACACCTTACAGCAGTAGTTCAACAACCAGCAGAGCGAGGAGCCGAGCGCGGCCTATGTAGCACACTCGCACCTCGCACGCCATACGTGCGAGCCCAGCTTTAGAAGCGTGGAGAGGAGTGAGGGAGGTCGAGTTCAACGAGAGGGAGGTCCGATTCAGCGGCGAGAGCGACCGGGAGTGCGAGGTTGTGCGTCGATTCAGATGACGCCGCTCGCGGGCTCCCGCGTCGCGAATCGCATGGCGCCCTCGCGCGCCCCTTGCCCGGACGATGGCTCCTGGTCGAACAGCGTCGACAGGTCGAACCCTGCCGAGAGGGAGATCAGGTGAAAGGCGTTCAGCGCCTCCGGGGGCTCGTCCTTGTCCTCGCCGTTGCCGCGCGCGGCCACCGGTGGCGCGGGCAGCCCGAGGGAGTCCGGAATGAGCGACGTCTTCTTGAACCACGGCGACTTGATTAGGCTGGCGACTGCAATACGGGTGCTGGGGTTGGGGTCCAGCAGCCTGCCGATCAACTTCCGGGCGTCTCTGGAGACCCAGGACGGGCAGAGGAAGTTGCCGCGCTGCATCTTGCGGTACATGCACATGAGGTTCTCGTCCTGGAACGGCAGGGCGCCGACGAGGAGCATGTAGAGGATGACGCCGCAGGACCAGATGTCGGCCTTGGCGCCGTCGTAGCCGTTCCTGCCCAGCACCTCGGGGGCCACGTACGCGGGCGTGCCGCACGCGGTGTGGAGGAGCCTGTCGGGGCGTGCGTGGCCGGCGAGCGCGCTGAGCCCGAAGTCCGCGACCTTGAGGTTGCCGGCCTCGTCGAGGAGCAGGTTCTCGGGCTTGAGGTCGCGGTGGTACACGCCGCGGCCGTGGCAGAAGTCGACGGCGGAGATGATCTGGCGGAAGTAGCGCCGCGCGACGTCCTCGCGGAGGCGGCCGGCGCGGGAGATCCGCGCGAAGAGCTCGCCACCGCGGACGAGCTCGAGGGCCAGGTAGATCTTGGAGCGCGTGGCCATGACCTCGTGCAGCTCGATGATGTTGGGGTGGGACACCATCTTCATCACTGCGATCTCCCGCTTGATCTGCTCCACCATCCCGGCGCGCTCCACCTTGTCCTTGGCCACCACCTTGACCGCCACGCCGCGGCCCGTGCGCAGGTCCCGCGCCGCGTGCACCCGCCCGAAGTTGCCGTGGCCCAGCACATGTCCAAGCTCGTACCGACCCTGCAGCACATTCTTCTTCCCTCCGCCGCCGCTGGCGCACCCTCCATCATGCCGCCGCCTCCCTCTCCCTCCTTCTTGGATCAACAATACCTGAATATCAAATCTTGCACTGAACCGGACGGCGATCGAGACGACGCACGATCTACCCGTCCTCGACGTGCTTCCGGTGGCAATTGCGGCCGCCGCGTAGGCTATGCTTGCCGGCGAGGTCAGTGCGCGTGCTCCGCCACATTGCTCCGCATTCCCAAAAGGCGCCGGGTAGTAGAGGGAGGAGTAGTGGAGAAGAAGGACATGAAAAGGCTCACGTCGACGACGTTGGTTACCGGCGGCGTCAGACACGAAAAAGGTTTCCCGTGGAGCTTCGAGGCCGCCCCGTGCGCGGGATAAACATTGCGGAGCTTGCGGATCTGAGACGCGCTACTGGCCGTTGTTTTCGGATCAGACAGTAGAGGTGTGGAGGCCGCCTGGAGGGTATGCGGTGACGCAGACGTAACGGCAAGAGGACGACGCGAGTGTCATGGGCATTGGAAACCGTATGCGGTGAAGGAAACGGGCGACGAACCTGTGATTCTGTGGGTGGAATTGGGAGGTGATCGGAAAAGCTTATCTACGCTTCGCACGATTCTCCCCTGCCTCGCGTTGACTTGTTTCCCTCCCGCATCTTCTCCTCCTTCCTCACACACGGCCGAGCCGGAGCCGCCGCATCCGCGGCTGGCCGCGGTGGAGGCGACGACGGCGAGGAGAAACTTAAGGGGGGGTGCGGGGTACGGGGTCGCCGGCGCCAGAGAAGAGAGGTGGGGTTAGAGGGATTCCGGGGCGGCGACGGACGGCGGAGGAGGAGATCGGGGCAGGGCGGGGCGGCGAGGCATCGCGGCAGCGCGCCGGCCACGGGCGGGGTCGACGGTGGTTCGGCCGGCGGTGGCTGCGAGTTTGTCGTTTAGCTGTCGGAATTCGTTCGAGCCCTCGAATGCGAAAATTAGAATCCCCCGGAGGTGATGGATTAATGGATTAGAAGTGATCCGGCGTCGGCACGGCCCGAAGTTATTGCTGGGCCATGTCCAGGTCCATTATTATCGGATCGAATGCAACTCTTGTCTCCTCCTTTAATCCTTTTGTCATTCGAAATTAAATTCTATCCCGTTAGACATTATAGAAAAATCTACTAACATGTATAATACCGTTCAAAAAAAAACTAACATGTACAATAATGATAGTATATTTTACATCATGTTTTCTTTCAACATCCAATTCTCCATGTCATCCCCACTATCATTGGTTGATGATAGTTTAGCTCTACATGCAATCTATTTACATCTTTCATTATTTAAGCCATCCAATAGTCCACATAATTATTTTTAGTTGTCCATCTTAATATGGTCTGACAAAATAAAATCATGTGCGATTGGAACATCAATAAGTTTCTTACGAATCGTTGGTCACTCAATTTGCCAAGTTGAGTGAATTGGTCACTCATCTCGCAGATGTGAAAATCCATCTCTCAATTTGTCTGAGATGAGTGATCTGGTCACGAACTAAACCTGGAGCCGGTTTTTCTGTCCACGCGGTGTCCGGAGTGGGTCCAGACTCATCTCGAACAAGTTGAGTGACCAACATGGCGATGGTGGTGTGTTTTTTTTTGCAAAAAGGACCCTACCAGCAGTTTGGTGATGGTTGGCTGCATGTACGGCGCATGGGAGAGAAGAGCTATTCTTAACGTTGGTGTTTCGTACTCCCACGAGGCCACGATGCCTGCTAGCGAGACGAGTCCTACGCCTGTTGCCACGCTCGGGGAAAGCTCTAGGAGGCAGCGGGGGCTGTGTGTCGTTCCATCCGAAGCTCGGTCATGGAGGGCGCCCATGCGGGCGAGCACCTCTGATGTTGTGTGCTTCCAGTCAAAGCTCATGATATTCTATGTGAAGCCCATGTCGAGGAGGGGCTATATATAGGTGTCGCGGCAAGCCCAAATGGTCGCCGGATGCGGCCGTGGTGACCATCAGAGCGGCTACGTGCGGTGGTGCTGGGGGTGATGAAGGGTATTACCGAACGAGGAGCTATGATGCCAATGGTGTGCTCGTCGAGTGCGGAGGTGGGTTTGCATCGCGGAATCGAGCATGGTGACCTCTTCCAAAGGTGGGGAAGAAGACCTCGATTCCGTCGATTCCAGTCGTCCCAGCAAGGGAGCTTCAACGAGAAGGAGGAGGAGCTCACAACAAAGCTAGTGGTGGCCTCGGTTTAGCGGGGCACTCTTTGTCTGTGGCACGACGCGATGGCCGGATGTAGGGTTTGCGCGCATGACGAATCATAGGGAGGGGAGAACTGGAGGGAGAAAGGGGAGCACGGCATCGCCTTTATACACGAAGACCAAAACTGCTTGCAGGGTTCTTTATGAAAAAAAAACCCAACATTTTCTTGTTGGTCACTCAACTTGTCCAAGATGAGTGAATTGGTCAACCTGCTATCTCCTGGACCCACCCGCACGCCACATGGATAGAGAAAAACTAGCTCTAGATCCGGTCCTTACCAAATCACTTCTTTAAGACAAGTTGAGAGACGAGTTATCATTTTTATGAAATGAGTGACCAACCGTGCGTTCATTTCTTAATAATTCTTTTTTTCCCTGGTTATCTCTTAATAATTCAAGTCAACCAAACGAATGGTGAAAATGATGTAACTTCTATTCGATATTATGTGCTCGTCTATATGTAACAGTTGAAAACATTTGTAAAATCATTTTACGCAACATGCATGGTATCTTTTCGTCTGGGTCTGGCCGGCTTGAGCGGTCGCTCGGGCGTTCTACAACCTAGCTGGCTGGCAGATCTTCAATAGATTAAATTATGCATAATAGTTTCATCCTTTTTGTTATTCGTTGGCTAGTGTTTATCGCCACCCTATCTGATGAATGATTTGTAATAATTGGAACATGATATTTCAAAAATGTAATAAAAAAGCTGTGTGCATGCTCGTGATGCAGAGGCTGGGGATTCTCCCCTTCTAAAAAAACAAACTCAATGAAAACTGTCTACCACCACTTATATTGATATTAAACCATGCAATTTTGGAAATTTAGGGCATCAAGTTGTATCTTCCAACACAAATCATTCCATATTCTAGTCCAAACATCATTAACTACTTTTTATCGAGAAAGAAAATCCTTTACTTTTATCAGGACTTGCCAGAAATAGGATTGCCTAGGTTTGCATCGAGGGAGCCTTTTTCTCTTATGAATTTGTTCCTAAATAACTAACTCTCGCCAGAGACCTTGTTCATTCAGCAAGTTTCAAAGTCATTTTCTTAGTACACATTTATGTATAAAATCTAGTAAAACAATAACTCCCAAACCCCATGTTCTAAGGTTGTCTCTTCACTTTTCTCCAACAAACCAAATGTTATTTCCTAACCACCTCATCTTCGTTAGGGTCCTCTTATGCTATGAAAATTCAACTGACTACCATCTAAAAAAACAACGGGCTACTCAAACTAAAGAATATTTTCTCTTCTCTTTCTCAATCTGAAGTTTGAACTTGAGCAATATATGGTACTGTACAATCAATCAATCAACTGCAATAATGCAACAATCAGTGTCCTTCTGAATCTAACGCAGCCATCAGTCCCTATCTGATTGGAGAGACATCCGTTGCACTGGCTGCTTCGAGATTCAGATTCCGGATGGGGCCAAAGACGGCAAGATCAACAAGAAGATTGCAAATACAGTTTCGCACTGTAGTTACTAGATGGCGCGTTAACGAAAGCTCGCACGCACCAGGATCATGGAGCGGACCCATGGTACTGGTACACCAGCCGAATGGCTAGGGTTCTCGGAGGAACCAGGCGCCGGCTAGTGGCACGACGGGGACACGCAGTTGATAGGTGGCCAGAGGGCATGTACGTTCATCCGGCCAGCAAGCACGGCAACGTGGAGCATGATTCCCCGCGGCAACCAGCCATGGCCATCGGAGAAACCCACGTACTCATACCGCGTGACTTGACCAGGGGCCAACAATAATGCGTGTCCTCACGGCAATAATGCGTGTCTTCCTCCAAGGCTCCGACGGCGACGTCGCATCGCCGGCCGGGTGTTGCGCCGTCGCGGGGAGGAGAGGTCGCTGTGTACTTGCTCAATTATTTGGGCCGGACGACGAACGCCGCGTCCTTGTTACAGTAGTTTCCTCGGGATCACCGTGTTGGTAACGATGCGCTGCATCAGCCGGAGCCACGACGCCCATACGGGAGCGGCGACCTGTTGGATATCGGATGCCCGTACGTCTACATCGTGATGACGCCCTGTTATCTTTTTCCTGCTCCTTTGGATTTCTTTCTTGGACGGCTCTTGCTCGGGCAACGGCGAAGCCAGCCCCATGAATCTGTGGGGTCATTGCTAATTTTTTATTTTTTATCTTCACAATGTACAGTAACTATACAGTGTTTTTAGACTGTTTTTCTCAAAGCCGGCCGTCGCGGGGAGGAGAGGTCGCTGTGTACTTGCTCAATTATTTGGGCCGGACGACGAACGCCGCATCCTTGTTACAGTAGTTTCCTCGGGGATTACCGTGTTGGTAACGATGCGCTGCATCAGCCGGAGCCACGACGCCCATACGGGAGCGGCGACCTGTTGGATATCGGATGCCCGTACGTCTACATCGTGATGACGCCCTGTTATCTTTTTCCTGCTCCTTTGGATTTCTTTCTTGGACGGCTCTTGCTCGGGCAGCGGCGAAGCCAGCCCCATGAATCTGTGGGGTCATTGCTAATTTTTTATTTTTTATCTTCACAATGTACAGTAACTATACAGTGTTTTTAGACTGTTTTTCTCAAAGCCGGCCGTCGCGGGGAGGAGAGGTCGCTGTGTACTTGCTCAATTATTTGGGCCGGACGACGAACGCCGCGTCCTTGTTACAGTAGTTTCCTCGGGGATCACCGTGTTGGTAACGATGCGCTGCATCAGCCGGAGCCACGACGCCCATACAGGAGCGGCGACCTGTTGGATATCGGATGCCCGTACGTCTACATCGTGATGACGCCCTGTTATCTTTTTCCTGCTCCTTTGGATTTCTTTCTTGGACGGCTCTTGCTCGGGCAGCGGCGAAGCCAGCCCCATGAATCTGTGGGGTCA
The DNA here is from genome assembly GCA_947311845.1 of Poa pratensis. Lineage (NCBI taxonomy): Eukaryota > Viridiplantae > Streptophyta > Magnoliopsida > Poales > Poaceae > Poa > Poa pratensis. Next base: position 22,542,623 of record CAMZMU010000096.1, read on the forward strand.
TTGCTAATTTTTTATTTTTTATCTTCACAATGTACAGTAACTATACAGTGTTTTTAGACTGTTTTTCTCAAAGCCGGCCGTCGCGGGGAGGAGAGGTCGCTGTGTACTTGCTCAATTATTTGGGCCGGACGACGAACGCCGCGTCCTTGTTACAGTAGTTTCCTCGGGGATCACCGTGTTGGTAACGATGCGCTGCACCGGCCGGAGCCACGAGTGGCAACGTGACGCCCATACGGGAGCGGCGACCTGTTGGATGCCGGTCGCCGGATGCCCGTACGTCTCCGTCGTGATGATGCCATGTTACCTTTTTCCTTGATCCTTTGGATTTCTTCTTGGACGGCTCTCGCTCGGCAGTGGCCTTGTCGGCATGACCATTTTGTTTTTCCAGCTTTGGGTAAGTAATAATGAATCTAAAATGATGCCTTTGGAGAAGCATGGAGAGGCATGCATCAGACATTGTTGTCATGTCATACTTTGTCTTGGATGTTACTTAGTGTGGTAAAATTTCCTGACGGTAAGTTTGTTCGGAGGGGTCGTGCTCGGCAGAGTTAAAAGGTAGCACATGGGATACAAATATACGTATAGGTTAGGACATTGATAAGCAATGCCCGATAACAACTCTACTCATGTTTGTGGCGGTTTTGACCACCTTTCGGTGCTCAAGCAATATTGAGTAGGTCTCGACTCACCTATGGTGGTGTATGATTGATGTGAATGAGACGATGATCAACGTACCTCTCGTCACGCCAATATCCCCCCCTTATATACACGGTTACAATTGGGGTTACACGCGCTAAGTCGGTTTACAAGCGGGTAAAGTTAAACACAAAATCCTCACAAAGTAATCTATATCCGAAGTCGACTACAAGAAATTGATGGTAACATCCTTCTTGGGGTACCAGCTCATCTTTCGCCAAGCGATTGAAAACGAGTGTGTGGTAGTAGTAAACGGAAGTGGACAAGCGATTGAGGAGGAAGAAGCCAACATTTTATTCTTTACAATGGAGCTGGGTGGGTTTACAATAAGGGGGGATGCTGCTGAAATCCAATCAATACAATCCGTGGTAAAATAAAAATAGATACCTTTGCACCAAATTTGGCCGACAACAGTTGCTACAACATCTGAAATTTAGCTAATTTTTTTAAATAATACATTTTTTAATTAAAATTGAGAAATAATACGCGTTTTCAAAGTTTTTTTAAAAATAATACAGCCTCGTTTGCGCCGTAAACGATAGGCACCTATCGTCTATGCCGTGGACGATTAGCGTTTACGGCGCAAACGAGGCTGTATTATTTAAAAAAAAACTTTAAAAACATGTATTATTAATCGAATTTAATTAAAAAAATATTATTTTAAAAAAAATTAGCTGAAATTTGTACTAAACTGAAACTGAGAACACTAAAACATAACAACACCTCTCTCCCTCTCTTATTTTTTCATTCTTTTAATCAACATATATGAAAAGAGAACACTCAAACATAACAACATAACCTATGACTAGAATTAATTGGTGCAACCTCAAAACGGGTGAAATGCGGTGCAGAATTATGAAGTGAATGATTGGCATCAACCATACTGTTTCCTGGGACGAGTATAAGCTCGAGGGAGTTGGGCTAACCATATAGTTTAGTTATTAGTTTAATTTTTTAGCGAGCGTAACATTTGAGCTAATCTCCAAAACTGGAGGAGTGCCTCTCCCCTTCTCCGGCCCTTCTTAAAGTGTTTAGATATAACAATTTCTTCTTTCTATCTTTTGCATTTTAAAATACTCCATAATCTAATATAAACAACAAATCACCTGCTGGACCCATTGTATGTTAGTGCATTTTATATCGTCTACTCTATAATTCTTTCTTTTATGGACACAAAACGTACAAGGGGCGCCTCTTTTTCTTTAGCAAAAATACACAAGTACAATTATTAGGCCCCTTCAAATTAAAAAAAATCTTGAAATGACAGTGGGGCAAATGATTAAGACTCCATATTAGTGGTTGGGTATTTTCTTTTCGCCAAGGTTTGTTGGATATGCATCTTCATCAAATAAAAAACAAGGCTAGGGATAGTAGTGACCCATCTGGGGAAATAAAATCAATTCCAGCAGCACGGGCTATCAACAAGTCCAAAAAACAATCGCTTTCACTAGAAAACTGAATGGTTTTGACCCAGAAAGAGGCAAAATGGCTCCCGGAAACATGCGCTTCCGATATGAACAGTGAGTATGTGAGAACAAAATTCACAAAATACCACACATAGATATCTGAGTGGCAATCTCTAATATGCCCTCAGTTTCTGAGCTCCTAAACTTCTTAAAGCAGTCGACTTAGATGGTGTAAGGATTGAGGTGGACTATGATCAATTAGCTTTGCATTCATTTTTATCGGATGTTCGTGATTTTTTTCACACCAGATCATATGAGAACTTCTTGCTAATCTTGGTTAACCGAACAATGACCCTTTGAACGTTTGATTTGCATCGTGACTCATGCACCGGAGAGTTGTACATGGGTTGCAGTTACACATGGGGTTGCAAACTTGCAATAGCACGTAACTTTTATAATTGCACAGGAATCAAAAGAGTTGTAACACGGGTTAGGAGTGAATGTACTAGTAGAAAATGGGCCTTTTGTCCAGAGTCATTTTGAGCTCTAGTCCCGGGCCACTTTTTAACCCGGACTAGAGGGGGGACTAGTCCCGGGTCAGTAGATACGAGGCCGCAAAGCACTTCTCCCGGGTCGTTGGGGACCTCTAGTCCCGGCTCGTAATACGAACCGGGACTAGAGGGGTGGTGGCAACCGTTCGCCTGACGCGAACCCCTTTAGTCCGGGCTGGTGGCTCAAACCGGGACTAAAGGCCAAACCGTTCGCCTCCCGCCCGTTCGCCTAACCGCGGCCAGGAGAACGCTACAGTACAACCGCGGCCATTTCTCTTCGTCTCCCTCTCCTCATCTCTCTTCTTCGATCTCCCCATCTCGTTCGTCTCCTCTCCTCTCTTCTTCACAGTTCCACCATGAATCCACCGATCACTCGCTACGCGACGGTGCTTGCACATGGCAATACCTATCTCAAAGTCGTTTACACGAACGACAGCGCCAAGGTGCCGGATTTTCTTTCCGATTTCGAGTATTGGCTTGACGAAGCTAAGGAGCAAGACAAGTTCATGGGCCTTGATCTCGAGTACACAGCCGATCAAAGAGATATTGATGTCATCCAACTTTGTTTCAAGAAAAATGTCATGGTCTTCTAGAGGGCACGGTAAATTTGTCATCCCATTCTCGGATAGGAAAATTGCATAGGATAGCAAAACATGTCTCTTTGCTCTCTTTGGGAGAATCATGTGTCTTTTGATTCATATATAGGAAAGTAATTAAAATTATGTACTTGTGTGCCGAAAATTGCATAGGATAGCAAAACATTTAAATTTGCTCAATCATGTGTCTTTTGATTCATATATAGGAAAGTAATTAAAATTATGAACTTGTGTGCCGAAAATTGCATAGGATAGCAAAACATTTAAATTTGCTCAAACATGTGTCTTTTGATTCATATATAGGAAAGTAATTAAAATTATGAACTTGTGTGCCGAAAATTGCATAGGATAGCAAAACATTTAAATTTGCTCAATCATGTGTCTTTTGATTCATATATAGGAAAGTAATTAAAATTATGTACGTGTGTGCCGAAAATTGCATAGGATAGCAAAACATTTAAATTTGCTCAATCATGTGTCTTTTGATTCATATATAGGAAAGTAATTAAAATTATGTACGTGTGTGCCGAAAATTGCATAGGATAGCAAAACATTTAAATTTGATCACTTTTGTGGCAAACATGAAAATATGATAAACCCGGGGCGTTATTGGCATAATTGCCTGTTT